>CM035409.1:84649356-85361856 GCA_020310875.1 Ceratopteris richardii | reverse complement strand
ATAATGATTATTGGCATTGATTGTGTTTTCACAAAACGAAGAGGAGCATCTTGTCATTATTTTCTTGGATATAAAAATACATGGAAGTGAATTACCTTGAAGTGCTCATATGTTGGCCTTTGATGACATTTGATGCCAAGTCAATCATAGTTTTCATCATAAGTTATTTTTTTATGAAAGAAATTTCTTAGTATTCCTTTTGTGGACATGGTAAAGAATGTTTTTTTTTTTCAATTTTTTTTCTTATGGATGATTATACAAGAACTGATTGCACTTTAGTTAGTGGGTCTCCCCAATCACAATGTGCACTTTTCCTTATTCACCTAATGCTAATACATAATTGTTCGCTTGCCTAAGGTTTAACAACATGTTGTAGACTAGATCACAAGATACAAACAAAGGAAATAAAAAGATGAAAATACGTAGCATGTTCTTGACATAGAAGCACTACTATAGCATGGGGAGAAAAGATAGATTAAATTACATGGCTCGTTCATGGCATATCATCATTATAGCATGTCCATGTCATGATTGTTTCAGCCGATAATTGTGGAAAAGCTAGCATCAAGGGAACTTTAAGAAAAATTCGTACCTACATGTGACATGATGCAAATAGATAAGTGCACTTTTTCGCTTAAAATATTGAAATGGGTGACATCTCTAAAAGCCTATCCTCTATACAGTTTTGCAAAAAATCTAATGATATGGTAGTAGAGCTTTGGGAAAGTCACATTGACGTCATGTAGCATCTAAGCTCTTTGGCTATTTTAGAAGTCTTTATATGAAGAGTTGTTGTATTAGTACATGATGGTGTGAAGAGGGATGTCATGGCTTCTCATCCAAGCGATGCATGAGAAACATAGTAACTAAATAAAACACTCATCATTGGGAAATTATATGAACCAATTGAAAAAATGGCTCGAAATTAAAATAACATTTTCTAGTTGCATTTGCTTTCAAGTCAACTATAAATGTGATACTAGCATATGAGTTTGAAAAGTGCTTTTCTCTTGTTTGTAGTGTTTTGAACTTAAACTCTATTCACCATTCATGGCTAGCGAGTCTTCATTGATGGTGTGCTGAGAGGCTATTAGTAACTTGTCATATTTCACTCTTAGGTTTGAACTCTCAATGCTCGGTATTTTCCCAAATTTTTCATGCATGATACAAATTGCTTCCATGTCGTTTATATGCGAGTCTTTTTTTTCTTTTGCAATTTGTAAGTTTGCAAGTTCCAAGCTTGAAACAAAACATGGTTTTGAAAGAGGTTGTGGAGAAGAAGATGGAGAAGCTGAAGTGGAAGTTCCATTCAAGTTATGAGGGTTTTGGGACCAAGTCTTATTGACAAGTGACTCTTAGGCCATTTGGGCATGTTCAACATGGCCAATGACCAAAATTCATGAAAATATGTAAATGCCTATGACTCCCCAATTTGGGGTCTAAAAAATATAACAAAAACATGTCTAGAAAGCTCTTGGAGAGAGCTATCAGCAGGAAGGGTCAAAATATACAAAAAGATAGTCTTTGGGGCCTTTATCCCGACTCCTTTAAGCTAAGTAACTCCCAGTGTCTGTATACATAGTTGATGTTGTCCCTTGGGTAGACACTTAGTGAGAGCATTTGCAGGATTTTGTGAAGTATTGACTTGATCAAAGTGATCAGGCAGTCCTCTAACACCTCTATGATGAAGGTATCTCACATGAATATGCTTTGTGCAAGCATGGAACATGGCATTCTTTGTCAAACATATGGCACTCTGGCTATCGCATCCAAGAAAAGATGCCTTGTCAGGATCCCAAACTCATTGCACAAATGGCCTAACCAAATGGCTTCCTTGGAAGCTTTTGTAGTTGAAATATATTCAGCCTTTGTAGTAGATAGTGCAACTATCGTATGAAGTCTAGAGCACCATGAAATAGCATCGTCGGCAAGGGTGTATGGATAGTCACTTGTGAACTTGCAAGTGTCCACATCACCTTCCATCACCTTCCATGTCTGATGCACATAATCTTTTCAACTCCAATGGACCCGTTCCATAACATAGGCATTTACCGTTGGTCCCCTTCAAATATCTCAAGATAGATTTGACTGCCTCCCAATGAACTTTGCAAGGATTAGCCATACACCCGCTAACAACTCCCACTGCATAAGCAATGTTTGGCCGAGTGGCAACCATGGCATACATAAGTGAACCACAAGCTGATGCATATTGAACACATGTAGTTGGCTGCATCATCATCTGTGGGGCAATCATCCTTGGAAAGCTTAACATGTGGCTGCAATGGCACTTGAAGAGGCTTAGCATCAGCCACATTAAATCTGTCCAGCACTTTTTCCATGTACTTTTCTTGGGATAAATGCAAAGTACACTGCTGCCTATCAGAGCTTCCCCAAGGTCTTTCATTTGAATGCACAGTGCAGCTGCTGTTTTAGAGCATTTAGAGTGCTCTTTTTCTTCCCAGCCAGCAGCATATCATTTACATACAACACTAGAATAATCAGGTTGCCATCTTCATCCTTTTTAGTGTACAAACAATGGTCTGCATGGCTTCTTTTGAACCCATGTTTGAGCATAAATGCATCAAATTTCTTATACCTTTGTTTGGGGGCTTGTTTCAGCCCATATCAACTCCTTTCTAGCTTGCATACCAGATGCTCCTTTCCAAGAATGGCATGTCCTTCTGGTTGTTTCATGTACAGCTCTTCATCTAATTCACCATGCAAAAAAGCTGTTTTAACATCCATTCAGAATACCTCCTTATCCAAGGCAGTTGGGAGAGCAAATAACACACATAATGTGGTCATTTTAACCAGCGGAGAGAACACTCTTGGAAATCAATGCCCTCTTTTTGGGCATATCCCTTAGCAACCAGCCTTGCCTTATACTTGGGTTTGCCATCCACAATCTTGATTTTGTATACCCATTTGTTGGGAATGGCCTTCCTACCTTTGGGCAACTCAACCAAATCCCAAGTATCATTTGAATGCAAGGCCTTTATCTCTTCTGGCATGGCTAACCCCCACATAGCTTTGCCATTTATGAGTGAGAGGCTCATCCTCACCCTAGGACATTTAGATCTTCTTACCTAATGATCCACAACAATGGATCTACATCAAGAGGTATATCAAATTCCTCATTGTTAATGGGCCGTTGTACATCATTTCCAGCCTTGTTTTCAGCATGAATAGGTGGCCACATATGCCCTTCAAGAGCCTCATTTTGCTGTTCAACATCCTCTGGCTCAATTATCACTAGCTCATTGTCATTTTCAGTCATATGTGGTGCATCCTCATCTTTCATAACAGATTTAACTGGTGATTGTACATGTTGAAATTTGACTCTTTTATGATCACCTTTAGAGGCACAATTGTTTTTGAGCAGCCTTGCCTCATTGAATATGACATCTTGGCTACATATTACCTTCTTGAGTTGAGGTAGCCATATCTTGTAACCCATTTCGCCTTCATTCGTGGTCACATGAAGTTGATTTGCTATATCAAACCTCTTCCGGAATGCCACCGTTTAAGGATGTGTGTGAGGGGATCGATTGCAAACATGAACTGTAGTTTTGAGAGCCTCTCTCCAAAATCTATGAGGAGCCATGAGGGAGATTAGCTCTGGACAACATGCATCTCACCTGCCCACATAAAAGTATTATTATACCTTTCAGCCACACCATTAGAAGAGGGGCTGTATGGGACCTCTTAATACCACGCTTTTCACAAAATCTATTGAATTCAGCACTTGTAAACTCACCTCCATTATTAGTATCTAAGCATTTCAGCTTTCTACTTATTTAGGTGGTACAAATGCATGAAATTTCTTAAAGTAAAGAGCATCCCCATAGATTTGGTGGGCATGCAACAAACATCAAAATGAACAAGATCTAATACATTAGGCTTACGAGAGACACTTGGCTAATAAGAACTCTTTACTTGCTTTCCATATTGGCATTCATTACAAAAATCAAGTTTTGAGCCTTTAACATCAAACTTGTCCAAATTACATAGTTTATCAAGGTTTGTTTGGCTCATGTGGCCAAGACTTTTATGCCATAACTCCATACATGAATGGATTTCAGCCAAAGCAATGAACTTGCCCAACAATGCTTTATCATGCAAGCAATAAATAGTGTCTTTCTTTGTACCTTTAACAATCGGCCGAAAGCCTTTGATAAGCTTCCATGATCCCTTCTCAAAGAGGACTATATCCATGCATATCTATTTGCCCAACAGACAATAGGCTTTTCTTGATGCTTGGTACATACCTCACATCATGCAAAACTCATCAGTGCCATCTATAATGGACAAAATAACTTATAAGCATGGTTATTCCCAAGGTATACATGTCCATGGTTGCTTGCATGAAAAGTAGTAAAACATTTTGTAATATGAGAAACTTGGAATTATGCCCATGAATCCATAATCCATGGTTGTGACAAAGCTTCATTCACAATAAGTTTAAGCATCAATCAGATCCCTCTTGGTGATTTGCATATCAGTTGCATGAATATTAATTGAAGCACATGAACTTTGGCACAATCTGCTTCCATAATAGCACAAAGAATATCTTCTACATCTGATAGCTCCTCAATGACGACACTAGAGGCCACATTGGCCTTCTCTTTGTCCTTGTCCTTTGCGCTATCCCGCTCTTCATTCTTGGTGTCCTTTTTCTTCTTGTCACATGTGTTCTTCTTTCTTTGTAGTATCTGCAATCAGGTTTCTTGTGACCCTTTTTACCGAATTGATAGCAAGTCACATCGCCTTTGCCTTTGCTTTTATTTTTGATTCTTTGTTTACTTTCACCTTTCTTCTATGTCCTACCTCTTGCCATATTTGCAGAACCACTTCCCTCTACACTTCCTTTCCTTATAATCTCTTCATTGGGAATAGAATCCCTCACACCATTGAAGTTAAGGTTGATTGTTGGGGTTGTTTGACAATGAAACAACTAGTGTTTCCCAAGAGTCAGACAAGGTCATAAACAAGAAAATAGCTTTCAGCTTGTCTTCAAAAGGTGGGAGATCTCAATCCTGTAGTTGGGAGAGAGTACTTGTAAAGAATGATAAGTGCTTTGCTTGACTTTTTAACTCATATCTTTGCACTCTAAGGATGTCAAATGAAGAAAGTGGAAATTTCTAAAATTTATTTCTCAAATCAATAATATCTAAAATTTTGGGAAAAATAACACCAAAATCCAAAATCCAAAAAATATTTGACAAAAAAGGACATTTTGGATGGGTGCCGGCAATTAAATGTTCGGTCAAGTATGAAATGGTTGTTTAGTGTGAATTGAGCTACCTCCGCAAATGAGTCTAAAAATAGGATCCATGTTTTGATGGTAGCCTCTTGGTTACTTACCCAAGAGTTGTTCCCCACAAGTGTATGCTCCATTTGTTGTGCCTATGATCTATCGTTGGTATATAGTCACCCAATATATACGTTTTGTATATGGTCAGATTGGATGAGTGACTTTCCCTACTCCATGTATGCTTAATACTTATGATGATATTCTTCATGGGCTTTTCTATAGCCTATTGATGTTGATACTTGATCATGAGCCAATCTTCTTCATGACGAGGAGTCTTTGAGGAGTTCATTGTCTTTGGGAGATTTTGCATGGAAGCAGGAATGGTTATAGAGGGAGGAAGAGAGCATGAAGATGACCTTGCACTATGTTGTCTTCCTAGCATTGTATTGTTCTCCATATTATTCGCATCGTATGTGCGAATCCCATGGTCTTAGTGGGGATCCCTCCACGCAAACAAGACATGACACTCCATATTCACAAATATAGAAAGGTAGGCATCACATTCACCTCCCAGCCATAGGGTCCACAAACGATCCACCACCAAGCTTGGTTTCATTTTTTGGTAGACTAGGTCAAAACCATTTGTCAGAGTTGGAAATGGTCGAAGATAGTTAAAGTTTTTTACGTCATTATCTTATAGTGCTGAGAGAGAGCTATCCGATTATATATAACATGGCACCATTCCGATTTGGGAAGGACCTTAAATATCAAACCCTAATGCCAAGTTTGAGTATGAAAAGCAACTTATTAAAGTGAAGAGGAGGTGATATATCAAGATTTTTATGAATTTAGATAATTTGATCCAACGGCTACTAGGAGTGACATATAGCATGTATAAAAGACACTAAAAGTTTAAAAGCCTACTTTCATAACTTGTGGTGAGAAATCTGGCAGATTTTTCGAGAAGCTGATTTTTGGCTTTTTTGGAGCTTTTTGAGTATGCCTATTTATATACAAGATTAGTGACCTCAAGATCGTCAACTTCTCATCACTACTAGGTGCTCATGCTTGGTGTGTAGCTTGGTGTGGATTTTCAACCTTGTGAGAAACTTCTTCATGGTGTGTATGTTGATTTTAGTCTTCATACTTGAACTTGAAGGTATCTTGGAGTAGAGGGCAGCTTCTTCTTTCTTAGCATCTTCATCAACCGCCATGGATGGCTCTCTTTGGGTAGTGTGATAGATTTTTACTTCTTTCCATACTCTCTTGTACATATACTTTCTCTTGTGGCATTTGTAGTTAATATGTAGTCACGATTGTCTTTGACTTAGATCTCTCTAGTATTTTGTGTGCTTGTGCTCTCTTGGTGTATCTGTCTTGGTGCTATTTGCTAATAATTTGGTATCTGAGCTGAGTTTTGTAGGTACAAGTTTGGTCAACACACTTTGATTTTGGTCAAAGAGAAGGAGATTGGTCAATTTGAAGCTCTATTTTCCCGTTTTTGTTTTTCTCTCTCTCTCTCTCTCTTATTGCCCCCTTATACATTGTTTGATTTCTTCCAAGGTTGGTCAACCCTTGGTCAATCTTGGTCAAACCTACTCAACTCTGTCCAACAAGGTCAAACTTGCGAAACAGAGGTCAACATCAGTCAAAGGAAGCTTGTTACAAGGAGAGAAAGGTTCAATTTCTGATTTTTAAGCAATATTTGTCAAATTTCAGATTTATAGAACTTTGTATGATTCTTTGATTGCTCTTAAGGTTTCTTGTGTGTGCACATGAACCTCACTTGTTTAGAGCATTGCATATAGTTTATTTCACATCATGGGAGACCATGATCAATCTAGCGTATTAGTTGTACTTAACCTCGATGATAAGCTTGAGGGGAATAAAAATTCTTTTAACTTCTAAGGATTTGTGGGATTATGTCACTGGATCTTTTTTATCATGAAGCTCTTTTGGAGCTTCATGATAAAAGATCTTTTAATTGTCAAGGATTTGTGGGATTATGTGATCGGTGATCATGGCCCTATGCAAACACCAATTAGAGGTAGAGGAGACAAAGCATCTACTTCAAGAGCTTCAACCTATATACTAAACCACAAATACCTCCCACTCGAACTCAAACTCAAGCTACAGGTGTGCAAACAACACACGAACAACATAGGTGGGATGCTAGAGATGCACAAGCTCTTGCAATTCTCTCTCTATCTGTTAAGAGATCAATAAATCCACACTTATAACCATGCATAACATCTAGGGAGGCTTGGAATAGATTTGGGGATACTATATATATATATATATATATATATATATATATATATATATATACATACCATAGTACAAACAAAGAGATTTAAATCGCGATTAAAAATCGGGATTTAAAAGATTTAATCGTTTTAATCGCTGAGATTTAAAATAAAAATCGCGATTATTATTCTTTTGCAATTTTTGTGATTTTTTTTTTTTGGAAATTTCTATATATACACATATAAAACATTCTAATATAATAATATATATCATAAACTTTATTTATAATGCATGTAATATGGATGTAATGCATGTAATATGGATATAATGCATGATAATATCCCAAAA
Source organism: Ceratopteris richardii (assembly GCA_020310875.1). Classification (NCBI taxonomy): domain Eukaryota; kingdom Viridiplantae; phylum Streptophyta; class Polypodiopsida; order Polypodiales; family Pteridaceae; genus Ceratopteris; species Ceratopteris richardii. The sequence goes on along the minus strand of CM035409.1, from coordinate 85,354,007 downwards.
TAGAGTAAAAATAAAAAATAAAAAAAACATCGAAAAAAATAAAAATCGCGAATAAATCGTTTAAATCGTTCGAGATTTAAAAGATTTTTATTTTATGAAAAAATCGCGATTTTTTTGTACTATGATACATACATACATACATACATACATACATACATACATACATACATACATACATACATACATACATACATACACACACACACACACATACACACATACATACATACATACATACATATATATATATATATATATATATATATATATATATATATATATATACATATATATATACATACATATATATATGTATATATATATATATATATATATATATATATATATATATATATATATATATATATATATATATATATATATATATATATATATATATATATATATAAGATAATCCATAAATAATGTATATCTAGCATTCCTTTACATATCTAGGGCTAAAAATACATAAAAAACTTGATCTTCATACTACTATCTTATAGAAGGCAGTATATGCCGTGATCTACGGGTGTCAATATGCGGGCCTCCCGGAATGGATCATGGTTACAGTGCTCTCAAGTAACAGAGACATGCATGTTACCTACCCCTCAACTCAATTGGATTTAAGCTATCAACTCTTTCATGCTTTTTTGAGGTATGGAAGGGCATTTCTCAATTTTATCTCTCCACTCATGAAGATGAGCTTTCATGCAAGATGTCGAACCACCATAAACACTCGTGCAATAATTGCATTGTGAAGGGGTAGATTCATTTTCACATGGTTAAAGGTGACATCAAGAGCTTTACCCAAGATAAAAGATAACAGGAGGCTGAAGCTAATGGATAGTGAAAAGAAACATATGGCTTTCTATCTCTCTCTATGTGCCCGAAGAAAATCCCAACTTCACAAAGGGCTGAAGTTTGAAGGCTTAAAAGTGAATACAAAAGGGCCAAGGCTGAACCAAAGATGCTCAAAGAAATGCTTAAGGGAAGCAAGCAAGAGTGCTCAAGGGGTGCAAACACTAAAACATTGCTCACACACTGAAAACTGAAAAGAAAGCATCCATAAAGAGCCCTCACATGATAAAAAACGCACACATCTGTCAAAAAAACGTATTAGTACGTTTAGGACGTTCAAGACTACTAAACCTATGTTTATTTTTCATAAAAGGATTTTATTGTACCATGGTTCCAAGGCTTGTGCCTTTTGCTTCAACACGAGGAGATTATCTTGCTATTTAGGTTAATTCTTATTTAGGGTGTATGAAACCTTAATTTCAAGATTAGGGTTTGCTGCACAAACAATTCTAAATTGTTACTATTTACTTCAATTGCACATACAATCTTCATACCTTTTAAGCACTTTATGCACAATTTCTTGTATCTAGAACCTTAAATTCAGTTTTTTATTAGCATACATTTAGTTTTGTATCATTACACACATTGTAATTTGACATTTGTATTAGATAGTGTGTGTAAGTAAGCATTCCAAATTACTTTGACACTTGGACAAATTGTGCATTCTCTCTCTATTTTTCATTCATCTAATTTTGAGTCTTAAGGTGTGTATGCTAAGGTTCATGCACTGGAAGATCTTGTAAACCTGTGAATATTATTATTAGGGCCCACCTCACTTCCAACAATCTTCTATTCATCTAACATTGCCAGAAAGCAATACCTGAAGAGACAATTGCATAATCTTAAGATGGAGGAAGATAGCTCCATTGAGGACCACCTAACTAGAATTCAAGACTTTGTAGATCAATTGATCAACATAGATGTAGCCCTCGATGATCAGAGACTTGTGACCATTTGTTAGAACCGTCACGATCCTCCTTGCCGGGCAAAACAAGACACAAGGAGCTTGCAACCAAGCATGCAGCCACCTCCAAGGGACTGGCGTTCCATATCACCAGCCCCCCACTAGTATGGGTAATGAGGCTCTGCCAAAGGGCCAAGAGTCCAAGTGCCTCACGCGAGGAATCTCTCGCAAAGAGCCCATGGACCTATTTATAGGCAGCTAGTTCATATTTGGCTGGACACTTTTAACTTGAGGTGCTCATCCTGATTTCCTTTAATTTTGGGGATTTAACACTTCCTCCCTTATTTCTAATTGATACCCTCAACAATTTCTTGGCTAAATGTTGGAAATTAGGTAGGCCCATAACTAATTCCATAGGTCCCACAGGTTTCCAGGATCTACAACACAGATTCAAGCTTCTTCCAAGATTGACAAATATGAACATACAACACTTAATCATACAATGATGAGACAAAGATAGAGAGAGATTAGACAACATGTGTAAAGTGTTACGTAAGCCACTGCTTACTCACACAATCATATATACAAATGTCAATTTACAATGTGGGAGTCAAAACCTCAACCACTCTATGTGAACATAAATAGATGGAAGAGTGTATGAACAGAATTTACAAGAATATTCAGATGTCCGGACAGAAATCTGAATATGTATGAGATGTATGACCTGATAGGTTGTAGAAGAATGACAGAAAGAGGAAAGATCAGTTTGAAACTGATATTAAGCAAATCCTAATCTGAATTTAAGTTATGGAAGACCCTAAATCAGATGTGTGTGTGATAGATCACATACTTACGGAATTAGCATAGAATGCTAACATGTTGCTGACAGAAATCCTCATACTCATGTGGAAACACCTTTTCTAACACCTCATCTCATGCATGTAGCATGCATGTACTGATCCTCCTTTATGGATGCCACTGCCTCCATGTATGCCGAATAGGACTCCTCCAAATATGGATGCCACCGCCTCCATAAGCTCCAAGTAGTACCTGTGTGCATAAAGAGAATATGTACCTGAATTGTTAACATAAGATACAATCTTATGTTAAGCTCCATCCAATGTCTTTGAAGTAATCCATAATCTTCATGTAGAAGACAATCTTCAAATACATCATGTAGATGGATGATCCAAACCACCAAGCTCCTGATAGGTAAATCTTCTCCATAAGCAAGAGTGTGAGCACACTCTTCTCCAAGAACAACTCTAAGGCTGCTGCTCATGAGCTTCAATAGCTCCTCCATAGCTGCCCATATATGCACCATGGCTACCCCATGTGTGCATCAGCTAGAACTCCTCCAAGAGAGACCAAAACTGGTGTTGGATATCTATAGAAGTGACCACAACCTCTTCTTTTATAGCCTTCTATGTCTCTTGCAAAAAAATATGAATAAAGCTTCTTTTCTTTTCGAAAATCTGGATCGCTATTTTATTAAAGTTAGATCGCTGATTTTAATTGAGCTTTTGCTTTATTTTAAAATCATTACTGAACTTTGCTTTTGACTAGCTTTTTAGACCTTTTAACCACTTGATGAATGAACTGATGACATTTTTATGACCTGTAAGCTGAGAGCTATCAAATGAGGTAAAAATCCTAAATCAGCAGAAAATTAGGGTTAGGGTTTTCTTCCAAATCTGATCTCTGATGATTGCATGTCATATACCATTAGAAAGCTCTCTTCAAACTTTACAAGATAGGCTCATAAAAATTTTACCTAATTTTTGTGCCAAAAATGACGAAGTACCAAAATTAGGGTTTCTGCCTTAATTGGATTTTGGACTGATGTGACATTGATTTCCAACAATCCTCCCTGCAATGTCATATTGGTACAAACTGAACTGGATATACAACTTCATTCATCTGCAAACGGACATAAGCTTCAAACTTGTCCTTCAAGATTGACCTTCAAACTTTATCTTCAAAAGTCTTTTTCAGAACTGAATTTGAACTTCTTCAAACTTCAAAAATCTGAATTCGCTGAATATGAACCATAATACCTGAGAAAATATGCAAACTAGATATCCAATAGTGTTAGCATACATCAAGCAATCACTGCTTGACAACATATATAGCATGACTTGACTTTGAATCTGCTATCTCATGTCTTCTCAAACCTATAAGCATACACTAGGATCCACATATTTGCATTTACCTTACGAAAGGTTTCTCAACGTACTTCTGCTGTGCCATATAAATACACTAAACAAAATCAGAAACTGAATCCATCCTGGGAACACTCAACTCAACTCATGAGAGTTGAGTGTTCTCGGGATGTGTATTTACCTTACGAAAAGTTTCTCCACGTACTTATGCTGTGTCATGTAAATACACTAAACAAAATCAGAAACTGAATCCATCCTTGGAACACTCAACTCAACTTAGTGTATTATGAACACTAGCTGATTCATCTCTGACTTTACTCAAATTCAACTCATGAGAGTCTCACCAAAATTTCATATCTATGATGTCATCTTGTCTTCATCCTTGTTCTATCTGCAAGTCTTTCATACCTCTTTCCTTCAGAGTCTGGTATAATCATATATGTGCGCACCTCATAAGTAACATACCTCTCTGAAATATCAAGCTTCTCTTCAATAGAACTCTGGAACTTTCTTCCGAACAGGAACACCTAACAGGAACTTTTTCCATACATTCTCTTTCCTCCTCCTCCTCCTTTAAAAGTTGGAACATAAAGAGAAACGAACAAAGGAAATATAGGAATACTTGTAGGTATGACTCTGCATTCTTTCACATATGGCTGAAAATAAGTCTTCATGTTTCATCACCCCCTTGGATGATTTAACACTAGTATCCAAATCCCTTTCAAGTGAATCAGACTTTATGAAATCTATGACGTCTTCCTCCTTTCAATAAATCTGATCTTCAGTGATTTAGTATTGCTACCATAACATCAATACCTCTGTTTGAAACAAATAATCTGAACCCTTTAGCACTGCAGTTGCGAATAGCTTTCACTGTTACTCCTCAGCTTCCCATAATATAGAATAAGTTTAGCTGTTCCTAAAAAACCTTTACTGAAAGCACTTTAGGATTCATAATCTTTTGCAACATAACAAGTATCTTCTTCTATTTCTCTACAACACTTTGTTGGAAATTAAGTAGGCCCATAACTAATACCACATGTCCATAGTCCCATAGGCCCAGGATCTACAACATAGAATCCAACAATCTTCCAATATTGACAAAACATGAACATACCACACTTAATCATACAAATGATGAGACAAAGATAGAGAGAGATTAGACAACATACGTAAAGTGTTACGTACGCCACTGCTTACTCACACTATCATATATACAAATGTCAATTTACAATGTGGGAGTCAAAATCTCAACCACTCTATGTGAACAGAAATAGATGGATGAGTGAATGTATAGAATTTACAAGAATATTCAGATGTAGGAACAGAAATTTGAATATGTATGAGATGTATGACTTGATAGGTTGTAGAAAAGTGTATATGAGTGAAAGAAAGAGGAAAGATCAGTTGGAAACTGATATTCAGCAAACCCTAATCTGAATTTAGGCTATGGAAGACCCTAAATCAGATGTGTGTGTGAAAGATCACATACTTACAGAATTAGCATAGAATGCTAACATGTTGCTGTCAGAAATCTTCATACTTCATACTCATGTGAATACACCTTCTCTAACACCTCACTTCAAGTCTCCAACATCTGCTACAAATACTCTTATACCTCAAGAGTTAGGTCAAGAAAAATCTCTGCAACTTGTCATATACCAAGGAGCTCTGAATTGACACTCCAAGAATTCTTTGAGGCAACATATAGCTGGTTACTCAAAATCTTCAGCTTATACATAACTCATACACATATGAGCTGTCTTTCTTTCTCTCAATGCAATTCTTTGTCAAAACCTACTGAAACATGACCAAGTATAATGCAAAACAAGAATCTGCTTCTTCTTCACACAAGATGTTCTCGTAGACTTGTCTTTGGATGTAGAGGATAAAGTAGGAAAAGTACATGGAAAATATAAGAGAAAAGGAAGTCTTACTTTCCCTTTGGAATTGTTGGACCTTTTTTTTTTCTGCATCTTTTTTCCACCTGATGATGTCAACATCTTCAAACTTCTCTTCCATACATTTTGTTCTATTCATCCTGAAGTAGCAAGCACTCTTATCTTCTTCAAATGAATTTTTCTCTTCTTTTAGTACTAAGAGTAAGAGACAAAACAAAATGGTATACAAATGGAAGTGAATATAGAATCATGTTTTATCATCTCCTCATATCTCCTCATCATCTCAGCTCCATCTCCTCATATGCTGACTGAATGCACCAACCTTTTGGCTGAATGCTGCATTACCTTTCTATTTACCTAGATCAAATTCTGTACCTAGATATCCAACCAACTTACAACACAAGGTTGGCTGAAAACAAAACTCATCTCATCTCTAAATTTGTCTTCTTAGATAAGCTTTCTTGTTGTGAAAGAGATCTTCTATCAAAACTCATCTAATCTCCTTGTTCTTGACAGCTAATGCTTTAACTTACAAAATAATGAAAGTGTTTGAAAGCATTTCTTCAATCCTTGAAATCTCTTCATAACTGCTCTTCTAAGACATGACCTGCAAATGATAATCTGATAGTAGAAACTAATACCTGTGATTTGATGTTGATCTGGTTCCTTCATCTTCTCCAAACCATTCTTTTTCTTTGAATTTGAAGTAGCCTTCTCTTCATTAAGTCTGGGTCTTCATCAAACAATACTTCTGTAAAGTATTTTCATACTCCTTCAAAAGTATTCAGCTGCTAATAGATCATCAACTTCATACTCCACACTGATAAATAAACATGGGATTGAATTGTCTAATCCTCAAATCTCTACTCATCTAGATTAAGTGTGTATGTCAAATGTTAGAAGATGCTCTTAAATCATATGTTGTAAACTTGGAATTCTGGGAACTTGGGAATCTGAGAGCTTGAATGCTCTGATACCAAATGTTGGAAATTAAGACCCTAAATCAGATGTGTGTGTGAAAGATCACGTACTTACAGAATTAGCATAGAATGCTAACATGTTGCTGTCAGAAATCCTCATACTCATGTGAACACACCTTCTCTAACACCTCATCTGAATGCATGTAGCATGCATGTACTGATTCTCCTTTAGATATGCCGAATAGGATGACTCCTAATATGGATGCCACTGCCTCCATAAACTCCAAGTAGTAACTGTGTGCATAAAGAGAATATGTGCCTGAATTCTTAACATAAGATGCAAATCTTATGTTAACCTCCATCCAATGTCTTTGAAGTACACTGAAATTTTCTTGTAGAAGACAATCTTCAAATACATTATGTAGATGGCTGATCCACACCACCAAGCTCTTGATGGGTAAGTCCTCTCCATAAGAAAGAGTGTGAGCACACTCTTCTCCAAGAAGAACTCCATAGCTGCTCCTCAACATGCTCCTAGAGTGCACCATGGCTGCCCCATGTGTGTTAGAGCACCACCTCTATTGAGGGACCAAAGCTGGCGTTGCAATTGGTGTAGGATATCTAACAAAGTGACCCAAGACTCTCTTATATAGGTTTTAAAGCTCTATGCGAAAAACTCACAAAAAAGCGCTTTATTTTAATCACATCGCTTTTCAAATTGCTTTTGCTTTATTTTAAGTGAGTTTGCTTTATTCTTAAAGTTGCTTTTAGCTAACTTTAAAAATAACTTCTTGATCTGCTTTTTCACACTTCTGGCTACCTGATGAATGATCTGACAACATTTTTATGATCCTTATGCAGAGAGCTATCAGCAGGAAATTAGGGTTAGGGTTTTCTCCCCAATCTGATCTCTGATGATTGAATGTCATATACCATTGGAAAGCTCTCTTCAAGCTCTACAAGATAAGCTCATAAAAATTTTACCCTTTTTTGTGCCAAAAATGACTAAGTATCAAAATTAGGGTTTTTGTCCTAAATGGATTTTGGATTGATGTGACATTGTTTTCCAACACACTAATCTGATAGAATCTGAATCTTTGAGTTACTTCTTCCGATGTCAAGAACTTGACAAACAAAGGATAGACATTTGACTAAAAAATACTCAAGATCTTCAAGATCTATCAAGATCATAAAAGATCTATGATCTCTGCAACAAAATACTTGTGTAGAATCTGCTCTCTTCAAACCTTTATGACTGAATGTTTGATTTGCTACCTGAATGACTAAGTGTCCATGCTTCTACATAAAGTTGTAAAACTTTTCTTCAACTAAATCCTTCCCAAAAATCTGCAAGTTCTACTGGAACACAAGTGGACAAACTCTCACCTTGAGAACTCCAAAATTTGGAAGTTGATACTTCATATCTTCATATTCTTCCCGGGTGAAATGTGATAGTATTTGCGTGACTTTCTTTTGGCTAATTCCACTTCTCAATCAAGTGATAGGATCTGATGGAACACCCTTTTCGAATACAAGCATGTATCCAAAAGTCAAGATAAACAAAGGAAAGTAGATTCTCCATCTGACTGGCACATAAAAAAAATCTGAATTTTTTTGAAAATACTGAAATTTCTGAATTTTCTGAAAATACTGAATTTTCTGAATTTTTATGAAAATACTGAATTTTCTGAATTTTCTGAAAATACTGAATTTTCTGATTTTTTCTGAAAATATTGAATATGCTGAATATGAGGTAACTTTTCCAAACAAAAAACCTCACTCCAAGTCTCCAACATCTGCTACAAATACTCTTTTACCTCAAGAGTTAGGTAAAGAAGAAATATACATCTCTGCAACTTGTCATATACCAACTAACTTTGAATTGACACTCCAAGAATTCTTTGAAGAAACATATAAGCTCCCTGCTTAAAATCTTCAACTTATACATAACTCATACACATATACATCTTCCTGCTTAAAATCTTCAACTTATACATAACTCATACACATATACATAACTCCAACATCTGCTACAAATACTCTTTTACCTCAAGAGTTAGGTAAAGAAGAAATATACATCTCTGCAACTTGTCATATACCAACTAACTTTGAATTGACACTCCAAGAATTCTTTGAGGAAACATATAAGCTCCCTGCTTAAAATCTTCAACTTATACATAACTCATACACATATGAGTCAAAACATATAAGCTGTCTTAGATATCTGCTGCTTTTCTTTCTCTAGAAACTACGTTTTCTATCTATCTTCTTTACAAGATGTTTTCATAGACTTGTCTTTGGATGTAGAGGATAAAAGTAGGAAAAGTATATGGAAAATATAAGAGGAAAAGAAAAAAGTATTACTTTCCCTTTGGAATTGTTAGACCTTCTTTTTCTGCATCTTTCTTCCACCTGATGATGTCAACATCTTCAAACTTCTCTTCCATACCTTCTGTTCTCTTCATCTTGAAGAAGCAAGCACTCTTAACTTCTTCAAATGAATTTTTCTCTTCCTCTAGTGCTAAGAGTAAGAGATAAAACAAACATGGTATATAAATGGAAGTAAACATAGAAGATAAAACATGCTTCTCCCATCTTAGCATATAAGGAATCAACACTCTGCATCAAATTTGACTGATATGACTGAATTCACCAACCTTTTCCTTGAGTTCACTGAATGCTGAATTACCTCTCTAGGTAATTTAGATACCTAGATTTTGTACCTAGATAAAAAAAGACTTCCGACCTTGTGTTTGTTGAAAACAAAACTGATCTGATCTCCAAATTTGTCTTCTTAGCCGAGCTTTCTTGCCATGAAAGAGATCTTCTATCAAAACTGTCAAGAACAACCTCTAGATACCTGTTTTGATGTACCTAATGCTTTAACTTTCAAAGTAATGAAAGTGTTTAAAAGCACTTCTTGAATCCTTTAAAAATCTTCATAACTGTTCTTCTAAGATATGACCTGCAAATGACAATCTGATAGTAGAAACTAATACTTGTGATTTGATGTTGATCTGGTTTCTTGATCTTCTCCAAGTTTTTCCTTGAATTTGAAGTAGCCTTCTTTTCATCAAGTCTTGGTCTTCACGCAATACTTCTGTAAAGTATCTTTACTCTTCCAAAAGTATTTGGCTGCTAACGGATTATCAACTTCATACTCCACACTAATAAATAAACATGTGATTGAATTGTCTAATTCTCAAATCTCTACTCAGTTAGATTAAGTGTGTATGTCATATGTCAAATATTAGAAGATGCTCTGAAACCATATGTTGGTAACCTGGGAGCTCTGATCCTAAATGTTGGAAATTAGGTAGGCCCATAAGGAATTCCACAGGTCCCACAAGTTTCCAGGATCTACAACACTGATTCCAGCTTCTTCCAAAATTGACAAATATGAACATACAACACTTAATCATACAATGATGAGACAAAGATAGAGAGAGATTAGACAACATGTGTAAAGTGTTACGTAAGCCACTACTTACTCACACAATCATATATACAAATGTCAATTTACAATGTGGGAGTCAAAACCTCAACCACTCTATGTGAACAGAAATAAATGGAAGAGTGTATGAACAAAATTTACAAGAATATTCAGATGTAGGGACAGAAATCTGAATATGTATGAGATGTATGACCTCATAGGTTGTAGAAGAGTGAATATGAGTGACATAAAGAGGAAAGATCAGCTTGAAACTGATATTAAGCAAACCCTAATCTGAATTTAAGCTATGGAAGACCCTAAATCAGATGTGTGTGAGATAGATCGCATACTTACGGAATTAACATAGAATGCTAACATGTTGTTGACAGAAATCCTCATACTCATGTGGAAACACCTTTTCTAACACCTCATCTTATGCATGTAGCATGCATGTGCTGATTCTCCTTTATGGATGCCATTGCCTCCATGTATGTCGAATAGGACTCCTCCAGATATGGATGCCACCGCCTCCATAAGCTCCAAGTAGTACCTGTGTGCATAAAGAGAATATGTACTTGAATTGTTAACATAAGATACAATCTTATGTTAAGCTCCATCCAATGTCTTTGAAGTACTCCATAATCTTCAGGTAGAAGACAATCTTCAAATACACCATGTACATGGATGATCCAAACCACCAAGCTGCTGAAAGGTAAGTCTTCTCCATAAGCAAGAGTGTGAGCACACTCTTCTCCAAGAAGAACTCCAAGGCTGCTGCTCATGAGCTTCAATAGCTCCTCCGTAGCTGCCCATATGTGCACCATGGCTGCCCTATGTGTGCATCAGCTAGAACTCCTCCAAGAGAGACCAAAACTGGTGTTGGATATCTATAGAAGTGACCACAACCTCTTCTTTTATAGCCTTCTATGTCTCTTGCGAAAAAATATGAATAAAGCTTCTTTTCTTTTCGAAAATCTGGATCGCTATTTTATTAAAGTTAGATCGCTGATTTTAATTGAGCTTTTGCTTTATTTTAAAATCATCACTGAACTTTGCTTTTGACTAGTTTTTTAGACCTTTTAACCACTTGGTGAATGAACTGATGACATTTTTATGACCTGTAAGCTGAGAGCTATCAAATGAGGTAAAAACCCTAAATGAGCAGAAAATTAGGGTTAGGGTTTTCTCCCAAATCTGATCTTTGATGACTGCATGTCATATACCATTAGAAAGCTCTTTTCAAACTCTACAAGATAGGCTCATAAAATTTTTACCCAATTTTTGTGCCAAAAATGATCAAGTACCAAAATTAGGGTTTTTGCTCTAAATGGATTTTGAACTGATGTGACATTGATTTCCAACACTAAACTAACAGTCCAATCTGTTGACAACCTAATTGACTCCCAAGTCAAGACCAACTCAGGTCGGTGCCTCCATTAATCAGATACTCAAGATAAGAAGTCTCCCGAGACTTCCTCTCCCTCTGGTCCCAAACCAAGTTGGATTCTAGTGGAACACGTCAAATAATATCTTCCAAGATCATACTCTCTTGAAGTATCTCAAAGAATCATCATGTCCGAGTTGTGAGGCAAGGCAACTATCTTGGAACTAAGATACGTAGCTAAGCTACCAAACAAGCAACTATCCTTGGTGAAGGATACTTGTCCAAGTCACCAACCTTTCAACTATCATGAAACCATGATGTCCTTGATTCCTCAAGATAGATCCGACTTGTAAGATACACCAATGATCATTGATCAAATATGGATCACCATCGAGAAGATAACATCATGTACATGTCAATTTAAATTGTCTCAACATCTTTTGTTACCCTAAGGTACACTCTCTTGCCCCACCAAGACAATGAGGTGCGCACGTACTATGGAATAATATAGAGAACAATGTAATGCAAAGAAGACAACACAATGCAAGGCTGTCTTTATTGTGTTTTTCTCCTCCCTCTTTAACAATTCAGAAGCTTTCGGTACCACCCGTATACCGCAGCAAAGACTCGAACCTTATCAAGCTATTTTCGGTCCGACTTTGTATTAAGTGTACATATCCATTTCACCAGAAACTTTGATCCGTATAAAGTAGAGACTTCTAGCTACAAGATAAGCTATGTCTCATACAAAACTCTATATTATTCTGCAAGGTATACTTCGTGGTCCTTCCCGAAAAAACACATTTATTGAGTAAACCGTAAGTGACCAAAAGTACGTATACGGTGAAATTGTAACTGTTAACTAACTTTAACCGTAACATAGAATATTCAAGCTTCTACTCATACGAAGAATGCATGCAGAGCTTCCACATGAACATGTGTTTTCTATTAGAGAAGATGTGTACAAACAAGCTTGGCCTCTTCTTGCTCAAGCTATAGAAACTCTCCTACACTGAGTAGTTTCTTATTACCATCTCTCTCAGATGAATACCTGACATTTCAAGTTTCTGTTATTCATCTTTACCTACGCGATCTATGGCGTCTTCTATACTACATAGGCGATCTCTGGCGTCTTCTATCTCTCTCTTTATCTGTATATCTGTATCTCTGCGCCTCTGCGCTTTTGCTATATTTCATCTCTATCTCTCTTGATTCTTGATTGATATATATATATAGTCTTCATCCTTCCACTCTCTTCCGCGCTTTTCACTTTCGGTATGCTTCACGATCCTTCTTTATGCGCGTTATGCGTACTCCCTTGTTCTCTACTCTGTTACACGTCCTGTTCTCATATTTACAATTCTTGATTCGGTTTTCTGATTCTGCACGTTGTACAGTTTGGTCGTGCTTCTTTAATTCTTCTTCTCTTTGTCTTTTCTACTTCCCCTTCTTTTTTTGTCTGGATGCCAAATTCGTGAGTGCTTCTTCAACAGCTCCCCCTCAATCACTAATTTGTATCTTCCGGTCTTCATATATCTTTCTTTCTTTTATACCTGCCTTTTCTTTGAATCTGTTTATCTTTGTTCCATCCAAACTCTTCGTCAGCATATCTGCAATCTGATCTTTAGTCGGAGTGTATACAATTTCTAACTCCTTCTCCATTATCTTTTCCCTCATGAAATGATACTGAATCTCTATGTGTTTTGTTCTTGCGTGAAACACCGGATTTGCTGCAAGATATAGAGAGCTCATAGTGTCTCCATGTATAATTGGTATACCTTGATCAATGCCCAAGCTTTTAAGGTCTGCATCCATATCACTTCTTTAGTTGCTTCTACCTGTCCTTTGTATTCAGCTTCTGTTGATGATAAAGCCACTGTGTGCTGTTTACTAGCTTCTCTCCTAGGTATATCATATACCCATGTGTTGATCTTCTGTCATCCTGACTTCTTGCCCAGTCTTAGTCACTGAATGCTCTTAGCTGTATATCTGACGTATAAGGATAGTATAATCCTTCCTTAATAGTTCTCTTTATATATCTGAGAACTCTTTGACCTGCAATCCAATGTGGGTCTTTCGGACAATGCATAAACTGTGATAAAACTCCCACTGCATAACTCAAGTCAGGTCTCGTTAGTGTAGCATAAATCAAACTACCTACTAACGACTGATACTTTGTCATATCTTTGTAATCTGCGCCATCATATTTACTGAGTTTGTGATTGGCTTCAAGCGGTGTTGAAGCTTCTCTGCAATTTCGCATATCAAATTTCTTCAATATATTCAAAAGATACCTTTCTTGTGATACATATACGTCGTGATCTGTATAAGTGACTTCCTCTCAAGAAAGTATGACAACTTTCCTAGGTCATTGATCTTAAACTCCTTTTCAAGCAGTTTCTTCACCTCTGTGATTCTTGCATCTGAGGTACCTGTAATTATTATGTCTACATGAATGCAAATGTAGATCATTCCTTCGTCTTCTCTTTTAATGAGTAGACTTGCATCTGCCTTTGAACTTTGGTATCCAAGTTCGTTTAGATACTTCACGAGTCTGTAGTTCCAAGCTCTTGGAGCTTGCTTTAGTCCATAAAGTGCTTTTCTTAACCTGCACACAAATTTTGGGTATCTGGAGCTTACAAACCCTTCAGGCTGCTCCATGTAAACTTCATCTGATATATATCCGTTCAGAAATGCATTCTTGATGTCTAGCTGACTTAGCTTCCATCCTTTTGATGCTTCTATAGCAATTACTGTCCTTATGGTTGACATTTTTGCCACCGGACTAAACGTCTCGTCGTAATCTATGCCATGCGTCTGAGCATAGCCTTTGACTACCAGTCTAGCCTTATATCTGGCTATCCTTCCATCTGCAAGCTTCTTTAATTTGTAAACCCATTTTCTTCCAATTACTTTTTTACCATTTGGTTTAGGAACAAGCTCCCATGTCTTGTTCTCCTCTAGTGCAGTGAACTCTTCTTCCATTGCTTCTTCCCATTGCTTCTTTCCTTTAGCTTCAGCATAGCTCTGAGGTTCTTCATCATCTTTGACCATATATGCATAGTCTTTCTGAGTTATGTATGAAGTATCATACGAGTACCTTTCTGGTTGTCTTCTAATCCTACTTGACCTTCTTGGTTCACATTCTTCATAAGTGTCTGAATACACTTCTTCATCTTCGTTTCTCATACTTGATCCGATCTTGGACGTACTCGCCTGCATATGATCTTCATCTCTATTCACCTGCACAATTGATTTTCCTTTTTCTTTTCTTCTTACTTCTTCTTCAAATTCTTCAGTTGTTTGACCTTGATCTGTATACCAGCTTTTCTGTTCATCACACGTAACATCTCTTGAAACAATAAACTGCTTAGTTAGAGGGCTCCATAATCTGTAACCCATCTGTCTTTCATCGTATCCGACGAACACATATTTTTCTGCTTTCGGTTCAAGCTTATGTCTGAGTTGAGACGGTACATAAGCATAAGCGACTGATCAAAACACTTTGCAGTGATCAAGTGTTGGCTTCTTTCCCCACCAAGCTTCATAAGGGGTCATTCCATCTAAAGCTGTACATGGTAATCTGTTCACCAAGTATGTAGCTGTATTTACAGCTTCAGCCCAAAGATAATTTGGACAATCCTTTTCCTTTAGCATGGCTCGTGCAAACTCAACTAGAGTTCGGTTCCTTCTTTCTGCTACTCTGTTTTGTTGCGGTGTATACCTGCAAGTTATTTCTCTTTTGATACCTGCATTCCAAAGATAATCATTGAACTCTCGGGAGAAGTATTCTCCCCCTCCATCAGACCTCAGTCTCTTAAGCTTTCGTCCTGTGAGTCTTTCAGCGTATGCATGAAAATGCTTGAAGGCTTCAAATACTTTTGATTTTTCTTTTAAGACATATAACGTTATCCATCTTGTAGCATCATCAATGAATAAAACATAGTACCTTGAACCGCTGATCGATCCTTCTTTTGTTGGACCCCATACATCTGTATGTATGAGTTCAAGTACTCCATCATGTTTGAATCCTTTCTTCTGGAAAGGTAATCCGTGGGCTTTTCCCATCTGACAAGCTTCGCACTTATGAATCATATGTTGGTTCTGTACGTTCGGTAAACCCAATACAGACTGATTTGCAATCATAGCTTTAATTCCTTTTTCATTGATATGACTTAGTCTCTTATGCCAGAGATCAAGTTCTGTAATTACCTTTTCATTATGTGTGAGCAATGCTTGGCCAATGTTCCCTTGTACTCTTAAAGTAAAGAGTCTGCCTTCTTTCTTACCAGAGACGATCTGATTGTATCCGTTTTCGGGATCTTCTACAAATACTCCTTTATTTGTAAATCTGACCTGAAAACCTTTCTCAACTATCTGTCCTACCCTGATCAAATTTTTCGGTATCGTCGGAACATACAAAACATTGGTTAGCAAATCTGCTCCACTCTTACACTTCACTTTTCCAATTGAATGAACACTATGTCTTGTATTGTCACCTGTTTGAACAATGTGACACGAACTACCTTTTTCCAGTTCTGACATCAATTCTATATTTCCTGACAAATGATTAGAACATCCGGAGTCAATGTAAAATACCTTTAGGTCTTCGTTTTCTTATGTGCTGATAGAGTTTATCATCAACGATGTATGACTTTCATTCTGCGTGTCATTTGCGTAGTTGTTGTAGGTGGTGTTGTAGGATTGATTTTGTCCCCAACTTCTTGTTCCACCTCTGCCATAGCCTCTTCTTTGGTTTTGTCTACCTCTTTGATATCTTCCGCTTCTGCCTCTGCTATTACTATTCTGATTTTGATTTGAACCTTTTTGATTATGCCAACAGTCATAAGCCAGATGATTACTTAGTCCACAAATCCAGCAAGCTTTCTTGTTGATATTCTGACTGCTTCTTCCTCTTCCAAAGCCTCTTGCTCTTCCTCTGCCGGTGCCTTTGCCTCTAGCATAATAAACCTGAGAACTCGACTCTTCTTTATCTTTTGACTTACCTTTATCTACTTTCTTTTTGTTCTTCATGTACATTGCAGAGCTTTGTCCTTTATCTCCATCTCCTTTCAGGTCTTGCTCATATGTGAGCATCAATCCTAGCAACTGATTTAAATCTGGAACAAAATGATTTAAAGAGAGTTTAGTTGAAAGTACGAAAGGTTTCCACCTTTCATCTCCTCTCAAACCTGTGAGCACTTGCGCTATGAATCTGTGGTCTTCCATATCTTCATTTATGGATCCAAGACTGTCTGCTAGATCCTTCATTTTAGTAACATAGTCACTAATGCTTTGATTCGACTTCTTTTTGAACGTTATGAATTCGGACCATAAGCTAGCCTTCCTCGCTTTCGTAGTATTTTGGAAATGGTCCTCCAACGCACTCCATATGTCCTCCGCTGTATCTAGGCCTCTAATATGCGGTAGTAGATAATCTGTAACAATACTATAAATGTATGCTCTTGTCGTTGCATCTTTCTTCTGCCACAGCTTCAAGGCTTCCAATTCTTCTTCCTTTGGTTGTCTGCCGACTTCAAAGGTCGGCTTCTTTTCTTCTCCGGTCACATACATCATTAAGTCCTTACTCATAAGTAAGGCTTCCATGCGCATTACCCATGCGGGATAATTATCTCTGTCCAGCTTGTCAATAAAGACATGTTCTTCCATGATCTTCTTGTTTTCTTTCTTTACTCTGACACCTCTTGTTAGATTTTATGGCTTTGATACCACTTGTTGGGGTGATCGACGTCTTCGATAGTACCGCTTCTATACCTCTGATAGTAGTAAGCTTCCGGTACCACCCGTCTGCCGCAACAAAGACTCGAACCTTATCAAGCCTGCGAAATTCGCTGCGCCATCGAATTAGTGTTAAACTACAGTGATGTTAGAACACCTCTATAATCAACAGTAGGTTAACAAGGCTTCTGCCACTCAAACTGTGCTTTGAATTCTCTTGAAAATTCCATTGGAACTTCACCGGATTGTCACTGGACTGTCACCGAAATTTACCGGAATCTTACCGGAATGATCTTCAATTCTGTTCGTAATTGTTTCAAATGTTTATACGTGAAACAAGGAAGTGATGAGTGAACTTCCCTTACTGACAGAACTCTTCCTGAAGTTTAGAGGAAAACTTCATCAGTTCAGAGTGCTATTTTCGGTCCGACTTTGTATTGTGTGTACATATTCATTTCACCGGAAACTTTGATCCGTATAAAGTAGAGACTTCTAGCTACAAGATAAGCTATGTCTCATACAAAACTCTATATTATTCTGCAAGGTATATTTCGTGGTCCTTCCCGAAAAAACACATTTATTGAGTAAACCGTAAGTGACCAAAAGTACGTATACGGTGAAACTGTAACTGTTAACTAACTTTAACCGTAACATAGAATATTCAAGCTTCTACTCATACGAAGAATGCATGCAGAGCTTCCACATGAACATGTGTTTTCTATTAGAGAAGATGTGTACAAACAAGCTTTGCCTCTTCTTGCTCAAGCTATAGAAACTCTCCTAGACTGAGTAGTTTCTTATTACCATCTCTCTCAGATGAATACCTGACATTTCAGGTTTCTGTTATTCATCTTTACCTACACGATCTATGGCGTCTTCTATACTACATACGTGATCTCTGGCGTCTTCTATCTCTCTCTTTATCTGTATATCTGTATCTCTGCGCCTCTTCGCTTCTTCTATATTTCATCTCTATCTCTCTCGATTCTTGATTGATATATATATATATATATATATATATATATATATATATATATATATATATATATATATATATATATATATATATATATATATATATATATATATATATATATATAGTCTTATTCTTCCACGCTCTTCCGCGCCTTTCACTTTCGGTATGCTTCACGATCCTTCTTTATGCGCGTTATGCGCACTCCCCTGTTCTCTACTCTGTTACACGTCCTGTTCTCATATTTACAATTCTTGATTCGGTTTTCTGATTCTGCACGTTGTACAGTTTGGTCGTGCTTCTTTAATTCTGCTTCTCTTTGTCTTTTCTACTTCCTCTTCTTTTTTTGTTTGGATGCCAAATTCGTGAGTGCTTCTTCAACATTATAGACTAAGGATCCATGCCTCTAGGTCTCAGAGTTGAGGAAGAGCTTAGCTCATGATTGAATCCAATGTCAAAAAACAGTGACGAACTCCTATGTCCACCACATGTGGACTAGAGCCATGTTTGCGATCTTGGTGTCCATCAAGAAAATGAAGGTGCCAATAGCCAAACACAGTCTTTGATGGCCATGCCATAAACATGGTTCACCCTAAAGGTCAATATCACCACGAGAATGATCAAGTCAGCCCATAGCACCACTCTCCTCCCGCAAGTCCTCCATCCCTTGGATGTACTAATGTGGAGAATAATCAACTGAATCCAGTCGTGCCATGTGGATGCATCTTTCCCCAGCGACCTATTGAGGAATAAATTCTTGAGCCTCATGACAAGTACCCCTACGTGACGCCTTTGTGCTCAAGACCATAGTCCTCCTTGCAAGGTAAATGTCATGGGTCGTGCGTGTATATACAACAGAAACATATGCAAAGGTTCCACTCAAGGTGGTCTCATGGCAAATATGACCTATAACCCACCTTGTGGAAATCATCTCAAACATAATGCCTACGGATGTGGAGGTTGGTAATCATACCACCTTAATAGTCATCCACCAACCCCTCGACTCGGGTGACCTACGAGAGGGAAACTCGACTTGTCATACACAAAGGTATGAAAATTGAACATGTATGGAAGGACCCGTCTTTGTACCTAAGATGGGTCTCATCCACATGAGACCATAGGTAAATTGCCTTGGATCTCAAAAAAGATCCCCAAAGAATACTCCCCTTGACCATAAGATACCAATCACTCACGTGACTCGTGGCCACACCATGTGGCATGAGGTAGCCCACCGTCTCACTCCGTCCCATAGTAAGCCTATCATCGTGGAAGCGGTTGGTATATATCCATCGGGTCACCAAGATGACCTTGTTCCTTATCAACCACTAGCTATCAAGTAGGCATCCCTTCCACGAAGGCTCTAGACCTTGCGAGGCATGATCGTTGCCATAGGTCTCCTCGACTATCTACATGCAGTACAAATTTGGTAAGAAAAATCCTCCCCAAGGATTTTCTCAGATTTCCAAGGCCGTGCTCTGACCAATCCTCACATGTCTGCAATCACACCCAATGGGTTTGCAGAGCACTTAAGAATTTCTCCTTCCAACATCCCCCACTCCAATAGATCCTCGCGGATTTGGGTCAATGCCCAAGATCCTTGAAATCCAATAGATCTCGAGGATTTGGGTCAATGCCCAAGATCCTTAAAATCCCCATGAATATGTGTCTAGGGTCTCACCCTGCCACTTCCTATTCAAAGAGGAAAGTGAGTGTACTCATGCTCTTTATCTCCAACAAACCATGGGTATGCTCAAATCTTGGGCAAAGGACCCACTTGACCATGCATGCATAACTGCCATGGTTCATCGAATGGAGTCAAAAATCTGAATATCCCCACCACACATTCTCTTGTAGCATTTTTTTAGTTGATTGGAGTTATATCAATTTTGGGCCTATTTCTTGTGTTTGTGTGCTCCCTTGGTTTGTATCAATCTTGCCTCTTGCGCCAACGCAAGTTGCTTATAATAATAAAGATGAGCCAAGTTTGTTAGATATTCTACTACTCGAAGTTGATTAATTAGAACTCTTTTGAGTCCTTTGATTCTTGAGAATCTGATGAATCTTCAGAATTAGAGCTCTATCAAATTTCTTGTTTTACTTGCCTTTATGTTTTGCTTTACCTTTGCCTTTGTTAAGTGTGCCAAGATTTGGATTTGACCTTTCGGTCAGGTTGATCTTGGAGTGTTCTTGTTATAATAACTGATGTAACTCTACGAAAGTAACTTCTTTATTGATTAAACAAATTGGAGTTCGAGAAGATATGTAAGAATCAAGCAAGGGATTTAAAGTCATGTTCACAAGCTCTTCATCATTGGTTAATTGCTCACAAAGATCTTGAATGTTAGTGACATGTTATTGCGTAATCTGAACTTCCTCATATGAAAATTGTTCGTAACTGTTAGAATTTCAGGGTTCGGTTAGGAAAATTCTAATTTTTATCATTTTAGGACGCTTGATCATCAATCTTTGTATATATTTATGAATAATTGTATAAGGTTAGGTTAAGGACAAAAGATCAATGTTGGTCAAACCATTTGTCAAAAGCGGTCAAAAAATGGTACAAGAGATAATCACATATTCTTGAAGTAGTCAAAGAGAGCTTTCCAACCATATGTAACACTCCCCTACACACCATTTGAACCCTAAAAAATCAGACCCTAATTATGGTGAAAGAATTTGAAAAGTCAAAAGTCAATGATATTAATTGAAGATGCAGATTTAAAGTTATCATAAGCAAAGATCTAATGGCTGAGATGGCATGCACCAAAGTTAGAAGAGTTGTAGCTACACTTAGATCTATGAAAAGCAAAGAAGCACTTGCACAAAAGATTTGCGAAAAAGCCAATTAGGGAAAAGCTGATTTTTACATGTGAAAAGCATGGATTTACGTTGGACAGCTGAAGCTATAAAAAGACTTGATTATTTGGGCATGCTTCAATCTTCTCTTCCATGCTTAGTGAAGGTCTGCTGCTGCTATAGGCTGAGGATTGTTTTGAGCTGCATTTGCTGCTGCTGGAGCAGTTCTTGAAGCTATTGTGGCTGCATATTCTATCTTGAAGGAGGTGATTGCTGCTTATCTATATGCACTAGTGTGCGGTGCATTAAAAGTGTTACTTTGGAGGACCATTTTCAGCTTTGAAGGACTTTTGGAGGAGTGTATACTTATACACTTACAGAGTTCTATACTCTCATGGAGAGGTTGCTTTGGAGATCTTACCTTAGCTTCTTCGTGCTATCCCTTTCCCTCACACATGCTCTCTTTAGTATTGATGGGTGGTGAGTTCATGTAATCATGTTGACATCTACATGTATATTGGAATTTGGAAGCATATCATCAGCTTTTAACACTATTACAAAGATAAGTAACTTGTTAGGGTTATAGGCATATAAACAAGCCCCGGGGGGGGGGGGGGGGGGGGGGGGACCTCTTAAAAGAGGGAAAAAAGTGCCCCGATCGTCTTGTGGATGTAGCAATCACCACGCGCATGCGTGTGTACAAATGATAGACTAGACCAAGAGTGGATCCCTCTTGGTCTAGTTAAGACTATATAAATGTATTTCAAAATAGGCAATATAATCTCGATCTCAGTCCAGAAGTCCTCATCTAGAACTTTGCGTTGCATATATCATGTAATATTGATGTTCCCCGTGGACATGGTCAAGCAACGATGATCAATAATTGTCATACGCAAAGAATCCATAACCATATGGAGTCTATGGAACACTAAGTAGATATATTGTGTACATAATAAATTCTACATATGATAGACTAGACCAAGAGTGGATCCCTGTTGGTCTAGTATACATAAGACTATATAAATGTATTTCAAAATAGGTAATATAGTCTCGATCTCAGTCCAAAAGTCTTCATCTCGAACTTAACATTGCATATATCGTGCAATATTGATGTTTGCCATGGACATGGTCAACCAACGACGATCAATAATTGTCATACACAAAGAATCCATAACCATGTGGAGTCTGTGGAACACTTAGTAGATATATTATCATTTGGGCATGTTCACACATGGCCAATGACCAAAAGTCATAAAAATAATGTAAATGCCTATAACTCCCCAACTTGGGGTCCAAAGAATATACAAAAATATGTATGGAAAGCTCTCGAAGAGAGCTTTCACATGGAAGGGTCAAAAATATACAGAAGGAGAGTCCTTGAGGCCTTTATCCCCAACAACCTCCCACTTAAAGGACCAAGGAGGCTCCTTTAAGCTAAGTAACTCCCACCTTTTGTATACATAGTTGTTGTTGTGCCTTGGGTAGACACTTCATGTCAGCATCTACAGGATTCTGTGAAGTATTGACCTTGATCAAAATGATCAGGCCATCCTCTAACACCTCTTTGATGAAGTGGTATCTCACATCAACATGCTTTGTGCGAGCGTGGAACATGGCATTCTTTGCTAAACATATGGCACTTTGGCTTAGGTAAGTGACCCAAACACACAAGTGTTAGATATGGTTGGATAGCTCTTTTTGAGCACTATCAGAACATGTAAAAATATTTTTGATCATATATTTTGGTTGTTTCCTAAAAATGGAAACCATTTTCAACCATTTGTAGACTTGCAAGTAGGGTTTTTCTAGTGGAAGGTTGACCCTTTTTGTTAATTTGCTAACAATTCCGCTCTTAACCTGACACTATAGGCATATACCAAGCAAGTATATTCGTCGTAGAAGATTCTATTACGTGTCTAATTTTCGCGAATCATGCAAGGTATCCACAAGCACACACAAGGACCTTTGAGATGAAGAGCACTCTCCAACACACATCACAAAGAGTACTCACACATCCCATACTCTCTCAACTAAGACTACTTGGAATTATAGAGACAACAAAAGGATGCTATGTATTAAGATAAAACATAGATTCAAACATACTTCCAAGACCATCAAGGTTGGCTAAGCCTTTCAAATCAACACTATATGCTTTCATCTACACTTAGCCCCCCCCACACACACACACACACACACACACACACACACACACACACACACACACACACACACACACACACACACACAAAAGAAGGTATTAAATACAATTTTCACCACATGTTAATCCTCTTGCAAAGTGCCTTCAAGTAGAAGGCAAAACCCTCCTTGCTTTTTACATTTCTTTTTCCACGACCACCATGACTTGTTTGCCAACCCATTTAGAAGGTTGATTCTCAAACCTAAATATACTTAGTCCAGCAAATTGATTGAAGATTCCAGCATTAAGCTGAATTTCCTATACCTTTTTCATATATGAGATGCTCATAATATTGTTGTTGTTGCAATAGCTAAATCTTGCCATGTTATTCTTCAATATGACCCCTCCTAGAGTGAAACTCTTCAAAGTAGTATTCAGCTTCTTCATATAAGTTGATCATTGCATGTTCACTGCTGAATATATGGCTGAGCCTGGTTTGTACATGCTATGAGGATTTTATCTTCCTATAGTGGCATTATTCTCTGTGTGTTCTATCTTTTCCTGCTCTGATACGAAATTGTTAACAAATATGCAACAATTGATATGGAGAAAGACAGAAAATAGAGACAACATGAAGAATAGTATGCACATGAAAGATGTAAGGAGCCATGCTCCAAATTTATCATTATATTACAAGCTAGAAGTTACAAGATAGCATAGAATATGCTATAGACATACAAGCTGCTGATTACAAGCTGTCCAATAACTTCGGAAATTTTCAAAAGCTGAAACATAATCTCCTTCAAGCAAGTATATAAGACAATACTCACAAGAAGTCTACAGATGCACACACCTTGAAGTTGATGAAGACCTCTCACCTTCTCCAAGTAGAAGAAGACCATCATGAAGCTCTAATAGAAGAGTAGCTCTCCCAAGTGATGATGATGTGTCCCTCAACTGTCTTTTTATAGGCACATAAAGCTCTAGCAAAAAAACTAAGTAAAAAAGTTTTTTCAAAGCTATCTCGCCCAAAAAGCTATTTTAGGTGATAAGATGTTCACCTATGCTTTGTGTATTCTGGCGTGGGTTTTTTTAGTGACATGTGGCATTACTACAGCCATTGGTCTTGATTCAATTACTTTTAATGTGATATTGCCATGTGGCAAAATAAAAGGGATACTTTTGTCGTATAAATTCTGAAAGTAGGGTGTGCTATTGTACATAGGAAAATGACCAAACACACAAGTGCTATATATGGTTGGATATCTCTTCGAGCAATATAAGAATATGTGAAAATAATTTTTACTATATATGTTGACCATTTCCCAAAAATGAAAACCATTTATGACCTCTGGAGACCTGCAGGTAGGGTTTTCCGTAGTGGAAGGTCCACCCTTTTTGTTGATTTGCTAACAATTTCTTCTTCACAAATCAAAGAACATAAAGGTCAATCTCAAAATCCAAATGTTGAAGATATTTTTCTTGTAAAATCAAAGAAAAAGTCTAGTCAAAAGCCTTGTAAGCTATTACAAGGCAGTGTTTTAAGGTATTCCCTTGCAATATGTCTGGAGGCAGAATACATGAAGAGAAGTTTTACTAGAAGGAATCTCTTTCAAAGGAGTCAACTCATGTTACAAAGGATTTGGTCGTAGAACAAACTTCATCCATTGAAGCTGTTGTCAGGATCTTGCTCACGCGCATACAGAGATTACGGACGCAGAAAAACACACAGAAAATAGAGGCAACAAGAGACGAGACCAAACACAAGATTGGGTGCAATCTCCCCCATGCACTCTGTTTCGACAGTCCACAGAGTGAATGTATTTATAGGAATTTTGATTACGTCGAAAAGAGTGGTTACAAGAGGGCGGCTTCGAAAAGTAGGCGTGAAACTAAAAGTTGATAACTTTTACAGAAAGCCATTGCTTTCAATAACAGAAACTGCGGTCTTCAATGACCCTTATTCTAACCATTACTTTTCTAACAATAGAACCTTCTACGCGGGTTTATTTACAAGCTAAATAATTATTCCGATCATTGATGTTGGCCCTTTTACACCTTGCACGTTCCTCACGAACCTTGAGCTGCTATATCAAAAAAATATCAAAAACATATTAATACATTAATAATATAACACTTTAACAATGCATTGTTCAATAATATACAACATGCCTCTGAGTTGACAAGCAACTGACCTTAGTTGATAAAATAATTTAACACTCTAACAATTACAATACATTGTTCAACATATTCCATGTTACTGTTACAATCCAACAATGCATTGGCTATTTTATATTTTTCAATCCAACAATGCATTGGCTAACATATTCCATGTTACAATCCAACAATGCATTGGCTACATATTCCATGTTACAATTCAACAATGCATTGGCTAACATATTCCATGTTACAATTCAACAATGCATTGGCTAACATCTTCCATAATACATTAATAATTTAACACACTCCAACAATTACTTGTTCAACATATTTCATAATTCATAACATGCCCCTCAGTTGAAAAGACAACTAACCTCAGCTCATAAAATAATAAACATGGATAGCCAGTCACATGTTTCATCACTGAATAAAGAAAATAGGCATGTGCCATGTAAAAATACATGCATGGAAATGTTCATGGAGGTGTTAAGTTATTAAGAGTATCTGTAAGATGCTGACATAGTCTTTCTAATGAATTTGGGCAAGCAAAACTTGAATATGCTCCTATAAACTAAATTCAATATGTAAATGCATCACAACTATCAAACATGTAGGGTAAACTTTAAAGGTAGAAATGAATCCCGAAACTCTTCTTGAAAATCCTTCCATGTGCGTGGACAATCTGCAGTCTGAGAAAGATCATTCTATCATTGCTTCACTCTTCCTACCAAATAATTAGTGGCAAGCTCGATTTTCTTATTTTCTGAATATAACTCATCGGAAAAGAAATCGTTGAATAGGGATAGCCATGATAAGACAAAGCGACCATCTTTTCGTCCGTCGAATTGAAGCATAGCATAACGTCCTTGTATGGTTTGTTGAAGTGTTTGAAATTCTTGGTTCATAATCTCTAACTCTTGCTCGAATGAAACTCCAGGTAAAGGTGAATTACGGTAATCCTCCATGGTGCTCTTGGACCCTTGCTCTCAACCTTGGTGTATTGAACCTTCTTGTTTGCCACCTTGGTGTTTCGATCCCGTGTTCTCAAACCTTGCTTGGTATCTTGAACACTCAATCAAGTGCCACCCAAGGATTTTGAAGGAATTCACACTTCCAAGCTAGCTCATTGGAAAGTTCGTTCCGAGAGCTTTCCAACGGTATATTACACGCCTCAATCCGATCTACGGATTGAGAGATACACTTGATTCTTTGTTGGGTCCATCCTTGAAATCGTCGCGAGCGCCTTCCACAAGTAATAAAGAGAGAGAACTTGAGTACAACTCCAAGAGATGGTGGAGTGGTCAAAGTACTTCCCTTGAAAGTAGGAGGTTGTGGGTTCAAATCCTCTTATCTTAGGGACTCTAAACCTCTCTATTACCACTCAAAAATTAAAATTGCCTCGCGCGTAGCCAACGGTCGCCAAGGGAGCCTTGGGTGCCAATGTTGCCAATGTATTGCCTAAGTTATTGCCTAAGTTCTTTGGAGTAAGCCGAAGGAGAAAACGTAGGTGAAAACGTAGGTGAAAACGTAGGTGAAAACATAGGTGAAAACGTAGGTTCTGGTTCAGGAACAGAAACAGAAACCGAAGACGAAGACGAAGACGAAACCGAAACCGAAACCGGAGACGGAGATGGAGACGGAGACGGAGATGGAGATGGAGATGGAATCGGAATTCAGAATCGCGAACAGAGAGCAGAACCCTCTGTATTGACGCGTGCAGAGCTCTGATACCACTGTTGTCAGGATCTTGCTCACGCGCATACAGAGATTACGGACGCAGAAAAACACACAGAAAATAGAGGCAACAAGAGACGAGACCGAACGCAAGATTGGGTGCAATCTCCCCCCATGCACTCTGTTTCGACAGTCCACAGAGTGCATATATTTATAGGAATTTTGATTACGTCGAAAAGAGTGGTTACAAGAGGGCGGCTTCGAAAAGAAGGCGTGAAACTAAAAGTTTATAACTTTTACAGAAAGCCATTGCTTTCAATAACAGAAGCTGCGGTCTTCAACGACCCTTATTCTAACCATTACTTTTCTAACAATAGAACCTTCTACGCGGGTTTATTTACAAGCTAAATAATTATTCCGATTATTGATGTTCGCCCTTTCACGCCTTGCACGTTCCTCACGAACCTTGAGCTGCTATATCAAAAAAATATCAAAAACATATTAATACATTAATAATATAACACTTTAACAATGCATTGTTCAATAATATACAACAGAAGCAAAAACCCAAGTAGAAGATTAAGATTATGCATTTTGGAGTGCAGTAGTAATCTCTTTACAATACTAAGGTTTGGCTTCATAACAGTTGGTTTGATTGTGACTTCTAAATCAACTTGTTTGTTATGTGCTGTGACTTGCAGTATATCCATGTTGTACAGTAGTTAAGTGGTGATCGGTACACACTCGGTGTATGTGTTGCTCTTTCAGCTCAGTTTCACTACCAAACAAATTTAGTGAAGTCTTTATGCATGGATGTGAACTCCTTAAATATAGATGCTTACTTTAAGTATGCTGTACTGTTTTTAAGCTCTTTTCATTTGTCCATCAGAGGGTCAGCAAATGAGAAGTATGGGAAAATTTATATGCTGTAAAACATGTGCATGAGACTTAAAGTAGAAAAATGCAGATATGAGAACATGTGTGTCTACGTGATTCAATGGAATGTGTAAACTGTTCTCTCCATGCTAGACCCAGCATGCTGCATCTGTGAACAGATTCTAAACTTTGTACTACCCATTTTTCTGGGCAACGTTCAAGTTAGGGAGGGCTTCATTATTATTACCATTGTTTTCCCATGTGTGCATGAGTTTATAAAAAGCATTAATAATTAATTTTTGAGTTATCATCAAAATTCAAAGAGGCTAAATATAATACTGAGTGTCTTTCACTGTGAAAAGTAAAAAGGCTGTTACTGAAATGTTAGTTATAACTTATTATTATGACCTTGATACTGAAGCTTGACTTGTATGTGGAAAGCACTCCATCCTTTTCTCTAGGATATTGTGGGATGTTCTACGTATACTCTTGAGCATGTTATCTACACCTGCACTTGAATGTCTAGTTCTACAAGAGTTATTGTAACACTAAATTGTACTTATGTTTCAGGTGGCAAGGATGAAGCTCCTGAAGAGCCAGCACCACCAACTGTCCGGTACATGCCTGTAGGTACCCACATCCTCTCTAATCAGTTTTCACAATGATTTGAGCTGTATTATCTCATATAGCAAAATGGCCAGGTTGAAATTAAGTTTTCATTCCTTCTGTCAATTCATCAGGTTTCCATTGTTCTAGCTCAAAGAAAAGAGGCATCCAAGACAGCAGCAGAAGAGACTGAAACAGCAGCAGAGAAAGATGAGGATGAATGGGAACAACCTGAAGCAAAGACTGATGATAAAGCTGTCTCTTCTGAAGTCAAGGTTTGTGTAATTAAGAGAGTTCTGTCGAGAAAGAAAATTCGTTGCGTGTGACAGTCACATGAGCAAGTGCACACACCCACAAATTGGTGGCTTATGAACTTCAATATGTATTTGACTAAGACCATTGCAATATATTATCTTGTGCAGGTATCAGATTCAATTGTAAATAAAGATCGAGGACGATCAGAAGATATTGAAGGTGACACCAACATGGAAGAAACAATGGAAGAGAATGGAAAGTGTTCTCCCACAGAAATAGATGTGGTTATGACTGATACAAAGCAAGTCAGTCAAAATGTCAAATTGTTATTCATAAATATCTATTTCCTTTCCTCTAATGTGAGGCTATGGGAAATGCAGGATGAAGCAGAGGAAGAAAAACCTGATCCTGCTCGGTCAAGCTTGGATTTGGAGAACCCTCATGTAGCTTCAGATCAAAGCACTGGCAGCGAACCTGTGGGCAGTGAAGCCGAGCAGTGAATAGGAGCTTTTATACCATTTATTAAGCAGTGTGCATGTACTAACAAGGGATTTATTATCCCTAGACACGTAGTTGCAGAAATTCTCAGGAAAGTGCTAATTACCAGTCAATCATATACAGGAATTTGTGTTGCCATTTACTGGTCTAAAGGGGCCATATGGCATTTTCGTGTACACTTGAGTTGAAATTTCCTTTATAGTCAAAAGGAGTGCTGTAAAGATGGAATTTTCAATTCTTTGATAAAGATACATCTACCATGTTGGTCAAGAGATATTTGATAAGACTTTCCATGGCTTTTACATGTATTTCCTGACCTGAAGCATAAAAATTCCTACGTTTTGATGAGTAAATAGTATAGAATGATTGAGAATGGATAGTGACTTTGATGAACTTCTATGCAAGAACAACATTAGATAGTAATGCGAATGTGGAGACCCTAGTCAGGAATAATGCATATTGTTTTATTCTGATGTATCACTAAAACCCTTAGCTATGGAAGGGAGTGAAATCATTTTTTCCTGGCAGTGAACATATGAAAAGTTGGCTTTTTGTAGTAATTCAAATGTGGAGACCCTAGTCAGGAATAATGGATACTGTTTTATTCTGATGCATCACTAAAATCCTTAGCGATGGAAGGGAGTGAGATCATTTTTTCCTGGCAGTAAACATATGAAAAGTTGGCCTTTTGTTTTTCTCACTAATGATTACAATTCTATGGCTCTATTGATCTGATTTTCCAGTATAGTGAAGATGAATGCTCACTCAGGGAAATTTAAAATGACCATTGAGGCACATAATTTTCAGACGACTTTGTGATGTAAACAAGTGTTTGCTCATTATGGCAGATTATTATATGGTATGAAAGCATTAGTATCCTTATGATAAAGTAGTGAATTGTGTGGGAGGTTTGGTTATTTCTGTGCCTTATTTATAGCTTAGTGAAAATTCATTTAGTGAAAATTCATTTTTGCATGTCAGCTCGAAACAAGTTTAACAAGAAATTCATTCTCCATAACATTGTCTCAAAAAGGTCCCATGCTTTTTGTGTGATTATGTGCATGTACATGTATTAATGCTTCACACAAACCTCTATTCCTAGTCTTGCTTTGTAAGTCAGTCTTTAAATATTGTTCAAAACTAATCAATTTATTTGCAACTTCCGTAATACATGAACTAAACGTTGCATGACTGCACATACCACACTAGATACTGGATTGTAAATCTTGAAGTAATGTAGCATTAACTAGTCTCTCAATCTTAAAGATGGTATTAGTCACATATATGACTGCACACACCACACTAGCTATGGGGGCTGCAGCATTGTAAGTGATGTTGAACTCGTTGCTTTCCCAATTTATCAGGATTATTAGTCAAAGCTCCATATAGAAAAGGGGTTATTCATAGAAGAATTGTCAAGCCTTCACTCTTCGCTCAGCTAAAAATTACTCACAGAACATTGATACATGAATGATAAGAAACATGAAACTGATTTCAGTATGCTGTCCTATGTTTTTTTGACAGGTGTTCACATTTCTTTTTGTGCCAAGGTTCCTTATGCACATTTTTTTCCCGTTTTCAACATGCAAGCTGGGTCTTAGTGTGTGCACCCAGCACTTCTTTGAGCATCTTTGGTTCAGCCTTCACCCTTTAATGTTCACTTTCAAGCCTTCAAACTTACAGCCTTAGTGAAGCTAGGACCTTCTTTTGATACATAGAGAGAGAAATAGGAAGCCATCAACTTCTTTTCACTACCCATTAGCTTCAGCCCTCCATGAACTTTCATCATGGGTAGAGCATGATTAGAGCTGCTGATGTCATCCTTAGCCATGTGAAAATCAACAGTCCTACCTCTTGGCAATGCAATTATTGCACGAGCATTTATGGTGGTTGGACATCTCCCACGAAAGCCCATCTCCTTGAGATGATGGGTAGGGGCATTGGGAAATGTCCTTCCATACCTAAAAAATCATAAATAAGTTGACTACTCAACTCCAATTGAGTTGAGGGATGGGTAATATTTATATGCCTCCATTTTTTGAGAGCACTAGTTAATCATGATCCATGCCTCAAGGCTTTGGGTACATGCTCGTATTTCCACAAAGTGTACTATCTTCTATAAAGTAGTACAAGTTCTTCGTGTTTTTAGAGCTACATATGTAAGGGAATGCTACTTATAAAATATTCATGTATTATTAAAAAAAAAAAATTATATTGCAAAGAAATATAATGCTCGCTTTTATCTCCATTCTTTTAGTAAAAGCAAACTATCTGTCATAACAA
This sequence comes from Ceratopteris richardii, assembly GCA_020310875.1. NCBI lineage: Eukaryota > Viridiplantae > Streptophyta > Polypodiopsida > Polypodiales > Pteridaceae > Ceratopteris > Ceratopteris richardii. The sequence goes on along the minus strand of CM035409.1, from coordinate 85,322,448 downwards.
AACTAGTGTAAGAAGTGAGGGAAATAATAAAAACTACTGTGTGCAACCCACCCACTCTTACTTTTCATAAACTATAATTTGATTACATTCAAGCAGTTTCTTTGACCTTGTTCTTAGTAGTCCTTAAGGAAACCAGCTAACGTTCTCTCCATATCTTGAATTACAAACATTTACATTATTCACGCAGTTTCTTTGACGTTCCTCTTAGTGATCCATAAGGAAACCAGCGAAGGTTCTCTCCATATCTTGACTTACAAACGTTCTGACGTAAGGGTAACATTTATAAACTTTATATTCTTTCCTTCTCAATAGCTCTTATGTTTGCTTGATTTTGAATTCTTACCATTCATGATTCTCCGATCAAAACTAGTTCACATGCTTGCTAAAGCTACAAAAATGGATCTCAGTGCCAGCTGCCAGATATTTTTGAGTTCACAATCCTCCAATATATAGTACAGATTTGTAGGGGAAATCAACCCCCAAAGTTCCAACTGTAAAGCAAGTAATAACAAGTTATATGACATTCTCATACCAAACCCATTGAGGTATTGTGGAAAAACTGGAGAAAATATCGATGACTGCATTGTTGCAAAAAATGTACAAAACTATTTTCTTCATGTCGAACCACAGCTCATTTTACAGTAGACATACACTGGATTGCTAGCCTCTGAAGGCTTATTATCATGAGAAATATTGGTGGATTACGAAATTCAAGTGTTATTATCATCTCATGATACAAGTAGACGAACATAACCAAAAAGCCAGACGAACTACACAGAAAAGTTTTTGGCAAGCTTGTTCCATAAATGTTAGCCGAGGAGGTGATGTGCAAAATCGGGTTAAACCTCCGTAGCACTCATAAATATACAGTAAAGATGCGAAAGACGAGGGCGGGAAGAGGAGGTATAGTGCTGTGATTGAAAGGAGGCAGCTGCATGCCTATTTTTGTTAGCATGACATGTTATTGCTAATAAATACGATCACAGGCCGCATCAGTGAAGATGTGAAGCGTATAAGAGCAAGGTATTATGTGCAAGAGTTAGAAACTGATTTGACAGACATAGGGTATTGAAAAGAGTTAGCATATTGAAAAGTAAGGAGTTGGCCAGGCCTAAGCGGACGCCCATTGTTCACCAGGCAATCGTTGAAGGCTAGTCTCCTGTTCAGCAGTACCATTGAGATTTCAGTTGTCTAGTACTCGATTGAGAATTGCGTACGGAAGGAAAATAGAACACCCTACCTGAAGACGTTGGGATTGACGAGTTTAGCTGTGGCCCACCAGCCACAGGCAACATGGATATGTGAAAGACCACATGTCTGCCGCGGGGATGTGCAGCTGTTAAAGATCTGCACAGTGAAGATAGGGATGCCGTCTGGAAGTGGATTAGCCTGACCTTGTAATATCGTCACGTCTGCTATCGTGCATCCTTCCCCCATCCTCATTGTTGCTTCTACAAATTGTTGAAGGATCGGCATTAACATCGATACAATATGAGTGGGATGAATGCAGATTCTATTGACACACACAAGGAGTCATTTATCAAAGCAAAAGAACATTTATCAAAGCAAAAGAAAACAACGTATAGAATGATATACCGAGATCCACAAGCAAACGCCGATGGTTTACAATTTGAGGATTATATGCTTGTACATTCTTGAACTTTGATTTGGATATGTATATATCCCTGATCGAATTCGGCAGATCGTATTTGAATGCTTCAATCATTGTCGGCTTCTCCAGCAGCATCAAAGCTCCTGGAAGGCAGTTTTAACAGAGACATGAAAACCTAAAACATGAAGTGTTCAGACTTCGTTACAAGTTCTTCAATCTCCAAGGGATAAGAGAAACATGCACATCTAACTCACCTCCGGTTGCCTTGAGGCCTTCACTTAGGCGATCAATATTGTCCAGATTGTAACTCTAATATATTACTACCTCTTTTGAGGCAGAGCGGAAACTCGACTTATGCAAATTGCAATCGAGCACCCTTCCTACGTTTCGGCTGCATGAACCCCGTGTATAACAAGTCGCGAATTTGCATTAGGTCTGCTCTACCATATAAGCAGTACGTCGAGGAATTGTTCATAGAGCTCCCGAGTCCCTATACAGTTCACTCAAAAGAGACGTAGGCGAAGGAGCGCGTCAGAATAAGGCAAAGCACCCGCACTCAAACGAGGACTTCATGTTCGACCTACTGTGTACGCTTGCCGCTTACCAACCTAGAATAAGAAGCTTAGTCTCAATTTTCAAATTCGAGAACCTAATCGATCAGCTCATGAGCTCGCCCACTATGTCTTTGCGAGCTTGCCCATTATGGAATTCTCTCTGAGCCCTGCGCAATCTATGTTCCTGTGTGAAGTCATGCCGAACTGGGCCTCTGTGTTATAATCTATATTTACAAAGGGGCAAGGAATTTTCAAACTCTTCCCGCACCAAGGCGGCCACGAACGAGCTTGCACAAAATTATTTAGCTTACGTTTCCAGGTGTTGCATATGGAGCTGACGAAGCAAGGGCATATCACGAAGGTGAGCACCTAGCATTTTGAACACTTTAGTTCCGTGGATGTAGCTAGAAGTAGCTGAAGTACCAGACCACAAAGGCGAACCAATAAATGCATTGGCTTCTACGCCAGTTTGGCGTGTTCCCAAAGGATCATGGACTTCCGTTTCGCAAATGTATGACTATTGCCTGAAGAATGCCACTCTCGAGTACCCTGCGGCAAGGCACGCTTGACTATGTATTAAGTGCGCCACCGAATCGGTGATGAACAAACCTTGGGAACAGGAGAATGAACACGAATCTTGCATCCGAGCATCGGTGAAATATGACATCTATCACGTAAAAATTCCATCTACTAAAGCGACACAAGATTCTATTCCTTCTGGAGGTTAATACAGCCGGATTGCCATCCTCAGCCAGACAATTCTATGAGAACTTCTGTTATCACAATGATATGAATCTGTGCTTACTTTTGGCCAAATTCCGCGCAATGCATTTTATGCTCCTTAAACTTCTACTGACGAGGTAACACAGAACATGTTCAATGCATACCTGTAAGGGTTGCGAACAGCAGGGCAGTAACGATCAACAATTGAACCTTCCACAGGAAGTTTGTGAAGAACATGTCTGGTACTAGCAGAATCGATCCGCAAGCGGTGAATATCTGCCAGCCGTATTCCTCAGTCCTCTCGAAATCGACAAATCAATTGTTGAACAATGCCTTCTACTAGCTCTCATGGCGCCTCGCAGTCGTAAGGTAGCTTCCAGCTATTCCATGGAAAATGCAGCAACGCGAATCCATTTAGGAACTAAGAATGATACTCGCACGGGATTGTGCTGAAGATGGCTTTTGCCCATAAGTCGCAGAACAAGTGTGTCCCTAGAAACACCAGCGCAGATGCTTCAAAAGTCTGATTTCAGCGCAACGAGGCTGTATCAGAGCGAGGACGCCCATCCTCTTCTGTCACGTGCTTTACTCTAATAAGCGCACGACGTAAATGGTGGATGGTAGAGGATGAAGCTCTTGGAATAAAGGAAAAGCTAAAAAAATAACAGTTAGAGCTACGAAAGAGTGACGAGAAGGTAGGAAGCTGCAGCGATGGTGAACTTCGGTGGAAGCTGCAGCGATGATGAACTACAGCTTTTGTCTGCACAAGCGAAGCTGGCTCACAGAGGCCTTAGCGGCGCTTCGGGCCTTGCAAAAGTTGTTATTAGAACTGTCATAATTTTCTGAATGACAGCATATTTAGTAGAGCCCTCTCACATTAAAACCCCGGTGCAGAGGCAATATCTCTAGTAGACTCAAGATACTACTATACACGTACTACTAGATAGTACTCTCTCGTTCAGCCATGGATGCATCATGCGCTAGGAAGTGGCCTGGGTCATGAACACTCTTAAGAAAGAAAATATAGTTCACATGTGAAGTTATTGGCCAATTATTATCAATTATTATCGGTGCTATTATTTTTTTTTTTTTATAAAAGGAAGTTCGGCCATGGCCTATTCTCCTGGATTTTAATTAAAATAAAGAAGAAAAGTTACACGTGAATGGGACTAGTGCCCATGGGACCCCCCAAATCCCACAAAGCAGTGGACGACTTCGGTAAGCTAGAGGGCATTACAAATGAGGTGTACAAATCTATCGTCTCCCTCATGGGGGACCCATTTGGGTTTCAGCTTGTTATCTGCGAGGAGATAAATACAGTGGTGCCTAAATGGAGGAGATCTCTTATCTCGGGAGATTCTTTTACCTAGAAGAAATAAGGATTTCTCAATTGACCATTCCTTTGGGGTTTGGCCAAAGTTGACAGCACATCGCTCCCTCCAAATTTTCCAAAGAGTCTCGCCTCTGATGGCATTCCACAGCCTTGATGAGCAGCCAATCCCCTCACCCAATAGCGCCTGTTGCCAATTGATTTGGTTCGAGAGACGCAAAATCCGTGTCACGTGATGCCAGATAACACGGGACTTGGGGCAATCGAAGAAGAGGTGAACAAGGACTTCCATGCATCGATGGCACCGCTTGCACCATGGAGGCACACCACAAATTTTGTTGGCCCTTGCATTGTACTAGATACCCTTATGCAAGATTTGCCACATGAGAACGGACTTCTTGATCTCAATAAGGGGGTGCCAAATTGACATGAACTTAAGTTGCCATCGAAGTTTGGTCCAAGAAAGGCACCACGCCTTGTTACGAGTGTGATGACCATCTAAGTTTTCTTTGAAGTTGGGAATTCTGGATAGTTTCTTACCATTGCTCCATTTGAGACCCTCAAGGCAAGGAAGATCCTGTCTGCAAAGAAGGCGGGTAGTTGAGTGGTCCCACGCTAAACACCTGTTTTGAAGAAGAGTCCATTCTTCAAGAGAAATTCTATGTCTCGGGTCTAAGTCTTCAAACCTAATCCACTGGCCGGTCTCTTGTTTCCAGAGTTGTTTCCACTGTTTGTACCCCTTGTTCCATAGCCGCTTAGCCGTTTGGAGGTTCCAAGACTCCACCTCCCTTAAGCCGCTGATCGGGAACCAAATAGAGTCATTTTGTCTTATCCCAGCAGCCCACTTCCACTCATCACTGACTCTGATGAATTGTTTGGCTTTGTTCCAACTCTTCCATAAGGAACATACGAGGCTAGAGCCTTTAGGGGACACCGGGTGGCGGGAGAACAAAAGCGTGAGGATTCCAATGTCCTTCCAGCCGGGAAGACCAACGAAGGTAAGGTATTTCAAATTTTTGAAGATCAATTTTGCCCAGGAGGACTCTCTATTGCACCAAGCCTTGATAAACCACTTTGCCACCAGCTTGTCAGCTAACCCAACGATATCCAAAATACCCAAGCCCCCCGAGTCTTTCGAGCTAATACAAGTTTCCCATTTGATTTTGGGAATCCCCCTCCTATTGGGGTCCCCAGTCCATAGGAAGTTCCTACAGATCCTTTCCACTTTGGCCAATTCTTTCTCCTTAGGTCTCCAACACGAGATATAGTAAACGATCGTAGAAAGCAAAAATGTGTTGACAACCATTGCACGCCCTGCCAAGTTAGCTTGCATACCTTTCCAATGATTTAGTTTGCTATCCAATTTGGATAGAATCCAGTTCCACCGTTGGTCCATCGAGATGTTGAAGCCCATCGGAATGCCGAGGAGATGGAAGACTTGACCACTAGGGATAACTTGACACCCCTGATCAATCAACAGTTGGGGCGGAGGCCCATTGATTGCTCTGAAAGCAGTTTTAGCATGGTTGATTTTTGAACCTGATGCCTTACAAAAGGTGTCGAGGAAGCTCCAAAACACCTCAATGTAGTTCCTATCGTTAAGAACAAAGGCATTCATGTCATCGACAAAGAGTCTAGCAATCATTTGGTCGTTACCAAGCGGTAGGGAGAGACCTTTGAGATTTCCAGCATCCAAGTGATGCTTAAATAGGTGACTGAGGCCACTCGAGGGGATAGCGAAGAGTAATGGAGCCAGTGGCCAACCTTGCCTGATAGATCTTTTTAAACGTATGGGTTATGAGAGCTTACCGTTGATGTTTATTCTTGTTGAAGCATTTTCGAGTAGAGTGGAAACCATCTTTGTGAACTTTTGGTTGCATCCAAGATCTTTCAGAGATTGAAGAATAAAGTCCCATTCCAATCTATCATATGCTTTGTCGAAGTCAATCTTAATGAATATGAGATCTTGAGCAGACTCCTCAGCAAATGCAAGGCCTTCCCAAATATCGACAATTGCTTCAAGTATAGATCTACCTTTGATAAAACCTTTCTGGTCCTCACAAAGCCATGACTTCAAATGACACGAGATTCTGTTGGCAATTACTTTGGCGATTATCTTGTACCCAGTTTGGAGCATGGTAATCGGCCGCCAATTTTCAATTTTGTTCTTATCTCCCCTTTTGTGAATTAATTTGATGACACCATTATTAAGACACTTAGGGAGAGCACCGAAGGAGAGAGTCGCTTGCCACACTAGACGCAATGGGGTGGCCACCACGTGCTTGAAGGACTTGAAAAACTCATTGATGAGTCCATCAAAGCCCGGGCTCTTCCCATTGGGGAGAGTATCAATAACCTCGATAATTTCGTTCTCTGAAATGTTAGCATCCAGTAGAGAAATCATGTTCGGAGGGATTCTAGGTTGAGCAACCCTTGAGATGGCTGCCATGCAATCACGCATATGCGAGGAAAGAGGAGTCGAGACCCGGAGAAGATGGGTGAAGTGCTCGACGATGATAGATCTATTCTCAACTTCTGTGTTGCATTCGATCCCATTGTTGTCGACCAAGAAGGGAATGGCTTCCCTAGCTTGTTTCCTCTTAAGGATGTTACACATTTCTTTCGAAGGTTTGTCAACCTTCCCCGCCCACCAATCTTTGAAAAATATTTGTAGATTTTTCCTTTGAACCTCTTCCTCGAGTCTTAGTCTTCCCCTAATTTTCAGAAGCCCTTGTTCGCATTGCAGGTTACCTTTATTGACTTCTTCTTCAAGACGTGAGAGCCTCCGATACATCATTTCTCTCCTTTTATTTCGGATATCTCTTATGGCCTTATGCATCTTAATCAGAATTTGTCTAGTCCTTTCCACTGCCTTCTCCAGCACTTAGCCGATTCATTACAGTGGGCAAAAGCCTCCGCCCAAACTGTGGAAATTTCTTGATGGACAGAGGGGATGGAAAATGATGTCTGGCAAGCTTGAAACCAAGGAGCTTTTTGGAGCGTGGGAATCGGTTTGAAGGAAAGAGTAATCGGGTAGTGGTTCGAGATAGTCAGGTCCATGTGTTGGGAAATCGAAGGAATACCCCACTGGAGGATGGTGTTTTGGTCGATGTAACATCTATCAAGTCTAGCTTTCCTTAGAGAGTCCCCCAATTGGAGGTTAGACCAAGAGAACCCCTTCATGTCTTTCACCTCGACCAAGTCGAGATGGAACTTGATTTTATCCCATATCTCTTTCTCCTGACCGTCAATAATTTTCCCCTTGTTATTCCAATGGTCCTCAGGAAACTCAACCATGTTGAAGTCCCCGCAAAGCAAAACATTCTAAGAGAGGGAGTCAAGGGAATTCCAAGTGTCGATTCTATCCGTCTCTCCATTAGGGGCAAAGATTGAGACCACAGTGAACTAATTTGGTGGCCCGAAAGAGGCAGCAATCCAACGATGATTCCGATCTTCACAAGTCGATGTCAATCTTCCAGACCAGGAGTGACTAATACCGATTGCAGCACCCCCCGCCCCCCTAGGGTGCAAAGTGGAGAGCCAAAGGTGGTTCGGAGAAATGCGTTTAAGCCGTTTTTGGAGATCCTCTGTGTTGATTTTAATCTCTTGTAAGCAGATAAAGTCAGGGTTGAGGCACTTGTCTTTGAAGCATTGACCAAAAATCGCCGCTTTTGAAGGGTCCGACAAACCCTTGATGTTTACCGAAGTGATTTTCATTATTGATGGTTGCCCTCTTTGAGGGGAGGGACCCGAACTTTTTTCTTCTTTTGATCTTATTTTTTCCTCCCAACTTCTTGATTTAGGATCCTACTCTCGAGGGGACTCTTCCAAGGCATGCCCGACAGTTGTTTCCCTTTAAGCTTTGACTTTTGTTGAGGTAAGTTCGGCATGCAAACTAGAAGAGTAGGGCCAAGAGAGGAGCTTTCACTGTCTAGGTTGTCTTCATTGCTAGTAGTGAAGCCATCCTCTTTACTCGTGGTGTAGCCTTCTTGGTTGTCTTCTTTGCTGGTAGAGCATCCAATGGAATTGCTAGTGGGATCTTCTTCGTAAAGGTTATCCCCAGGGAGGTCGACCTCATTAATCTCCTTTTCTAGGCTACAATACATGTTATTCAAAGGAGCAATGGTCATAACGTTCCTTGTTAATGATCTTCGAGGGCTGACTTTCCTCCTACATCTTACTTCGGTGAACCCTTCTGAATCCATCTCTGCAACACGAGTGCCCTCTTCTTCCTCCATCGGAGGGGGATGCCCCCGAGTGCCAACTTGAGGTAAAGGATCCAAGGCCCCATCTAGTTTAAGCTTGTTTTTATTGGAATTTTGCTTCAGGGGGCAATCCTTGATCCTATGACCTTGGTGCCCACAATGGAAGCACACATTGGGCAAATTCTTGTAGGTAATCTCTTGTACCCAACTCTTACCATCACCATATATTACGGAGATCTTCGAGGGGAGGACCTGGTTCAAGTCTGCTTCAACGCAAATCTCGGGTGCCATCGTGTGTTGAAGGAGTATTGCACACCATCATAGATTAACCGCCCAACATCCTCTCTTGAGGCCATAGGACGACCGATCGGTGAAACGATTTCTTGAAGAAATCCATACAGGAAGTACGGCAGATTGGGAAGCTCCACCCAAAGCTATTTGTTCGGAACAAAGTCTGGGGTCCACTTGAATAAGCATAAGGTGGACCGGCCCACTTGCCAAGAACCGGCATGCAGGGTTTGGAAGGCCATCTCTTCATTCTCATATACTAGAAGCAGGTGATTCGCCGGCATGAATTGACATTTGCACACAATTAGACCACACGGGAACCACTCCTTACGCAGCCAAGACCTCACATTTTCTAGAGGGGGTCTAGGGCCAAAAACTTGACCGATCAGACAAGTTTTCATCAATTCTTTTTGCTATTATTTTACAATTTTAATATAATTACATTAATCATGAAAATTCAAAGAGATTACTATTTTACTTGAGCTGAGTCAAAAAATAAATAAATCTTGAAGAAGAAGAGAAACTATCTACTGGAGGCTCTCACGGCTTGAAGAAGAAGTGAACAAAGGTAACTTGCAATGCCAACAAGGGCTTCTGAAAATCAGGGGAAGACTAAGACTCGAGGAAGAGGTTCAAAGGAAAAATCTGCAAATATTCTTCAAAGATTGGTGGGCTAGGAAGGCTGACAAACCATCGAAAGAGATGTGTAACATCCACAAAAGGAAACAAGTTAGGGAAGCCATCCCCTTCTTGGTCGACAACAATGGGATCCAATGTAGCACGGAAGTTGAGAATAGATCTATCATCGTCGAGCACTTTACCCATATGCTCGGGGTCTCGACTCCTCTTTCCCCGCATAGGCGTGACTGCATGGCAACCATCTCAAGGGTTGCTCACCCTAGAATACCACATAACATGAATTCTCTGCTAGATGCTAACATTTTTGAGAGTGAAATTATCGAGGTTATTGAAGCTCTTCCCAATGGAAAAAGTCTAGGTCTTGATGGCCTCACCAATGAGTTTTACAAGTCCCTCAAGCACGTGGTGGCCACCCCGCTGCGTCTGGTGTGGCAAGAGGCTCTCTCCTTTGGTGCCCTCCCTCAGTGTCTTAATAATGGTGTCATCAAGTTAATTCACAAAAGGGGAGATAAGAACAAAATTGAAAACTGGCAGCCAATTACCATGCTCCAAATTGGATACAAGATAATTGCCAAAGTTATTGCCAACAGAATCTCTTGTCATTTAAAGTCATGGCTTTGTGAGGACTAGAAAGGCTTTATCAAAGGTAGATCTATACTTGAAGCAATTGTCGATATTTGGGAAGGCCTTGCGTTTGCTGAGGAGTCTTTATAAGATCTAGTATTCATTAAGATTGACTTCGACAAAGCTGACAGATTGGAATGGGACTTTATTCTTCAATCATTGAAAGACCTTGGATGCAGCCAAAAATTCACGAAGATGGTTTCCCCTCTACTCGGAAATGCTTCAACAAGAATAAATATCAACGGTAAGCTCTCTGAGCCCATATGTTTGAAAAGGTCTATTAGGCAAGGCTGCCCATTGGCTCCACTACTCTTTGCTATCGCCTCAGATGGCCTTAGTTGCCTATTAAAGCATCACATGGATGCTGGTAATCTCAAGGGTCTTTCCCTACCTCTAGATCACGGCCAAATGATTGTGAGACTCTTTGCCAATGACATTAATGCCTTTGTGCTTAATGATAGGAACAACATTTAGGTGTTCTGCAGTTACCTAGACACCTTTTGTGTGGCATTAGGTTCAAAAATTAACCATGCTAAAACTGCTTTCAGAGCATTCTGTGGACCTCCACCCCAACTATGGATAGATCAGGGGTGTCAAGTTATCCCTAGAGGTCAAGTCTTCCGTCTCCTCGGTATTCCGATGGGCGTCAACATCTCAATGCACCAACAGTGGAACTAGGTGCTATCCAAACTTGATAGCAAACTAAATCATTGGAAAGGTATGCAAGTTAACTTAGCAAGGCGTGCAATGGTCGTTAACACATTTATTCTTTCTACGACTATTTACTTTATCTCGAGTTGGAGACCTAAGGTGAAAGAGTTGGCCAAAGTGGAAAGAATATGCAGAAACTTCTTATGGACTGGGGACCCCAATAGGAGGGGGATTCCCAAAATCAAATGGGAAACTTGCATTAGCTGGAAAGACTCGGGGGGCATCGGTATTTTGGATATCGATAGGTTGGCTGTCAAGTTGGCAGCAAAGTGGTTTATCAAGGCTTGGAGCAATAGTGAGTCCTCTTGGGATAAATTTCTCTTCAGAAACTTGAAAGACCTTACCTTAGTTGGCCTTCCTGGTCGGAAGGACATTGGGATCCTCACACTTTTGTTCTCCCCCCACCCCGTGCCCCATAAAGGCTCTAGCCTCGCATGTTCCTTATGGAAGAGTTGGAACAATGCTAAACAATTCATCAGAATCAGTGATGAGTGGAAGTGGGCGGCTGGGATAAGACAAAATTACTCTATCTGGTTCCCGATCTTTGGCATTAGGGGGAGGGAGACTTGAAACCTCGAAACTGCTAAGCGGCTATGGAACAAGGGGTTCAAACAGTGGAAACAACTTTGGAAACAAGAGACTAGCGAGTGGATCAGGTTCGAAGACTTAGACCCGAGACATAAAGTTACCCTCGAGGAATGGAATCTTCTTCAAGGCAGGTGTTTAGCTTGGGACCGCTCAACTACCTGCCTTCTCTACGGATAGGATCTTCCCTGCCTGGAGGGCCTCAAATGGAGCAATGGTAAGAAACTATCCAGAATTCCCAACTTCAAAGAGAACTTAGATGTTCATCACACCCTTAACAAGAGGTGGTGCCTTTCTTGGACCAAACTTCGACGGGAACTAAAGTTCATGTCTATTTGGCACTCCCTAATTGAGATAAAAAAGTCCATTCTCATGTGGCAGATCTTGCATAAGGGTATTTGGTCCGATCCAAGGGCTAACAAAATTTGTGGTGTGCCTCCATGGTGCAAGCATTGCCATTGATGCATCGAAGATTTAGTTCACCTTTTCTTCGATTGCCCCAAGTCCCGTGTTATCTGGCATCACGTGACATGGGTATTGAAACTCACGAACCAAATCAATTGGCAACAGGCGCTGTTGGGTGAGGCGGTTGGCTGTTCATCAAGGCTGTGGAATGCCATCAGGGGTGAGACCCTTTGGAAGATTTGGCGGGAGCGATGTGCTGTCAATTTTGGCCAAACCCCAAAGGAATGGTCGATTGAGAAATCCTTGTTTCTCCTAGGTAAAATAATCTCCCGAGATAAGAGATCTCCTCCATTTAGGCATCACTGTATTTATCTCCTCGAAGATAACAAACTGAAACCCAAATGGGTCCCACATGAGGGAGATGATAGACCTGTCCGCCTCATTTGTAATGCCCTCTAGCTTACCGAACTTGTCCCCTGCATTGTGGGATTTGGGGGGTCCCATGGGCACTAGTCCCATTCACTTGTAACTTTTCTTCATTATTTTAATTAAAGTCCGGGAGAATAGGCCAAGGCCAAACTTCCTTTATTAAAATAAAAAAAATTAAATCTTTGGAGACGGATAGTATAGGAGAAAACCAATTAGAGTTTTGACTAGGTGAGCAGAGCTATGTGTCATGGCCTCTTTTTCTATCAATCATCTTGGTGCTTGGGAGGTTTACCCTATTGTTTTAAATTGTGTGCAACTATAAGCGGAGTAGGTTCGGTGAACACTTCTAAACTATGGATCAGTTAGGAGTGCCCTCCAATGTTCGGGCGAACAAATAGTTATAGATGTGTGTGTGCTGAGCCTTCCCTTCCTCACCATTCTTGGGAACGTCGGTTGTCCTTCGGACCATGGGTAGATGCACAGTAATGGGAACGTCTCCGATCACTTCGTGATGGGTTGGGGTGCCTTGACGGTTTTGTTTCGCGGGGTTGGCTCGTCTTCCGTGGCCACCCCTTCTTCTTTCATGTTAAGTTGATTCCGCATATTTCAAGTGGCCTTTGGGCCAAGTTGGTTGTCCCATCGGTCTGGGTTGCTTAAAGGGAAAGTGTCCCATGCAACTTCACGTTCGGCCTTTTCCATGTGGGTTCAAGCCAAGATGGGCCTCCCCTTGGCTAGGTGTGTGCCACTATGAGGTGACGACCTAAATCGAGGGGATTGATTTGTAGTCTGATTTTAAGGCAATGACGCACTTCGAGGAGTGTTTTGAGACTACTCGGAAGTGAATGTGGATTCATTGGTTTGTCACTTGAATGAACAATGTGTTTGATAATGAGAACACTCCCATGGATCATGTTAGTCGTGATAGTTTGGAAATACACGGGACAATTGTTTTATGATCATGGACGTGCTATTTCATCTGAAGATTCTCAATGAAGGTTTCATATTGCAAGCCAAAAAATTAATTCCCAATAAGGCACCTTGAAAACTTGAGAGTATGAGCTCACTCCATGGCAACACAATATAAGGAAAGTGTAGACTCTAGAGAGGAGCTCCTAAACTCTAGAATATCTTTTCAAGATTTAGAAATCCAATAATTAGCTTTTGAAAGGGAAAAAAACCAGATGCTTGTTTAGACCATAATAGTCTCTAGACCAAAGAAATAGCAGGCTTATAAGAAGGATAAATTGAGGTGAAAGAGAGAGTTCTTCAACTCTTCCTTATCCTTAAAGGAATGCATGCCTATACAAGGAAATTCCAATTCTAATTGAAGCAATGAATCAAAGCAATAGATATCGAACTAAGGAGGGATGAGTGCTCTTCATTATAGTTTGTGTATTTCTATATGCCATGCGAGCTTTGATCATCATGATGCTGGTGATTTCAATTCTAGCATACCGATTTCGTCAAAGTATGTTGTTCAATTTGGATAGACATCTTAAGTCTTAACTAATCATTGGTTGAATATTTTCATATAAAAAGCTTCTATGACAATTTAGTAACTTGATATAATACATACATGCATACATAAATGCATGTATGTGTACGTGTGTATGTATATATGTATGTATGTATGTATGTATATGTATACGTATGTATATGTATATGTATATGTATATGTATATGTATATATATATATATGTATATGTATAAGTTCACGTATAGTATATGTATATATATGTGTCTATGAATATGTATATGTATATGTATATGTATCTACATATGTATAGGATATATCTATATGTACAACCCATGATATATCATACTAAGTGCAATGATTTTGTCACAATTGAAGAGATCATGAGCTGCACACCCTTCATCAACAAACTTGACTACCAAACCAATCTTGGATAGTGTTGGCATTTGTAACAAAGTCTTCTTGAGCTTGCCTCTAATGGGAATGTTCTATTATTGCATTTGAATTTGCTTTCATCACCAATCAAAAAGTCGAAGAAAAATTTTGATAAGAATCAAGCAACCCATCAAGAATAATTTTCCCGAGTGAATGGTTTGGGGTTCACATGTGGCAAGCAAGTGCTCCTTCAAGTCATTGATATTCGTAAGAAAATTATCCATAGAATCACATTCATTCATGTGCGCACTCTCCAACAATCTTTTAAGGTAAGGGATATGAGCCTCATTGCTTGTTTGATGGCACACTTTATGAAGTGTAGCAAGGGTATCTCAAGCATCTTCAATTGTTTTGCATGGGTGGTTATGAAGAATGATGGCACACTTTATAGAAAAATCAATCAAGGTATGTGCATATGTAGCCCATCCAATCCATTAAAGTTGCTATTAATGGTTCCGGGTGCTAGTGGTGTATGTGGCATAGGCAGAATAGGAGCTTCAAGAGGATTGAAAATAGGAATTACACCTAAACTAGAATTCACAATTTCAAGAGGATGTATTTCAACACCTTGCACAATATTTTATAGTCTTTTTGTAGCCAATATGTGGTGCATCATGTATTCACAATGGGTAATTGTAATCATCTACCTTAACCTCAACAACCAACATATGGAATGCATCATTATATTTATAGATGGCTAGTGATTGTCAAAAAAGTGACTATTTATTTTGGGCCTACAAAATTAGGGTTCATTCTATACTGTTGTTGCATTACTGGAGTAGCATCTAGTTTAAGCAAAATCCAATGATGATAAAGCTTCGGATCCAGACCTTTCATGTTTGAATATGTCCAAGTGAAAACATCCTTGTACTGTTGCAACAAAGCAATCAAATCCATCCAGAATTCTGGAGCAAGATCCGAACAGATTCGGACTGGCTTAGGCTTTTCCATAGTCCCCAAATTGACCATCTCTAAAGAATCTTCTTCCACATGTATTAAGCCATTCTCCATAAGATCTTTGATCACTGGTTCAATGCTATCCTCGTCCTGCAATTCCAGAGATTCCGTACACACCATGGCCATGTTGGTGTAGGACAATCACCAATTGATGTTTTGACATGCAAATGAAGTCAAGATTTGAAGGAAAGATTCAAAGTTATGAAGCAAGGAAGAAGTATACATTGAGAAGAGGAAGACATATACACATATGTACAGATAGTTCAATTATGTCTTTAAGAAGTCATAAGGTTGTAAATTTTTGTATATATATATGCTATGAAAGTGTCGGGGCAAAATGAGTGAGAGCACGAGAATAGAGAAATTAGAAGTTGTAAGAGTCATTAGACATATGAGAAGTTAGTTGAACTCTCTCTCATCATTCAGTTGTAAACTCCTTCAGAAATGAAAGATTTTTGTGCCCGATGTTTCTGAGTTTTCTCTTCCTGTGTTAGATCTTTTGTGAAATGCTTTTGTATAAGTCTAAGTCTATAGGTGCTCGACCTCTGTACAAATTTTTAGCTTCCAATTGTGATCAGGCTAAGAGAATTATATGTAGGAACACTTGTATGTGAAGAAGTGTTCACTAATTCCTGAAACAGGCGCAAAATTTGAAGTCAATGATTTGATCATTTCTCACTCCACAGTTTAAAGTTTTGAGCAAGCAAGCACTCAATCTTTAAGTTGGAAGGTAAGCTACTTGTGGCTAAAAGCATTTGCTTAAACAGGTTCTATTCTTGGAGAACCATGTCTTAGAAGTTATAGGTGTCTGAATCGACTTCTCAGAAGTACAGTTTTAGACATAGGTGACTTGTCA
Source organism: Ceratopteris richardii (assembly GCA_020310875.1). NCBI lineage: Eukaryota > Viridiplantae > Streptophyta > Polypodiopsida > Polypodiales > Pteridaceae > Ceratopteris > Ceratopteris richardii. The sequence goes on along the minus strand of CM035409.1, from coordinate 85,306,621 downwards.
AGTTGATTTCTCAAAATCTACTTAATCTTTTGGAGTAATTCAACTTGGAGGAGGTGCGCAATCTTTAGGGGACACCCCGTACAAAATTTATCAAAAACTTTACACATTTTCTTAGTCAATGAGAAAGATAAGTGCAGCATACTTTCTGTAGAATCATCCTCTTCACAGATTTTCAAAAATCCTTGTAATTGAATGTTGATCCTCTAAATTGGTGAAGATTTTGACTTACTCTTGATATAGAGGTGATCTAATTTCAAGAGTAGGTTGTTCTTTTGGAGATTAACACTCTCCATCAGTGGTATCAGAGCAGGAAGCATCAGAATTGAAGGAAGGAGGAACCCGACTGCTGCAGGTGCAAAGAATTCAACATCTAAAGGTTCAAAAGGTGAAAGCTTGAGAAGGAGATCATACGATATCAAGGAACTCAAAAGGAGTGTCATTCGAAGTAAAGGTAACCTTATACTTTATAAAGATTGAAGAATTCAATACACAGGTGAAGGAAAGATGGGAGATTCTCTTCAGATAGAGAAATTGGATAGAGAGAACTATCCTGCATGGTCAATGAGGATGGAAGCTCATCTTATGAGCAAAGACTTGATAGCTTATATTACAGGTGAAGAAGAAAAGCCTCAATTAAGAGATCCTAGTGTTCCAACTAGGGAGGAATTGTCAGATTTGAAGAATTGGATGAAGAGAGATGCTCAAGCTAGGAGCATTATCTATATGGCAGTCAATGAGTACTTGCTACCTCACATTAGAGGTCTTGAAAGTGCAAGTGATATATGGAATGCTTTGGAGGAGCATTTCCAAAATACCACAAAGTCAAGGAAGGCATCTTTGTGGGCAGAATTTACCACTTTCAAGAAGAAGGCCTCTCAATCCATCTCAGATTATGTAACCAGAATGAAGGACATTGCAGATGCATTAGGAGCTGTTGATGAAGACATTGAGGAGGATAAATTGGTAAGGCAAATAGTCACAGGTTTGAGAGGTGATGACAAATGGAAGCCATTTATTTTGTCCACTGAGTTATCACTTGATCATTTTACTCCTGACTTAAATCAGTTGCTAGGACATATGTTAACCTTTGAGCAGGATGTCAAAGGTGAAAGTGACAAGAGTACAGGTCATGCAATGTACTCAAAGGATAAGAAGAAAAATAGCAAAGGAAAGCAACAGGCAAATGAAGATGAAGGCACAACTAGTCAAGCCAACTTCCTAAGAGGAAGAGGAGGTGGCAAAGGTAGAGGAAGAGGCAGGAACAACAAAGATGGAGTCAAAGCTTGCTGGATTTGTGGTAAGACAAATCATTTAGCTAATGATTGTTGGCATAATAATCAGAGTAATGGTGGATATAATCAGAATTTTAATTCAAGAGGAAGAGGTGGCAGAAATCAAAGAGGTAATTTCAGAGGTAGAGGTAGTAGGGGTTACTTTGGAAGAAATGCTGGTAGAGGATTCCAAAGTCAACAATACAATAATACCTACTACAATTATGCTTCAGATCAGAAGGAGGATTCAACATTGATAATGAATGCAACTTGTGAAAGGCAAAGTGAAGACCAAAGAGTCTTCTACATTGACTCAGGGTGTAGCAATCATCTGAGTGGTAACATAGCATTGATGACTGATTTGGAAAATAAGGTGACTAATCATGTTGTTCAAACAGGAGACAATACAAAGCACAATGTGAAGTCAATTGGATCAGTAAAGGCCAAGGATGGTAGCACCTTATTGAGTAAGGTCTTGTATGTTCCTACAATTCCTAAGAATCTGATAAGTGTAGGACAAATTGTTGAAAAAGGTTATGAAGTGAGGTTCACTAATGAAGGAGTGTTTGTGGAAGACCCTAGCAATGGGCATAAACAAATTGTTTCAGGGAAGAAAGAAGGAAGATTGTTCACATTGAAGATTCAAGGTAATGTTGGTCATGCCTTGTTCACTTATGGAGGACATAAGATCTCTGAGTTAGATCTTTGGCACAAGAGGCTTGGACATTTCAATGAAAGAGGTATCAAAGACATGATTAACAATGATGCAGTGCTTGGATTGCCTAATGTTGCAAGTCAACATATGACATACAGATGTGAGGCATGTCAATTAGGTAAGGCTCATAAGCAATCTTATTTCAAGCATGGTTTTATGTATTCAGAGAAGCTTGAGTTGGTACACACAGATGTGTGGGGACCATCAAAGGATTTCAGTATCAATGGTTCAAGGTATTATGTGATTTATGTTGATGATGCTACCAGATGGATCACTATCTATGTGATCAAAGATAAGTCAGAAGTATTCAATACATTCAAACATTATCATGTGTATGCAGAAAGAATTACAGGTCATAAGTTGAAGAGACTAAGGTCAGATGGAGGGGGAGAGTATTTCTCTAATGAGTTCAGTGATTACTTGTGGAATGCAGGTATAAAAAGGGAGGTTACTTGCAGGTACTCTCCTCAACAAAATGGTGTAGCAGAAAGGAGGAATAGGACTCTTGTTGAGTTTGCAAGATCCATGATGAAGGAGAAAAATTGCCCAAATTATTTGTGGGCAGTGGCTGTAAATACAGCCACTTATCTGGTCAATAGGCTACCATGTAAAGCCTTGCATGGTATGACACCATATGAGGCATGGTGGGGTAAGAGACCTACATTAGACCATTGCAAAGTATTTGGATGTTTGGCATATGCATATGTGCCATCACAATTAAGACACAAATTGGAACCTAAAGCTGAAAAGTATGTGTTCATTGGTTATGATGATAAACAGATGGGATATAGGTTGTGGAGTCCATCCACAAAACAATTCATTGTGTCTAAGGATGTTACATTTGATGAGCAAGGTACTTGGTATGCAGGTACTATCAATATTAATACAGGTGATGAAGAAGTTGTGAGTCAAAGGAAAGGTAAATCAAAGGTACAGATATTTTATGAAGAGGAGAATAATGAAGTGCATGTTGAAGTTGAAGAAATGCCAAGATTTGATCCTGACTGTGAAGAACCAGAAACCTCAAGGAGTGGAGAACTTAGAAGGTCATCAAGACACAAGTGGCAACCTACAAGGTATAGCTATGATACTTCTTTTTTGGCTACCAAAGATTATGCTTACATGATAAAAGCAGATGAAGACCCTTCTACATATGAAGAGGCAAAAGGTAAAGAAAATTGGGAGAAAGCTATGCAGGAAGAATATGATGCATTGATGGAGAATCAAACATGGGATTTGGTTCCAAAACCAAATAGCCAGAAGATCATTGGATGTAAGTGGGTCTACAAGACAAAAAGGTTTGTAGATGGAAGTGTGTCTAGGTACAAAGCTAGACTTGTTGTGAAAGGGTTTGCTCAAACATATGGTATTGATTATGATGAGACTTATAGTCCTGTGGCAAAGATGACAACCATCAGAACACTCATAGCAATTGCTACATGTAAAGGTTGGAAATTGTGTCAATTAGATGTGAAGAATGCTTTTTTGAATGGTTATATTTCAGATGATGTTTTCATGGAGCAACCTCAAGGATTCAGAGATGGAAGGTATCCAGATCATGTGTGTAAGCTCAAGAGAGCTTTATATGGCTTGAAGCAAGCCCCAAGGGCATGGAACTATAGGCTTGTAAAGTTCTTAAAGGAACTTGGATTTCAAGTATCTAAGGCAGATAGTAGCTTGCTTGTTAAAGCAAGTGATGATGGGTTCATTTACATGTGCATATATGTTGATGATATAATTCTTACAGGTACAGATGAGAAAGGCATTCAAAGCCTAAAGAAGCAAATGGAGAAAGAGTTCAAAATCAGTGATTTGGGAGATTTGTCATACTTCTTGGGCATGGAGATTTCATACACTCAACATGGAGTGTATGTGACTCAAGAAAGGTATTTGAAGAACTTGTTAATCAAGTTTAAAATGAATGATTGCAGGGTAGCACCTACTCCAATGGAGGTGAATCACAAATTGAGCAGATATGGTGGAGAGGAATTCAAGGATATGAAGTTATATCAGAGTTTGGTTGGTAGTCTTATCTATGCTACATTAACTAGGCCTGATTTATCATATGCAGTGAGGGTTTTGTCCCAATTCATGCATTGTCCTAGGAAAGAACATTAGATTGCAGGTCAAAGAGTGTTGAGGTACATTAAGGGTACACTCAAAGAGGGTTTGTATTATGGTTTTACATCAGATACAAACATCAAAGTATATAGTGATGCAGATTGGGCAGGTAATCCTGATGATAGAAGGTCAACCTATGGATACATGTGTTATGTGGGAGATAAGTTAATCTCTTGGTGTTCAAAGAAGCAACATACAGTTGCTTTGTCATCTAAAGAAGCAGAGTACAAAGGAATGGTTGAAGCTGCAAAGGAAATGATATGGCTTAAGACTCTGATGAAGAGTTTTGACACTATATAGAGTACACCTATCATATATGGAGATAACATGAGTTCATTGTATCTAGCTGCTAACCCTTTTTTTCATGCCAGGACTAAACACATTGAGATTCAGTATCATTTTCTGAGAGAGAAGGTGATGGATAAAGAGATTGAAGTCATATATACTTCAACAAAAGATCAGATAGCTGATATGCTTACCAAAAGCTTGGATGGACCAAAGCTAGAGAAGTTCAAAGACATGGCAGGCATAAAGAAGATAGAGAAAACCTCAATTGATGATTGAGGGGGAGCTGTTGGTGCAGGACAATCACCAATTGATGTTTTGACATGCAAATGAAGTCAAGATTTGAAGGAAAGATTCAAAGTTATGAAGCAAGGAAGAAGTATACATTGAGAAGAGGAAGACATATACACATACGTACAGATAGTTCAATTATGTCTTTAAGAAGTCATAAGGTTGTAAATTTTTGTATATATATGCTATGAAAGTGTCGGGGCAAAATGAGTGAGAGCACGAGAATAGAGAAATTAGAAGTTGTAAGAGTCATTAGACATATGAGAAGTTAGTTGAACTCTCTCTCATCATTCAGTTGTAAACTCCTTCAGAAATGAAAGATTTTTGCACCCGATGTTTCTGAGTTTTCTCTTCCTGTGTTAGATCTTTTGTGAAATGCTTTTGTACAAGTCTAAGTCTATAGGTGATCGACCTCTGTACATATTTTTAGCTTCCAATTGTGATCAGGCTAAGAGAATTATGTGTAGGAACATTTGTATGTGAAGAAGTGTTCACTAATTCCTAAAACAGGTGCAAAATTTGAAGTCAATGATTTGATCATTTCTCACTCCACAGTTTAAAGTTTTGAGCAAGCAAGCACTCAATCTTTAAGTTGGAAGGTAAGCTACTTGTGGCTAAAAGCATTTGCTTAAACAGGTTCTATTCTTGGAGAACCATGTCTTAGAAGTTATAGGTGTCTAAATTGACTTCTCAGAAGTACAGTTTTAGACATAGGTGACTTGTCAAGTTGATTTCTCAAAATCTACTTAATCTTTTGGAGTAATTCAACTTGGAGGAGGTGCGCAATCTTTAGGCGACACCCCGTACAAAGTTTTATAAAAAACTTTACACATTTGCTTAGTCAATGAGAAAGATAAGTGCAACAGACTTTCTGTAGAATCATCCTCTTCACAGATTTTCAAAAATCCTTGTAATTGAATGTTGATCCTCTAAATTGGTGAAGATTTTGACTTACTCTTGATATAGAGGTGATCTAATTTCAAGAGTAGGTTGTTATTTTGGAGATTAACACTCTCCATCAGGCCATTGTACTATCCCATTCAGAACTGATGACTGAATTTACATCAACTACACCGAACGAGAGTAAATCCTTATTTGCTTTCAAAAATTGTTGTTCCTCATCTTCGTCGAGTCCATCCAACATATGCGGAGGCTCTACTAATACTGGTTTATGCTCCGGAAGGCAATGGTGCTCTTCATCTAAAGTAACAAAAAACTTGGCATGCCCTCTTTGAAAAGTAATTGTCTTTTTGTCCCAATTCTGGCAAACTTTAGCATTACGCAACCATGGCCGGCCCAATAGTAAGTTATAATCTAAAATTTTCCCCTTCAGTTCCAATACAACAAATCTAATATTAAATAGAACCTGTACAATACGAATAAGGATATCTTTGACCAGCCCCACTGGTTGTACCCTTGATTGGTTGTCATCCAAACAAAGAAGAGAGTTGGGTCAATGCTATTCCAACCCATTTGCTTACATGTGGTGGTAGATGCAATATTGATACCCCCCATCAATCAAAACCTTTGGAATAGCTTTATTTTTATATTGTACTATAATCATAGGAAATGCACTATTCTGTCCGACAGATTCTTTACCACTGAGACGAAGGGTTCCAGATTTTCAAAAGGTGTATATATTTTGTACAGTTGGTGTAGTAACTATGTCTAGAATGCTGTGACTAGTTCTAACAATGCCCCCAAAGATAGTTTGATGTGTGATTCCTATAGAATTTCATAATACTCCTTATTTACTGGTGGTTTGTAATCATTATACCCTTGCTTCCACCCATTCGAACCTTGTTTCTATATTAGACCTATATTCGGTCCAATACCCATCGATGGCTCTTGCAAGATTTCTTCAGATTCCATACCAACTCTACTTTTTATGCGATTCTTTCTAGAAGATTTTGCTAGAAATAGCGGAGAATCCACATAGTGCGACGTGTACTCCATAGCCCACTATACTGCCTTCTTAAAAGTTTGCTTTTGCTCCACAGGTGTTAAATAATCCAATCTTTGTCCACTTGAATACTCTTTCTGAGACCGGGTGACTACTGATGTTGATGGTTCCAAACACTCCAAAGTCACCACATTGTCCATAGGTGCCTTAAGCTTCACTTCTTGCTTTGAGTGATCATATTCCTTAGCCTCCTTGCATTCCCACCATTTACGACCATATTGTAGACAAAACTGGCACTAAATTGGGCGACTACCAAGGTTACCTGGTCTAGGTTGTTGAAATCTCCGTCCTGTGCCAAACTCTTATTTGTTTTGCTGGAAGCCACGTCACTACTTTGGAAATTGCTGTGAATCTGGATATTGAGAGGGTCCTGCAAGTCTAGCATCTTGACTATTATGCCATTGTCCGATTGAAACTTGGTGCTTATACCCAGTCAAATTCCCTTTCCAAGAAGGTACCTCTACTTGTGCAGTAGCCACCAATGTATTTTGCACACTAAAGCGACATTCCTCCAAACTGTGATTAGTTTTATTACAAATAGGACAAAATACCTGGTTAAGCGCACAATCGATTGTGATGTGGCCCGCATTCCTACATTCTAGGCAATGCAACTGCTTTTGTGGGGTCACATCCTTCTTGAACACCAAATTAGTCTTCTTAGAGCCCAAATTCACAAACTGCATCTTCCGATCCATCCTGATCGCTAAGTCAATGATCTGATCTAGCGTACGGGATTGTTCAAGTGTGTACATATGTATTTTCTCTTTAATGGGTGGCTGAAGATCATCAACAAAGAATTCTGTTAACATTACCTCGAGAGGACATTTATCTGTCGAAAACTATCGCAACGTAGATCTAAAATCCAATGCATACTGTTCGACTATCCCTTTCTGTAGCATATACTGAAGTGACGAATGTAACTCCAAAACACTATTAGTAGTCCGAAATTGCTCTAAGAGCACCACCTTCAACTCATCATATGTTGAAAAGTAATCAAGAGGGTACTCAATAAACCATTTTACTACGTCGTTGACTAACGTGGCTTGAAACACTTGAAATTATCATGCATATTACGATGATTACATAAGTACTTGTTCTCAAATGTCCATACGTGCACATCTGGATCCTCATCCACTCGCCCATGAAAATGAGTATAGTTTAACACTGGTAATGGGTGTCTATTTGCCATCGAGTCACCAAGCATCTGTAAGGTAGTAGTTAGAGGTAAAGGTATTAAAGCTAACTGCAATTCTGGCAGGGTTACACTGCCACCGCTTTGACCTGCTTCCACATGGTATTTATCTTCCTGCAAGTGGTTTTGCTAGTCGGTCCTGTTAAATTCCCCTTGCCACAATACTTTAGCTGATTTACCATCCTTTCACTCAAAGACTAGATCCTTCAAAACCTTGGGGGGGTAAAACTCCAGTTTCCACCCAAAACTGTACTTCCTCTGTAATAGTAATTGCATCCTCAAGAGGAATGTCTTGACGCTTTTATGTTGCCAGTGTTTGCTGCACGAATTCATCTAGATAATCGTATTTACTCAAAAAGAAACAAGCATCAAAACTATAAATTCAAAGGATGGAAGTGAAGGTGTTCAAAAGAAAAAGAAAAGAAAAGTAGTGAAACAAGAAGAGGAGGAATCATTGTTTGAAGTACTAGAGAATTTTAAGAAATGTGAAGTTGAGGAACATAAAATTTTGGTTACAAATGCGTAAGAGAGATTCCATCACAGGAGAAACATATGAAAGGAAAAGACCAAAAAAATTGTAGTAACCATTGAAGAGAACGAAGAGCGATGTATGTACATAGGAAAAGACCTAAGTGTAGAAGAGGAGTTTAAGCTTGTACCTTTATTAAAGGAATATAGGGATGTGTTTGTGTGGACTATAGATACCTAAAGGGAGTAGATCCAGAAATATGCTCTAATACGATCCCCATGACTGTTGATGCCAAGCCCACCAAACAAGAGCCCTACATATATAATGACACTTATGCTGCTAAAATAAAAGAAGACATTGATAGATTGATTGAAGCTCTATTTATTTATGAGATTGAGCATACTGAATGGGTATCCCCCATTGTAGTGGTGCCCAAGAAGAATGGAAAGTTGCGAGTGTGTATTAACCTTAAAAAAGTTAATGTTGCTATGATCAAAGATAGTTATCCACTTCCAATCACCAAACATTTATTGGAGTGCGTTGCAGGCAAGGATGTTTATAGTTCCTTGATGAAGTTTTAGGTTACAACCAAGTAGCCATTGCCCCAAAAGATCAACAAAAAACAGCCTTTTCCACAGAGTGGGGAATCTTTGCATTTCATGTGATGGCATTTGGGCTCACCAATGCACCTGCAACATTCCAAAGGCTCATGTTTCATGTCTTCAAACAATTCTTGCGAAAGAGCTTAGAAGTATATGTGGATGATTTATGTGCCCATTCCCAAGAAAGAAGATACCACATCCTTGAGCTCAGATAGATCTTCAACAAGTGCAGAGAATATTGAGTGTGTCTGAACCTAGAAAAGTGTGTGTTCATGGTATGGAAAGGTAAAATCTTAGGTCATATTGTTTCTAAGAACAGAATATCAACACATACGGACAAAGTAAGAGCCATAGCAGAGTTGCCTAGGCCAAGGATTGTTAAAGAGCTACAAGCCTTTCTGGGCCATTGTGGATATTACCGCAGGTTTATCCACATGTATGCAATCATAGCTATACCTCTTTATGCCTTGTTGACAAATTTTGAGTGGAACGACGAATGCAAAAATTCCTTCAATGAGCTAAAGAGACATTTGTGTATAGCACCAATACTGACCACTCTTGATTGGAATAAGTAATTCCATGTCCATGTAGATGCCTCCAATCATGCAATAGGATGTGTGCTAGCACAATTAACAGGTGAAGGAAATTTAGATTTGCTTATAGCATATGCTAGTAGACAGCTCAACGTAGTTGAGCGAAACTATACAACAACTGAAAGAGAAGGCTTAACCATGGTATACGTTGTGAAAAAGTTTCTACACTATCTATTGGCCAATAAGTTCAAGTTTTTTATTGATCATCAAGATTTACTATATTTTGTCAATAAACCTTGCAATATAGGAGGATTAGTAAGATGGTTCCTCTTACTAATGGAATATGATTTTGAAGTGGTTGTTAGGAAAGGTAAGCCCCACCTTAGGGTGGATCACCTTTCTCGCATCACCTAAGGAGAGTCACTGCAAGGAATCTCTGATGAGCTGCCTGATGCTTATCTATTCAATTTAGAAGTTGTTCCTACATGGGAAAATAAGTTGGTACCTATCCTAACCTTGGAACCTGCAAATAAGAATGTGAAAACAAACAAAGATGAAATTTTAAGATCACAAAAATATCAAATATTGGCAGGACATATGTAGAAACAAGATACAGAGGGTGTATTAGCTTGTTGTGCTAAGGAGGATGAACATAGCAGTTGGTTGCAACAAGCCCATGAAGGATTACTAAGAACTCACTATTCTAAACAACGAACATTATATACTTTCAAATGTTTAGGAGTGTATTGGCCTATTATGGACAAAGAAATACATGAGTGGATTAAGAATTGTCAGTGTGTCAGAAGCAAACCCTAGTGGAGCATGCCATCCTTTATCATGTGTCATTAATTCCAGATTGGAGCACTCCATTGGCAGAATTTATGAGCTCGGGAACACTACCCACTGAGGCTAGTCTAGCTAGAAAATGAAGCATGGAGGAAGAGGCTTAGGACTACGCCTTAGTAGGAGACAACCTATATTGAAGAGGCAAAGATGGTTACTTAAGATTGTGCATTCATGAATCATATTATTTGAAAGTCTTAGAAACTACACATAGTGGTGTTGCAGGTGGACACTTCATGCCTGATCGAGTAATTAAGACCATTCTATTTTTAGAAATTTGGTGGAAAACCCTTCATATGGATGCAAATACCTATGTGAAGAGATGTGATAATGCCAACATGCACAATATCTGATTAGAAAACATGAGATGCCTTTAAGACCAATGATGGGAGGACATGCATTCCCGAACTGGGGCATGGACTTTGTAGGTCCTATTAACCCCCCACCTAGAAACTCCCATGTAGAGTACATTTTTGTAGCCACATATTATCTTACAAAGTGGGTAGAATTAAAAGCCACAACAAAGAATGATGCTCAAACAATGGATAAGGTCTTTTTTGAGAATGTGTTCACCAGATATGGGTTACCAATAGAGTTAGTAAGTGATAGAGGTACACACTTCTTGAATAAAGTCACTGAAAACATCTCCAAGAATTCTTGGTGATACATAAGAAGTCTGCCCCCTATCATCCACAAGCTAACGGACAAGCCAAGAGCACAAATAAGATTTTATGTAATGTATTGATAAAACTGGCCAATAATAAATGCTTTGATTGGGATAAATAACTTCATCATGGTGTTTGGGCTTACCAAGTTGCCTACAAAATGGTACTCAATGCCACCCCATTTCAGATGGTCTTTGGAGAGAATGTTGTGCTACCATTGGCCTTCCTAATATGAGCTTTAAAAGTAGCACAAGAGCATGAGTGGAATGGACATGAGTTGTCCTCTAGGATATTTGATCTAGAACGTTTAGGTGAGACTAGGCTACAAGCGGCAGTGGGCATCTATGTTGCAAAGAAAAGACAAAATGCATACTTTGATGCACACATCAAGGATAAAGGATTTAAAGAAGGAGACCTAGTGTTGGCTTACACACTAAAGCATCATTCTTGTAAATTGGAAAAAAGAGGACATCGACCCATGATCATTAATAGAATTTCCACTAGTGGCGTGGTTCAATTGGCCATGCTAGAAGGTGACATCTTGCCAAACTATATTAGTGGATGTAGAGTCAAGTTGTATCAAGAACCTCTTACAAAGGATATGCTAATGAGACTCAATACTGCTAAGAAGCGAAACACAGAAGAGTTAAGCATTAAAGAGGAAGCACAAGTAGATGCTAGAGAAATTAGGAGAAATAAGTTAAGGCGACAAGGCCTAGATGTTAATCCCAATGCCCGAAGATATCACATCGCCATGTGCCAAACATCAGGTGCAATGGATTCTCATGGATCGATGTCCCTTTGCGACCATAGAGTTAGGACAAGGAAAGAATGTAAGGACTTTGAGATCGTTGATTAACTCAGGTGTGGCAACTAGTGCAGTTAGACTTTCATACTGCCAAGATTTGCAATTGAACATCAATCCCACCAAAGCCTATCTCATAGGATTGGGAGGTGTGGAAAGCTCGTGTTTGGGCAAGGTGGAGCTTCCCATCTGCCTTCAAGATGTCCCAATGACAATCAAAATGCTAGTGTGTGAAGATGAGGACCTTACAGAACCACTTGTCTTGGGTCAAGATTGGATCTATGACCATGCAGTTAACTTAAACATAAGAAGTCAACTTCTTCAAGTTTGGGTACATGAACAAATCATTACATTAGAATTAGAGAATTGCATGAGCAGAAATCCAAGTAACACACATTCTCTTAGTTCCTCTAGGCCCAATCTTAGCAAAGAAGATGTTGTATGTGTCAAAAGCTTTATGCTCCAAAAGGACTCGGTCATGGAAGAACAATCTCAAAGGCGAGCAGACCCCTCTTCTTTTTCAAAGACTACTGTATTCACAACAATTCAACCAAAGAGGCAAGTAAAAAGGTACAAGAGAACTATTGTATCACATAGAAAAAGAGAATTCAAGAAGAAGGTAGTTCTGGGCATGAAGCAGATTTGGGTACGAAAAGGAGAGCACACCAACTTTGCCCCAACAATTTACATCCAAGCAAGCCAACCATGACAAAAGACAAACCAAGCAACCACGACAAGCTCAACCACAAAGTATCCACCAAATTTTGGTGCCTAAGAAATTAGCTGCAACTCAGCAAGGGCAATTACACATGTGGGTACCCAAGGCACTCTTACATGCACAAATCGGATGATCTCCCTCACAAGAAAAGTCTCAACAAAGAAGCCACGAAGAAGCACGGGCCAAAACCAAGCATCAAGATCAAAAGAAGATCAATTCACCTCTTCGCAATAGAAAGGAGACAATCATCAAGGATATGGGTTTGGAAGCCAAAAGTACCAATAGCATCCACAAAACCAAAGGGCCAACCATGTTGGATACATAATTTAAGCAACCAACCAAAGATGAAGAAGTGAGAAATGACTTGTACACAGTCAAACACTATTCTAAAATGGATTCCTATAAGGAGGAATGATCAATTGTCATTTTGAGATCCAATGGATACCTCGAACAATGGCTGCATCAACATCTGCAAGAACATTGAGAGTCTTGACGTGCAACAACCATGTGCCTTTGGCATAACCTTGTCTTTTGCACCATTCAGGTCATGCACTTCCAAAGTATGCCTTAATATAGGGACACATTACAAGGCCATGCATAGACACATTTGAGAATCCTAGGCACATGACACACATTTGACATATGTAAAGTATTTTATTGATATTAACAACCTTCTTCTTGTTTTGTGACATAGTTTCAAAAAAAAAGGCCAACAAAAAAAAGATAAAGAGAGAAGAAGAAACAAGACCAAGTTCTCAAAGAACCTCATTAGTGAATCGTCAACAAGGACATCCATCAACAAAGAAAGACAAGCTAGGGGTCAATCACCGTGATGGGAGTACCACGGAGAGTTGAACATCGATTGACCTTTCACCATGGTAAGCACACTTCGGCAACACTATAGCAATGATAGATTAGGAAACCCCTTTGTCAACATACCCTTGAGCACTTAATGCAAGACCCATCTTTTTGCACTATACTATTTACATTGCATTCCCCAAGTATACATACATAAGGCCACCTTACAAGGGTGTGCACAAGGCACAAATTTCTTCAACCCATGCATTAACACACTTACCATCATTCATTATGGGTTACAATTACGTGACATGGAAAAATGATAGCCATATTTTAAAGATCGAGAGGACATCAAGGTTACAACATCAGTACCCATGAAGAAATTCATAGCCAACAACTGCTCAAAATCAACATTGAAACGTCTTTTGAGCAACTAGTAATTTTTGGAGGCTCACAACGACACATTCATGCTAGAATCCAAGGAAGAACTACATGCCAAGGGACTAAAATGACCAATGGCTAGCAGTGAAAAAATGACAAACCAGACAACCAACCCTACCACATTTGAAAGATAGATTGCTCTTGTTGATACCTGATGGACACTACCTCTCAAAGTATTACATGGAATACCCACTCCAACAAGGGTCTTTCATGGATGATAGACTCAAGAGGGGGGGAGTGTTGACACTCAATTTCAAGCACAAGGCACAAGAACGCATCAAAGAAGTGTACACACAAGAAGAGGAAGCGTGTAGGGAGTTCCAAGAAACACATGTAAATTTTTCAGAAGAAATCCCTAAAAAAATAGTGATTTTCATCACTGAAAACCATTGTAAATACCATTTCACATTCTTACAACTACATTTTGTTCAAGCCAAGGAGCCCTTGATCTTGAGGAGTATTAGAAGTATCTATGTACCAATTTTCATAATTTTGAGTCCGTTTGAGCCCTCAAATAAGCCTTGGAACCTAATTTTTAAGTAGGTCGAACACTACGTCTAGATATGGACAAAACTAGTCAAAAAACTATAAAAAGAGCTAGAGAACTCATTTTAGGGTTAGCTTTTTTGAGGTTAGCTTCTTAGTAGTTGTGAGAGATTTGAGCTTTTGTAAGAGAGTTACTTTGCAGTAGAAAGCTTTCCATTGTTCCTCTCTTTGATCTTGCCTTGTGTGCGTGTGTCTATGTGTGTGCATGCTAGCGTGCTCCTCACTCACACATTTGTGCCTTCACATGCTCACAATCTTCATACCAGTCCTCATGTCTCCACTGATTGACAAGTAAAGGAGGTGAAACTCACGCTTGAGCTATAGAGGCACATCAATTATGGAAACGGATTGCGGTTTCGCTATGTTGGTGTTAAGGTAGCCAACTTGCTCTACTTTTGCTAAGGCTACTCAAGAATCATGGTTCAATCTTGATGCACACATGGAGCTTCTTTCAGTTCACCACCTAGCCATCATCTGAGCCATCACTCTTTCGTTCGAGAGCCTGTATTACGAATGATTCTCTCAAGAGATTGTCTTGGTACTCGCTCTCTACTTTATTCTACCGAATCGACATAATGCCCCCAATTCATTCCATGTGGCATCTATGCCACCTTGCCCAAGAGGGTATACATCCATAATATGACATTTCCTTTGCCTTGAAAGCATTTTCATCCTTGAAAATGTAGAGATAAAATGTATGTAATGGTAGAAGAAAGTGTTCGGACTCCCCTTAACTCCATGTACTCTATGTACATGGTCATCTTTGTGTGTTGTTTCCCAATATCCTTCCCCTTAAGAAGCCTCATAGAGATCTTGTGAAGGTTGGGAACCATTTGTGTGGTGCCTACTGTCTCCATGTACACCTATTTTCCAAACTATGACTCCCATGACATAAAAATCATCAAAATGACCTAAGTCCATATGATGTATCCTCGATGAGTAATAGTATGAAAAATAAGTGTAAAGTGCCAAGATTATAGGCTTGACCATATCATAATGGAGAAAATAAACCATAGAAACCATATCTTTTTATGAGACAAAGTCCCATAAAAAGTGACTCCAAAACAACCTAGGACAAAATGATAGATTTGCCCTCACACCACTCAAGGTCTTCCTTACCTTGAATGTACTCACAAGTGATAGTTTAATCTAAACTACCTTATGAACTATGCAAGCCATCATCTATCTCATATATAATAATTTCTTGGTAGTAAAATGTGATCTCTACATTCGATCAACCAAGAAGTCTTCGGTTCGTCATCCATGTCCTTTGGACTTGGTTCCTTTGGAAGAGCATCTATTGGTACTAGTGCAAACTCTAAAATTTTCTCTTCCCTTTGGTTCACCGTATGAATGCAAAAAGCATTAATTTTGATATCCAGATAATCCCTAAGTACCCATCCTCCTTATTGATGCTCACACATCATCCTCATGATGAAACATCAACTAAGAGTTTGGTAACCCAATAAGTGAGATATATTCCTATCTCTTAGAAACCATAAAGAGAAGAGTCATAACTCTATTCCCAATCTCAATTCCTTTTGAAATGTAGACTAAGAGATGTTTTCTAAATACCTCTTTCTCTAAAGAAAAATATATTTTATTCTTATCCTATGAAGAAATCATGTTTTTCTTGTAGAGAGTATGCACGCAGAAGCAAAATGAAAAGTAAAGTACTCTCACAAAACAAAGAATGTGTGAGACACAAAATGAGTAGACCATGAAATGGGTAAACTCATGTGGATTAGAAATGAGCTTGCCAAGAGCATGGAGTAGGCTCCTCAAGCTTCTAACCAAGTACAAATGAGGGGAGAGGCCCTCCTTATATAGATTTGGGAGGGGCTCTCAAAAGTACATCATATGTGGGATAAGTCTCTTGAAAGGAGAATGAATACAACTGGTAGAAGCACATGGCAAGGTACCCAAATACAAAGGAAATACAATATAAAATGGAAATAGACTAGAAATGGAGTGCCTCTTGGATACAAAATGGAGATGCACTCATACGGATACAAATGTAGATGAAATAGGAGCAATCACGTCATCAACACCCCCTCTGCAGCTCCATTTTGGAGCAATCCTATGGTCTAAATCCATAAGGAGTATGTGTAGGGATCCTAATACTACTAAAGTTTCCTTCTATAGTTCTTTGATGGTCCTAAGTCCATGAAGTACATGCGTACAATCATGCTTACACCTTACTGATGTTTGCAGAGAATGCATGTTACCATGCCATATAATTCTTACATAAAGGTAAGTGCGTATATAACACCATGAGGTGGGAAAACTTTTGACAGCATTTCCCCAACAGTATAAGGCCTTGCGGGCCAATGGCACACATGCCATCCAATATAGTACAGGGCTTGGCAAGCCCATGACATGCACGCCATATACTCATACATGAACTCCATAACCTACAAAAATATAAAATGCTAGCAAGCACATCTTACTTGCATAACCTTGTACTTCTTGCAATTATATATCCTGTAAACCATAAAAAATGTACACCTAGCAAGTTGGTCCATAATTTTAGAATTAAAAAAATGATCAAATTTATTGTATGCATTCCAATCCATGCATGTACATATAGAACATGCCAAAACATAAAAATGCTTGAAAATATAAACCATACATCCCTAAATGGTTTAATGTCACAACTCCATGCATCCAATTCCTTTTGATGAGCATCAAGACCTCTACAATTTCCTCTTGGGATTCTAAAATTAGCTTTGAAGTGTTCAAGAGCATTGGATCACTTTCCAAAACCTCAAGAAGAGTAAAGTAATTATAAAAAATAATGCAAATATACCAAAAAATGCATGTGTAATCCATGTTTAGACCTGCAAGAACTTTTTTAGGACCTGAAAATAATCATAAAATACAATATACATAATGTGCAAGTGGCACAAAGTGAAATTTCTTCAATCACCTTCCCGGTTTGTAAGATATGGCTCCCAAAAGTAGTTGTTGATAACTATTCAGAATTTGCAGACATGCAAAGGTGGAAAATACACAATTTTCAAAATTTCTTTTCATAAAATGAAAGTAGATCTTTTTCTCTTTGAAAGGAGCCATAGCACATCCAATATGGAGTTTTCTAGCCCAAGATATGCCCTCTTCAAGCCAAACTAGTAGACCTGTGGAGGGGTTGTAAAAGAGTGTAAAAATTGTGATTTTGAAATGCCCAAAGGCATTCTTCCATAAAGTAAATCATCAATTTCTCTCCATACACTCAGAGATTAATATATGAAAATACTTCCTCAAATTTTCACATTTCCTAATCCTCCCTTCTTGCATGCTAATTTGCTCCCCAAAAGAGGCATAAACCGAAATTTCTACTTTCTTGTAAAAAGTTAGATGGAGACTTTAGCAAGCTTTTAATCCTCTTAATATGGTTTTCTCTTGGATTTTCTAACTTAATATGGTAATATATACCATATTTCATTTATGTATGCACTAATCCATGGGAAGCCTCTTAAATTATCTCTTTTCTTGCTCACAATAGTGGAGATCTGCTCAAATTAGCACTTGAATTTTTTTCGAAAAGTGCAGGAAGGGGGTTTTTGAGGAAGTAGAATTCCTCCTTAACTCATCCTTTTCATGAACCTAATGATTTCATAATGAAGTCCATATGACATACTCTCATTTTGTATACTTTTTCCCATCCATCCATACCTAATGCACCTATTTTTACCTCCTCCAAAATGTGAATTTAGTAAAACTAAGTGCTAGAATTTTTTCTCAAATAGTGGTGGAAGGGAGTTTTTTGGAGCTTAAAACTCCCAACATACTGAGCTAATTTTTGGATTTCTTGATTCTATTTGGAAGTACATGCACTATAATATATGTATGCATGATTTTTCCATCAATTTATGGAAAATCCCTCTTCATTTCCCTTTCCCAAAATGGCTACTTATTAAAATAGCCCCTAAAAAGTTATGTGAAAATCATGCAAGTAGGCTATTTTGAGGTGCCTAAACCTTATGATTTTTTGTATTTGGAGGGAATCCTTAACTTTTAATGGTAATATACATCTCATACTCCCCTGAGACATAATTTTCCCTCCAAAATTGGTTATCCAAACCCATTCTTTTCTTCCTCCGATAAAGAAGCATATGCAAAGTTCTCCCATAAACATTTCTTGCATCACAATAATTTAAAAGAGATGCTTGAATATAATATTGAATATCAATATTTGAATTTGAAAACTTATCTTGCATGGTTTGTATGTAGAGAGGCTGAAACCTTCTATCCCTTCGTATTGTTTTCCTCCCACACACACAGTATAATTGATTATATATGTATTTTATTTCTTGTTGGACATTGAATTGGAGTAGGCAACATGGATAGCTCAGTGCACTCTCCTCCATGAGGTTGTAGGTTCAATCCATGTGCCTCCCATCTATTGCATGCATGCGGAAAAGGCTTGGATGCCCGCTTTTATACCAATATTATGATTTCTTGCCGTTTGCATTGCTGATTGCCTCGATTTCCATTGATCAGGGCCGACCATGACACACATAGAGAATTATGTTGCAGTTTACCCCCTAGCCATGTCTGAGTGCCTTATTACATAGTGACTCCCCCTTTAATGAAAATATCCTTCTCTCTTTTACCAAATGGTATAAGTACTCATGGATGCAGTGTGGCATCCTACTCTAAAAGATGATCAACACCTAATGAATGACATATGACAATTTGGATTGAGATTAATTTCCATGCTAATGTGTTATTCTTTTATAGAAGATCTTTTGCACAAACACTCAAGATTAAAATGCACGTAGGAGAATCCTCAAGGGCGGTCCTCACAGGTGATCCTTAGCTTACATGCTCTAGATTTTGAACATCTACCAATTAAATACCATCCTTCGATGTTGCCCCCCGAATTCCAAGGATTTACGAGGCCAATTCCAATAGAAGATCCATCGATAGGAAAGATGGAGTGCGTTCATCCCAAGTCATAATGGTTTCAAGGCCTTCCAGAACCCCTTGCAAATGTAGAGCATATTTATGAAGCAAACATGTGTTTCACTGGCAAGACTTGGGGATGATACCAATTCTTCTCCAAAGATTTTGAGACACTCCAGAACACCACGAATTGAGGCATTTGTGGGATAAAGTTGGGTTCACAAAATACTTCAGTGCACCTCTACCCAAAGCCAACTTCTACTATTGTTACTACTTAGTTACCACTCTCCAGGCCTCTAAAAGGAAAGAACTTCTAGGAACTTCTATCCTTCCTTCATTGGTAATGGAGCCTTCCTTTAAGAAGTTTAAGCTCACTTAGGGTCTTATTAGAGAAGCTTTGAAAATTAGTGGCTCCCATACAAACACAAAAAAAGGAACATCTAATTCGTGAAGCAATGAAAAAAGGAGATATATTGAAATGGGTAGATATATATGCCATCACTATAGAGCTGTTCACGCCATTGTGCATAGGCATGCAACATTTTTCATTCTAAGCTCAGGACTATTTTATCCAACCTCATAAGAGAATCTATTTCGGGTTGTATTAGCCAACATTGTTCCAAAGACAATCGATTTGGCTAGTTGGGTTCAAGAACAATTACTTATGGATAATCAAAGGTGGGCACGCAAAAGAGTGATTGATGAATGTTGTGCAATCAGAGGGATCATGTATATGTGGTTGGCTTACAATGTACTAGTGGAAACAACACTCTCCAATGTGCAGTTAGGTCAATACAAGAGTGCCAATAAGTCAAAAGCATACTTGGGAAAACACCTGATGGGTTCCATTCCCTACTTGTAGGTTGCCACCATGCCTTCCCCTCAATAATCACCACATCACTCATCAACAAAACTATAATCAACCATCCCTCCTATTTGCATCTGACTATCACACATGCCAACACCCAAGGGATTGACTAGTGGCAAAACCACATCTAATGCTTGCATTTGTGTTATAGCAATTATATATGTAATTTTAGAACCATTACCTACTATGGGGATAGATGCTTTTGCATTGATACCAAACATGGAAACAAACACTTTTCATACCATATTTGATTTTGAAATGCATGATGCACTTTTTGAGGAGTCCCAATTTTCAGAAGCACAATTCTTTTCACAAGAATATGAGAGACTGTTGCAGAGCACAGAAGAGCACAAGGCAGAGAAAATGAAGGGCCCCAAAATTTTTCCGATTTGGACACATAACTTTTGTATTATAACCACTATTGTATATATTTTCCGTTGTAAATGCACTAGAGGAGTCCTCTAGATGCATCCCCACAGAAGATTAGAAGCTTACCCATGTAAATTAGTAGAGAAATTAGTCTTTTAGTGAATAAACTGCCGGTCTCTTGTGTGAAAGGACCAAACTTAGGGCACTAGTATATAAGTCACTTTGTGAATCTTTGTAAGAACTTTTTGCCATGGTGAAGAAGGAGCTCTTCTGAAATTTCGAATTTGCCTCTTCCTTGCAGATTTTGATCTTCATTTTGGTCTTGTATGTGTGTGTGTTGCTTGATATGCATGCGTATGACTGTTGTCTACCCCTTCCCCTTGATTTGGAGCAGCTGTAGTGTGTGTGTGAGCTTGTAGGAGTTGTGGCGTGAGTGTGGGTGTTTCCTGCCATTCACCATTTTGGCCATAACTTGAAGCAGAGTTGTCAAAATCGAGTGAAACCACTTCCAGTAGGTGCATCTCGGCGAGAGCTTCGAAACGAGTACCCTATTGCCTATATTCGGAGTTCGGAGCTGAGAGAAATCCTTAAATTTCTAAAAACTACTGTAAGAGGCTCTGCGACAAACACTTTCAGCATTTCAGTGAGTGTGAGAGGTAGTTAGTCTTTGCTCATGCATGCTAGCTTGACCACTTCATTTTCCATCACGTGTGCACACGTCTTCATACACTTGGTACGTCGTTCCATCGGATTGACAATTAGATGTGTGTTAAGTACCCACTATACGCACTTGTGTGGCAATTGAGGTACAGTCTCATTGGCACAAGTCCTTGAGTCTTCTTGGCTCAAGTACACACGTTTTTGGCGCCGTTGCCGGGGAACACTCAACCAAGGTGCCTTCGTGATGGTTATAGATCGAGTGTGATAGAATCGTACTTGTAGAAGTGAATTTGTTTTGTGGCAATTAGTCAATCACTTCAGCACTTGTTACTTCGCATCTCAGAGGTGTGTGTGATAAGTTTTAGGTTTAGGTTTAGGAGGAGGGAAGAGAAGGAGGAGTTAGAGTTAGGTTAGAAGAAGAGGAGTAGTGAGGAGAGGAGAAGTTGGAATAGAAAAAATCACCAAAAATCCCCAAAATCACCAAGAAAATTAGCAAAATCCAAATTCTGTCAAAAAAGGTATAAAAACCAAAAATTTTTTTGGCTCATTTGACACTTCATTGCAGTCTGGTATCGTCTGCTAGCAGCGACCGGTATCGCGAGTGAAGTATCGTGGTTTTCAGGCTGTCAAAGCTAGGGGTTGAGTTCCAGGTGCAAGTAGAGCAATACACTGGTAAGATTTCACCAAGAACCTTAGCCAAAAACTCTCTAAACATGCACAAACACATGATTAAGGGCATGCGCAGTATCGCGGGGGGGGGGGGGGGGGGGGAACTGATATCAAAACAGATTTTTTGTGTGATACGGAGGCCTAGGAGAGAAGAGGGGAGTAAGGAGAGCAAGGGGGTGCAAAAATTTTGAAAATATCTTGCATTTTGGCTTGAGTATCGCGATCGGTTGAGGTTTGGTATCACGATACCAAAACTTCCTTGTATCGCGATACTCGCCGAGGTATCGTATCGCTTGATACCGGTCTTGGTATCGCGATACCATTTTGGTGTCGTGACCCCGAGTTGGTATCGCGATCGTACATTTTCAGAGGTATTGTATCGTCGGGTATCAGTCTTGGTATCGCGATACCATTTTGGTATCGTGTCGCTAAGCTGGTATCGTGATCTCACCTTGCTAAGTTGGTATCGTATCATTACCAGCAGTATCGTATCGTGTCCTTCTTTGATATCGTATCGCCCACTCAACCGGATGGTATCGCGATACTGTCATACGTATCGTATCGTCTAGGTCTTGTGGTATCGTATCGTCATAGTTCCAATATCGTATAGCCTTGAATCTTCGTATCGTATCGTCTGACCCCACCGGTATCGTATCGTGTCACTTCCTTGTGAAGTGTCGCGACACCATACTGGGTATCGTATCGTAAGGGTACTGATATCGGTATCGAGCGGGTGTCCAGTATCGTATCGCCGAGACTTTTCGGTATCGTATCGTGAACAGCAGAGGTATCGTATCGTCTGCTTCCAAAGGTAGTATCGCGACACCATATTGGTATTGTATCGTTTCTGTGTTTGGTATCGTATCATGGGCATAGTCGAGTATCGCATCGTGTGGAATTCTGGTATCGTATCGTGGCCAAGGCAGTATCGCCTAGTGTGGTATCGTCTGGAAACGGTATCGGCTAGATTAGATTGACACTAACATTGTTGTGAGACAATTGGAGACCTTGGGAAGAGCCATTCAAGGAGAGTCTGTGGGACACCTAGAGAGACTTAGGAGTGTGAATGAACTTGAGGTCAGGAAGAGTGCTAAGTAGCCGAAGAAGTGTCATCTCTTCTGTAGGAAGTGCTGCTCAGGTCAGTCACCACTCTGTCTACTCAGAGACCTCTAGTGATTCTGAGGAGGAAATACCCATGGCATCAGAGGACATGCAAGGTCCAACACCAAATAGAAATTTCATGTCTACAATTGAGGGAGATTATCGTACTTCCTTACAGTATGTGTCTACCAATGCCCAGGAGATCCCTATCTATCTGGATGGCTTGAACAGATCGGTGGCCAGGATGGTAACCTCCCGGAATGCCACAATCGTACCCCGACCAGCTGTCAAGTACGAGGGAGGTGCCTATGTAGACAAAATGGGTCATATCTACATTGTGACTGAATTTCCTGAGAGGATCAACGAAAGGGGAGAGTGTACGGATCCAGACAACTCCGAAAGAACACATCCTGAAGAGTTTGTGACCACCCCTAGGGGCAGGTCTCAAGTATCACGGGTCTTGAGAGGAGATTTGATACCTCAAGACGACTACCTGTTGGAAGTCTATATGATCCACGGAGCAGACCTATTGCTTCAAACCGACTTACCTGTTCCAGGAAGAGAAGAAAGCCCCATGACATTCTATGAATTGAAAGACCCAGATGACGAAACTAGACTCACTTACTTGGATAAAGATCAAAGGAGATATTGGCCTGTGAGTGCCATAGATAGGGCTCGGTTGAGATATATGGGTACACCTGTATTTCCTCAGAGAGATCAGGCAACTACCTCACAAAATCCTTTTGGAAATCAACAAGAGACGGAACATACCACATCAGGACAGACCAGCCAACGAAGTGTGCCCAACCGTACTCATGTACAGTTTGCAACTCCAGGAGTGCACACACACAATCAGGCTCACGCAGGGATAGGGAACCATTATCGACCATCGGTCAGACCACGACCACCGGTAGGAGGACAGCCAGGAATACCTCCATTACGACCAGCTGCCCCAGTCTTCCCTGTGATGCCCAGACCACCTGAACCAACGAGAAGATTGAGACCAATCCAAGTAGCTAAGTGCGTGAGAAACCATTATGATGGATTAGGGGAACCATATGATCATATTGCCAAATTTAAACAAGTTCTAAGAGCGGAGCAAGTAGAGGACTTCTTTGTGCAGTATGAGTCTTTTGGGCTCACCCTCACAGGGATAGCTCTAACTTGGTTCCAACCTTTAGATCCCAATCAATTTGAAAACATGGAACAATTCTTTCAAGAATTCATTGGGGAATTCACAAAGAGAGGGATTAAACACAATTCTGCATCTCTAATCCATAGCTTTAAACAAAACCCTAATGAAACTGTGAAGACTGCTGCCCGACGATTCAATCAGTATGTGGATAGATGCCCAGTAGCTGAGAGACCCACTCAACAAAAGGTGATTTCATTATTTTTAGATGGGCTCTCTAACGGAACCCTAAGAACCCTAGTATATGTGAAAAGGCTACAAACATTAAGTGAGTGTCTTCAAGAGTGCATTGACTTGGAAGATAACCTTGCCGAGGACCTCAAAGGTACGACCGACCTCACTAAATCAGAAGACTTAAGAAGCACTGTCACGTCCAACTCCGATAACATAGAAGAACTAGCTGAACTATTAGCAAAAAAACTAGGAGTCCAGGGGCAAAGAGCTTACCAAAATCCAGCTCAAAGAGTGCCTATGTTACGGAGATGTAACTTATGTGGAGGAGAGCACCCCACACACTTGTGTGCCAGAGGAGGGGCCGGTGCACAACCTACGTATCCATACAACAGACCGCAACAACAAGGGACTTCTTCATACTGTCACATCGAGCAAAAATATACCAATCACACAACTGAAAACTGTCCCTTCAATAGGCAAGCATGGCCTATCCAACCACCTCAATACCGACCATATGGATATCCACCTAGAGAGCCTGGTAGGGAGATGCCTAGATACAATCCTTATCCAGCACCAATAGGAGCACCAAGACAATATGAGCAAGCACCGTACCCACCACCACAACCAGTACTGGGACCCCAGCTATCACAACCTCAACAAGTAGTACCAGTGAAGTATGCTCAACCAAAAGAAAACTTAGAGAGAGCCATAGTACCAGCATCAATAATGACCAATGTAGAATCAACCAACCCAGGGTATGAACCTCCACTAGGAGAGTACTATCCATATGAAGCCAACATGATGGAATATGAACCAACATATGACGCGGCTTCTTATGGTTATGAAGGCTATGATCAGGCCTATGGAGCAGAAACAACCACCTTAATGTATACGGCTCCTAAAGCACAACAACCCATGAGACCTCCCGTTAGACCACCGGTGCAGAGAGGACCATGCTATAGATGCGGAGGGGATCACTTCATTAGGGAATGCCCTCGACCTTATAACCCACCACCTCCCAGAGTTTGGGAAGGGTATTGCAGTGATTGTGGAAAGGAACATCTTTTTAGAGATTGCCCTAAGAACCCAGCTAAATCCCAAGACACTGCACCAATCAATGTGATTGAGGTCATAGAAGGATCCGGAAGTGATAAGGAGTACACTGTGCCACTAAAGGCCATTACAAGAACCCAAACGAAGCAACAAAAAGAACAGTACCCGGAAGAGAAACAAAAAAGCAACAAAAAAATAAGCCCTACAATTCAGATAGTGGAAGATTCTGAGGACCCATGTGAAAATCCCTGGAACACGAAAGTTCAGAAATGGAAGGAAAGGCGAGAGAAACTCAAGGACAAATGGGCAAAAAATAATACTATAAACAGTAAAAAGCAAACCAAAAACCCGAATAAGCACAAGGAACAAGGGAGTCCTAAGGAGACCCCTGAGCTACCCCAACCTAGCTCAGATAGGGAGAAGCCCGGATCAATTCTAGCAGACCCAAAGCCAGACGACTTAGACATGTGGTTAAAAGCCTACCAAGCTAGAATCAAGATGGGCCCAAGCATCGAACAACATCAAAAAATCTACCCTCAAGGGGAATTAGAGAAAGAAAGACTGACCATATGCAGGAAACCCATAGAAGTAGCACAAGCACATAGTCTGTATGAAGAATGCTTAAAGTCCAATAGCAAGGAACCTAGGAAAGAAGATGACCAAAGCAGTCAGATAAAAACCCAAGATGAATCGATGTCAATAATCCCAGATTTAGAGGCAAATTGGCCAAAAGACTTATGGAATAGAATACGAGAGGAGCAATGGAAGAAGAATGGAGACAATACACCTCCTTTTGAGGAAATAGATGTGGAAGATTGTCAACTTCATCCCAACTTGAAGGAAGTATATGAAGAAATATCAAGACTTGACAGAGGAAGAGAGGAAACCATAAGCATTTCAACATTGCCTAATTACATGGGAGAATACGAAAGGGAGTCAGTAATAATACGAGAACCCACAGTGCATGGAAGGGGAAAGGAAAAGGTAGAAGAGAGTTCACACAATCTAACAGAATTAAAGAAAACAAAAGTACGATGCAAATTGACGGTGGAAGAATTGCTTCGACTTAAACCACAATTATGGAAGCAAATGGCAAACCAATTAGAACCACAGCCAGAGAATGGAGGACCGAAAGAAAAGGAGAAGGAAAATAACTCCACAATACAAGTTCCAGTTGATAAAGTGGGAGAATTTAGCGAAGGAGATGAAGGTAATACATGCTTACCTGTCACCCACAATGGGTACATGACCAAGGCCATTCTAGACACGGGAGCCGGGGTAGGAATTGCCACCAAGGAAATCTGGGAAAAATGGGGAAAACCTGCCTTATGACCCACACGCATGAAACTCCAATTAGCAGACGGTCATGTAGAAAAACCCTTAGGAATATTGGAAAGGATCAAACTAACCACTTGTGGAGTAGAATTTGAACACACACTAGCCATTTGTAAATTCGAGAAAACGAACAACTACGAGATGATATTAGGACGACCCTTCATGAGACAAATGCGGGTAGTACAGGATTGGGGAAGAGATTCGTTATACCTGCAACATCAAGGAAACACCACCAAAATAAATTTGCACACATTTTCTTATCGAGATGTCCCTCCATTACAATGGAATCCAGTCCACAAAGAAGAAGATGACCTACCCATTCACAGCGTTGGATCAAGTGATCAATCTTGGATGCATGAAGATGCCCAGTTGTGGATGTGCAAGGAAGCAAAGAAGGAGGAGTACAAAAAACAACTGTGGCCGATAGGACATCCCAACTATCGATCAGTAGAGGACCCCACTTACACGCCTCAGATTTTTCCTGATGAGATTTTTGAGCCACATGGATGGATGGAAATCTTGGCAACTCTAGATGTATGCGTAAACGAGGAAGTTTTGACGGTGAATGAATGCATAGATGAGGAAGGTTATGATGTAAACTTCTATATGGTTGTTCTTCAAGAAGTAGAAGAAGGGGAAATCCTAGAAAAGAATGGAAAGAGGAATATGAAAGCATAGAGATGGAACCAGAATTTGATTCCGAAGAAAGCTACTTAAATACTATTCAGAACCAGAAGGAACAGGAACCAACAAAGATCTTAGCAATTGAAACTGCTACGGCAATACACAGGCAGGAGGAGGACAGGAGTAAGGTAGGGCCGGACCCAGATCTTTTTGAAGTTCCTGAACACTTTAAAAAATACGAAGTAGAGGAAAGAAAAGTGGCTATTCAAATGCCTAGACGAGAGGCACGAGACGGAGAAGCGTATGACAACAAGGAACAAACGAAAAAAATTGTTGTAACAGTTGAGGAGGGAGAAGAAAGATGCACATATATTGGTAAAGATGTGTCTGAAGAAGAGGAAGAGGAACTCATATACCTTATCCGGGAGTACCGAGATGTACTCGCATGGACCTATAAGGATCTCAAAGGGGTAGAACCCACTATTTGTTCCCATCGAATACCAATGACAGCAGATGCAAAACTCTCCAAACAACGTCCTTATACATACAATGAAATCTACACAGCAAAGATTAAGGAAGAAATAGACAAACTACTAGCGGCAGGATTCATATATGAGATAGAACATACCGAGTGGGTATCACCACTAGTAGTAGTGCCTAAGAAAAATGGAAAATTGAGAGTGTGCATAAATTTGAAGAAGGTGAATGCAGCCACTATACGTGACAGCTATCCACTACCTATCACGGACCATTTATTAGAAAGAGTAGCAGGTAAGGAGGTCTATAGTTTCCTAGATGGATTCTCCGGATATAATCAGGTAGCTATTGCGACTGAGGATCAACATAAGACAGCATTCGCCACCGAATGGGGAGTGTATGCATTCAGAGTGATGCCCTTTGGACTCACTAATGCTCCAGCTACCTTCCAGAGATTGATGTGTCATGTTTTCAAGGAATTTCTGAAAAAAAGCATGGAAGTATATGTAGATGACCTGTGCACGTACTCCAATCGAAGACCTGATCACATTCCCGAGTTGAGGAAGATATTCAACAAATGTAGACAGTACAGAGTCTGCTTAAACCCAGAGAAATGTGTCTTCATGGTAAGACAAGGGAAAATTCTAGGACACATAGTCTCGAGAAATGGAATATCTACGGATGAGGACAAGATTAAAGTCATCTTAGACTTACCAAGACCCAAGAATGAAAAGGAAGTGCAAGCCTTTATGGGACATTGTGGATACTACCGTAGGTTCATTCACATGTATGCCATAATAGCAAAACCCTTGTATGGTCTCTTGACTCAATTTACTTGGACAGAAGAGTGCGAAAAGGCATTCACCGAGTTGAAAAAGAGACTTAGTACAACCCCAATTCTGAAATCATCAAACTGGAGCAAGCCTTTTCATATTCATGTTGACGCTTCTAACTATGCCATTGGATGTATCCTAGCCCAACCGGCTGATGAGGGGAAGCTTGATCATCCAATTGCCTATGCCAGTAGACAACTGAATCAAGCAGAAAGAAATTATACCACTACTGAACGAGAAGGTTTAGGCATGGTCTATGCAGTGAAGAAATTTAGACACTATCACTTAGCCAACAAATTCAAGTTCTTCATAGACCATCAAGCTTTGTTGTATTTAGTCAATAAGCCTTGTAACACGGGAAGGTTGGTACGATGGTTCTTACTACTCATGGAGTTTGATTTTGAAGTAATAGTGAAAAAAGGAAACACGCATATGAGAGCAGACCACCTTTCTAGGCTAACTCACGGAGAGCCACCAAGTGGGGTGCCCGACGATCTACCAGATGCTTATTTGTTTAATCTAGAAGTTTGCCCAAAGTGGGCAGAAAAATTAATCCTGATACTCACCCATGGCCCTCAACACTCAATCAACAGGAATAGCAAAAAAGAAATTCTTCAATCAAGGAACTTACACATAGTCGCAGGAAGTGTGTACTACAAGGAACCCAATGGTGTGTTACTCAGATGTGTCGAGGAGGATGAACAAAAGCAACTGATCAAGCAAGCACACGTGAACAAATGGAGAACACACCAAGGGACTCATGGAACAATACAAGAACTAAAAAGATTAGGAGTGTACTGGCCTGACTTACCAAAGAATGTTCACGACCATGTAAGCAATTGTGCAGAATGCCAAGAGATGATCCCTGAAGATCATGTGTCTCTACCTTTTTCGACCATAGCGCCCAATTGGAGTAAGACATTAGTACAATTTCTCAAAACGAAGGAGCATGAGATAGGAGCTAGTTTAGCAAGAAAGCGATCCTTAGAGGAAATGAGCAAGGATTATACACTCATGGGCAAACAATTGTTTAAACGAGGGAAAGATAACCAACTCAGATTATGTGTGCATGAAGGAGAATATTTACCCATATTAGAGATGGCTCATGCAGGTGCTGCAGGAGGTCATTTTTCGGCTGAAAGAACGGTCAAAATGATTCTCTTTGCAGGCTTGTGGTGGCCAACTCTACATATGGATGCTGAAACATTTGTACGGAGTTGTGAGACTTGTCAGAGAACTAAATACCCAATTCGGAGAGATGACATGCCATTAAGACCCATGATATGCGTGAGAGCCTTCACCAAATGGGGTATTGACTTCATAGGACCTATCAATCCACCTGCCAAAGGAACACATGCGGAGTACATCATAGTAGCCACGGATTACTTGACCAAATGGGTAGAAGCAAAAGCCACTAGAAAGAACGATGCTCAAACCACGGCTAAGTTTCTCTTCGAGCATATTTTCACCCGTTTTGGATTACCCATCGAGATTGGGAGTGATCGGGGAACGCACTTCCTCAACGAGGTAATCGAGTCATTAATGAATGAGTTTTTAGTGATTCATAAAAAATCAGCACCATATCATCCCCAAGCCAATGGACAAGCTGAGAGCTCCAACAAAGTACTATGCACGGTATTGACTAAGCTTGTCAATAATGGAAGGTCTGATTGGGACAAACAATTGCATCATGCAATTTGGGCATTCCGAGTTGCATATAAAACGGCCATTGGAACTACACCTTTCAATTTAGTGTATGGGCAAAATGCAATTTTGCCAATTGACTTTTTAGTGCCAACATTGAAAGTGGCCCAAAAATATGAATGGAACGGACATGAATTATCCCAACAACTAGATCAAATCGAGAAGTTACATGAGACTAGATTGCAAGCAGTAGCAGGCATTTATGCTGCTAAACGGAGACAAAAGGGATATTATGATGCACATATAAAAGACAAGGGACTTAAAGAAGGAGACTTAGTCCTAGTGTACACCTTGAAACAACATGCCAAGAAGTTACAAAAACGCGGATACGGACCTTTGATCATAAATCGAATCTCTACTGGTGGTGCAGTCAATCTCGCCACGCTAGACGGAGACATTCTTCCCAACTACATTAGTGGATGTAGAGTGAGACGATTTAGGGAACCTTTGACCGACCAAATGCTAGCACGATTACTAGGTGCCCAAAATAGGAAGAAGGAAGAGGAGCGAATTAGAGAGGAAGCTCGACAAGAAGCATTGGAACGCATTAGGAAACGGAAAGAATGGATTAGACAACGAGATGAACGCTATCTCCAAGGAGAAGAGCCTATCCCTATGGCAAATTACCAAGTCGATAATCATGATACAATGGGTATGTGCAAAACGCAACCTTACCTAAACCTAGGGATTGGCAAGACAGAGTACAAATTGATAGATGCATTGATAGACTCAGGAGCAGGACTGAGCTGCATGCGAAATAGAATAGCAAAAGATCTGCAATTAGATTTGAATCCCACAAAAGCCCGAATAATCGGAATTGGAGGTCACACCCTAGAATGTATTGGAACGACGAATGTATCCCTCCACCTAGGCAATTCCCCCATGGAACAGAAAGTCTTAGTGTGCAAAGATGAGGATTCGATAGAAGACTTAATTCTAGGACAAGACTGGATTATTGAGAATGAAGTGTGTATCCATCTAGCTCAAGGCTACATTTCGGCAAAGATAGGGCATAAGGAGATTTTCAGCCTATTAGAAGTAAAACCTCTAATTCGAACACAGATGATCGCAAGACCTGAGAGCTGTCCGGAAACGACGTTAGAAGGTAATTCTGCTACTCAAATACCAGAAATTAACCTAGAAGTAGCAGACACATCAAGTTCAACAATGCCTGAAGAAGAACCTGAATCAACACATGCTGTCCGGGTAAAGCCGACAATGAAAGAAATTTACTCTCTCGAAGCCACTCGATGAACCAAAAGATCGCAACATGGGAGAACCACTTGCGGATGCCCATGTGTAGGACGACCAAACTACAAATGGGTACGCAAAGATCAGATAAAGAGCCAGGCAAAGTCAGAATCCAATCTTGAAAAGTACGCAAGGATCACAAAGTCAACTACACCTAAATCCTCACCAAAAGGACTATTGCGCATATGGATCCCCAAACCATTGATGGAAGCCCAAAGATCGCAACTGCAGATATGGATTCCTAAAAAGGTAACACAAACAGCTAGACAGGCTACAAGGACTCAGGAAGATGCAGTACATCAGACAAGTCGAATGACAAAACTACATAAGAGTCATCCAAGAAACCAAAAAAGCAATGCCATTATCACTCGGACACTGGAGGATGCGAAAAGAACACATGAAGCTGGAAGGATCAAAGAAACAAAACGACCTCTCTTAGTGGTCACGAAGTGGATCTGGAAACCTAAGCAACCACGAGGATTGGACGAGCGAAGAAACAAAGATTTCCATTGCACTCATGAAGTTTCTAATGCACCTCAAGTATGCATAATAGGGCCACATTACATGGCAAAGCATTTGGCACATGATGTACATCACAAAACTAGTGGCGCACATTCTTCAAGAGAGATTAGATCTTAGCTTCACTTGGCTAGGAATGGACTTACTATGTACATAAATAAATGCTTCGGCTATACTAAAGATTGTCTGCTTTCAGGAAAAGTTATACAAACGGTGGTAAGAGATCTCACTCAATGAGGGGAAACGGAGTGAAAAACATCAATAGTAACTACGATGCATTGAACAAATACATACTTTCCTTTGACACTAACGCACTTTTCGCTACAAGTGCAGATGGCTTCTGAGGATTCTGAAGCAACAGTACAAGAGGAGGTGCAGGAATTTCCTCCCCAAAGTCTCACGAAAGCAAAGGGACACTGGTTTAGAGATGAGCAACCAGTTGGAGACTACTTATTCTTGGCAAACATCAAAATTATGGATACAGAGCACCATTTTCCGATTATGTCCCAGGATTTCAGGGTCTTACACGAGATGCAATCCACCCTTGACATAATGAAGAAAGCAGGAATCCACAAGTATTTTGAATTACCCATCTATAAACCTGATTTCCAAAGGTGCACGCAAGTGATGAACACCCTACAGCCTGCACTACATGATCCACTGGTGCCAGAAGCCAGAGTTATGGATAAAGGAGGAGAATGGGTAATTATTCAATTCACACATGAATTGATCAAGGAAGCATTTGGATGGGAAAAAGACGGTGTCACAACGATAAAAGAAGAAAGTCGTGGAGCAAAGACTCGCACTTTCGTTGACATTAACAGAGTTGATATCGAAGAGGAAGTCAGACTAATTCATCAACATTTCTGCTTCCCTAACATGAATCGATACACGGCACCACAGAAAATTATTGTCCAACTACTCTCCCATGCCATTAAGCAAATCGGGAATCAAATCAATTTGACACCATATATCCAGGAAAGACTGTTCGAGGCAAAAAAGCAATGGAATAATAAGAAGTTTCTAAATGGCAGTGTGGCCGTGACTATCTTGATTTAGCACGCTTTGGGCATAAGAGAGCATTTGCAAGAAATGCCATCTTCAAATGATATGGCTCGGTATGTCAAAGTCGCCACTGTGCCAAAAAAGAAAAAAGGAGCAAAAATCGTGGAAGTGGCAGAAACTAGCTCTCAACCCAAAATGAGAGGCACAAAAAGACTCCAGGAGGCCAAGCAAGTGGAAGAGGACGCAGCAACAACAAAAAGGATACATATACTCCCAAAAACTACTATTGAAGAACAGAAGAAAATAACGGAAGCAGACTTAGCTAAAGCCCTGGAAGAGACTCATCAGTACATAGGAGGGCAAATCAATCTTCCAGTAAAAGGTCATCATTATCAGCAGTCAGAACAAGCAAGAGAAACAAAGAGCAAACTCACAAAAGTCCATAGATATCGGGAAATAGGGCTAGATAACTCTAGTTCTGGATCGGACGGCCAAGAGGAGCCCAATACTTCGTTATTGGATGTAGATATTCAAAGCGAATCAAAAGATGACGGCCAATGGGAGGAATTAAATGAAGTGAACTATAACGAAGAACAAAAAGACCTCAAGCAGGAGGATCACACAACGAAGGTTGATCAAAGTACCAGGAGCAAGGAAGCAAAAATGGAAAGTCAGCATACTTTAAAACTTAATGAAAGTTCCAACATTCAAATCAAGGAGGCCACACCACCCCGAAAAATACGCATAAAGATCCCAAAGAAGGAATGTCAGGAAACACAAAAGGAAGACGAAGAACCCTTTACACCCATAAGGGTTGTGGCAGAACCGTCCCCCATGGATGTTACATTTCAAGGGAGTGCCACTAAGACTATGGATGTGGATGAAGACGAAGCAGAACCGCAATTACACTTACAAATGAGACAACCACACAATGAAACGATCCACGTCGAAAAAGGAAAAGATGTACAAACAGGAGAAACCCCAGATATACTTAAGACATGGATGAATGTGGATATTGCTCAGCTCAAACCTGTAGTGCAAGATATGATTCGAACAGCACTAGACACACAGTAATTAATGCTTGATGCTGATGAGGATTATGACCAAACCATGCAGGATAAAAAGGAACTTGAAAACTAGGGTAAGAATCTTTCCAACGAGTTATCAATGGTAAAAGACTGTGTTTTGAAAAAGGAAAAGGAACTTCAAGAAGTCAAAACACAATACAACACACTAGAAGCGGCAAATACAAAACTGAAAGAACAGGTTCAGGAACTCACAAAGAAGTTAGAAGCCAATGAGACTGAGAAAACACGACTCAATGCCAGAAGTAGAATCTTGGAGTCTCAGCTCAAGTATACATGGAGGAAGCAGAGAATCTAAGGTTACGAAATAAAGAACTCATGACAGCCCTTCTGAGTGACCAACCGGTAGAAGTACAAGCCCAACCAGAAAAGAATGTACAAGAATTGGTGGACAAGATAGCTAAATATGAGGATCAGCTCACAAAGGAGCAAGCCACAATTGCCGAATGGGAAAAAAGATACATGGATGAAACGGCTGCCCTGAGAGCCAAATGGAAGAAAGCTGAGAATGACTATCTGCAACAATGTAAAGAAGATACCGATCAGATGGATATTGTAGTACAAGAACTTCTCAAACACAAAGATATGATTGCCAAGGCCACTGAAGAACTCAAACAAAAGAATGAATGTATTAAAGAACTTCAGGAACAGCTAGGACAAAAAGGAAAAGAGAGGACACCAGTAGTTCCAACTTCTGCAGAGGCTACTATGGAGACTGAGGTATGTCCTCTATCTTCCCCCTCATATCCTTCACCGGTAAAGGAGGAAAAGGAGGTTCACATTGAACCTAACACTCGGGAAATTGCAGAACTGAGCAGACCAGAAAGGGCACTACTAGTGTCCCAACTTACGGCAGAATTTGAAGATCAGATCATCAGGATCATGAAAGAAGCTCAAATAGAAAATAAACAATTAGAACAAATTTTGAAGCCATTCAATGTACCATAAGGATTACTTAAAGAAAATACGCGACATTATATAAAGTCTACGTCAAATAAAGATCCGGACCAAAACCTTAACTTCAGGTACGATACGTTCACATATACTCAGGAAGAGTTTGAGAAAGCGGATCCAATATGGCGAAGAAAGCTTCTAGAAAAGAATCCAACACTACGGGTACAGTGGGAGGCATCACCTTATGAACTTCAAGTAAATCCTTCGTTTTGCCCACTACCTCATCGAAGAGCCTGGACTCAATTTTGGGAAGGTCAGCACCAGGGTAGCATCAATAATCAGTGGCTCAATTACCCCTTATTACCTAGTCCGCCACATAACTACTTACCGACGGAGGAGTACATGATAAAAACAATGGAATTTTGGATTGCCCGATACGCTTCAGTTCCGGACTTAGCAGTCAAAATGACTAACAAAATATTCAGTATGCTATTGACAGTAATAAAGGTTTTCCAACATGCCAAATATACATTCTTGAATTTCATTGGCATTACGCAAGGATCTGAGGCTCTTATTTTTTATTTATCGACTATTCCAAGCCGCCTAACACTTATGGCATACTACTCTCGCCTCATGTTTTTGCCATCGACATATATGCAGACTTTTGAAGAAGCATTCTTTACAGGCTTCTTTGAAATTGATTCAGAGATCTTTGTGAAAATGACTTCCAATTTGAATGCAAGACTGGTGGCTTATGAAACAAGCTTCTTTGCGGATCATCGACAAGCACCAGAGGACGGAGTCAAATCACAACAATGGAAAGAATTCATGCTTTGTCACGCTAATTTGCTAAATCAAAGAGAGCGAACAGTCATACAGACATACTCACGTCGCCACAAAAAGCCTGTCGGGGACGACAGAGTTCAGGAGGAGGGACGTGTGGATGGGGAATCGAGCAAAAAAAGAAGAAGAAGAAGATCAAAGTAAAAAACAACTCAATAAAGAATAAAACAATGATATTTGAAGACATATCTCTGCAAGAAGCCCCGCAGGGGCGCAACACCCATCTCTGCCCAAAGCCCCGCAGGGGCACGCATCAGGCAACAACGCGAATCATCCAGGCCCTACGCGGTGAAAGAAAGAAAACAGGCTTAAAGCAATACAACGGGGTCACATGTTTGCAACCAGGACAAATCAGAGTACTACAAGCAACACATAGGTCACTGGTGGCGTGCGTGGCAACCCAACTGAATACAGCAACCCAGATATGTGATATACGGAATACCAAGGGGCAAAACAAAAGCAAAGGACATAGATCGGACAAAATAACAAATTCTCTAACGGTCCTTATTGCTTCTTCGACCACTGGGTGCGTGTATTCAGAACTCTTAAAGTAAGCCAAAAACAGAAGTAAAGGACAAACCTCGGATAAGATACCCAATTGTCTAACGGTCCTTATTGCTTCTTCGACCACTGGATGTGTGCACTCAAAAGACTTAAACAAGTAGCCAACGAGAAGCTAAAGCCTATCAAGGGACGACAGAGACAAAGAGGGGGAGAGTGTTGCAGAGCACAGAAGAGCACAAGGCAGAGAAAATGAAGGGCCCCAAAATTTTTCCGATTTGGACACATAACTTTTGTATTATAACCACTCTTGTATATATTTTCCATTGTAAATGCACTAGAGGAGTCCTCTAGATGCATCCCCACAGAAGATTAGAAGCTTACCCATGTAAATTAGTAGAGAAATTAGTCTTTTAGTGAATAAACTGCTGATCTCTTGTGTGAAAGGACCAAACTTAGGGCACTAGTATATAAGTCACTTTGTGACTCTTTGTAAGAACTTTTTGCCATGGTGAAGAAGGAGCTCTTCTGAAATTTCGAATTTACCTCTTCCTTGCAGATTTTGATCTTCATTTTGGTCTTGTATGTGTGTGTGTTGCTTGATATGCACGCATATGACTGTTGTCTACCCCTTCCCCTTGATTTGGAGCAGCTGTAGTGTGTGTGTGAGCTTGTAGGAGTTGTGGCGTGAGTGTGGGTGTTTCCCGCCATTCACCATTTTGGCCATAACTTGAAGCAGTGTTGTCAGAATCGAGTGAAACCACTTCTTGTAGGTGCGTCTCGGCGAGAGCTTCGAAAAGAGTACCCTATTGCCTATATTCGGAGTTCGGAGCTGGGAGAAATCCTTAAATTTCTGAAAACTGCTGTAAGAGGCTCTACGACAAACACTTTCAGCATTTCAGTGAGTGTGAGAGATAGTTAGTCTTTGCTCATGCATGTTAGCTTGACCACTTCATTTTCGATCACGTGTGCACACGTCTTCATACACTTGGTGCGTTGTTCCATCGGATTGACAATTAGATGTGTGTTAAGTACCCACTATACGCACTTGTGTGGCAATTGAGGTACAGTCTCATTGGCACAAGTCCTTGAGTCTTCTTGGCTCAAGTACACAGAGACCGAGATACCCTAGCTCATAGACAGATCACGAGGAAGGCCATCATACAACAGACCAAGAGAACGATGATAGAACAATCACAGATATAGATGATGATGACCTTGCTACTCAACAAGACAAGGAAGATAACCAAGATACTCAGCAACAACCACATGATACAGGTCCGAGAGAGCAAGATGAGGTACGAGTAGTAGAACCATGCACATCAGATGTAGCTACGTATATGATAGTAGTTCAAAGGCTATACACCAGAATGCAAGCTGTATCGGCAAGAAGTCAACTAACAGAACAACAAAGCCACGAAATATTTCAAGAGGAATTAGCGAATGGCAGGTTTGAGGTAGCATTTGTTGATGCATTTAATATGTTAATTGAAATTGTGGGCATGGTGGAAGCACTCCACTTCCTGAAATGCAAACCCCTACCATGTTTCAACCAACACTACATTTGACTACTTTCACGATCGGTTGAGTACATCAAAGTTTTGGTAGATGCAAATATATTGTGTAGACATGAGGATCAGGTGTAACCATTGGCATCAACACCACCCAAGGACCTCACTACTTCCATGGAACTACCTAAGTCCCCTGAGCTCCCTCCATCACCCTTTACTCAAGACACAGTTGTAGTGTAACCAAACCCAAGTCACCCCACTAGGCCTCACCAACCATTGTTGACCCTTCACATGAGGTTGTACTAGCAACATCTTCACCCTCTATCACCACCTCGGGTCCCATGACACCCAACTCCAATCCACAACCAAAGGCACTTAACCCTTCCCTACCTACCTCAACACAATCCTTCCTGCCAACCTTACCATCAGATTCCCTAAATCCTTTCCTCACACCACCCACAACAATAGCCCAAACTTTCAACCCTATTAAGCTAACCAACCTCTTATCTCTTCTCCACTCTCTGAATATGCTTCGTCAACCCTCTACTTCTTGATTGCCCCTGTAAGAACCCTCCCTTTAATTCAATCATCAACACCTCTAGTTAATTTGTCGCCACTAGCTTAATCACACACCATCACACCACTATACAGAATTAGCACAATAGATCACACGACTCACGATTTCCAATTCACTCACGACCACACACACACACCAATCACAACACACCCACTCTCCTCAACACACTTTTCAACAATCACTTCAGCATCCACTCCTCCTTACCTCCTTCCCATTCCCTTTGCATCTCACTCTCAACGACATTCCACCATGCATGTCACTCATATGTGCTCATCATCTTTGGTTGATAGTGCAATCCAACAAATGCTTACTGGTATGCACCAAATGAGGGACAAGTTCTCGTCTTTAGGATAGAGATACCACGCTTTGTAGCAGACCATGAATCAAATCTAGGATAACTTGAATTCCCTAACTATAGAAAATGCTTCTCTCAATGCACGTTACCAAGAGATTAGGGAGTCGTATCGTACCATGGAGCTTGAGCTCAAGAGGAAAGCAAAAGACTTAATAGCAGAGAATGAAGATGAGATTCACCAAAAGGTGACATAAAATGCTCAACGCACAAGAAATATGGGACTTCTCCGCCATTACCTAGCAGCAGCAAAAGAAGAAAATCAGCACCTCCAAGAGCATAATCAAGAGAATTTTGAAGCTACCATGGACCATCCAAAAGAGATACTTAGCCCTATTTTCTTCAAAGCTCTTCCTTCAGAAACTATAAAGATACTCCTAGAGAACCATGCACAATTATTAGAGGACTATGATCATTTATAAGAAGAATGTAATACACTGCGAAGTGATACACTGCATTGTGTCTACAAGAACAACATGTAACACAGACTACACAAGATGCAACACCATGATGGGTGTGAGTAATAGAATTACAAAATTAGTTGAAAAAACAAATTGCAATTCCATGGCCAAACTCCCAAGCTGACCTACCTGAGGTCGAAGAGATAATGGCCATAGAAAGTTGAACCTACTTTCAAAGAAGAATACGAACCGCAATCGATCAGTGGTGGAAGAGTTACAAAAGAAGGACAACAAACATTCTAACTTCCATGACCCACATGGAGGAAGCCAGTGGAGGCATTGGGGAAAACAAACTCGGCCAGAATAGAGGCAGAGCTACACACAATGGCAACTATCAAAGAGACTATTGTATAGTCTCCATATTTTCCAGAATTGGCACCATGCAAATACATCTTGATAAATTAGTTGTAGTATAAACCATACTTTATGTATTTAGCTGAGTACAACCTAGTGGTCGATCCTGTAACAGGCAAGAAACCCTTACATGCGTTCTAGCTATATTTCATTGGTCCTCCATGTGCAAACAAAGGAACTATATTTTAGCCAAATTGGAGGAAGGAATTACTATGAGAGTACCCCGATATGATGTACACCTAGTCAAAGGCACCATTGCATATCTTGTACAATCCATATTATGGCCCCGTCCCCCATCATCAATCCTAGCCTGCATTTTTAGTGAAAGTATAAAATGATAAAAAGTGTGAGGATTGGGTTAACTATCCATACTTTGCCCCACAACAAGGTCCACCTATAGTAGCATACATGATCACAATCATACGACACTGGGTACCATGATTGAAGCATATGATAGATATAGCAATCCAAATGTTGATAAAGATATTTGATCTCATACAAATGGTTTTTGAAGTCTTTTGATGTGTCCAAGCACCCCACGTGTCTAGCCCAAGGTTTGAGCATGGTAACGGAGATTTGGTGTATGATATGAGTACCACACCATCCGTTAAGGTATGCTATGCTTGGCACTACTACATTAAGTACTTAACAATTTGTTATAAATTGACTTTTGAAGAGATGTTCACAATGGGCTTCTGTGAGTACCACCCAGAAGTCTTCATCAACAGGCCTACCCATTTGCTCCAACTTTTTGCTTTTAAGGAAATGGTGTACTCCACTCATTATAGATTCCCACCACAAGATATGCCTCAGGCCATACACTTGGATAAACTCGAGGCTGATCTAGCAAAAGTCCTACACATAGCAGAACACTCCCTAGTGTAAGATTTACTAAAGAATTACATTGATCGCTCCCTGCAATAAGGATCTATTGGGGACGATGGACACGAGACGAAGGTGCCATGAGGAAGGAGATAAGGAAGATAGCTCACACACACACTCTCACAATCAAAGAGGAGCACACACAAAGACTGAGGCAAGGAAGAATGATCTTCTTCTTCTTCTATTACATAAAAGGAGTATACAAGAATGACCTAAAAACAATAATACAACTAGTGCAATATATAAAGAACAATACATAAGAAAAATCCTAATGTTCGTGAATGAGTGAGTGGCAAGAAAACAAATGTAACATCACTCTCGGTAGATAAATCTAGTAAATCTCAATGAAGTATCCCTGACATATACTGGTGTGGCCACTATACATGTTAGAGAAATGAAAACCT
Source organism: Ceratopteris richardii (assembly GCA_020310875.1). Lineage (NCBI taxonomy): Eukaryota > Viridiplantae > Streptophyta > Polypodiopsida > Polypodiales > Pteridaceae > Ceratopteris > Ceratopteris richardii. The sequence continues at coordinate 85,265,757 of CM035409.1, read as the reverse complement.
GATACATGTCATCCTGGATCATCACATGTTGAGCTTGATATCTCAACACTTCCCCTCAAGCTCAACATCATGTCCTCTAGTCCAAGCATCTTCCAAAACTTCTTCAGCTTCTCTGCTCCAAGTGCTTTAGTAAAAATAACAACAACCTACTCATATGTTCTCACATAAACAAGATCAATATCACCTGCTAATACCTTCTCTCTAATCAAGTGATGATGTACCTCAATATGCTTTGTTCTAGCATGAAAAATAGGATTTCATGCTAACTGAATGTTTCTAAGATTATCACAATAGATCATGATTGACTTTTACACTTCCACACCTAAAATCGAAAAGTAGCATCTCTAACCATGATACTTCACATGCTTCCATTACAATGCCTCTATACTCAAACTCTGTACTAGACAAAGCAACAGTGGGTTATTTCTTGCTACTCATGTAACAGTTGCACTCCCAAGTGAGAATAGAAAGCCACTAGTAGATCTTCTATCTGGAATACTACTAGTCGAATCTGCATCAGTGTATCCATGAACCTGCAAATCTACACCAGCTTCATAAGACAATGCATAATCCAAAGTAGCACTCACATAGCATAGAGTGCACCTCAGAGCATCCAAATATGGCTTCCTAGGAATAAATTGACTTTCAAGTCCAATAGTGTAGCTTATATCTGACCTTGTATTTGTGAGATATATCAAACTTCCCACAATTTTCCTCTACATAGTAGCATTTTCCAATGCTTCACTTGATGTGGTATCCAACTTCAAATTCTGATCTAATGGCATAGAAATTGACTTACAATTAGCCATACCATACTTTTGTAGTATACTCAAGTCATATTGCCTTTGTGACATCCATATACCTATTTTTATATGTATAAACTCAATGCCCAAGAAATAGCACAGCACACTAAGATCTTTCATGTCGAATTCTTGCATAAGGAGTTGTTTTACCTCTTCAATGCTTGCTTCATTGTCACCTCCTATAATCAAGTCATCAACATAAATAGCCACAATCATGATGCCATCATCACCCTTGCTTGCATATAATGAATTATCTGCATCACACATAGAAAATACAATGGTGGTTAAGTAGTTAGTAATCCTTGCATGCCAAGCACGAGGGGATTATTTAAGCCCATACAAAGCCTTTTGCAACTTGCAAACATATTTTGGGTGCTTTGAATCTTCATATCCTTATGGCTGGTCCATGTATACTTCTTTTTATAACTCACCATGTAGGAAACCATTCTTCATATCCATCTGATGCAAAGTCCATCCTTTTGTTGTAGCTAATGCAACAAGTGCTCTAATAGTAGACATTTTAGCTGCAAGGCTAAGTGTTTCCTCATAATCAATGCCATATGTCTGTGATATCCTTTTGCTACTAGTCATGCTTTATACTTGTTTATGCTACCATCAGCATTGTGATTTACCTTGTAAACCCACTTGAAACCTATGGGTTTCTTTCCTTGTGGCAATGGAACCAGCTTTCATGTTTCATTTCCATAAAGTGTAGCCATCTTCTCATCCATAGCTTTCTCCCAATCTGCATTCCAATTGCATCTTCAAAACAAGAATTTTTAGCATCTTGTATTACCTTGGTCATGTAGGCACAATGATGAGCCATGTATTTGTCATACATCAATCATTGCACTCAATTCCGCATCCTCCTAGAGTCACTTCTCCTTGTATCATTTGCACGTGCCTTTCTCACTCCTAGAATCTTCATAGAGGGAAATCCAAGTTCCTCATCAAGGCTCTTTTTTTAATTGCTTGAATCTCCATCAATGTCTTCAAAACCTATAGATGTTTTACTACCAATCGAAAGCTTTTCTTTACCTTTCTTTGATGTAGTTGATGAATTTGTTGGACTGAAGTTTCCATGTGATCTTCCACTCCATGGATTTGAGTTGGAACTATTGCTTGGTGATGCATCAAATCCACTCAAAACTTGAGATTCTACACTTAATTTTTTAGTTTTTCTTTTTTCATTTTGTTCAAGATTAAGTCCTTCTTTAGCATCTGCATAGAAGCTTGACATTTCATCAAATACCACATCTTTGCTTACCTTCACCTATCGTATGAGTGGGTTATAACATTTATATCCCTTTTGCTCAAGCGATTACCTAATGAAGATACATTTTTCTACTTTTGGATCAAGCTTCATTCTCAACTCATCTGGAATATGTACATATGCAATATAGCCATAAACTTTCATATGTGATAAGTTTGGCTTTTTACGTGTGAACTTCTCTTCCGATGTAACTTAATGTACAATAGCAGTCGAAGTTCTATTTATGATGTATATAGTAGTGTGCATAGCATCTTCCCAATAACAATGAGGCATATTCTTCTCAGCCATCAAGGCTCTTGCTATTTGTACAATATGTCTATTTTTTCATTCATAAATGCCATTTTGTTGTGGTGTGTACCTGCATCAATACTGATGTCAAATTCAATGACTTTTAAGAAAGTTGTTGAACTCATTTGACATGTATTCGCCTCCTCCATCACATGTTAATGTCTGAATATACTTTCCTTTTTGCTTTTCCACCGTAGCCTTAAAATTCTAGAAGTGAGTGAACACCTCACTCTTCTCTTTCATGAAATATACCCATACTTTCCATGTATGGTCATCAATGAAAGTACATGAAACCTACAAACACCCATAGATGTGTTCTTTGCAGGATCCCAAACATTTATATGTATTATTTCTAGGACATTCTCACTAACATGCTTGTCATGCAGAAATGATGCTCTTGGCTGTTTACCAAATTGATAGGTTGCACACACCTTTTGCATCTTTGCAACCTTGAAATTGGTAGCCATTGACAATCTTCTTTGATCACATCAATTTCAGCCTCTACAAGTTTGCATGTCCAATTCGTTTGTGCCAGATCTCTATATTAGCAATAATTCTTGCACCTTTTGCAAACATGGCTGCATTTATTTCAAGAACTTCTTAAGGTGAACATCCAACCCACTTTGTTTCCTTTGGCAATCAATCTTTTGTCTTATTTGTACTCTTCTACATATAACCCATTAGTATTGAACTTGACTTTTAATCCCTAGTCAACCATTTGTCCAATAGAAACCAGATTTTATTTGGAACATGCAGCACATCAACAAGATCTTTTACCTTCCCATCCTCCATTGACAGTGGTATGTTTCCTGTATCCTTGATAGGGTGTGATGTTTCATCACCTATTTCAACATATCTAGGAATTGGTAATTTTTGCAAACTACTAGACCATTTTGCATGATTGATCGTGTGATTTGAAGCACCTAAATCAACATACCAGGAATTACCATTCAATTTTGAAACATCAATTGGCCTCATATCCATCATGTGATGTTTGACCATGAATAGCTTCTCAGAATCATCTGCACTTGTGGATGCATAGTTGTTTTGTTGTCTTCTATTATTTTGATTCTTCAAACTACAATCACATTCAAAGTGTCTAGGTTTACCACAATTCTAGCATCCTTTCCTATCATTACCTGAATCATTTCTTTGGAAATTTCTATGGCCTCTTTGGATTCTCCTTCCTTGAAAATGTCCTCTACCTCTTGCATGATTCTGTTGTTGACCTTGGTCTTGGGTATTGTGTCCTCTTCCACTCCCAAAGCCTTTATCTATTCCTCTTCCTCTGCTAGAGTAGAATAACTGCTCACAAGTAGGTTTTCCTTGGGAGTTTGAGTCCTCACAAGGATTCTTTTCTTCAATAATCAACATGGACACTAGATCAGCAAAATTTAGAATATTTTCTTTGGTTTGAATTGATGTTCTAAACTGCTTATATGGAGCTCCTAAACCACGAAGGCACACTTCCACCTTATCATCATCATCATCTACATTCATGCCAATAGATGCATGACTCATATATGCTTTTGATTTTCAAGGTATAGTCACTTACGGACATGCCCTTTTTCTCTAGTGTATGTAGCTCGTTCTTGAGTTGCAATTTCTATGCCTTTGTATTGGTCTCATACAATGTGACCAAACTATTCCAAGCCACTTACGAAGTCTTGGCATCCAGTATGTGCCCAATCATGCTATATTGTATGCTAACAAACAACCAATACATTACCTTTCATTATCCTTGATTTCATCCCTCATATGCTCTTGACTGGTGTGCAGTTTGATTCATTTCTAGCAATTGCGGAGAATTTTCATTCTCTCCTTTGATTGACTTCTAGTAGCCTTTTCCCATCAGGAAATTCCTCATTCTAAATCTCCAAGCATGGAAGTTGTTCTTGTCAAACTTATCACTCATAAGCTGACTCATTCCATCTATGTTTTCCATTTCTACATCAATTCACAACACTGCAAGAACACTACAAGCAGTACTTTTGCTTGAACACTATCGCACTTTGACATGATAGTTTGATCTCAGAAAAACATAGTTTTTGTGTATCAACAGTACAAGAATTTCTTGAAATTTTGGATCTCAAATATATCAGTGTTATCAAACAAGATGCAAGTTATAGTTCTGCAACTAACCTTATTTTTCCATGGTTCCCACCTTGCTACTCCAAGCCTTCATGCCCATTTTCATAGGAATCTGAGGTTGTTTGTGAATCGTGCTTTCTCCATGCCTTCTCGTGTACTCTTCACTTTCGGCATTCTCTAGGAGCTCTCTATAGCCACACTGGCTCTGATACCATGTCATGAGGAAGGAGATGAGGAAGAGAGCTCACACACACACTCTAACAATAAAAAAGGAGCACACACATAGATTGAGGCAAGGAAGAATGACCTTCTTCTTCTTCTTCTTCTTCTTCTTCTTCTTTTATTACATAAAAGGAATATACAAGAATGACCTTAAAACAACAATAAAACAAGTGCAATATGTAAAGAATATTACATAACAAAAATCCTAATGTTCACGATTGAGTGATGTGGCAAGAAAACAAATGTGCCATCACTCTCCGTAGATAAATCTAGTAAAGGTCAATGAAGTATCTATCCTTGACATATACGAGTGTGGCCACTATACATGTTAGAGAAATAAAAAAGTGATACGTATCATCCTGGATCATCACATGTTGAGCTTCATATCTCAATAGAAGGGGGGTGTTGGTAACAGTCACAAGCATCGGTGTAGAGGAAGCATGTAAGAAGAGGTGCATGGAGATCAAAGGGGGACCATCAATAATTTTCCAAGGTTTCATTTATGAATCTTTGATCCTAACATTGATTCTAATCACTAACCCTTGTAACACATAAACATACAATTTTTTCACACAACACTCCATTTTGTGCAAGCCTAGGAATCCTGGGCCAAAGCTAGTGAAAAATTATAAAAAGAGCTAGAGCTCATTTTTGGGAGAGCTAGTTAATGTGAAGAGCAAACCCTTAAGATAGATTGAGTAATGAAAGATAGTTTCTCCTTCCATTATTCTCCTATTGCCTCTCCCATGTGTGTATGTATGTTCATCTTCACACACATCACTTGTTCATGATCTTCATATTATCATGCCTCTTCCATAGATTGAAAATAAGGAGGTGGAGCATCTTGACATGGTGCTTACCCTTGTCTAGAACAACACTATGTATGCAAATGAATGTGTGTATGCATGCATGCACATGCATGTGTATGCATGTGTGTATATGTATGCATGTGAGTGTATGTGTGTGTATATGTGTATGTGTGTGTATATGTGTATGTGTGTGTCTCTATGTGTATGTATGTATGTATACAAGTGTGTGTATGTGTGTATGTATATGTGTGTGTATGTATATGTGTGTGTATGTGCATGTGAGTGTATGCATGTGTATGTATGCATGTATGTGAGTGTATGTGTGTGTATGCATGTGTGTGTATGTATGCATGTGAGTGTATGTGTGTGTATGTGTATGTGTGTGTGTCTATGTGTGTGTATGAATATGTGTGTATGCATGTGTATGCATTTGTATGAATGTGTGTATGTGTGTGTCTCTTATGTGTGTGTATGTATGCATGTGAGTGTGTGTGTGCATATGTGTATGTGTATGTGTGTGTGTGTCTATGTGTATGTATACATGTGTGTGTATGTATGCATGTGTATGTGTGTTTATGCATGTGTGTATGTGAATGTATGTATGTGTATATGTGTATGTGTGTATGCATGTGTGTGTATGTAGGCATGTGAGTGTATGTGTGTGTATATGTGTATGTGTGTGTATATGTGTTTATATATATATATATATATATATGTGTGTGTGTGTGTGTATGTATGTGTGTGTGTGTCTATGTGTATGTACATATGTGTCTGTATCTCTATGTGTGTATATGCATGAGTGTATGTGTGTGTCTATGTATGCATGAGTGTACATACCTAATGTGTGTGTATGTGGGAGTGTGCTCCTAGCATGCTCTATCTCTTGCCCTCTCTCTTTCTCACTCTCGAGTGCTCCCTCTCTCTTGTTAGATCCAAGCACAAATGTGCTGAGAGAAATCCAATATTTACAGGCCCATCTCTTATGTGATGCCTCTATGTCGGAAGCAGTCTACCCATGTTGCTTGGAGCATCACTAGTACGTGACGTTCCTAGCAACAATAGTTATAATCATCGCATAAGCGATGGTGAACATCACTTATGTGACTCACTCTTTTTTTTCTCTTGGAGTTCACTTATGTGATGCTTGTGGAAATAGTGTCGCATGAGTGGGTAGTGTTGCTTATGTGACTCACTCTTTTTTTTCTATTGGGGGTCACTTATGCGATGCTAGTGGAAATAGTGTTGCATAAGTGACACTACCAACTTTTTTTTTATTGGGGGTGTTAAGATGCCCCCTTATTCCATGTAGTGAAGATTGACACTGCTTACATTAAATTACCAAACCAAGGGTATGACCCAACCCAGTGCATGGAAACATGCGATTTAATGATATTAGATTGTGGGAATGGGTCAAGTATTTCATGTGCAAGTGGGTTTCCACCTCACATGAGCCTTCTACACATGAGTGTGTGTTGTGATACTTGGTGTAGCAACAAACACAAAATCAACGATTTCTCCTTGCTTTGATACCCGAATATGGTCAATAATGGGTTCATTTTGAAGCTCTCTTGCATCAAATGGTGGTATTTTTAGCTCGATATGACTACTCTCCTCCTAGTTATACCCACAAAACTAAGTTTTAGGAATCACTTAGCTACACCTAATGACTCCTTACTATTCACATACACATGTATCAATGAAAAAAGGTGGGGAAAGGGGTAGACAACACCTCTATGCATACATTCCATGCCTCAAACACACATACAAGCTCATGAAGAAGAAGATAAACAAGCAAGAAGAATGGTACAAGAATTTTAGAAGTTAGTCTCTGTATTATGGCGAACATCTTTACGATTGTGTCACCAAGTGACTTATATACAAGTACCCTAGGTTGGGTCCTTTCACACAAGAGACTTGCACTTTCTTTAGAAATCCCTAAATTGCTACTATTGTACATGGATATTGCTACATGCTTGAGGGAATATGCATCTAGAGGACTTATTTAATGAATTTACAAGGCTTTCAAGTGTGCCATGATGGGATTATAAAAAGAAAAATGGCTATTTCTTTGAAAACTTTGTCTGTTTGCTCTTCTATTCCTCTTCTTTCTACTTCTTTCTTTCTCTCATCTTCAATTCTCTACAACACTCTCCCCCTCTTCATCTTTGTCATCCCTCATAGGCTTCATTCAGGTTTCTCTAAGACACAACAAGTGTCTGGAGATTCCTTCATCACCATTGTCTGATCTTAAGAAAGCTTCCATTTTAACTGTTGATCTCCACTCATGAGTTTGTTGCATTGTCTTCGGCCTTGCATGCAACCAATGGTAGAAATGGCTTCAAAAACTTTTTGAGAGGGGTAACCATTCCCTCTTTCAAACTTTTGAGCGTGTGGTTGGTGCTTCAAAAAGTCTTGTCTTCCCTTGTATCTCCCTTTAGCCTTATGTGTGCCCCTGTGGGGATTTGGGCAGAGGGTAAGATTATTCTTTTTAAATTCAATGATTGGTTACCTTTTTCTTTGATCTTATCCTTCTTGTTTTCCAATTGGATTCTCCCTCCACACATCCCTCCTCCTGAACTTTGTCGTCCCCAATAGGCTTCCGATAGTGATGCATGTAAGTTTGATAGATTCACTGTTCCTTGGCATTGAGTAGATTTCCTTCACAAATCAGAAAATGTTACCATTGTTCTAATTTGATTCTGTCATTAGGGACTTGTTGATGAACAACATAATACTGTAGTTCATAGTCCATTGAGTGTGCATTCATGTTGGATGAGATCTTTAGGAAAAAATCAGAGTCCATCTTAAAAAACCCTGTGAAGTATGCCTCTTCAAACGTTTGCAAATAGAGACTCGGTAAAAACATGAGCCTCAAATAGTAGGCCATGATTTTAGCACAGCTAGGTGTGACTGATAAATCAAATATAAGAGGAGCTACTCCTTGGTTTATGCGAATGAAGTTTAAGAATGTGTACTCCATGATGAGTATCTTATTTGTGAGATTTGTAGTTAAGTCTGGGACATGAGCATGCTTCGCCAGCCAAAATTCATTCATCTGGATCATATATTATTTAGTAGGTAAATATCCATGTGGTGGGTTCAAACGTAATGCAAAATCGACCCATTGCTTATTGATAGTACCTATCTACTACTCTTCCCAAAACTATGGCCATGGTCTTCATCTAGAACTAGGCAAAAAAGATGGATACACCCTACAGTAGATATGGTGCCTCTTGCCAATGTAATCTTAAAGTTGCATTCTTATCCATAAATCATTTCTACGAGACATGATCAAGCTCATTGAATTATTCTTTTGTATAGTTGAATGTTGTAGTAGTGAAATTTGAGTGGCGGTTTGAATCCTTCTATGTGATCTTCTTTATAGACTTATGAGTTTCTTCCTTCCTTATGCCATATGGAATGTTGAATGGCTTCATAATTCTTTTGAGTCTTTACTTTTGATCTTTGCCTCCTTCATTACCCTTATTACTGCTTCTTGAAACTCTTGTTTCATGCAAAACACTAGTAGTTCCGGTTCTTTTTTATCTAGCCATGTGGTATATGGCATTAAGAATTCATTAGGATGTTCCATTTGTTGTTCTTGGATAGGAGAATGATCGATGGGATGAGAAAGAGGACATACCTCAGTCTGCTCAGGAGCCATATTAGGTTTTGGTATTACTGGTGTCCCCATGTTTGTTATCTTTGTCCTCTTCTCATTTTGCAGTTGTAGTATATGCTCCTCAAGTTGAGCTATGAATTGATATTTTTCTTGCACTTGGCCCTTTATCTCAATTAATTCCTTCTCAACTTTCATCTTGCTTTGACATATTTCCTTTACTTATTCTACATGTAGGTCACAATGCTCTACATATATCCTTATCGAGTCATTCCAATCCTTTTTCAATTCAATTGTATCCCTCAAATAGTTTTTCTCCAATTTTGCTCGACACACTTTCTCTACTTCCAATTGTGTAGCATAGTCTTCCAGTTGCTTCTAGATTTCTTCATCATTTTGTAGTTGACTTTCTATCGGTTGATTTTGTAGTAATGATGTCATCAATTCTTTGTTTGATTCCTTAGGGAATCAGCTACCTCCATGTATACTTTGATATGTGATTCAATTAGTTTTTCTCAATCAATCATGTGTACCTTTTCTGCCTCAATGAGTGAGTATCTGCTTTGTAATTCAACATTCTTCTTATTTTCTTCTCTCAATTTTGAGTCATCTCCTTTACCTTGGATTGCCATGTTCATCTTCAAACATTAATGTGTCTATTTTTACCATGTCTTTAGCTAGTTCTCCCTTTGGCTTCTCAAGTTGAGTCTCTGACTTCACTTGTTTCTTGGATAGTTGTTCACTCAATACTTTAAATATGTTCTTCTCAATGTGCACTTGTTCATATTCTTTGTATGCTTCCATCAGCTCTTGATGTGTGTCCCTGGATATTTGTATCATATGCTTCACCATCGGTTTGAATTGTGCTACATCAACATTTAACCATATCATGGGAATCAATGGTGACTCTCACGTTTCCACTTGTTTTCCTTGAACAGTGTGTAGTGCTTCATTGAATGGTTGCCTAATATGGAGATTCACGTTTGTTTGATTCTCAACTATATGGACATCAATATTAGAGGGTTATGTCATAACCCTAATAGGTAGTAAAGGCACTTCATTCTCATCTTGTTGTTGGGTCTCTTCTTTAACTTGTATATCTTCATCTCTAGTGTCTAAGGAAATTTTTTCTTTAATGTGTAGCTTTGTGCTAGGATTGATTCGAATCATAAAATCCATGCAGGAGTACTGCTTACCTCTTCATCTTCATCTTTTGGTGCTTTTTGTTGACTCACATCTTCCTAGTCAATGACCATTTGATTCAGCTCATCCCAGTTGCCATCATCATTTGCATCGATTTTCAAATCAGCATTTAATAACAATTGTTCTTCTTCATCTTGAGATATTGAGTAAGAGCTTGAATTTTCTAAACCTAACTCTTTATAATTAGACATTCTAGAGAGCTTCTTGCATGTCCTCTAATTGCCTTCAGCTTCATTTATCTATTGATAGCCGTGACATTTGTATGTTCAAATTTACCTAGCCTTTTGTAAATGTGTGGGTTTCTTGTAATGCCTCTTCCAATTCCTCTTTTGTGATTGGTGGTGGTTGAGCCATAGTAGAGGTTGACAATATATGAGTTCTCTTGGATGAATATGTAGCTACCACTTCCTCATAATGTCATGCCCTCTTTGACCCTCTCATCCTAGGCATAGTACTTGTACCGGCTTCATCTATAGAGCTCACTACCTTTCTCTTCTTGGGAACAAATGGTGATTTAACATATTTTTCCATTTTGAATGTAGTAGGCACTCGCCATAATTAATCACAAAGTTTTATAGCATGATAGATTAAAAATGGTCAAAGTTGTGCTTCCATTCAAGAATTTCTTTATTCGCTATTGCTCTTGGCTTCAAAAAACATCTCCTAAGCATAAGGAGTCAAATTAATTTGATTTCCTAGTTATTTTATGACATGTAATAGTAGTTGTACTACAATCTTCTATGGAGTTGTGTATCTGTTCATACTAGGAAACCGAAATTGTTGATACAAGAGATGCACTTCCTCTTCAATATCAATGTGTTTAATATCCAAGAAGGTTCTTTTCCTTGCATCATGGTTTTCATCCTTCAAATCTATTTTGCCTTCCTTTACCAATCCAAAAGCATCCTTAATGAGTTTGTGAGTGAACCGAATAGTTCTCAGCCTTCCTCAAAAATCCCTGACTTGAGCTTCTAGAATAGATGTTTTCTTTGTGGTTGGTTGTAATGTGTTCATGAACTCCATGCATCTTTCAAACTCTGGATTATAATTAGGTAACTTGAGATATGCATTGATGCCTACTTTTGTCCATATTTCAATGGTCTAAGGCATGTTGTGGATAATATGGAAATCTTGACTCATTAAGAGGAACTAATGTTCCTTGTCCATTATCGAAATAGTAACGAGGAATAGATGTCCACTCGTTCATTGGTAATCTCTAAACCAATGTGCTCTAGCTTTGATGGCACACTCCAAAGGAAATTCATCCACTTGAGGCATCTTCAGTGTCTTCAGAATCCATTTGCACTCAAATTGTTAAGTCTTTATTAACATGAGAGAGTATGAAAACCATAAAGGGTTTCATAGTGCTCATGCATGAATCATCCTTCTTTCAAGTGATTTCCCTCTTACATTAATTAGATCCTCACCTTGTTGTTCTCTAACACTTGAATACTATTAAAAAAAAAATTGATAAGAAAGAAAACAAATGGATGAGTAAAATCCAAAGCAAAGAATTAGTTATGGTGTAATTGAAGATCTATTGCCATCTTGAGGAAATGTTTGCCACTAAGCTATCTTGGAGAAGCCATGTGCTAAATGTCCTGTTGGAAAAAATGCCAATTGGTCAATACTTGCTCAATGTTTCATTGGTCAAAACTTGCTATAGCATATGTAGTCTTGATTTAGAGTCCATCTACAAAGCAAACGGGCCGCACTTAGAATGCGTGGGGCAACTTGGCTACGTGGTCGTCCTCCCATCCCAGTGGTCCGGGTTCAAATCCCGTCGGCAGCATATCGCGCAGCGGATGATTTTTGAGCTTTTGCTTTTAGATTTTTGAGCTTTTGCTTTATTAAAAGTTTATGGAGAAACTAAAAAACACTAACAGATGAGCGACGCGATCTTGCTTTATTACGATCATGCTTTCTTTATGCGATTGTAGGCTTTTGCTTTATTCAAGGTGCTCTTCAAGGCTCAACAATCTACTATATAAGAGACTATTTGGCTCACTTGTAATCATCCTTCACCTAGGATCAACACAAGCTTTCTAGAGCTTGGACCTCAGTAGAGGTGGTGTTTCTTCTAGCACATGGGGCAGCCATGGTGCTAACTTGAAGCATGTTGAGGAGCAGCTATGGAGTTCTTCATGGAGAGGAGGTTATCTCTTGTTCATGGCAAGAAGACTTCGTCATTAGCAGCTTGATGGTGAGGATCGCTCATCTACATGATGTATTTGAAGATCATCTTCTACAAGAAGATGTTAGGTTGAAGATTATCTTCTACAAGAAGATGTCTAGCTACTTCAAAGACATTGGATGGTGCCATCTACATAGTGTATTTGAAGATTATCTTCTACAAGAAGATATCAGGTTGAAGATTGTCTTCTACAAGAAGATGTCGGCTACTTCAAAGACATTGGATGGTGATTAACATAAGATTCACATCTTATGTTAAGTATTCAGGTACATATTCTCTTTATGCACACAGGTACTACTTGAAGTTTATGGAGGCTGTGGCGTTCATATCAGAAGGAGTCCTATTCGGCATAGGTACAAGAGAATCAGTACTTATATGCTTTATGCATATTTTTATGAGGTGTTTGAGAAGGTGTGTTCACATGAGTTTGAGGATTTCCGGCAACAATCTTGTTAGCATTCTATGCTACTTTATAAGTATGTGATCTTTTCACACACGTATCTGACTTAGGGTCTTCCATAGCCTAAGTTTAGATGTACGTTTGTTGACCATCAGTTTCACACTGATCCTTCCTCATTCAGTCACTCATATTCACTCTTCTATAACCTATAAGGTCACACATCTCATGTATATTCAGATTACTACCCATACATCTGAATATGTTTATTACATTGTACATTCACTCAGTCATCACATAGAATGGTTGAGAGTTTTGCTCCCACATTGTACATTGAACATTGGTATATATGATACTATGAGTAAGCGATGGCTTATGTAACACCTTACACATGTCGTCTATTATTTCTCTATCTTTGTCTCATCATCTGTATGATTAAGTTGTGGTATGTTCATGTTTTGTCAATATTGAAGAATGCTGGAATTAATGTTGTACATGATTGGAACTATGGAACCATGGACCTGTGACATGAGCCAAGGGCCTACCTCACTTCCAACATGTCCTACACTACTAGAGTACAATTGAAAATCTATTGCATTTTTTAGGAAATGTGTGCCACTAAGCTATTTTGGAGTAGCCATGTGCTAAATGTGAGGCCTTGTAGTGTGGCCCTATTATGCATGCTCTACATTCATTCAACTTGGCATGTATGCAAGAATGACACTCCTTCTCAAGTTGTTGCTTTAACTAATTTGCTTTTGGTCTCCACATTTGATATGTCTTGGTAGCTTGATGTTGATCTTCATTCATGTGGTTTATCTTGTTTTGTTCTGGTGGGGTTTGCTTTGTCTTGATCCTCCATATTAGGTTGCTTTGATCATCTTGCTTCATTTGATTCCATGACCTTGGTAATCTCTAACTATTGTAAGTTCTTCGAATAGCCTTTGGTTTAAGAACTATTTCTTGCTTTAATGCTTGTATAGCTTTCTTTGGGATCCATGCTTGTTGATGTCTCTGGGCTTCAATGAGCTTCTTTGGTACCCAAACTTGAATAGCCCTTGAATCGATTGACTGCTTTGGTTCTATCACTCTTCTTTGAGTTGATTGATATTTCTTATGTTGGTCTTCGCATATCCATATTCGCTTGATTCCTATAGTTTGCAGCTTTCTGGTTCCTTTCAATGTGTTGCTTGGCCATAACTCATTACTCTCCTCTTGAGTATTCAAAGCCTCACTATTGCTCTCTTGAAGATTTTCTTGGTAGTGATGGATTTCTACATGTTATTTCTTTCTTATGGGAATGCCTTCCTTTGTTCCTTGCCCATCATGAAAGCTTCACATGGTTCCTTCATTTCTTCAATCGATGGTAGGTGTGCAACCATACCCCTGTGATGCATCGCCTTCAATACAACATATCGGATGTGGTCGAATCTCTCATGCCATAGCTTATTGTGCCCACACTTGTAGTAGTTGTAAGAGCACACAACTCATACAGGTTTTTCCTCCTTATGCCAATCTCAACAATGTTGTTTTGTTACTATCCATAATCTTAGCTCCTATCTTATTGAAAGATACTCGATGACCTTGATCAGTTATAGAACCTACTAAAAGTAGATTTCATTTGATTTGTGGAACCAAGAACACATTTGAAAGCTTTTTGACATCACCATTAGAGTTAATGAAAGAAACCATACCTTCGCCCTCTATAGGACATCTTGCATGTTGCCTAACTTTATTGTGATGGGTTCCTTTAGAGGCCATAAGGAACTGTAAAGGTCTTTTCTACTTGTCATGTGATGAGATGCACCACTATCCAACACCCATGAGTCATATGTTCCTGAATCTTTAGTCGAGGAGCACAGCTCCTCTATCGTAATAAATAACTCAAGCTTTATTTCTATTGTGTTGGCAGACTCCTTGCCCTTACCACCTTTTCAAGAGCTGCTCTTCTCTTCTACCTTCTTCTACCTTCTTGCTGTGACATTCTTGGATTATATGTCCTTTCTTCTTATAGTGGAAATACTCTCCCTTGAACTTCTTTTTTTCGTTCTTCTTTTTGTCTCCATCTTTTGAAGAGTCTGTCTTGCCTCCTTTGGCATTTTCTATGAATGCAGCATCTTCTTTGCTGCCACCACTCCTTCCCTTGAGTTGAAGCTCCTCCTCCATGAGTAAGGCACTCAATTCTTCAAAAAGTTAGTGGTTGAGGTCTGATTTGAGTATTAAGAGCAATTACCAAACCATCAAACTTAGGTGGACATATTTGTAGACAACGCCAAGATAGATCCTCACTTGACTTTTGAACACCTGCTCCTACCATTTGATCTCATAGATTCTTTATGCGAGTGATAAGCATCTCTTTAATCTCCCCATGAGCAAACCTTTCTACTATTGGTTGATTCTCCAAGTTTTGAATCCATGTCTGATTACTAGTTTTATATTGATTTCTCAATATGTTCCATGCTTCACACACCTTGGTAGTATGTTGAATGAGAGTTAGAACACTATCATAAGTACTTGTAACTAGAGCACAAAGTGCATCTACGTTTCTACGTTTCCAAGCACGTAGAAGATCAGCATCAGGAGGAATGATTTGACTAGGATTGTTTGGATTAGGTGTTTCTTGGGGTTCATGATCAGTCTAAAGAACAGTCTCCTAAAGCTCATATGAATCAAGAATAGAAGTGATTTTAAACTTCCATAGGGTGTAGTTTGTACCATCAAGTTTACCTTCCATGAAGGTTGGTGGTCATATCTGCAACATTGGGATGACCAACATCACTATTGCTCCTATCTATGCTCCACCTACTCCTGTTGACGAATCACCTTGATTCCTAGTTGTAGATGATGGCCTACCACTTGACATCTTCTCTCTTTTGTCATTGAGACATCTACAACCTCTGCATTTTTTTTTCTGCACCACTCAGAGCCTCTTGAGCTTTGATGCCATGTAAGAAAATAACAATACAGCAAAATAGACCAGTATACAGAGTTGAAAAAAAAAGTGCAGACAAAGATAGATGCAGACCAAGAGATAGAGAACTCAAATTCTCATATTTTTGAGCATAATGCAGTTACAATGATGGTGTTGTCCACTCGTGTGCTTCCAGTGTGGAGCTTAGATGGTGATCTAGAGAGACTCTAGATGAAGGGCTTACTAGTGTGCAATGCTATATAAAGCTCAACCTAGGCCATTCTTATATAGCTTTTACAAGGAGATTTGGTATAGGTAAATGCAATTAGGAGATACAAAATAGTCGATAAAATATACAATCCGACAATATCTCCATGATGAGAAGTCCTACAGATAAGCCCCCTATGCACTCCCCCCATTAAGGTTCTATAGGGAAACCGTGAGATGCCACAAGGCCCTTATTTTCATCTTGAATGGCAACCCAATGGCCTGAAAGTTTATGCCCTACCTAACTTGATGGCTAGGCTCACAAAGATCATCTATGACCATCAATGGTCACACATGGACCTCATCTAACTTAGAAGTTTGGGTTCTACAAATGTCCAAGCTCTCACAATGGCTTCTCCTCATAATGGGGGCCTTACAACTTAGAGCACCATGGATCATTTGTGGTCACTTGAGGGTGGAGTATTAAGCATATCTAAAACTAAGTGTTTTTCCTTTCATTCAAAGAGGAATCTCTTCATCTAAGAAGGATCTAGAGATAGTAGAGTCAAACCATGGATATAGGTAGCATTTTTGGTCAGTCTAGGTAATGTTATTTTTGCATTGCTCAATTCCTAAATTTAACCATGGAGTGCTTCTTTTTTTAATGCTTTTGGGTTCATAGCCCTATGGTTCCATCTTAAACTCCCTAAGTCTCCTTTTTTATGTGACGGCTCATGAAGCCTGAGGAACAACATTGTAAGTGCATTATGGTCATCATGTATGTGGTCTTCTGAGTCTTTGATGAAGCTGAATGATTATCCACTCCACTTGATGGAAGTGTCATCTTCTACCATGTTCTATGAATAAGGATTAGTGTTTGAAACCACAATAAATAACAAGGAATAATTGTTGTGTTGAATTGTAGACTATAGCTTCCTCCACTTATATGATCTTAAGCTATCAATAGGCGCTGACAAATATCCTTCATCATGATTTTTATGGAAAAGTCAGTCTGTGTTGGTGATGTTAGATATGAATCTTCTCAAATTTATGGTGTTGTTATAGAATAGTACCCATGGGACCCCTTGTATCCCACAAAGCAGGGATTAGACTATCAAAGCATTACAAGGAAAGGTTTGATCGAATGCATCTAGTTTCAATGGCCCAATGGAATTACATGGATGGATTGACTACACTTACCTAAGCATGTCCAACAGCCCGCATAGATTGAACACATAACATCCACCTCAAGAGGTGAGTGCCCAATCAACTCACCTATGAGTTTCACCTCAACTATTTTTAAACATAATAATACTTAGTTGTTCTAATGAATTGTTAAGAAGAAATTTGAACCTCATGTATGATTCATTAAACAAAATAATGAATTTCATATTGATTTAATCATTGAAACCTTCACTTATGGAGATAAAAAGATAAGTTCACCCACATAATTAAGAATGGGAATAGTGCATTTCTTTAAAGAGGTGTATTGATGAAACAAGTTCACCCACATAATATGTAAAGAGGAAGGAGGGAAATGTGAAGTTAGAGGGAAGAAAAGGAGAAATAATATTGAGGGTAAGGGAGAAAGTGAGATAATAGAATGAGAAAAACAAAAAATAAATGAAAGAGAATAAGAAGTACTACAACTAGAGAAAGAAGTGGAGAAAGAAAGGTAGAAAAGGAGAAGAAGAAAGGAATGGGGTAGAGAGTGTCAAGAACACAAAAAGAAGACAAGGGAGAAGAAGATCTTAGGAGGTCAAGAAAGAAAGGGAAATTTGCTTCCCCATCTCAACTCAACCTAATTCCTATCTTATGTTTGCCTATGGTTCTCTACACTCTTCCTTTTTCTCCACATTTGGCTCTCATCTTCTTCTTATTCTTGTCCAAAGATGGATGCCTGAATTGCCTTAACCTTCTTATAAGCTCATTCCAAAAGCAAGTGAGACCAAAATTCAATTGTTTAGAAGCCTATTTCCATTTCTCATGAGTATACAAGATATTTGTCTTGTTTACTCCCTATCCATGAACTTCTATTCTTTAAATCCAAGTTCTTGAAGGGTTTTATTATCGTTTATATATAAGCTCATATTCTTTTGGTGAAAGGCACTTCATTGATGGAACTTCTTGTTATTATGAGAAGATTTAGAGCTTATTCAATCACTAACCACAAAGTCAAAGTATTTCATTGTGTATTCATTTGTCCTACATAAAGACCACCCAATCTTTTGTTCCTTCTGCTTCATTCAATGAAGCAAGTCTAGAATTTACACATCTTCAAAGAGCCTACACTTTGACATGTAGTTGTGGAACTTTGCATGCTTGAAGCAAATGGGATTTTGAAGTAAAACTTGGATGGGATCCTTGCAATGAGCCTCATGGGTGAGTGCCCTTGTGAATTATATTTCACTTGAAGTTGAGCACACACTTGTTAAGTTCTTTTCCAAATTCCAGATCTAGGTTATGATGGAGGATAGGATGATGCACAAACAAGATTTAGAACATGTGCATGATTCTCATTTTGTACGTAGAAATGATGTGTTGAATACCATCTACATGATAAGGAACATGAAAGCATGGATTTAGGCATTGAACAAAGAGATGTGGCGACAAAAAAGTTTGAATCTAATGAAATTTTTAGTGAGCAACATGTCATCAACATACATAACAATGATTAGAAGTACAACAGATAAGGTGCTCTCTTTTGGAATGTTCTCAGAACCATGTGGAATCAAGTAGGCATGTATCTTTTCCTACCAAGCACGTGGTGCTTGCTTCAAACCATATAATGCCTTTTTCAACCTGCACACTTTGTTTTCATTCCCTTTTTGCAAAAAACCATGCGGTTAGATACATATACTTCTTCATGTAAGTTACCATTTGCAAATGTAGTTTTAATTTCCAATTGATGTACATTCCAAGGATAATGAGCTACAAGTGCATAGATGCTACAAACAGTGTTCATTTGGCAAGTGGGTGCAAAGGTCTCCTCAAAATCAATGCCTCTCCCTTTCGCATAACCTTTTGCAACAAGCCTAGCCTTATACCTATCAATTCTTCCATCAAGCTTACATTTCAGATTTTTTACCCATTTAGTGCCAATGGTCTTTTTCCCCAAAGGCAAATCACATAAAGAACAAGTACAATTCTTCATACTAGAATCAAAGATTTGGCATGCACGCTTTGGTCATTTGAAATTCGCTAGTTTGCTATGCTTGTAGAAATCTAAAATGGTGTCCTCTCTACCCAAACTTGAGGCACCTCGTAAACATGTCTGTGAAGGCTATATTTTGGGCAAAATGCAATGTTCCTTCTTCTCAAAAGATGGTTTAGTTTGAGGTACTCAAAAATTGCAGCTCATTCACAGTGACATCTGTGGTCCTATGCCGACACCTTCTTTTGGGAACTACCTTTACTTCGTGCCTTTTATTGATGATTTTTCTAGGCATGCATGGTTGTATTCACTAAAAGTAAAGTCCAAAATGTTTATGTGCTTCAAATAGTTTTTGGTTTTGGCTGAAAATCTATCAGCATGTAAAATGGGCACCCTCCATTCTGATTGAGGGGGGGAATACATATCTTTTGATTTTAATGCATTTTTTGGTTGAACGTGGGATAAAACCTTAGTGTACAATGTCATACAGAGATCAATAGAATGGAGTTGTTGAAAGAAAGAAAAAGTCTCTCATGCAGATGACGAGGTGTATGGTCAAAAGCCAAGCTTTACTACATAGCTTCTAGCTTGAGGTTGTTATGTGTGTAGCATATGTACTTAACAGGTGTCCCACAAAAGCACTATTTTCTATCACTTCATATGAGGCTTGGCATGATCGCATGCCATTTTTTGCTCATCTACATGTTTTTGGTTGTCTAGCATATGCATTAAAGCGTGAACAACAATGCAAGAAATTGATGATAAAGCAATGAAATGTATTCTTGATGCTTATAGTTCTGAAAGCAAAGGCTATCGTCTATATCATCCATAGACTAAACACATTTTGGTTAGTCATGATGTTGTTTTTGTGATGCAATTCAACCATTACTTTCATGTACCAGGGAGACTTTTGTTAGCTCTAGGGATTTGTATGACACTTTCCTGCCTCTTTTTACGCGTCAATGGTCAAGTGCTGGTCCAAATGAGGCAATTTATCAACCTTTATAGGTTTCATGTGATGATGTAGATCATTCCATTTTTTATGCAGATTTACATGATGCACTTGTTGATAGGAGGAGTGATATAGAGGATGCAAAAACTATGCCAAAATCGGCTGGTGCAGACTTTGTGCGATAGAAATTAAGATGCACCTCTGTTGTATCATAGTCGTTCAGGCTCTCAAAGTGCTTCTTTTTCATCAAGTTGCTATGCTATGGTTGCCTCTAGTCTTTGTGATGAGAATAAGTCTGTTTCATTTGATGAAACACAAAATTTAGAAAATTGGATGGTTGTCATGCAATTAGACTATGATGCTATTATGAAGAATGGTATGTGGTCTTTCTGTGATTTGCCTCATGGCAAGAAGGAAATTGGCACTAAGTGGGTATACAAGGTGAAGCATGAGCATAATGGAACAATTAACATGTATAAGGCTAGGCTTGTTGCAAAAGGCTATGCTCAAGAAAGAGGCATTGATTTTGATGATACCTTTTCTCCCACATGTCAAATCACTATTGTTCATAGCATACGTGTACTTGTAGCTCATCACGGTTGGAATGTACATCAGTTGGACATTAAAATTGCATTTCTACATGGTGACTTACATGAAGAAGTGTATGTTTTTCAACCCCGTGGTTTTGTGCAGAAAGGGCATAAAATCAAAGTGTGGAGATTGAAAAAGGCATTATATGGTTTGAAGCAAGCACCACGTGCTTGGTATGAAAAGTTCCATGCCTACTTGATTGTACATGGTTTTGAGAATAGTCCAACTGAAAGCACCTTATATGTTAAGTGTGCAAATGATGTGCTTCTCATCATTGTCATCTATGTTGATGACATGCTGCTCACTAGTCCTAATGAGAAGCATATTGCTGATTTTAAGGTTGATTTGTATGCCTCATTTGAGATGCGGGATTTGGGGCATTTGCATCCTTATTTATGCATTCAGTTTATGCAGGTTGATGGCAGAATAGCTCTGTGTCAAACAAAATATATTGACACATTATTGCAACATTTTGGCCTTGAAGAATACAAACATATTGCCACTTTGATGGAAACAGGTTTACAGTTGAGTCTTCATGATGTTGGAGATGCATTTGATGTTGTTCTCTATCAGCAGACTATTAGATACTTGATTTATTTATGCATAACTCACCTTGATATTCAGTTTGTTGTCTCACAGGTGAGCATTCTTATGCATTGCCCAGGTGTCAAGCATTGGCAGGCGATCAAGTGCATCCTTCGCTACTTGAGTGGTACGTGACTACTTGGATTGTTTTATCCCAAGAGGGGATCACTACCACCAAATTTACATGCTTTTTCTTACTCTGATTGTGCTAGTTGCTATGACACTAGTGTGTCCACCAATGGTTTTTGCTTCATGCTTGGTAGCTCATGCATATCTTGGTTGAGCAAGAAGTAGCCTATTGTGGCCACTTCTTGTTGTGAGGTTGAGTATAGGGAAGCTTTCACAATGACTGTTGAGTGTGTGTGGCTTAGATAAAGGTTGATTTGGGTGTTGGTCAACTTTCTTCCACCACCATCTTCACTGATAGTCAGAGTGCATTGGCAGTTGCAAGGAACCCTATGTTCCATGCCCGGATGAAGCACATTGAGGTGCACTATCATAATGTCAAGGAGGTTCTCTTTTGGAGAGATCAGTTTGGCATATGTGCTCACATGGGAGAAGGTTGTAGACCTTTTCACAAAGGCTCTGCCTAGGGAGAAGTTTGAAAATTTTAGGAAAGCTTTGGGCTTACTTTCCTTTGTGGATTGATTCCACATAGCTTGGCACTTCTTGATATATGAGTGCCAGCTCTTTGTTCACCTCATCACTCCCAAGTGGGATTTGTTGATATATTTTGGTAAGTGATGTGTGTGAACACACTAGGATCATCAGGGCACTTTTTTCCCTCTTTAGGAGGTTCTTTTCCCTTGGCTTGTAAATATGCCTATAACCCTAATGAGACACTAATATTTGTACATTCACTTGGTAACACATTCAGTATTGTGTGTTGTGCTCCAAGCTTCTTCTTCTCCCTTGTGTTGTTCACGTGCTTCCACAGACCTTAAACTCCAACATACTAGAGAGCAACTTGAAGCTTATGGGAAGCAAACAAGACTGTAACATGCTTCCTAAATCTTCCAACCATGTGCATGCACTCAAAAGGTAAGGAACACTCCTCATATGCACACAACTCGAGCTGAGAGAGCAAAAATAGTGAGAGGAGAGAGAGAGAGAGTGCAAATTGTATGAAATTTTATTTTTTGCTACTTGGTGAGTTTAGAATGTTTTGGAAAGCTTCATTTTGATTGGAGCACTAAGCATGAAAATCTAGGCATGCAAATATTGTGATTTTCCATTCTCATAGCAACCATATGTTGATTTGAATTTTTTTCTTAGGTTCATGCTTAGTAAGATAGAAAAAATAGGTCAACACTAAAAATTTGCAAAGTTTGGGTTCATATTTTCATGATGCACTCACCAATGAGAGATCAAATATTGATGAGGAAAAAATTATGCCAAAATGGTTGATGCATATTTTCAAAAATGATAAATTAGATGCACCTTTTCTTAAGGGTACTCATGAGTATTGCAGCGACAAAAAAATGGAAGATATATTAGATGGATGTGAAGAATTCAATTCTAAATGGATGGATCTGAGAAGAGGTATACATGGATCAAATCCCTGAATTTTAAGACTCGCAATGTCCCAACCATGTTTGCAGATTAAGGAAGGCCTTGTATGGGCTAAAACAAGCTCTAAGAGTTTGGAGTCATAGGCTTGTAACTTACTTGTAGGACAAAGGGTTTGTGATGAGCAAAGCAGATCCTTCCCTATTCATCAAGAGATCACATGGAGAAGTCATATACCTATATCTAGATGACATTATACTTGTAGGTATTGATGCCGAAGCTATTCAAAGAATCAAGTACCAAATGAAGGGGAAATTCAAGATCAATGGCTTAGGGTAGCTCAGTTAGTTCCTTAGATTGAAAGTAGTGTATACAGAGAAGAGTATGTATCTTACTCAAATGAAGTAATTAAAGATATGTTAGCCAAACTCAAAACGTAGAATGCTAGGGTTTTGGTACACCCATTGATGTAAACTTGAAGCTAAATGCTCATGAAGCTGAGTTAATTGAAGAACTGGCAAGCTATCAAAGCTTGGTAGGAAGTCCCAACTATGCTACTCTCACTAAAGTAGATACAATCTAAGTGTCTTGAGCCAATTCATGGATATATCTAGGAAGCCACACATGGTGGCAACCAAAAGAATTCTCAAATATCTCAAAGGAATAATTAATGAAGGACTACTCTACTTGTACACCTTTGATGTAGATATCAAGCTATTCTCTGATGCAGATTGGGTAGGATCAAGAGACGACGATAGGGGTACTTCTGGATATCTTTCATTTGCATGTTCAAAGCTTATCTCATGGTCATCAAAGAAGCAACCTATTGTTGCTTTCTCATCAATAGAGATTGGAGATAGAGGAATGGCCAATGCAACTCAAGAAGCTATGTGGATTAAGACATTGTACTTAGATTTGGGAGTGAAGTCATCTAATCCTCACATTTTGGTGATAACATGAGTTCTTTGCATCTTGCAAGTAATCCTATTTAACATGCTAGGATCAAACACGTTGAGGTTCATTATCATTATTTTAGGGAGAAGATTACAAGGAAAGAAATTGAGTTCTTATATGTATTTAACCAACAACAATGTGCACACATATGACTAAAGCTTTGAATGGAGTAGAATTGAGCAAGTTCAAATCTATGATTGGACTTCAAGAAATTTTAAGGATTGAAGACTCAAAGAGGATGAAAATGCACTCATAGCCTGGCTTCCATCTTGGACCTGCCCTGTGTTTGTTGGTGAAAATCACAAGCCTACACGTTTGGCTTGGAAGATATCATGAAAACTCTACATACATGAAGAATCATAGGAACATATGCTAGTGGTTAATTACCATTTTATCTCATTGTAAAAGTCAAATTAACTTAGAATCTTTTGTAATCACCTACCTAAGTGATTCATGGAAAAAGTAACTCACTTGATTGAGAGAATATCTCCAAGCATTTAGGAGCTTGATCATAGGGAGCTGTTGAGAGCAGTATGGGCACTCAAGGACTGACTAGACAAGGAAGCCAGGGAACCCAAGGATTGACGAGACAAGGAAGCCAACGGAGAGAGTCAGAACAAGGTGAAGGAGTAAGTAGACAAAGCAGTCGACGCAAATCTGGCAGATAGGCCCTTCAATTTTTCCAATCTACATCTTTTAACAGTGATTCTTATCACTAACAATCATTGTAAATACCATTTCATATTTTTGTAGCTCCATTTTGTGCAAGCCAAGGAGTCCTTGAGCTTGAGGAGCCTTAGAAGTACCTACATATCAATTTTCGTATTTTTTAGACTCCGTTTGAGCCCTCAAATTGGCCCTGGAACCTAATTTTTAACTAGGCCGGACACTAGGTCTGGACAGGGCCAAAAGCTAGTCAAAAACTATAAAAAGAGCTAGAGAGCTCATTTTTGAGGTTAGATTGTAATTGAAACGAACTTGTAAGAGCATTTTGAAAGTAATCTAAAAAGCTCCATTGATTCTCACTCTTTGTCTTACCGTGTGTGCGCGTGTGTGTGTATGTGTGTGCATGCTAGTGTGCTTCTCACTCACTCACTTGTGCCGCCACTTGCTCGAGGTCTTCATACCATCCTCACGTCTTCCCGGATTGACATTAAAGGAGGTGCTACTCATCACTGAGCTACACCAAATTTTGGCGCCGTTGCCGGGGATCGAGCTTTGAGGACGAGCGTGTGATGGTAAGACGTAGAGTTGACGCGTTGGAGTTGTAGGTATTTTCTTCACTCTCATCGAATTTCTTTTACTTTCTTTACCATCTTCATTTCCCTCATCATCATCACCACCTACCACCTCCATATCCATCATCGCAAAAATTTCAGTTTTTTGACTATATCCCCACCTCCACCTCATTTCCCTCATTTCACTTGTGAGAGAGAGCGAGAGAGCGAATTTGCATGTGCTGTTTTTTGCATGTTTTCTGAGCTGTCTTGCAGGTACAGGTCACATCACCATCTCCAGCCTTCCGCGCAGGTACGGAACTCGACGAAACTGTCTCGCAGTCGCCGCCTTCTGTCCATCGCGATTGACGGAAATTTTCACTTGTTGGTAAATCTGAGTGCACCACAGTGGACTAGAGACTCTGCACACCACATTCCCACTAAAATTTTTGAAAATCTTGCAAAATTTCAGTCCATCGCGATTGACAGCCCTGTCCATCGCGATTGACAGCTCTGTCCATCGCGATTGATTGCCAGTCCATCGCGACCGACTGAACCCTCTGTCCATCGCGATTGACTGGGTGTCCATCGCGATTGACTGAAGTCTCTGACCATCGCGACCGACCGCCTGTCCATCGCGACCGACTGAACCCTCTGTCCATCGCGATTGACTGGGTGTCCATCGCGATCGACTGAAGTCCCTGTCCATCGCGATTGACTGAAGTCTCTGTCCATCGCGACCGACTGCCTGTCCATCGCGATTGACTGAAGTCTCTGTCCATCGCGACCGACTGCCTGTCCATCGCGATTGACTCAAACCTCCTGTCCATCGCGACCGACTGAACTCTCTGTCCATCGCGATTGACTGAGTGTCCATCGCGATTGACAGCCCTATCCA
This sequence comes from Ceratopteris richardii, assembly GCA_020310875.1. Lineage (NCBI taxonomy): Eukaryota > Viridiplantae > Streptophyta > Polypodiopsida > Polypodiales > Pteridaceae > Ceratopteris > Ceratopteris richardii. The sequence goes on along the minus strand of CM035409.1, from coordinate 85,239,880 downwards.
TCGCGATTGACAGCCAATTTTAGCCAAATTTTTTAGGGTTGTTAATTGAAAAGTTGGGCTAATTTTGAGCATAAATATTATGCTCTTGAGCACATGGGGAAGCCTTAGGAAAACAACTTGGGGAAAACCTGTTGCACAGTGATCCTGTTTGAACCCTGTCGTAACCCTAGAACCCTGAACGGTCACAACTTTTTCATACGAGATCCATTTTTTGAGCTCTAGGGCTTGTTGGAAAGCTCGTAGCATATACTACACGCCCCCAACTGTTTTTTATAAAGATAATGCATTGATTTTTAGATAGGGTATTTTGAAGTTGACCATACCCAGGGGGATCAAAGTCAGGGGTCCTTAGGATTGTTTTCTTGAAAATCACTATGAAAGTTGGTGTTTGTGCTACATGAATAAAAATAATTGGTTCTGTCCTTGGAATGTAGGTTTCAAAGCTAACTTTGAAACCCTTACAGAGCATCGAAAGGCGTTCTGAGCAAGTGTAAGTGCGAGCTTGGGAACACATTTCCTGGGCACTCAAGGGCAACCGAGCAAGAAACAAAAGGTTGGACACTTTTAACCCCCTCTGTCAATTCATAGCTTAGGCTAAGAACGACGAGAGGTAGGAGTAAGTCAGAGCTACGATAGGCAGTCATCAAGTTGAAGACTACCTAAAAACTCAAGTGCAAGATAAAAATCTAATCTCTGTACGGTCGGTAACATAAAGGAAAGAACCTAACGTGGAACGATCAACCTAAAAGTACGAAGAACACTCAAGTATTCCGACGACGTGATATCAGACAAGAACTCAAACGTGATAAAATAACTAAAAAGAATCAAGTGGCTGGTACCAATTAATCGGCAACGAGGTTGTACTCTGAAAAAAATTGGGCTAATCAGTTAGGCATATGAACCTTAGATCAGGACGACACCTAGCAAGAGAGAGACAAAGCCTTAGGTCTTCAGAGGCTAGTGTCAATCACACTGCAAGGTCTTGGGCCCAGCAGTTGAGCCACCACTCATACTACCCTAGCTCTGAGACCAGTGAGTCAGAAATGTCTCAAGGCATGGACAGACCCACGGGAAGTTCAGGAGTGCCTTATTTGTACAGGGTAGAAGGCCCTTACAAAACACAGCTGGAATATCTTAGGACCAACCGACTAGGTGCTAGCATCTATGAGGACGGCCTAGGAAGATCGGTGGTCCAGATTAAAAACCCTGACCAATCCATTGGACTAGAGCACCCAGCTGTCAAGTTTGAAAATGGTGCATACCTGGACAAAGAAGGAACTATATATGTAGTCACTAGTCACCCTGATAGGACAGATGACTTTGGGAATGTAATCTCAGAAGCGGACTTAGGTGACCTGGAACAAGGGAACATGGGTGCGGAACCTAGAACCCCTCGAGGTAAATCAGTTCTCACTAGGATTATCACGCCTGAATGGGTCCCCCAAGACAACAAGAGCATAGAGTTGCTCCTCAATCGAGAAACTGATGAAGCCTTTTGGAGGTATAAGTCTAATCAGCCAACAGACATAGGAAATATCATGATCTATGAGTTTAAGGATCCGGATAGCCCAGGCAGAGTGACCTACTTAGATCATGCTTCAGAACGGATCTTTGTGGTGACAGAAAATGATAGGCATGCTTACACTTGGAAGGGTGAATTTATTTTCCCTCAACCAAGATCAAATGTCTCCTATGGTCACCCTGGGGCTGGAACTTCCCAAGCTCATGGTACGCAAAGAGACAGAAGTAGAGATAGACCAGAAGTAAGTTTTGCCAACCCAGTGGGCAGAGAAAGAACGAGAACAGAGACGAATAGGGTAGAACCCGAGATGCATAGAGCCCACAGGAACCAAAGAAATGTAGATGGATTCCCTCTGCCGAGGCCTAGAGAGCACACAAGAACTTTGAGACCCACCCAGCTAGTTAAGTCCATGAAGAATTACTTTGACGGCACAGGAGATCCCTATGATCATGTGGCGGAGTTCAAGCAAGTCTTGAGAGCTGAACAGGTTGAGGATCTGTTCACGCAGTACAATGCCTTCGGTCTAACCCTTAGGAACACAGCACTTACATGGTTTCAACCATTGGATGAGCGTCAGTTCAGGAGCATAGACCAACTCCTAGAGGCTTTCATTGTAGAGTTCTCTAAGAGTGGCATAAGACACAATACCTCATCATTGATTCACAGCTTCAAGCAAACCCCTCAAGAGACCGTGAGACTTGCAGGAAGAAGATTTAGGCAATACCTGGAAAGGTGCCCTATTTTGGAGCTACCCACATCTGCTAAACAAGTAGCCTTATTCCTTGATGGATTGCTGAGTACAAAATTGAGATCCTATGTGTATCTGAAGGACCCTAGGACTATAGAAGAGTGTGTACGCATGTGCATTGACATTGAAGATAACCTAGGGGAGGAACTAGAGCTTTCCAAAATCTACAAAGATTCAGATAGTGCTTCTAGGCACTCTTCCATGCAATCCACATCAATTGAGGAACTCGCAGAGAAAGTGGCACAAAAACTAGGTGTCTCTAGCAAACAAATTCCTAGGTTTGCCCCTGTGAAGAGATGCTATACTTGTGGTGGCGACCACATGGCGAATGTCTGCCCTATTATGGCTCAACCCCAAGTAAACCCTAGTAACCAGTACTGCACCATAGAACGGAGATACACCAATGACACCGCACAAGATTGCCCATACAACAAGCAGGCAGTTAGGCAACCCTATCCGCAGCCCTACCAACAAGGCCGATACCAGAACCAAAATCCACCACCACAATATGCTAGACCCCAACAAACCTATCAGCAACCATATCAGGTCCAACAGAGGCCCCAACCGGTGCTAGCTCAACAGCCTCCAAACCCCGCTAATGTGATTCCAGTGAAGTATGCTGTTGCAGAAGAAAATCTGAATAGGGCCATAGTACCAGTAACCCCATTGATCTCAGAAAGTGAACCGAGTGACCATAGCTTTGATTCTACACATGTCGATAGTCCCCAGGCTTACTACATGCAGTCTCCAGAACATGGTGAGTCCTACTATAGTGAAGAACCAAGTGAACCTAGTTGGGAGTCGGATTACACGAACGTCATGTATGCAAACCCCAACCCCAGGCCTCAACCTAGGCAAGTAAGACCTCCATTCCCAAGAGGACCGTGCTACAGATGCCAAGGAGATCATCTCATTCGTGATTGTCCCTTACCTTCACCTACACAAAATCAGTCCGTGACGATCCAAGGCTTTTGCCAAGATTGTGGAAAAGAGCATCTCTTACGAGATTGCCCAAAGAACCCCAATAATATGCCAAAAATCACTCCTATCAATGTGATTGGGTTGGTCGTGGATGCCTCAGGAAGTGTCACTTCCACTGCACCAGTGCAGGTGATTACTAGAGCTCAGGCAATGCAGCAAAACCAAGAGGCAAGCCAGGAAAAGGGCCCAGAAGCTAGTGAAACTGAGAGCATAACCAAGAAAAGGACTAGAGTTTGGAGAGATAGCCGCGAACGTATGAAAAGGCAATGGGCGAAAAAGATGAGTGAGCTTGAGGAAAGCATAAGAGAAACCAAAGCGAGGATAACTGAACTCACAGCTCCAACTCCCTCTCACATTCCCCCACCGCCTCATCAAATCCCACCACCCCCTAGAGTAGGATCAGTCCTAGCTGATCCCACTCCCGAAGACCTAAACATGATGCTTAAAGCATATCAGGCCAGAATCCAAGAAGGGCCAACCATAACCGATCATGAAAAATGCTACCCTAGAGCCGAGCTAGAGCTCGAACGAACTAAGATTTGTGCCAAAATGGTAGAATTGGCTCAGACCATGTTTGAGGCCAGCCGCCTATTCAACATTTCTAGTTCAGCTAAGACGCAGTTACACTTTGATGGACTGCTGGAAAGAATAGAGAAGTTAATTGCACAATCAGAGAAGGAACCTGCCCCTCAACGAAAGGAGAGGGCAAGAGAACGGATAAGCCAGCCTCTTCAGGAAGCCCATGTGCCTCCTCACGAAGCTTATCTTCCCCCCCAAAAGTCACATGAGCCTCCCCCGAAAGCTTATGTAACTCCACAGGTGACCCACATTCCTTCTCAGAGAGCGTATGAGCCTGTTCGGAAAAGTAATGGAATAAGTAATCCTCCCCAAGAATCTTGTGCTCCAGCCATCTATGGGAACAAGGAGAGAGCCAACGATAGAATAAGCCCTCCTTCCCAGGTTGCTTATGTGCCTAATTCTACGGAGCCAGACACTTCTTCTTCTATGAATCGGTTTGCACCAGACTTCCTACGAGAGATTCAAGAAGATAAATGGGATAACGAAAGTGAGGTCGCCCCTCCATTTGAACTTGTGGATGATGCACACGACCAATTCCCACAAGACATCCCATCCATTTACGGGGAACATGAGAGTACTCAGTCTAATGAGAGATTGGACTTTGAGTCTAATTCCATACAGGAGCTACCCCACTTCACACGCCCATGGGAAGCAAAGTCCACATGTATGAGAGCACCCACAGTCATGGTAAGGAACGACGACTCAGTCATACCAAGGAACACGGAGGTAGTAACGAACACCAAGGTGCAACGCGATCTCACTTTGGAAGAACTGACTGAAGATAGACCAAACATGCGAAAATATGTAGCCAGTCAGGTAGCTGAAGTTGCAAAACCTCGTTCCAAGGTAGGATCCCATAGGACAGTGCCAGAAATTCCCTTGGATAAGATAGGAGATATGTGTGAAGGTGAAGAAGGGAACACCTATCTTCCCATTACCTACCAGGACTACACCACTAAGGCAATTTTGGACTCAGGTGCAGGAGTTGCAATTGCCACCACTTCCCTTTGGAAGCGTTGGGGCAAGCCGGCACTCAGACCAACGAGAATGAAATTGCAAATGGCCGATGGTCACATAGAGAGACCCTTAGGATTGCTAGAAGGGATAACTCTCACAACTTGTGGTGTCGAGTTTGAGCATAGTTTTGCTATATGTGACTTCAGCAAAAATCATGCCTATGAGATGATTTTGGGAAGACCATTTATGCGACAGTTGCAAGTGGTACAGGATTGGGGAACCAATTCTTTGTACCTGCAGCACTTAGGTGTTACGACCAAAGTCAATCTCAAAGATTACTCTCATAGGGATGTACCTCCTATCCAGTGGAATCCCATCCATAGAGCCAAAGATGATACAGAATCGGTGCATTCCATAGGATCTGGATCCTCATGGATGCATGAAGATACTCACTTATGGATGTGTAAGGTAGCAGTGGAGGAAGAGAAGAGAGAGAAAGCCAGAGAGGTAGGTGCGAACGAAACCCATAGATCAATCCAAGACCCAGCCTATGCACCTGTAGTTTTTCCAGACGAAGAATTTGAACCTCACGGTTGGGCAGAAATCTTAGCAACAATGGACGTAGCCATCAACGAAGAACAATGGACACCTCACTGTGATGAGGATGGCTATGATATTTCAGTCTTCTCCATAGAGCCAATCATGGGAGAGGCAGTTCTAGAAGAATGCGAACCTAGCCCTGATGCATTTGAGGATGCAAGTGATTCCGATCTAGAGTCAATCATTATGGACCCACCATTTGCATCAGATGAAGAATACTTCCATGAAGTAGAATTTCAACCCCAGAGGCATGGAGAGGCTACAAATGATATAAGATTAGCAACACATATGACCCCTAAGGAAGAGGGAAAGAAACGAAAGAAGAGAGAAGCCTTACCAGAAGAGGAAGAATCTTTGTTTGAGGTCCCGGAAAATTTTAAGAAGTATGAGATAGATGACAGAAGAGTCATGATAAGAATGCCTAAACGAGAGGCACAATCAGGAGAGGCCTATGATAACAAAGAAACCACCAAGAAAATAGTAGTGGCCATAGAAGAAGGAGAGGAGAGATGCACGTATATAGGCCATGACCTGACAGAAGAAGAAGAGCATGAATTGATTGCCTTGCTAAGAGAATACAGAGATGTATTCGCTTGGAGTTACAAGGATTTGAAAGGGGTTGACCCGGACATATGCTCGCACACCATCCCCATGACCTCAGATGCCAAACCCTCTAAGCAAAAGCCTTATACATATAACGATAATTACGCAGCTAAGATCAAAGAAGAGATAGATAGACTGGTTGAAGCCGGATTTATCTACGAAATTGAGCACACCGAATGGGTATCCCCCATAGTGGTGGTGCCCAAGAAGAATGGCAAGCTGCGTGTGTGCATTAACTTGAAAAAGGTTAATGCCGCCACGATTCGAGATAACTATCCGCTTCCCATCACAGAACATCTCTTAGAAAGAGTGGCAGGCAAGGAAGTGTACAGCTTCCTTGATGGATTTTCTGGCTACAATCAAGTAGCCATAGCTCCAGAGGATCAGCATAAGACAGCCTTTGCCACTGAATGGGGCATTTTTGCTTTTAGAGTAATGCCATTTGGGCTTACCAATGCACCAGCTACCTTCCAGAGGCTGATGTGCCATGTGTTTAAGGAGTTCCTGAGGAAGAGTTTAGAAGTCTATGTTGATGATCTTTGTGCTCATTCCAATGTTAGACAAACTCATATCCCGGAACTCAGACAGATCTTTGACAAATGTAGAGGATATCAAGTCTGCCTGAACCCAGAGAAGTGCGTTTTTATGGTCAGGCAAGGCAAGATTCTAGGACACATAGTGTCAAAGAATGGCATATCTACCGACGAAGAAAAAGTGAGAGCCATAGCAGAGCTACCGAGGCCAAAGAATGTCAAGGAAGTACAAGCTTTCATGGGGCATTGTGGGTATTACCGACGTTTCATCCACATGTATGCTGTCATCGCAAAGCCCATGTACGGACTTCTGACAAACTTTGAGTGGACGGATGAATGTGAGAATTCCTTCCAGGAGCTTAAACGAAGATTATGTTCAGCACCAATCTTGACCACACCAGATTGGAATAAGCCATTCCATGTTCATGTGGACGCATCCAATTATGCTATTGGATGTGTACTTGCACAACCTACTGGTGAAGGTAATATGGATCTTCCAATTGCCTATGCCAGTAGACAATTGAATGCGGCTGAACGAAATTATACCACTACTGAACGAGAAGGATTAGGCATGGTATATGCAGTTAAAAAGTTTAGACATTATTTGCTTGCAAATAAGTTTAAATTTTTTACGGACCATCAGGCATTGTTGTACTTAGTAAACAAGCCATGCAATACAGGTAGATTAGTAAGATGGTTTCTCTTGCTAATGGAATACGATTTTGAGGTTGTGGTAAGGAAAGGTAGGACTCATTTGAGAGCCGATCATCTCTCTAGGCTCACATCGGGAGAAGCCCCACAAGGAGTATCAGATGACCTTCCTGATGCTTACTTGTTCAATTTGGAAGTTGTACCACAGTGGGCTAAGCCATTGGTACCAGTATTGACATACGGGCCTAACCATTCTGTGGTAAACACAAGGAACAGAGAGGTTGTAAAAGCCCAAAAATACCACATCATGGCAGGAAGCATGTACAAGCACACAGATCAAGGGATCTTGGCTTGTTGCGTAGAAGAGGATGAGTACGCTAAATGGTTGCAGTTAGCACATGTAGGTGCACTAGAGCAACACCATTCAAAACAACGAACTTTACAGACTCTAAAGAGATTTGGAGTGCATTGGCCAACTATGGAAGCGGATGTCCAAAAGTTGTGCAAGGAATGCCCAATCTGTTGCACTAAACCACCTGTGGAACATGCCACTCTCTATCAAGTATCCATTGTGCCAGATTGGAGTGAACCTCTAGTATCATTCTTGAGGACAAACACATTCCCTCCAGACATGACTCTAGCTAGAAAAAGGAGTTTGGAACAAGAAGCCCAGGATTATTCACTCGTTGGTGATAATCTATACAAGCGCGGTAAGGATGGTTACCTGAGACTGTGTGTCCATGAAAGTGAGTATCTTAAGATCTTAGAAACTGCTCACCAAGGTGTAGCAGGAGGACACTTTGGACCGGATCGGGTGATCAAGGCAATCCTATTTGCGGGCTTTTGGTGGCCCACCCTTCACATGGATGCACATACCTATGTGAAACAGTGCGATATCTGTCAAAGGACTCAGTATCCTATACGCAAAGATGAGATGCCACTGAAACCTATGATGGGTGGACGTGCATTCTCTAAGTGGGGAATAGACTTCGTAGGTCCTATTAATCCCCCAGCTAAGGGTTCTCATGCGGAATACATCATTGTTGCGACAGATTATCTCACCAAGTGGGTAGAGGTAAAGGCTACGACAAAGAACGACGCTCAAACAACTGCCAAATTCTTGTTTGAGAATGTATTCACGAGATACGGGCTACCTATAGAACTTGTAAGTGATAGAGGAACTCATTTCTTAAATGAAGTGATTGAAAATCTACTCCAAGAATTCTTGGTAATACACAAGAAGTCTGCCCCTTATCACCCTCAAGCTAATGGACAAGCTGAGAGCACTAATAAGATCTTATGCAATGTACTGACCAAATTAGTGAACACTAAACGCTCTGATTGGGACAAACAGCTACACCATGCTGTTTGGGCATATCGAGTTGCCTACAAAACGGTACTCCAAGCCACCCCCTTTCAGATGGTATTTGGCCAAAACGCTGTGCTACCCTTGGACTTCCTGATTCCTACATTGAGAGTAGCACAAGAGCACGAATGGACAGGTCATGAGCTCTCCTCTAGAATTTTTGACCTTGAACGATTAGGAGAAACAAGACTGAGAGCTGCTGCAGGCATATATGCTGCCAAGAAGAGACAGAAGGCATACTTTGATGCCCACGTAAAGGATAAGGGTTTGAAAGCAGGAGATCTAGTCTTAGTCTATACACTAAAACAACACGCGAGGAAGCTAGAAAAGAGAGGCTACGGACCTATGATCATCAATAGGATCTCCACGAGTGGAGCAGTACAATTAGCCACGTTAGAGGGTGATGTTCTCCCTAATTATATTAGCGGATGCAGAGTCAAGTTGTATCAGGAACCCCTCACGGAGGAAATGCTCAGCCGACTCAACACTGCTAAGAAACGCAAAGAGGAAGAGAAGCGAATTAGAGAAGAAGCTCAAGCAGAAGCTTTAGAACGCATCAGAAGGATGAAATTACGAAGGCAAGGTAGAGAGCAGCCTAGGACAAATGACTATGCAGACCAAGGATATCATATGGCAATGTGTGAAGTTGCAGGAACCAGCTCACCTAGGATAACTGATCGACGTCCTTTCGTAACCCTAGGAATAGGACAAGAAAAGAGTGCAAGGACTGTAAAAGCCTTGATTGACTCAGGTGCCGCCACTAGTGCTGTTAGAGTGTCTTACTGTCAAGAGTTACAGTTAACTGTCAATCCTGTGGAAGCATATCTCATAGGATTGGGAGGCGTGGAAACCCCTTGCTTGGGCGAGGTGGAACTTCCCCTCTACATTCATGATGAGGCAATGACAGTTAAAGCACTAGTGTGTCAAGATGAGGATCTCACTGAACCTCTTGTCTTGGGTCAAGACTGGATCTATGACCAAGCAGTCAACTTAAACCTAAGAAGTGGACTTCTTCACGTATGGGTCAATCATAGTCGAATTACAATAGAGTTGGATAAAGGAACACTCAAGGAACTAGGAAAGGCACAGACTCCTGGTCCCTCCAGGGGTACACATGAAGATGACCATGCTGTTCTTGTTCAAAACCCTGTGTTGCAGAGGAATGATATTTGCAAAAAAGGAGTCAGGGATGCAACGGAACTCCCTTCTTTTCCAAAGGCCAGAAGGAGGCAACAACCAAAGGTGGAGCAAAGGCAAAAGAAGCAGAGTACTACCTATGCCGGACATCAAAAGAACCTGCGCAGCAGAATGTCCCAACAAGTGAACCAAGTGTGGGTGCGAAAAGGCGAACACCCGGTTGCAACCATGCCAACCGCACGGACAAAGCCTCTTATTAGTAACCAACAACACGTCACTAATAAGAAGTCTTTCGGAAATTCTGCTGCTAACGTGAAATCTATTTGGGTGCCCAAAAGGTCGATGAAGGCTAGCCCACAATCAAGACAAATTTGGGTGCCTAAGGCTTGTTTGCGGGCTCAGATAGCTATACCAAGAACACACCCTACACAGCATGATCCATTCACTCGCACAGACTACCTCCACTCATTTTCAACACCAAGGCACATGAACACGAACAGTATCAGTTGTAAATGGGCCCCTAAAAGGCCTCAGGTTAAAGCTGACACACCTATAAAGCTCTCGAGAATCTCTACGGAACCACGAGTAAAACCCATCCACTGCATTTGGCAGCCCAAGACTTGTAACAAACCCCCTGACCCTATTGTAAATCCATGACCACCTACTAACCGCTTCACTCTTAATTCACATCATTTCGCTTAGCTCTTAGGTCTACCTAACTCCTAGCTACACACACCAGCACCGAGCACTTATTAACTCCTAACCACTCCAGAACTTTAAGTTAATATTGTAACAAGGGACACCATGTCATTTTTGTGTCCATTGCAATGTTAACGTTCATTCATATATTCTCACAGAATCAGCTGCGACATTTTCAACATGGCGGAGGCCGCAGGAACTAGCTCTCACACAGAAACAAACCCGCAAGTGGTGGACTTGGACAGTTTACCCGTTTTGCCTGAGACAGTTGAAAGACCAGAAGAGTTGCAGGCCATCAAAATCATACCTATTGCGGACCCTCCGCGTGGCCACACCATGCCCGTGGGAAAGACTTCACATTGGTTTACCGAGGTAGCAGGACCATTGGGGGAAGGAACGTATCTATGGGAATTAGAGTTGGACTACAATGGAAAGCAAGGCAGATACCATTTCTTTACAAGAGAATTTGAGAAGTTACAAAATGCGGAAGGTCTACGTCCGATATGGGAAAAAGCCGGATTGAGTGCCTATTTCAGTGCCCGACTCCCAAAACCTGACTTCATGCGATGCTACTATCTCATCAACACCTTGACTCCAAATCCGAACCCAAAAGGTGCAAGCTCATTTGTGATTCCATCTCTGACAAAGGGGAATGAGCTCAAGAGGTTTAGGCTATCAAACAATTTGGTGAGAGAAGCTCTGGATATGCGCGGCATGCATATTCCTACAGAGAAGGAAACCCTAGTACCGGACTACATGAAGAATCGAAGTCTCACCAAACTAAAAGACATGGTATCCATGACGCCTAATATTGCAATACACCTTCGCATGTGCATGCAACACTTTGCTTTCCCGGCGCAGGATAGATTCACCATGCCGCACAAAAAGATTTGGTTTAGCCTGTATCTGGCAGAGACACAGAGCCTCACCATCAACCTACCCCACTGGATAATTGATCAGATACACTTAGCTCACAAACGCTGGCCGCGGAAACAGGTTTTATATGGTTGCTGTGCTCTGACAAGAATCATCTATAGGTGTTTGGCTTATGACATCCCAATCCAACGAGCCCTGATGTGGAATCGGGTAGAGCAGTTTCGAGGAAGGACATCCACTGGACCCCCTTCTAAGAAGATGAGAGGCACGGTCCAAGTCCCATGTGCTCAGCCACGTGGAGCCACCCTAACACCAGAAGTCACCCCGCCACCCCGAAGAGTCCGACCATTCACACTCCGACTTCCAAGACGCAGCACCGATGGTTCCACTTTGATATTTCCTCCCATCCCAACGGATCTCGAATTTCCTAGTGGTGCAGCTTTGGAAGAACTCACTAATGAAGACTTCGAACAACTATTACAAGATGTAGAGCTGGAGACAGAAGAGGCACAACAAGCGGAAAATGTACAAACGCAGGCCACAACCTCCCAAGCACCTGTCACACCTGTTGAAGTGGAGGAAGAAGATGACGGAGATGAAGAACAGGAGGATGAGGAGGAGGAGTATGATCAAGAGCAACAAGAGGAGCAACAAGAAGTGCCAGAACTTGTAGGTGCACCTGCATATACATCTCAACTACGAAGGCTATACGACACTATCAAAGCAGTACAAGAAAGGCATCAGCTCTCTCTGGTATCAGGTCAAGCTTTGATGCAAGAAATGCTATCAGATGAAGGAGTGGACCAACATTTCATTGACACCCTCAAATTAGTGTCAGACTCCTTAGGAGTTCCAGAGGCTGTCCACACCGCAGTCCGCCAGTCCGTAAGGTATGACAAACGCAGAGTGGACACATTACCACGAGCAGGTAAGACTATTAGGATACCCGTCACAGAACCGGAAGTACCCATTGAGACCACAGCCACCCCCATAACCACCACTGACCTCTCCGCTGAAACCTTCGTTCAGACATCACCCATCTCACCCCAGCATCCTCCATCACCACCTTCTCCGCCCCCACCACCACCTCCCACCTTGGAGGAAACGACAGTCATCACCTCTACCTCCACTTATAATCCATCCTCATTCAAATCATTCTCATTTCGAGAACCCACCTCACAAGACACCCTCTTCTCCTTCGTCACCAATCCCTTGTACACTTCGTCCCATCTATCCGCTGAACCCATGACTGGCCATCCCATAATTACCAGCGTAGTTGGAAACCCAGCGCCCACGGAAGGAACCCTGTGTTTCCCGACCTATCCCCCAATACGAGTACCTCCATTCCATAACCCTCACTTCCCAGCTGGCCCCTACACCTCTTTCAACCGGACCTCACCACCCCAATACCCGTCCTTTGTGGAGCAGTTCTTCCGCTCTCCTATGTTTCAAAGGCACCTTCCTCCGATGTTCGCAACGACATCAATTTACACGGACACCACACTCACTTCACCTACCATACCCACCTATATGGTAGCCCCTGCACACACCACCTTGTCTGACCCAATGGACATTTCACCCACCACAGCACCTCTCCCCACGATTCCACCCTCTCCCCCTCCACTACCCCCCACCTCACCACTCACATCATTGGCACACACAGCATTCACTACCCCCCTACCCAATCCCACCTCCTCTGCATTTCAAACTTTTCCCCTTGCATCTCATAATGTAAATAGCACGTTCGACACATTACTTCAGTGTGCAAATCAGCTACAACAAGACTACCATCAATTGGAAGAACGCAATGCTGCCCTCCAGGCAGAATCTCAACGTTTCCAAGCTAGAGTCACCACTCTTGAAGCTGACTACCTGACGCTCCTAGACGAGCATACCACACTACAGCAGGCTCACTCCGAATTGGAAGCAAAGGCATCAACTGTAGATGACCAAGCAGTCAAGGAACTGGAAACAGTGCTTCAAGCGCAAATGATATCTAACGCTACACTCAGACGCAACATTGGGCTATTAAGGAAACATATGGCCGCAACACTAGAAGAGAACAAACGACTTCAACAACAAAATCAAGACAACTTTGAAGCGGCTATGGAAGGAACCGTAGGAGCACCCATTAGCCCTACCAGATATAGAGCAGTTCCATCAGAAGACATCCGCATTTTACTTGAGGAGCATGCAAATTTCCTGGAGTCATATGAAAAACTAGAGACTGAATGTGCCGATCTAAAGAAACAGTTAGCCAGTGTACCCACTGCTCAACAGGAGCCGGTAATCTTGCAACAATCTACAGAAGAAATGGAGACCCTTCGGAAACAGGTGGTAGAACTCCAAGCACGCCTCCTACCATATGAACGACCCCCCTCGCCCATTGAAGAACCAGAACCTGAAACAGTAGTGGAAATCCCCGTCGAGGACAGCTACGAAGAGCCATACGAGCCTATGCCGACGCCTGGTGGTCGAACTACAGAAGAAGGACAAGACACGTTAGAAATTCAAGTTCCAGATTGGGTCAGAAGGGTCGAGAAAGTGGGTAAGACACATGATGATCGTGTGGCCGTGCAAATGCAATCTCTCACGAATCTGGAAGAAACGGTCCTTCGGTCTTCCTACTTTCAACAATTATCCCATCAACGGTTAATCACAACATCAGAATCGCAATACATGCCTTATTTTGTCTTACTACATGATTATAATGCAGAAATCAAAAGACATACAGGGAAGGAGCCCACATTCGCTACTCAATTTGAGATAGGGGATTTACCGACCGATGCACGTGCTGGCTCGATTTTCCAACCTAATTGGCGTGCACGTTTACTCACCGATTACCCTGAGATGATGAGTACCTGGGCTACCATGCCACTCTATATCAAGTATAATCCATGCTATTGTCCAGTGGTACGTCGCAGATCCTGGCAAGCATTTGCAATCAAGGTACGCAACAATAAAGAGTGCTCGGCTTGGGTTAACTACCCGTATTTTGCTCCACCTCGAGGACCTCCAACCGTAGCCTACATGATATCAACCATTCGGCACTGGTCCGCACGCCTAAATAATGTACCTGATATAGCAGCGAAAATGTGTATGAAGATATTTGAGCTCATGACCATTGTCTTCAAAACCTTTCGGAATGTCCAAGCTCCATACATCTCCGCTCCTGGATTCGCTCAAGGCAACAAGGATCTAGTCTACGACATGAGCCAAACCCCCTCGGTCACTGTTATCTTTGCTTGGCATGCACGAATCAAGTACTTGCCCGCATGCTTCAAGCAAACATTTGAGGAAATGTTCTCTACGGGCTTCTGGGAATACAATTCCGAAATTTTCATTCCCAGACCCACACATTTGCTACATCTATTCGCAGTAGAACAAGCGATCCATGCAGATCAGTTACGTCTGCCACATCCGGACGTTCCAGGACCAATCGATTGAGATCGTATGATGACAGATTTGGCCAGAGGACTACGCTTACAAGAACATCAGCTTGCCACTCAGGTTGTGGAATATTACATCCAACACCCCCAGCAACAAGGGTCTGTCAGGGACGACAGACGCGAGAGAGGGGGGGGTGTTGAGAGCAGTATGGGCACTCAAGGACTGACTAGACAAGGAAGCCAGGGAACCCAAGGATTGACGAGACAAGGAAGCCAACGGAGAGAGTCAGAACAAGGTGAAGGAGTAAGTAGACAAAGCAGTCGACGCAAATCTGGTAGATAGGCCCTTCAATTTTTCCAATCTACATCTTTTAACAGTGATTCTTATCACTAACAATCATTGTAAATACCATTTCATATTTTTGTAGCTCCATTTTGTGCAAGCCAAGGAGTCCTTGAGCTTGAGGAGCCTTAGAAGTACCTACATATCAATTTTCGTATTTTTTAGACTCCGTTTGAGCCCTCAAATTGGCCCTGGAACCTAATTTTTAACTAGGCCGGACACTAGGTCTGGACAGGGCCAAAAGCTAGTCAAAAACTATAAAAAGAGCTAGAGAGCTCATTTTTGAGGTTAGATTGTAATTGAAACGAACTTGTAAGAGCATTTTGAAAGTAATCTAAAAAGCTCCATTGATTCTCACTCTTTGTCTTACCGTGTGTGCGCGTGTGTGTGTATGTGTGTGCATGCTAGTGTGCTTCTCACTCACTCACTTGTGCCGCCACTTGCTCGAGGTCTTCATACCATCCTCACGTCTTCCCGGATTGACATTAAAGGAGGTGCTACTCATCACTGAGCTACAGGAGCCAAAAGTTTGAATTTGAATTCAAACTTTTAGTCATTTCCTATAAAAATGGATATGAAAAAGTCGCGGGTAGATCACTTCACTCCCGAGCTTCATTCTACTGTAATTGAGTGTGTGTTAGGACTATACCATAGCCTACACCTCTCTACACCATTAGGCAATGTTATTCATGGCAATGGGATTGTACACAAGTGTTAATTTATAGATACATTTACATCATTCATCTCTGTGTTCTCTGCTAGTCTACTCAAAAGTCTATCAACTTGTCAAGGGCATATCTCGGTCAATACTCCACCAAATTCAGTGATTCAAAGCTTGTTGGATTGAGATTGAAGCCTAATACATGCTATCAAAATTTGAAGACATTATATTCAGCCAATTCAGAGAAATCTGCGTCGAGATGCTCACTGGTCTATTTCTGCTATAGTCCTAAAAAGTCGGGGGTATAGCTAATCTTGCTAAAATTGATTTCTCTTAGCATAGTTTATCTTTTTACATCATTCCACTTGCAAATGGTAGCTTACTAAGCTAATTAAATACCTCTAGAAGGAATTTTATCAATTGCTACTGTGCTGGTCACACTGAGCAAAACATTTAGCAGGTGTCAAGACATAAATAGAAGGTTTTCTTGAGTTTGTGATTTCCAAAGGTATCTGTTTTGATTCAATCATTGCACATATCATTTCCAAAGGACATAGGCCATTTCTTGGTGTCATTGGAATGCTATGGAAGTCTACTAATCAAGTCTGAAGCTAAAGAGGGCTGGTACAAAGCAGGTTTAGCAGTATCTACTCAGTCTCTTGGATCATCCATCCATCTTTCCCAACAGTGGTATCAGGGCAAATAAGGTGAAATGGGAGATGGTTTTCCTTCACTTATTGATAAATTGGACAGGAACAACTATCAAGCTTGGTCTCTAAGAATGAAGACCTACTTACAAGGAAGGAGTCTCTATGGATACATCTCAGGAGATGAGGAATTGCCCTCATTCAAAGCAAGAGGATTGCCAACCAAGGAAGAACAAGAAAAGCTCAACACATGGTGTGCAAAGGATGCATTGACAAGGTCTTATTTAATCAACTCAATATCTGATTTTCTTTTTCCACATATCAGAAATTGCAAGACTTCTCAAGAGACTTGGGAAACTCTGTCATCATATTTTTCCTCCAATACAAGGGCTAGGAAAAATCAGTTGTGGATTGAATTCACAACACTAAGGAAGCAACCAAAGCAAGCTGTTTCAGAATTTGTGACTAAGATCAAAGATGTTGCAGATCAGTTAGCAAGCATAGGAGAAGAGATTGAAGAAGAACAAATTGTGAGGCAGGTAATCAATGGAATCAAGGCTAATGACAAGTGGGAAAGCTTCACCACTGCAATGGATCTCTACATGGACATGCACACTCCAGATCTTACAACTCTCATGGGTCAACTATTTACACATGAAGCAAAGCTCACCAAGAGTGGAGATACATCCAAAGGTAACAACTCTTCTGCCCTATACACTGATAAGAAATCTAAGGATAAAGGCAAGAGTAAGAAGGTGGAAGATGAAGGCTCTACCTCCCAAGCCAACTATGCAGGGAGAGGTAGATCTTCAAGAGGAAGGGGCAGAGGAGGTAAGCAAGGTAGGGGGAGACCCTATAATTCATCACCATGTAGCATTTGTGGTT
This sequence comes from Ceratopteris richardii, assembly GCA_020310875.1. Taxonomy (NCBI): domain Eukaryota; kingdom Viridiplantae; phylum Streptophyta; class Polypodiopsida; order Polypodiales; family Pteridaceae; genus Ceratopteris; species Ceratopteris richardii. The sequence continues at coordinate 85,222,703 of CM035409.1, read as the reverse complement.
TATCAAATCATACCACAGATGAGTGTTCAAGAATTACAAAAATCAGAGAGGAAGAGGCTACCAAAGTGGTGGATACTCACAGCCAAGAGGAAGGTTCAACAATCACCAAGGCCACAACAACAACTACAACAACAATTACAATGGCAACTACCAAGGAGGATTCAAAACTAGAAGGGACTACAACAACTACACAGAAGAGCAGGATGACTCTCTTCTGATCATGAACATGACTTCAAAGACAGGTACAGATGATGATTACTTATTTTACATTGATTCAGGGTGTTCAAATCATGTGGCTGGTAATGTGGCACTACTCTCTGATCTTGAGGAACCAAAAGGTAAACACCAAGTCCAAACAGGTGATGATACAAAGCATTCTGCGGTTAAAGTTGGAAATGTGAAGACTTGTGATGGTAATCAGAATTTCTTGAGCAGGGTACTTTATGTACCAACAATTACAAAGAACTTAATGAGTGTTGGTCAGATTGTAGAGAAAGGTTTGCAGGTCAGATTCAATCAATATGGAGCATTTGTGGAGGACCCAAGACATGGATTCAAAAGGATAACTAAAGGAGAAAAATCAGGTAGACTTTTCACTTTTGAGCTAGAAGACACAAAGAACATTGCACAATACAATTATAAAGATCAAACACTTTCAGAGCTTGAGATTTGGCACAAAAGGTTAGGGCACATAGGAGAAAGAGCCTTGAAACAAATGTGCAGGGACCAATGTGTGCTTAGGATACCTAATGTATCCAAGCAACATATGATTTACAAGTGTGGTGCTTGTCAATTTGGTAAGTCTCACAGGTTACCCTTCTCAAGGAAAGGATATATACATGAAGACTACCTAGGGCTGGTACACACAAATGTATGGGGACCTAGCAAAGACCCCTCAGTCTTAGGTTCAAGGTACTATGTGAAGTATTTCGATGGCGATGCACCGCACTGCACTCTCCTTCTCGAGAACTCCACGATGATATGCTCGGATTAGAAAACCGAACTCCTGACGCCACACACAGTACTCCGCACAGATGTTGTAGAATACGCAGAAAACGCAGTACACAGGGAGCACGAAGACAGACTTCTTAGGTCTTACAAATGTGGTCGAACTTTTAGTCTGTGACTGACCAGGCCACTATATGTTTTATTAAAGAACATATACAAAGAAGTGTTCGGTGGCCATTTGGCCTTTCACATGGACACTAAAGGTAACAATCTCCCACTAAAGGCCAATATGGCCAGAGTAACTATGGGAGAAAAAAGAAAGAATGATAAAGAATACCTGAGTGTAAGTATACAAAATATACCTCCCACCTGATGGGCATGTTACACAGTATACAAGTGACTGCGTAAGATCAAGAATCAAGTAACCCCCATCAAGTGACAACAGTGTCGAAAGCTATCCTATGGTAGAGCTTTAGTCAAAGCATCTGCAGCATTATCTCGAGTGTGAACCTTCTCAAGAATAATGCTCTCAGTGGCTAAGCAATCTCTAATGAAGTGATACCTCACCTCAATGTGCTTGGTCTTTGCATGATAGACCGGATTCTTAGCCAAAGCAATGGCACTCTGACTATCACTGAGCAAGTGAGGTACATGCTGAGGCAAACCCATATCACAAGCAAGACGAGAAAGCCACAATGCTTTCTTACATGCCTCACTTGCTGCAACATACTCTGCTTGTGTGGTGGAAATAGCTGTACATTCTTGAAGACGAGATCTCCAAGAGATAGCACCTCCAGCAAAATGAAAAATGTACCCTGATGTAGACTTATGATTGTCTACACAACCAGCATAGTCAGAATCTGTGTAACCAATAATGGATGCTTTCCCTCTACCTAAGCATAGACACTTGTCCTTAGTGCCACGCAGATATCTCAAAATCATTTTGACCGCTTCCCAATGTTTCTTGCCAGGATTAGACATATATCTGCTCACAACTCCCACTGCAAATGCAATGTCTGGTCTCGTAGCTACCATAGCATACATGAGACTACCAACAGCAGACTGATAGGGAATTTTGGTCATGGATTCCTTTTCCTCATCTGATTTGGGGCAGTCATCCTTGCTCAATTTCACATATGTGGGTAAAGGTGTACTCAATGCCTTTCCACCCTACATATTGAATCGATGTACTTTGGATATGTACTCACTTTGAGACAAGTATATGCATCTTTTACTCCTATCACGAGTAATGCGCATGCCAGGAATATGTTTGGCATCCCCCAAATCCTTCATATCAAATGTCTGACTCAACTTCTTTTTGAGAATTGACAAATCATAAGAGGACTTCCCAGCAATCAACATATCATCGACGTAAAGTATCAAGCTGCCATCAGAACATCTCTTTGTGTAGAGACAATGATCCTCATTGCTCCGAGAATAGCCTTGGGACTTCATAAAAGCATCAAACTTTTGGTACCATTGTCTAGGAGACTGTTTAAGTCCATACAAGCTCTTCTTGAGCTTACAAACTAGACTTTCCTTGCCAGGAACTACATAACCCTCTGGTTGTTCCATATAGATCTCATCTGTAAGATCTCCATGCAAGAAAGCTATTTTCACATCCATTTGGACTAGCTCTAAGTCCTCCATTGCAACGAATCCAAGCAACATGCGCAAAGTAGTCATCTTGACCACTGGAGAGAAGATTTCCTCAAAATCAACACCATGTTGTTGCTTAAAACCCTTTGCAACAAGTCGTGCTTTATATTTTGGAGAAGCACTATTTGATGTGAATTTCAGCTTATATACCCATTTACATGGTAAAGCTTTCCTGCCCTTTGACAAAGGTACTAAGTCCCAAGTACCATTCTTGTGAATAGAATCCAACTCACTCTTCATGGCATGCTCCCACTTGACATGATCCTCTGTCTGCATAGTCTCTTTGTAGCAAGAGGGCTCACGGGCATATGTTAGCATAACAAAATCTAAACCTGGAACATATCTATCAGGTGGATATGAGACACGTACAAAACGTCTCAATGGTTGCTGAACAGGAACATGTGCAGACTGATATGAATGGACATTCTCTCAATGAACATCCCTATGTGCAGCATTTTTATACATGCTAACCGGAGGACTAGTATCCTCAAACACCACTCTTCTCACTTCAACCTCCTTAATCGGCTGTTTATGCATCTTAGACTCATTAAAAATGACATCACTACTTTTGATCACTGACCGTGTTTCAGGATTCCATAAGCGATATCCAAATTGTCCTTATCGACCATATCCGAGAAAAATGCATTTCTTTGACTTATGGTCCAACTTCTGTCTAAGATTCTTGGGTATATGAACATATGCTTCACACCCAAAAACTCGAAGATGATCATAATATGGTGGTTTCCTTGTCCATAACTCTTGTGCCACTTTCAGACCTTTGGGAGTACTAGGTGAAAGGATAATCACATGAACTGCAGTCAATACTGCTTCCGCCCAAAAACCTTGTGAGAGGTTTGCATGATGCAACATAGAGACTACTCTATCTTGAATAGTTCTATTCATCCTCTCAGCTACATCATTCTGTACTGGGGTATAAGGAGCTGTAAACTCTCTACGAATCCCTCTACACTGACAAAAAAGGCTGAATTCATGTGAGGTATACTCACCCCCATTATCTGAACGTAAAGCCTTAAGCTTAGTTCCTTTTTCAGTCTCAACTGAAGCAAGCCATTTTCTGAAAGTAGGGAATACATCATCCTTCGATTTGATAGGATATACCTAGACTTTTCTAGTAGCATCATCTATGAAAGTGACAAAGTAAAGAGAACAACCTAAGGACCTAGTGGGCATAGGACCACACACATCTGTATGAACAAGATCTAAAGGCTGAATTGAAGAGTCAATGTGCGTTTTATGCACATTTCTGGTTTGCTTTCCATATTGACAATGCTCACAAAATGAAAAATCAGAGAAAGATAACACAGGTAAGTAGCCAGAACGAGAAAGATTTTCCATTCCACTACGAGATATATGGCCCAAACGACCATGCCAAATACAAGCCATAGGCTGTTCAGTAACAGCTAACAAGTGTTCTTTCTGTGATACAAATAAAGGGTAAAGTGAGCCAACTTTCCTTCCTTTTGCAATAACCATATTGCCCTTTGATATACGAAAGGATTGAGCATAGAAGACCACCTTGTAACCAAGGTCATCAAGTTGACCAACTGACATCAAACTGCGTGATAACTGAGGTACATGGTGTACATTATGCATAGTAAATTTTGAACCGTCAATGAACTGCACAACCACATCTCCAATCCCCACAACATCACACTGGTAAGAGTCACCAAGTCTCATGGTACCAAGAGACTTTGCTGCATAATTAGAGAACCATTCTCTATGTGGTGTCACATGGAAAGAAGCACCAGAATCTAGCAGCCAGGTGTGGGAAAGAGAATCAGCCATAAGTGCCTCAGATGGCACAGTACTATCAAGTGTCAACACATCAGCATCATCAGAAATAGCATTAATTTCTTCAATCTTCACAGTCAAAGTAGATGGTGCAGGTAACTGTTTAACATGCCCATCAACATTTTGTCCTTTACCTTTAGCATTCTTTAATGCATAACAGTCTTTCTTCATGTGTCCTTTCTTATGACAATAATGGCATTCAATATCCCTCTTCCTTGATTTACTTCTGCTCTTATTTCGTTGACCATTCTTTTCCTTGTTCTTGCTCCTGCCACGTTGTTGATTCTTTCCTTGGTGAGAATCACGAACATTATATGCATCTCCACTCTGAGTGCCAACCATAGATTTTCTACAAATCTCCTCACTCAAGAGTGCTCCACATATGTCATCATAGACGAGTTTACCACCTGGTGCACTGTTGCTAATAGCTGTGCAAAATGTATCCCATGATGATGGCAGGGTGCATAACAGCAATACTGCTTTCATTTCATTGTCCATATCCATTTTCTGAGCCTGTAACTGGGAGAATATGGCATCAAACTCATTTAGATGAGCAACAACACTATCTGTGTCCTTCATACGAAGGTCGTATAATTTTCTCATCAGATATACTTTATTTGATGCCGTCTCTTTTTCATATGTATTGCATAACTTCTTCCAAAGCTCCTCTGCACTTTCACAGTCTAATACTGTAAAGTAAACATTATCTGCTAGGTGCAAGCGAATGGTAGACCTGGCCATTTCATCTAACTCATCCCAATCATCTTCATCCATGTTAGCAGGCTTCTTTGAAATCCCATTTACTGGCTTCCATTGCCTTCTTTGAATCAACACATCTTTAATCTGATTCTTCCATAGAGCAAAGTTTGTGCTATCAAATTTTCGGATCTCAAAATGGTCTTTGTCCTGCAAGTTATAGCTCCTCCTCGGAACGCTAGCACTAGACCCTGATCCACCGGATGTGCCTGAGACCTCTGATGCCATGATCGTAGAGAACTAAGTAGAATGATTATGGAGCTAGAAGAGTCCAAACACCAACAAATAAGTGTATCAAGGAGTAAATTGACCACTATATAGTTGACTAAACTAGAAATCTGGAAAAATTTTGCCAGAGTATCCTCTACAAAATTAGCATATGACCAGTGTCAAAGTATCATAAAACTGCAAGTACTGACATGTCTACCTGCATAGTGAATCACTGACTCCACTGCATATAATCAGTTACCCAATAGAAGCCAACTAGGCTTATCGAGCACCTATGAACAACTATCATACATCTCCTATGGTGAGGCTGGGTAAGTCTTCCACCTGCATCACCGAAGAGATCCCGACATCTGGGTGTCTCCCAGTTAAGAAAACCTCACCACGACCCTCTTTATCAAACGTAAAAGGCTTTATGCAAAGAACGTAACCGCTATATCAATGCCCACATGGACGTACATAAGCGGTATCCACAGAAGCATACATGGTGTGTATGTTCTCAATATATGCAGTAAAATGGCATTGAAAGGCTGAATACACAGCCCAAAAACTAGCCAATAACACCTGCAAGTGTCTGTCAACTCTGATGTTTTAGGCTTTAAAAACCTGCATAAATTTGCAACGACTGCTCCCACCAAAACTGAAAACCCCTCGAGAAACCTGTAGTTTTACGAGTGTGGCTGAAAATACAGCCCCAAAGGTTGATATTTGTTGTCTGAGAAGTACAAGGAACACTCTTCTTGATGTTCTTGGACCTGTGTGAAGAGAACTACGTGCGAAAGTACTCCGAAATGGCTCCAAAAACACCCCAAAATTGCTTCAAAAATAGGCTTTAAAAGCAAAAATGAAGCTTTGAGGGACCAAAACTTGTTCAAGGTAATGTCAACCTTAGTCTTTCCCCTTCTTAAAACACCACAATAGTGTAGCTTAGTGGCAAGAGATTGCCATGGTTAAGCGAGCTTTGGGGGGAACAGTACTGGGATGGGTGACCTCCCGAGAAGTACCGGGAACCTCTATATTCCTTGATCGTTGAGGTCCTCCCTCGCGCGCAGCCAACAGCGCCAACGGTGACTTCAGTGACTCGGATGACAAGGTATGCCAAGTTCTATGCCTTGGTCGCCGCCTTAGTCGAAAGCCTTGGGGGGGGGTACAAAGCCAGATTGGTAGCCAAGGGTTTTGCACAAACCCAAGGCATTGACTATGAAGAGACATTTTCTCCTGTGGTGAAGATGCCAACAATCAGAGTGCTGGTAAGTGTGGCTGCATCAAAGAATTGGAACATGTACCAATTGGATGTCAAGAATGCTTTCTTGAATGGATGGATCTCAGAAGAGGTTTATATTTCACAACCTCCTGGCTATGAAGACCCTAAGAAGGTAACTTATGTTTGCAAATTAAAGAAGGCTTTATATGGATTGAAGCAGGCACCTAGGGCATGGAATTACAGGCTAACTACATACCTCCAAGACCAAGGATTTGTTATGAGCACGGCAAATACTTCCCTATTCATTAAGAGAAGTAACGCAGAGGTAATATATCTCTGTGTTTATGTTGATGACATCATCATTACAGGTAATGATGTCAGTGGAATCAGATATATCAAAAACCAGATGATGAAGGAGTTCAAGATCAATGATCTTGGCTTATTGAAGTATTTTCTAGGGCTTGAATTAGTTTACACTAATTCAAGGATATACATTACTCAGAAAAAGTATGTACAAGATATGTTGAAGAAGTTTCACTTGCAGGATGCTAAAGTAGCAAGCACTCCAATGGAGGTGAACCTAAAGTTAACTGCCCATGAAGGTGATGAAGTCAAGGACATTTCAGGTTATCAGAGTATGGTGGGTAGCTTGAACTATGCTACTCTTACAAGAATTGATATTGCATATGGAGTTAGTGTGCTAAGCCAATTTATGCACAAGCCAAGGATAACTCACTTAGAGGCTGCCAAGAGAATCTTGAAGTATCTCAAGGGTACACAGAACCATGGTTTGTATTTTCCTTTCACTTCAGATATTGACATAAAAGTCTATTCAGATGCAGATTGGGCAGGATGCAAGGATGATAGGAGAAGCACTTTTGGATATATTTCTTTTGCAGGTGTGTTGACAGTATACGGGAAGAAGCAAGTACGGAGACACATGCAGATCTAGCACTAAGGCAACCCTTCATTTTTTTCAAAACCCTTACATCATTTTAAAGTGATTCTCATCACTAAAAACCCCTGTAAATACCATTTTCACCTTTTTGTAGCTCCATTTTGTACAAGCCGAGGAGTCCTCGAGCTTGAGGAGCCTTAGAAGTAGTTGCCTGTCAATTTTCATATTTTTTAGATCTCGTTTGAGCCCTCAAATAAACCCTGGAACCTAATTTTTAACTAGGCCGGACACTAGGTCTGGAAAGGGCCAAAGCTAGGCAAAAACTATAAATAGAGCTAGAGAGCTCATTTTTGGGAGAGCTTCTTGTAGTTTTGAGCTTGTATGAGAACTTGGTTGCAATAGAAGTGATTCCATTGTCTTACTCTCTTTGTTCTTGCCGTGTGTGCGCGTGTGTGTGTATGTGTGTGCATGTTAGTGTGCTTCTCACTCACACATTTGTGCCTTCACTTGCTCGAGGTCGTCATACCATCCTCATGTCTTCCCGGATTGACATTAAAGGAGGTGCTACTCATCACTGAGCTACACCAAATTTTGGCACCGTTGCCGGGGATTCGAGCTTTGAGGACGAGCGTGTGATGGTAAGACGTAGAGAGGACGCGTTGGAATGGTAAGTAGTCGGTAAATTTCTGATTTTTCTCCATCTCCATCTCCATCTTCACCTCCTTCTCCATCTCCACCTCCACCTCCTTCTCCACTACATATTCCCTCTTCCTTATCATTCCCCTCATTTGTTGTGTGCGAGTTTGAGAGAGAGCGAGTGTGGGTGCTTGTTTTTGTGTATTTTTTGCATGTTCTTGCAGGTACCAGCTCCATCACCATCTCCAGCAAGCTCAGCAGGTACAGAATCCTTCTGCACAGGCCCCGAGGCGTTGAGCTCGAGCTATCGCGACACTTTGCAAACTTCGACTAATCGCGTTTCTGAGTGCACCACGACACTGCGCAGGCTGAGAGCTCCTAGGATCACTAGACATAACTACAAAATTCACCATATCCCGAGCTATCGCGACACCTCGAGGTATCGCGACACTCACGACCTATCGCGACACCTCACGAGCTATCGCGACACTTGGGAGTATCGTGACACCTCACGAGCTATCGCGACACTTTGGAGTATCGCGACACCTCACGACCTATCGCGACACCTCATGAGCTATCGCGACACCTCACGACCTATCGCGACACTTGGGAGTATCGCGACACCTCACGACCTATCGCGACACCTCACGACCTATCGCGACACTTGGGAGTATCGCGACACCTCACGACCTATCACGACACCTCACGAGCTATCGCGACACTTGGGAGTATCGCGACACCTCACGACCTATCGCGACACTTGGGAGTATCGCGACACCTCACGACCTATCGTGACACTTGGGAGTATCGCGACACCTTACGAGCTATCGCGACACTTCGACCCGACCTATCGCGATACATGGGCTTAACGCATGAAAATTTAGAGTAAATTAATTGACTGAATTGAGGTATTTTTGGGTTTAATCTTGGACACATTGGGAGGATATGAGAGCCTTAGGAGTGGGCAAAAGACCTAGAAACCAGGGAGGAATTTCCTGAACCCTGAGAGCCTGTTTGGACCCCTAAGTGCCTGAATGGTCATAACTTCACCATACGAACTCCAATTGATGAGATTTTGGTCTCGTTGGAAACATGTATTTTCAAGTTGGCCTTTAGGTGAGACTAGGTGCTCCTAAGATTGAGGGGGTACAGTGAGTTACTCCAGGGGGGACTGAAAATATTGATGTGTGTCTTTCAATTACTTGTGGTAATAGAGCTATACTGACTGGTGAGCTTTTGGAGGAACATTGTGTGCACTCAAGGCAATCCAAAGCTAGCTAGCAAGGGTGAGCACCAAGCTTGGGAGAAGGCTTCCTGGGCTTGTGTAGCAGTCTGGTCAACCAGCTAATTGAGGTTGGAAGATCTCTCAACCCTCCTTTGTCAATTCCTAGCCTAGGCTAAGTAAGACTTAGGTGTGGTAATTAATTAGGGCAACGTTAGGCACGAATCAAGTCCAAGAGAATTAATCAACCAAGTGCAAGAATTAAGTAGGTCTTAAGTGCGAAAACCCTAAGGGACAAAAGGTAAACTGGAGTCGATCACTTATCAAGTGCGAAATTCACTTAAGTACTCCTGACGACGCGATTTCAGACAAGATCATAAACATAATATTCAACTCAAAAGAACAAAGTGATTGGTGCAAATTAACCTGCAACAACAGTGTGCTTGGGTCCAAGGGGGTAGATAAATCAGGCATATGAACCTTAGATCAGGCAGACACTTAGGCCGAGACAGACAAAGCCTCAGATCTTCTGAAGCTAGTGTCAATCACACTGCTAGGTCTTGGGCCCAGCAGTTGAATGATTACCCATACACTCCCAGATCAGAAACAAGTGATTCTGAGATGTCCTATAACATGGAGAGACCAGTAGGTAGTTCAGGGTTGGCTTATCTAGAAAAGCCAGAAGGACCATACAAGACTCAACTGGAATACATCAGGACTAATCATCTAGGTGCTCGCATCTATGAAGATGGCCTGAGAAGATCGGTGGTCCAGATTAAGAACCCCGATCAACCCCATGGATTAGACCACTCGGTAGTCAAGTTTGAGAATGGAGCATACCTAGATAAAGAGGGGACTATATATGTAGTCACCACTCTTCCTGATAGAGCTGATGAGTTTGGAAATGTGATTGCTGAGACCGACATGGGTGATATAGAGCAAGGGAACTTAGAGAAAGAGCCAAGAACCCCCCGTGGTAAATCTGTCTTGACCAGAATCATGACTCCAGAGTGGATTCCACAGGATAATAAAAGCATAGATCTGCTTTTAAACCGAGAAACCGATGAGGCTTTTTGGAGATATAAATATGCTCAACCTCAGGAAGTGAGTGCCCTCACAATCTATGAGTTTAAAGACCCTGATAGCCCAGGCCAAGTAACCTACCTAGACAATGCATCAGAGAGAATCTTCATGGTCACTGAGCATGGCAGACATGCCTACACATGGAAGGGTGAATTTGTTTTTCCCCAACCAAGGTCTAATGTGTCCTTTGGTCACCAAGGAGCTGGGACCTCCCAAGCTCATGGAGCTCAAAGAGATAGAAGTAGAGACAAACCTGAGGTAAGTTTTGCCAACTCCCTGGGAAGAGAAAGAACGGGAACGAAAAGGAATAGAGTGGAACCTGAGAGACATAGAACCCCATGGAATCAAAGGAATGCTGACTATTTTCCTTTGCCAAGGCCGAGAGAACACACTAGGACCCTGCGACCAACTCAACTGGTGAAGTCCATGAAGAATTACTTCGATGGCACTGGAGACCCTTATGACCATGTGGTAGAATTTCGGCAAGTATTGAAAGCTGAACAGGTAGAGGACCTATTCACACAATATAATGCTTTTGGTCTAACCCTTAGGAACACTGCCCTTACGTGGTTTCAACCACTAAACGAGAGGCATTTCAGAAACATAGACCAGCTCTTAGAGGCATTTATCATTGAGTTTTCTAAGAGTGGAATCAGGCACAACACTTCCTCACTAATTCATAGCTTCAAACAGACACCTCAAGAGACGGTCAGACTAGCTGGAAGAAGATTTAGGCAATACCTAGAGAGATGCCTGGTGCCGGAGTTACCCACACCAGCCAAGCAAGTGGCCTTGTTCTTAGATGGATTGTTGAGCACCAAGCTCAGGTCATATGTGTATCTGAAGGACCCCAGAACGATAGAAGAGTGCATGCGCATGTGCATAGACATTGAGGACAATCTAGGTGAGGAATTAGAACTATCAAAAATCTATAAGGATTCTGATAGCTCTAGTAGCCTCACATCTGGTCAATCCACATCCATTGAGGAACTTGCAGAGAAGGTAGCTCAAAAACTAGGTATCTCTAGCAAACAAATTCCGAGATTTGCCCCAGTTAAGCGGTGTTACACTTGTGGCGGTGACCATATGGCAAATGTATGTCCCATTATGGCCCAACCCCAGGCAAATCCTAGTAGCCAGTACTGCACCATAGAGCGCAGGTACACCAACCACACTGCACAAGATTGCCCATATAACAAACAAACTGTTAGGCAAAATTACCCTCAGCCATATCCACAACAGGGTAGATACCAGAATCAGTACCCACCACAACAATACAACCGACCACAACAAACTTATCAGCCACCTTATCAAGGGCAGCAGAGACCTCAACCAGTCCTAGTACAACAACCCCCTGCTCCAACCAATGCGATCCCAGTGAAATATGCATCTGCTGAAGAAAATCCGAACAGAGCCATAGTCCCAGTCACCCCATTGCTATCAGACAGTGATCCAAGTGACCATAGTTTTGACTCCACACATATTGATAGCCCACAGGCTTACTACATGCAGTCACCCGAGCATAACGAGTCATACTATTATGAGGACCCAAGTGAAAATAGTGGGGAGCCTGAGTATGCCAATGTCATGTACACAAACCCCAACTCTAGACCTCAACCTAGGCATGTACGACCCCCATTTCCTAGAGGACCATGCTTCAGATGTCAGGGAGATCACCTTATACGTGATTGTCCACTGACTGCCCCTACACAACCTCAACCAGTAACAATTCAGGGTTTCTGTCAAGACTGCGGAAAAGAGCATCTCCTACGAGATTGCCCGAAGAACCCTAATAACATGCCTAAAATCACTCCTATCAATGTTGTTGGGTTAGTTGTAGACTCCACAGGGAGTGTGACTTCCACTGCACCTGTGCAAGTGATCACAAGAGCCCAAGCACTACAACAAAACCAAGGTGTTGGTCAGGAAAAGAGCCCCGAGGTGAGTGAAACAGAGAGCATAACCAAAAAGAGGACTAGAGCCTGGAAGGATAGTCGTGAAAGAATGAAAAGGCAATGGGCAAAAAAGATGAGCGAACTTGAAGAAAGCTTGAGAGAAACCAAAGCAAAGATAAGTGAACTCGCATCTCAAAACCACTCTCATACCAACCCTCCACCACCTCTCCCTTTACCCGCCAATCCACCTTCTTCCATTCCCCAACCTTTCAATACACCACCCTTAACCCACCCACCACCCAGAGTAGGATCCGTCGTAGCCGATCCCACTCCCGAGGACCTAAACATGATGCTTAGAGCATATCAGGCCAGAATCCAAGAAGGGCCAAATGTAACTGATCATGAAAAGTGTTACCCTAGAGCAGAACTAGAGCTAGAACGAACCAAAATTTGTGCTAAGATGGTGGAATTAGCTCAGAATATGTTTGAAGCCAGTCGCCTCTTTAACATCTCTAGTTCAGCTAAGACGCAGTTACACTTTGATGGACTACTAGAACGAATAGAGAGGCTAATTGCACAATCAAAAAAGGAACCCGCCTCTCAAAATAAGGGCAAGGCAAGTGAGAACGTGAGCCTACCTCCCCAGAAAGCCTACGTGCCTAACTCTACGGAGCCAGACACATCATCTTCTATGAATCGGTTCACACCAGAATTCCTACAAGAGATTCAAGAAGACAAATGGGCTAAAGAAAGTGAAGTCCCTCCTCCCATTGAACTTGTGGATGATGCACACGAGCAATTCCCACAGGACATCGCATCCATTTATGAGGAGCATGAGAGCATCCACTCTCAAGAGAGATTAGACTTTGAGTCTAATTCTCTACAAGAATTACCACATTTCACAGGCCCATGGGAAACCAAGTCTACTTGTCTGAGAGCGCCCACAGTCATGATAAGAAATGAAGATTCTATCATACCTAGGAATACAGAGGTAGTAAAGAACACTAAAGTGCAGTGCAATCTCACTTTAGAAGAGCTACTCAAAGTTAAGCCAGAAGTGTGGAAACATGTAGCCAAACAAGTGCCAGACATAGCAAAATCACGCTCCCAAGTAGGATCTCATAGAACAGTGCCTGAAATACCATTGGATAAGATAGGAGACATGAGCGAAGGAGAAGAAGGAAATACCTATCTCCCAGTTACTCATCAGGGTTACACAACCAAGGCGATTTTGGACTCAGGTGCAGGAGTTGCAATTGCTACAACTTCCCTTTGGAAGCGATGGGGCAAGCCGGCACTCCGACCAACGAGAATGAAATTGCAGATGGCTGATGGTCATATTGAAAGGCCCTTAGGATTGCTAGAAGGAATAACTCTCACTACATGTGGGGTTGAGTTTGAACATACTTTTGCTATATGCGACTTTAGCAAAAACCAAGCCTACGAGATGATTTTGGGAAGGCCATTTATGCGGCAATTGCAAGTAGTCCAGGATTGGGGAACCAATTCCTTGTATTTGCAACATCTAGGTGTTACAACCAAAGTCAAACTTAAGGATTACTCTCATAGAGACGTACCACCTATTCAATGGAATCCCATCCATAGAGCCAAAGATGAGACTAAGTCTGTGCATTCCATAGGATCCGGATCCTCGTGGATGCATGAAGACACCCACTTATGGATGTGCAAAGTGGTAGTAGAAGAAGAGAAAAGAGAAAAAGCCAGAGAAATAGGTGCAAACGAAACACATAGACCCATTCAAGACCCAGCCTATGCACCTGTAGTATTTCCTGATGAAGAATTTGAACCCCATGGCTGGGCAGAAATCTTAGCAACAATGGATGTAGCCATCAACGAAGAACAATGGACACCCCACTGTGACGAGGATGGCTATGACATTTCAGTTTTCTCCATAGAGCCAATCATGGGAGAGGCAGTGTTGGAAGAGTGTGAGCCTAGCCCTGATGCATTCAAGGATGCAAGTGACTCCGATCTAGAGTCAATCATCATGGACCCACCTTTTGCATCAGATGAAGAATACTTCTATGAAGTAGAATTTCAGCCCCAGAGGCACGGAGAGCTTACGAATGATGTAAGGCTAGCGACACATGTGACCCCAAAGGAAGAAGGAAAGAAAAGGAAGAAGAAAGAAGTCACACAAGCAGAGGAAGAATCTTTGTTTGAGGTCCCGGAAATTTCAAGAAGTATGAGATAGATGACAGGAGAGTCATGATCAGAATGCCTAAACGAGAGGCGCAATCAGGCGAGGCCTATGACAACAAAGAAACCACCAAGAAAATAGTGGTAGCTGTGGAAGAAGGAGAAGAAAGATGCACATACATAGGCCATGACCTGACAGAAGAGGAAGAACAAGAGCTAATAGCCTTGCTAAGAGAATACAGAGATGTATTCGCTTGGAGTTATAAGGACTTGAAAGGGGTAGACCCTGATATATGTTCACATACAATCCCCATGACCTCAGACGCCAGACCCTCGAAACAGAAGCCCTACACATACAACGATAACTATGCTGCTAAGATCAAAGAGGAGATAGATCGACTGGTTGAAGCCGGATTCATCTATGAAATTGAGCACACTGAGTGGGTCCCCCATTGTAGTAGTGCCCAAGAAAAATGGAAAGCTGCGTGTGTGTATTAACCTTAAAAAAGTTAATGCCGCCACGATTAGAGACAGTTATCCGCTTCCTATCACTGAGCATCTATTAGAAAGGGTAGCAGGCAAGGAAGTGTACAGCTTCCTAGATGGGTTTTTGGGCTACAATCAAGTAGCCATTGCTCCAGAGGATCAACATAAGACGGCTTTTGCCACGGAGTGGGGCATATTTGCCTTTCGGGTAATGCCATTCGGGCTTACCAATGCACCGGCTACCTTTCAAAGATTAATGTGTCACGTGTTTAAAGAGTTCTTGAGGAAGAATTTGGAAGTCTATGTTGATGATCTTTGCGCTCATTCCAACATTAGACAGACCCATATACCCGAACTCAGACAGATCTTTGATAAATGCAGAGAATATCAAGTCTGCCTGAACCCAGAAAAGTGTGTTTTCATGGTCAGGCAAGGCAAAATTCTAGGGCACATAGTGTCTAAGAACGGCATATCCACTGACGAAGAGAAAGTGAGAGCCATCGCAGAACTACCTAGGCCAAAGAACGTCAAGGAAGTACAGGCTTTCATGGGACATTGTGGTTACTACCGTCGGTTCATCCACATGTATGCTGTCATCGCAAAGCCCATGTACGGACTTCTAACTAACTTTGAGTGGACTGAGGAATGTGAGAATTCCTTCCAGGAGCTTAAACGAAGATTATGTTCAGCATCAATCTTGACCACACCAGATTGGAGCAAGCCATTCCATGTTCATGTGGATGCCTCCAATTATGCTATTGGATGTGTACTCGCACAACCTACTGGTGAAGGTAATATGGATCTCCCAATTGCCTATGCCAGTAGACAATTGAATGCAGCTGAACGAAATTACACCACTACTGAGAGAGAAGGCTTAGGCATGGTATATGCAGTTAAGAAATTTAGACATTATTTGCTTGCAAATAAGTTCAAATTTTTTACTGATCACCAAGCTCTACTGTACCTGGTAAACAAGCCATGTAATACAGGCATATTAGTAAGATGGTTTCTCTTACTAATGGAGTATGACTTTGAGGTAGTAGTAAGAAAAGGCAGAACTCACCTAAGAGCAGATCATCTCTCAAGGCTCACATCAGGAGAAGCCCCACAAGGAGTGTCATATGACTTACCTGATGCTTACTTGTTTAACTTGGAAGTGGTACCGCAGTGGGCTAAGCCATTAGTGCCAGTGTTAACCTACGGGCCTAACCACTCAGTAATGGCCACACAGAATAGAGAGGTAGTAAAAGCCCAAAAGTATCACATCATGGCAGGAAGTATGTACAAGCACACAGATCAAGGGATCTTGGCTTGTTGTGTGGAAGAGGACGAGCACGCGAAGTGGTTGCAATTAGCACATGTAGGTGTATTAGAGCAACACTACTCAAAACAACGAACCCTGCAAACATTGAGGAGACTTGGAGTGTACTGGCCAACTATGGAAGCAGAAGTCCATAGAATGTGCAAGGAATGCCCAATTTGTCGCACTAAGCCACCAGTGGAACATGCCACCCTTTATCGCGTGTCTCTAGTGCCAGATTGGAGCGAGCCACTAGTGGCGTTTCTGAGGACGAAAACATTCCCTCAAGATATGACCCTGACGAGACAAAGAAGTCTAGAACAAGAGGCCCTAGATTACTCACTCATTGGTGATAATCTATACAAGCGCGGAAAAGATGGTTACCTGAGACTATGTGTTCATGAGAATGAATATCTAAAGATCTTGGAAACTGCTCACCAGGGTGTAGCAGGAGGACACTTTGGTCCAGATAGGGTGATCAAAGCAATCCTATTTGCAGGATTTTGGTGGCCCACCCTTCACATGGACGCACATACCTATGTGAAGAGGTGTGAGATTTGTCAGCGAACCCAGTATCCTATACGCAAAGATGAGATGCCACTGAAGCCCATGATGGGCGGACGTGCATTCTCTAAGTGGGGAATAGACTTTGTAGGTCCTATCAATCCCCCAGCTAAGGGTTCCCATGCTGAGTATATCATCATTGCCACGGACTATCTAACCAAGTGGGTAGAGGTAAAAGCCACAACAAAGAACGACACTCAGACAACTGCTAAATTCTTGTTTGAGAATGTATTCACAAGATACGGGCTACCTATAGAGCTAGTTAGTGATAGAGGCACTCACTTCTTGAATGAAGTTATTGAAAATTTGCTCCAAGAATTCTTGGTAGTGCATAAGAAGTCTACCCCCTATCACCCTCAAGCCAATGGGCAAGCCGAAAGCACCAATAAGATCCTATGCAATGTATTGACAAAATTAGTGAACAATAAACGCTCTGATTGGGACAAACAACTACACCATGCTGTTTGGGCATACCGAGTCGCCTACAAAACGGTACTCCAAGCCACCCCCTTTCAGATGGTATTTGGCCAAAACGCAGTGCTACCGTTGGACTTCTTAATACCTACATTGAAAGTAGCACAAGAGCACGAATGGACGGGTCATGAACTCTCCTCTAGACTTTTTGACCTTGAACGATTAGGAGAAACAAGACTGAGAGCAGCTGCAGGGATATATGCAGCTAAGAAGAGACAGAAGGCATACTTTGATGCCCATGTGAAGGATAAGGGCTTGAAAGCAGGAGATCTAGTTTTAGTCTACACATTGAAACAACACGCAAGGAAGCTAGAAAAGAGGGGCTACGGACCTATGATCATCAGTAGGATCTCCACGAGTGGAGCAGTACAACTAGCCACTTTAGAGGGTGATGTTCTCCCAAACTATATTAGCGGGTGCAGAGTCAAGTTGTATCAGGAACCCCTCACGGAGGAAATGCTAAGTCGACTCAATACTGCTAAGCAACGTAAAGAGGAGGAAAAACGAATTCGAGAAGAAGCACAGGCAGAGGCCTTAGAGCGCATCAGACGAATGAAGTTGAGGACACAAGGGAGGGATCAGCCTATGATTGACACTCAAGAGTCTCCAGGCTATCACATGGCCATGTGTGAGGCTTCAGGTGAACGTACCCATAAGATAGTGGATCGACGACCTTTTGTGACCCTAGAAATAGGACAAAGAGACAGCACAACAAGCGTGAGAGCTTTAATTGATTCAGGAGCAGCCACAAGTGGAGTTCGGCTTTCTTATTGCCAGCAGCTGCAATTGGAGGTAAAACCCCTAGAAGCATATCTGATAGGATTAGGAGGTGTTGAAACCCCTTGCATGGGAGAGGTGGATCTTCCCCTCTACATACAAGAGGTCCTCATGCCAGGAAAAGTGCTAGTGTGTGAAGACGAGGATCTGACCGAACCTCTGGTCCTGGGCCAAGACTGGATCTACGATCACGCAATCAACCTCAACCTAAGAAGTGGACTTCTTCAGGCCTGGGTAGGCCAAAGCCGTCTCATGATTGAATTAGAAAATCAAGCACTCAAACCAATAGAACAGGCACCAACTCCTGGTCCCTCCAGGAATCCACATGAAGATAACAATGTTGTTCTTGTCCAAACTTCTATGGTGCAGAGGATTGTCAATCGTACCAAAGGTACAGGAGTCAATGAGGAGTTCGCAGCGGGGTCAAAGGAGATTCTAAACATGAAGACCAAACACTATACAACACGAAGGAGGCCATTGATCAAGAAGCAGGAGCTCCAACTAGTGCAACACGGAGTACCTCGTGGCACGAAGCAGATCTGGATACGCAAGGATGGAAAACCCACAACTCTAATAGCAGACTCTCGAGGAGGCCACAAACAAGCCACACCATCACAGACACAAGTGAAGGAGTCCCCTAGACAACCTCCTAGGCACACCACATCTATTTGGGTCCCTAAGCGGTCAATGAAGGCTAGCCCCAATGCTAGACACATATGGGTGCCCAAGGCCTGTTTACGAGCCCAAATAGCTCCAACTCTAGCTATTGGCATAATTCAACACTCACACGTCCTCTCAACTGACAACGCAGGAACTCTACCTAAAGACCACCCTAACCCACACTCAACCAAATCGAGAAATGTCTGGAAATGGGTGCCCAAAAGGCCCCAACTCCATCACACTCTAGTTCATAAATCTCTACCTGTCTGTAGCTCTAAGAGCTACGAACCCTCTAGCAAAGTTTGGAGACTTAAACCATGTATCAAACCCCCAGACCCAATTTTTGTAAATCCATCCTCTCTGACATAGGTGCATTCTGAGTCCATTGCATAACCAAAGTAGGCATCTAGGATGATACTGACCTCTAATCACCACTCACATCTATCACAAGCACTTCACCTCTGACCACTAACCTTCGGGATTGTCATGTTAGTATTGTGAAGGGAACACCATTACATACTGTTTCCTATGCAACACTAATGTGCCTTTCTTCTTCTAGCAGATAAGCACCCGATTCCCATGGCAGCAGCAGCAGGCACAAGCTCTCAGGCAGGCTCTGGTGCTCAAATCAATTGGGATGCCATGCCGGTGGAGGCCCCACCAACAGCTCGGCCTGAAGAGTTCGTGAACGTGCGGAGAATTCCTATTCCAGATCCACCAAGTGGCCTAACAGAAAGAGTAAAGGGGCATTCTCACTGGTTCAATGAGATGCCAGGAGATTTGGGAGACGTTGATCATATCTGGGAATCCAAGATGGAATGTGGAGGAGTGTGGTGGACCTTCCAGTTCTTCTCACGAGAATTTGAAGCATTGCAAAATGCAGCTCCTCTTCAAGATATTTGGCAGAAAGCGGGATTGCAAGATTACTTTAGTGCAGCTTTGCCTAGACCAGACTTTCTTAGGTGCTACTACTTGATTGCCACACTGAAGCCGACAGGAGATAAAGATCATTCAGGCACATTCTGGGTGCCCTCCCTATCAAACCAGGAGGAAATGAAGAAGTTTGAGTTAAATGTTACTTTAATAAGGGAAGCTCTTCAGATGTATGGCACCCATGTGCCTTCCGATCGCGATCCCTTGATACCAGAGTCAATGAAGAGCAACATAATCAAGAAGTTGAAGGACATGTGTGCCCTCACCCCTAACATCGCCATACCCCTGCGAATGTGCCTTCAACACTTCGCATTTCCAGCTCAGGACTGCTTTACCCAACCTCACAAGAAAATATGGTATGGATTATATTTAGCAGAGACTAGAAGCTTGCCAATTAAGATGCCTGTATGGATTCTGGATCAATTGTATGAAGCAGGCAAGCAGGGTGTGAGGAAGCATACATTACACGGCTGCTGTGCGATTACCAGAATTATTTATAGATGTCTTGCATATGATGTGCCAATAGCCAGGGCCCTTAAATATTCACAACTGGAGTTTTTCAAGGGGCGGAAGTCAAGGAATCAGCCTGCGAAACGAATGCGTGGATCACTCTCCCAGGTAATGATCCCTCACGAGGCCACGACCAAAGCTTCCCCCAGAGAAGAAGCCTAGGTTGCACCTTTCACGATCCATCTTCAAGGAGTTCAAGTAGGGGACGTGGTACAACCCACCCCATCCGCCCCTCCACTACCTACTGAGGCTGAGTTTGCATCTATGGCCGCCTTAACTGAGGATCCCAATTTTGATTTTGAAAGATTCCTACAGACAGCCCACTTATCTGATAGTGAAGATTTTCCTGACAATGCCGATCCAGGATCATCATTCCAAGGAGAACATCCACAGGGCGAGACAAGCAAGGTACATTTGGGAGAAGAGGCACCACATACTCATGGTCCTAGCACACAAAATCAGGAAGAAGAACGGGGGAATGAACCATAGGAGAGTGAAGAGGAGGCCCCTGCTTACACAGCACAACTCAAGCGGCTATACAAGACAATCAAGCAGGTACAGAGAAGACATAAGATGACAGAAGAGGCGAACAGAGCCCTAGTGAACCAAATGCTGCAGGCCGAGAATGTAGACCCACATTTTGTTGAATCATTGAATCTGTTAGCGGACACATGTGGGATCGGGGAAGCATTGAGGACAATGGTCTATCAGGAGAACCCTACCTATGATCAACGAAGGATTGATACACGGCCACGACGAGGAAAAATGATTCAAATGGAAGTCTCTACGGCCTTGCCTTCCACAATTTCAGAGGATGTTCACATGACGAGCCCAAGTCCCACTGACGAACAAGATGTAATTACACAGGTACCATCTCCACCGTCACCTTCCATTCAACCCTCAGAACCCTTCTCCACCAGTCTTTCTGAACAACCGATATCCACCCATCATGAAACCATTGTACACACCTCCGTTTTTACACCCTCCCCCTTACCCACATCCATAAGTTCCGCCCAAATTTGTGAATCTCACACAGGACATCCTGCCACCGATCAAACCATAATAGGTTACCCTTCCTATCTCCCCGCCCATGGACAACCACTTGCCACTAGCCAGACCTTATCCTATCCTTTTCCATTCACCCACACATTTCCCCTCTCCCAAACCCTATCCACCACTTCCCTTGTAACTGCCTCAGGCTCAACCCAAGTCACACAACCGTCATTCTGGACAAACCTTGTAAATATACTCCAACAGGTGGAGAATTATAATAAAAAGTCCCTTCCCCAACCCCACTCCCCCACATTCACTGCCACCAGTAACACACCACCTACCGTTCCCGTATTCACAATTCACACTTCACACACTATCACATCCGACCCCATGGATATTTCACCATCCACAGGAGCACCCACCGCCACGTCTGTTCCACCATCATCACATCTCACTTCACTCATAGGCACATCATCCACTTTTCCCTTCCCCATTTCCCGACCCTTTGCATGTTCCACCTCTACCCATGCATCCACATCATTTAGTAATGCACTAGACACCATGGTTGAAGCGGCCACTCAGCTTAAGCAAGAGTATAAGCTATTAGAAGAAAATAACACAGAGCTGCGCAATCTCTCGGCTCAACTCCAGGCACAAGTCGATGCCTTGGAACTAGGTAATACAACACTACAACACCAGGTGACTGACCTCCAACAATCAAAGACAGAACTTGAAGCTAAGTATGCAGAGACAGGCAAAGCTATGGAGGAACAACTCAAAGAACAAATGGGCTGCAATGCGAGACTTCAACGCAACATGGCTCTACTACGTCGCCATCTAGCAGCGGCTCAAGAAGAGAACAGAAGGCTACAACAACAAAACCAGGAGAACCTAGAAGCGGCCATGGAAAACACCCCGGGAGCACCCATCGACCCTGCTAAATTCCAAGCCATCCCCTCAGAAAACATACAACAAATATTGGAAACCTATGCCAGTCTCTTAGAAGCACATGATCAGCTTGCTGACCAAGTCAAAGACCTACAAAAATCCCAAGTGCCTGCACCACACCAACGAGAACCTAAAGAGATGGCCAACGCTGCAACCTCACGAGAGCCGGAATTATCAGTGACCAATGAAGTACTAGAGCTACGTCAGCAGGTGGCCGAGTTAAAAATTAAATTATTACAATATGAACGACCCCCCTCCCCACCTGATCAGCCAAGTGAAGAGGAGACCATTGCCATTCCGATGGAAGAAACATTCGAAGATAATTATGAGCCACAACCTCTTCCAGGTGGCAGGATCACTGAAGAGGGACAGGATACATATGAGGAACCCCCGTCAGCATGGATGAAGCAGGTAGAGGAGATGGGCCACACTCACAAAGAGCGGGTTGCAACCCAGATGCTAGCCATGAAAACCATAGAGGAGACCATACTCAAGTCTGAATATTTCTCGAACTTGGCTCCTAGGCGGTTGATAACTAGCTCAGAGTTACAATATAAACCTTATTTTGTATTGTTGGCGGACTACAATGCTGAGATCAAACGCATAACCAACAAGTATCCCTCTTTCGCATCACAGTTCGAACCCGAGGACATCCCAGAGGCAGCCAAAAAAGGGGCTATATTCCAGCCCATATGGAGGCAAAAGTTATTGGAGACCTATCCGGAAATGTTACGAACATGGGATCATGCTCCCATGCATCTGAAATATAACCCATGCTTTGGACCAGTACAAAGAAGACGCTCCTGGAAAGCATTCGCCATCAAGGTTCAGAACAATGTGAATTGCAAACAGTGGCTGAACTACCCCAAAATCGCACCACCAACAGGCTCACCTACAACAGCGTACATGATGGCTACCATCCGATATTGGCTTCCACGCCTCCACTCCATGCCAGATGTGGCTGCACAGATGCTACTCAAGATATTCGATATGATGCAGGTTGTGCTCAAAACCTTCCGCAACGTATGTAACATTCAGCCTCCGATTCCCGGCTTCATCAATGGTAATTATGACCTCCTGTATGATATGAGCACAACCCCAAGCATACGCGTTGCTTATGCATGGCACGCACGCATCAGATATCTCCCTGCTTGCTATAAGCAAACTTTCGACGACATGTTCACCACGGGATTTTGGGAAGCACATTCTGAGGTATTTGCACCACGACCAACCCACCTGCTGCAACTATTTGCGTGCGAGCAAGCAATGCATTCAGAGCTCTACACTACGACACAGCCTAACATGCCTGGAGCCGTGAATTGGGATGCCCTCCAGAGCGATTTGGTCCGGGGACTACGTATAAAAGAACAAGAATTGGCAACCGACCTCCTGCAAGAGTACATCGATCAAACAGTGGAAACATGCAGATCTAGCACTAAGGCAACCCTTCATTTTTTTCAAAACCCTTACATCATTTTAAAGTGATTCTCATCACTAAAAACCCCTATAAATACCATTTTCACCTTTTTGTAGCTCCATTTTGTACAAGCCGAGGAGTCCTCGAGCTTGAGGAGCCTTAGAAGTAGTTGCCTGCCAATTTTCATATTTTTTAGATCTCGTTTGAGCCCTCAAATAAACCCTGGAACCTAATTTTTAACTAGGCCGAACACTAGGTCTGGACAGGGCCAAAGCTAAGCAAAAACTATAAATAGAGCTAGAGAGCTCATTTTTGGGAGAGCTTCTTGTAGTTTTGAGCTTGTATGAGAACTTGGTTGCAATAGAAGTGATTCCATTGTCTTACTCTCTTTGTTCTTGCCGTGTGTGCACGTGTGTGTGTATGTGTGTGCATGTTAGTGTGCTTCTCACTCACACATTTGTGCCTTCACTTGCTCGAGGTCGTCATACCATCCTCATGTCTTCCCGGATTGACATTAAAGGAGGTGCTACTCATCACTGAGCTACAAGGTGATAAACCAATTTCATGGTCTGCAAAGAAGCAACCAACTGTTGCATTGTCTTCTACAGAAGCAGAGTATAGAGGGCTAGCTAATGACACTCAAGAAGCAATTTGGATTAAGCTTTTGTATAAAGAATTGGGATTATATACTAGGCCTCCAATTATTTTTGGAGATAATACAGGTTCTCTTCACCTTGCAGCTAATCCTATCTATCATGCCAGGACAAAACACATAGAAGTTCATTATCATTATGTGAGAGAAAAGTTGCTAAGCAAGGATATTCAACTTACCTATGTATCAACCAACATGCAATGTGTAGATTTGTTGACTAAAGCTTTGGATGGAACAAAACTTTGCAGGTTCAAATCCATGATTGGATTGTAGGATATACTTGAAGATTGAAGATGAGGATTTAAACCAAAATGTTTGGCTTGCGGGGGAGCTGTTGGTGTAAATCACAAGCCTACACATTTGGCTTGGAAGATATCATGAAAACTCTACATACATGAAGAATCGTAGGAACATATGCTAGTGGCTAATTACCACTTTATCTCATTGTAAAAGTCAAATTGACTTAGAATCTTTTGTAATCACCTACCTAAGTGATTCGTGGAAAAAGTAACTCACTTGATTGAGAGAATATCTCCAAGCATTTAGGAGCTTGATCATAGGGAGCCAAAAGTTTGAATTTGAATTCAAAGTTTTAGTCATTTCCTATAAAAATGGATATGAAAAAGTTGCGGGTAGATCACTTCACTCCCGAGCTTCATTCTACTGTAATTGAGTGTGTGTTAGGACTATACCATAGCCTACACCTCTCTACACCATTAGGCAATGTTATTCATGCCAATGGGATTGTACACAAGTGTTAATTTATAGATACATTTACATCATTCATCTCTGTGTTCTCTGCTAGTCTACTCAAAAGTCTGTCAACTTGTCAAGGGCATATCTCGGTCAATACTCCACAAAATTCAGTGATTCAAAGCTTGTTGGATTCAAATTGAAGCCTATTACATGCTATCAAAATTTGAAGACATTCTATTCAGCCAATTCAGAGAAATCTGCGTCGAGATGCTCACTGGTCTATTTCTGCTACAGTCCTAAAAAGTCGGGGGTATAGCTAATCTTGCTAAATTGATTTCTCTTAGCATAGTTTATCTTTTTACATCATTCCACTTGAATGGTAGCTTACTAAGCTAATTAAATACCTCTAGAAGGAATTTTATCAATCGCTACTGTGCTGGTCACACTGAGCAAAACATTCAGCAGGTGTCAAGACATAAATAGAAGGTTTTCTTGAGTTTGTGATTTCCAAAGTTATCTGTTTTGATTCAATCATTGCGCATATCATTTCCAAAGGACATAGGCCATTTCTTGGTGTCATTGGAATGCTATGGAAGTCTACTAATCAAGTCTGAAGCTAAAGAGGGCTGGTACAAAGCAAGTTTAGCAGTATCTACTCAGTCTCTTAGATCATCCATCCATCTTTCCCAACATTGTTGTCAATGAGATTAAAGAGACCATGACAATAAGATTAAAGAGACCAAAAGAGACCATAGATAAATTGAAAGCCTATAAGTTTTCTCATATTGATGGGATTCCTAATGAACTCTTTATTGTGCTTAAAGATTTTATGGCCTCTTGATATGGGAAGAGGCTACTAGAAAAGGTGCTCTCCCTATCCACATGAACACTGGAGTTATTAGACTTATTCACAAAAAAGGAAACAAAGAGAACATCAATAATTGGATACATATCACCTGTCTCACTTCTATTTATAAGATCCTTTCTTCTACTCTTGCCAGAAGAATTACTCCTCTTATGAATCAAATCATCCTCCCCAAGCAAAAAGGTTTTATAAAGGGTAGATTCATTTTAGACACCATTATCTCTATTTGGGAAGGGCTTGAGTGTGCTAATGAGAAAAAACAAGACTACTTCTCTTTTAAACTAGACTTTGATAAAGCTTATGACAGGGTTGAATGGGATTTTATTCTGGATTCTTTGCATGACATTAGTTTCGGGAGAAAATTCATTAGATATGTTAATACCCTCTTTGGGAATGCTCATTCTAGGGTTGTCATTAATGATCAATTATCTAAAGCATTTTAGTTGCATAGATATATACAAGGTTGTCCTCTATGTTGGTGCAGATCAATCACCAATTGAATGTTTGAAGACTAAAGAATGAAGGATGAGATCAACTCTTGAAGCTTGGAAGGAAGATACATTCAGAGTATGTGAGGAATGTACACATATGTACATAGTTCACTTAGATCTTTGATTAGTCATAGACTTGTACAAATTTATCTATAAATACCCTGAAAATGTCGAGGCGTGATATGAGAGCATATGTGACAATAGATAGAAGTCAAGAATGAGGAAGATAGATGTCATGAGACATGTGAAAAGTTAGTTGAGTTTCCTCTCATCACTCAACTGTAACTTTGTGAGTAAATGAAGAAATATTGCGCCCGATCTTTTCGTGTCTGCTCCGTCTGTGTTTGATCAATTGTGAAATCCTTTTGAGGATATCTAAGTTGGTAGTTAATGAGCCTGTGACCCGAGTTTCAGAGTCTAATTGTAAACAGGCTAGGAGAATTGTTAGTAGGAACATTCATATGTGTTGAGTGTCTACAGTTCTCTGAAACAGGCGCAAATTTTGATCTTAATCTTTTGGTCAGTTCTCACTCCATAGTTTAAAGTTTTGTGCAAGCAAGCACTTAATCTTTAAGTTGGAAGGTAATCTACTCGTGGCTAGAAGCATTTGCTTAAACGGGTTTTGTACTGAGAGAATTGAAGTTAAGAAGTTAGGGGTGTCTAAATCGACTTCTCAGAAGTGCAGATTCAGACATAGGTAACTTGTGAAGTTGATTTCTCAAGTTATACTAAACCTTTTGAAGAACTTTAACTTGGAGGAGGTGCGCAATCTCTAGGCGACACTCCATACAAAATTTCATAGAAAACTTTACATGTTTGATAGGTCAATGAGAAGAAATTGTGCAGCAGACTTTCTGTGTTTCATCTTCTTCACAGAATTTTTCAACTTTTGATAATTTGGAGATTGGACCTCTAATTTAGTGAAGGTTTTGACTTACTCTTGATATAGAGGTGTTCTAAATTCAAGAGTAGGTTGTTCTTTTGGAGATTAACACTCTCCATCAGTGGTATCAGAGCAGGAGACATCAAATCAAGGAAAGGAAGGTCCCGACTGCTGCAGATTCAAGAAATTCAACAATTGAAGAACTAAAAGGTGAAAGTTTGAAGGCAAAGCAAGAGGAGGAGACCATACGACATCAAGAAGGACAAAAGGAGTCTAATTCGAAGTAAAGGTACATATATTGTTCATAAAGCTTGAAGATTTCAATACACAGGTAGACACAAGATGGGAGATTCTCTACAGATAGAGAAATTGGATAGGGAAAACTATCCTGCATGGTCAATGAGGATGGAAGCTCATCTTATGAGCAAAGATTTGATTGCTTACATCACAGGAGAAGAAGAGAAGCCACAGTTCAGAGATCCTAGTGTTCCAACTAGGGAAGAGTTAGCAGATTTGAAAAATTGGATGAAGAAAGATGCTCAAGCTAGGAGCATTATCTATATGGGAGTCAATGATTACTTGTTACCTCATATTCGAGGTCTTGAAAGTGCAACTGACATTTGGAATGCTTTGGAGGAGCATTTCCAGAATACTACAAAGTCAAGAAAGGCATCCTTATGGGCAGAATTTACAACCTTCAAGAAGAAGGCTTCTCAATCTATTTCAGACTATGTAACAAGGATGAAAGACATTGCAGATGCATTAGGAGCTGTTGATGAAGACATTGAGGAGGATAAATTGGTAAGGCAAATCCTTACAGGTTTGAGAGGTGATGACAAATGGAAACCATTCATTTTGTCTACAGAATTATCACTTGACCATTTCACTCCTGATTTAAATCAATTGCTAGGTCATATGCTAACATTTGAGCAGGATGTTAAAGGAGATGGTGACAAGAGTGCAGGTCATGCAATGTACTCAAAAGACAAGAAGAAGAATAGCAAAGGAAAGCAACAAGTAGGTGAAGATGAAGGAACAACTACTCAAGCCAACTTCCTAAGAGGAAGGGGAGGTGGCAAAGGTAAAGGAAGAGGCAGAAACAACAAGGATGGAGGCAAAGCTTGCTGGATTTGTGGTAAGACAAATCATTTAGCTAATGATTGTTGGCATAATAATCAGAGTAATGGTGGATATAATCAAAACTATAATTCAAGAGGTAGAGGTGGCAGAAATCAAAGAGGTAATTTCAGAGGCAGAGGTGGTAGGAGTTACTTTGGAAGAAATGCAGGTAGACGATTCCAAAGTCAACAATATAACAACACCTACTACAATTATGCTTCAGATCAAAAGGAGGATTCAACATTGATAATGAATGCAACTTGTGAAAGGCAGAGTGAAGATCAAAGAGTCTTCTACATTGACTCAGGGTGTAGTAATCACCTGAGTGGTAACATATCCTTGATGACTGAATTGGAGAATAATGTTTTTAATCATGTTGTTCAAACAAGTGACAACACAAAGCACAATGTGAAGTCAATTGGATCAGTGAAGGCCAAGGATGGTAGCACCTTATTGAGTAAGGTCTTGTATGTTCCTACAATTCCTAAGAATTTGATAAGTGTAGGACAAATTGTTGAAAAGGGATATGAAGTAAGGTTCACTAATGATGGAGTATATGTGGAAGACCCTAGCCAAGGGTATAAACAGATTATTTCAGGGAAAAAGGAAGGAAGATTATTTACATTGAAGATTCAAGGCAATATTGGTCATGCTATGTTCACATATGGAGGACATAAGATCTCTGAGTTAGATCTTTGGCACAAGAGGCTTGGACATTTCAATGAAAGAGGTATTAAATGTTGAGAGTGATGGATGGATGCACTCAGAAGATCAGTTGGTGCTGCAAAACTTGCTTCACACCTGCCCTCTTTTCTCTTCAGATATGCTTAGTACAGTTGCTTAGCTTCCAAATGACACAAAGAAACCATATATGTACTTTGGAAATGGTTTGGGTAATGATCAAACCAAAACAGATAACTTGGTACTTCAAAAATAAGAAAAAACTTTCTATTCCTGTAGTGATACCTGCTCAGACTTTTACTCAGTGTGACCAGCACACTTAAAATTGGAACAATTCCTTTTGGGAGTATTAAAGTACCTTAGTAAGCTACCAATCACAAGTGGAATCACTTCAATTGATAAACTATGCACTGAGAAATAAGTTTAGCAAAATTATAATCACCCCCGACTTTTTAGGAACTCTGCAGACACAGACCAGTGTGCACTTCGAATCGGATTTCTCCCAAATGGCTGAATGAAATCCTCTGAGATTTTGTATGCTTGTAGTAGACCTTGAGCTGGTTACAATGAGCTATAGAACTCTTGATTTGGTTCAGTAGATCCTGAGATATGCTCTTTTGAAGTTGACAGACTTGGAGAAGGAAACTCAGACAAAACAGAGATGATGAATGTATACTTCTATTGATAAATGTGTTTGTACAATCTCATTAGCTTGACAAGCATAGCTAAATGAGGTATTGTGGTGTTGGCTATGAGGTAGCACTCACACACAATGAGTTACAATGATCAAATGGCTCGGGGAGTGAGCTAGAATGAGAGAGTGAACCCGCGACTTTTCTTCTTCAACTTTTATAGGAATTTGTTCTTCATTTGAATTTGAAATTCAAACTAAGGCTCCCTTGAATCTCTCCTCTAAAAGTAGGGAGATATTCTCTCCATTACAACATTCAAATTTCCACGAATTATGAGGTAGGTAAGTGATTACAAGAGTTGCCAAGTCATAAAGACTTTTACTAGGGGTAAAAGATAATATCACATAGGACTAGGTTCCTATGGCTCTTACTTCTCATAGAGATATCCTTTATGGGTTCCAAGCCAAATCTTCCAAATGTTCAAGCCAATGTGTGTAGGCTTGTCTTGCACCAACAGCTCCCCCTCAAGCCAAACACTTTGGCTTAAGTCTTCTTCTTCATTCTTCAATTATTTCCTGCAATCCAATCATAGATTTGAATCTGCATAACTTGTTTCCATCCAATGCCTTTGTAAGTAAATCTGCACATTGCATATTAGTAGTTACATATGTCAATTGTATATCTTTACTAAGCAATTTCTCTCTCACATAGTGGTAATGAACCTCTATGTGTTTTGTTCTGGCATGATAAATTGGATTTGCTGCAAGGTGAAGAGAGCTAGTGTTGTCACCAAAGATAAATAGGTGGTCTTGTGAATAGACCTAACTCTGTATATAGAAGCTTCAACCAGATAGCTTCTTGAGTGGCATTGGCAAGCCCTCTATACTCTGCTTCAGTGGATGACAATGCCACTGTAGGTTGCTTCTTAGCTGACCAAGAGATAGGCTTATCTCCTGCAAAACAAATATAACCTGAGGTGCTTCTCCTATCATCCTTGCATCCTGCCCAATCTGCATCTGAGTAAATTTTTATGTCAATATCTGATGTATAAGGAAAGTACAAACCATGACTTTGTGTTCCCTTCAAATACTTCAAGATCTTCTTTGCTGCCTCTAGGTGAGGTACCCTTGGTTTGTGCATGAATTGACTAAGCACACTTACTCCATATGCTATGTCAATTCTTGTCAAGGTAGCATAGTTCAAACTACCTACCATACTTTGGTATCCTGTAATGTCTTTGATTTCTTCTCCTTCATGAGCACTTAGCTTTTGGTTAACCTCCATTGGAGTAGTAGATACCTTAGCATCCTGCAAACCAAACTTCTTGACCATATCCTGTACATACTTCTTTTGAGTGATGTAGATACCTGTATTTGTATAGATCAATTCAAGACCTAGGAAATATTTTAGTAATCCAAGATCACTAATCTTGAATTCTTTCATCATTTGTCCTTTGATGTGTCTAATCCCATTGACATCATTACCGTAGATTACCTCTGTACTACTTCTCTTTATGAATAGAGAAGTGTCTACTTTGCTCATCACAAATCCTTGGTCTAGGAGATAGGTGGTCAATCTGTAATTCCATGCTCTAGGTGCCTGCTTCAACCCATACAGAGCCTTCTTCAATTTACAAACATAATGTACCTTTTTTGGATCTTCATAGCCAGGTGGTTGTGACATGTAGACTTCTTCAGATAACCATCCATTCAAGAATGCATTCTTCACATCCAATTGGTACATGTTCCAATTCTTGGATGCAGCTACACTCACCAAAACTCTGATGGTTGGCATCTTGGCCACAGGAGAAAATGTCTCCTCATAATCAATGCCTTGGGTTTGTGCAAAACCCTTGGCTACCAACCTAGCTTTGTACCTGTTAATTGTTCCATCTGAATTCTTCTTTAATTTGTAGATCCATCTGGATCCTATTACCTTCATAGAATCCTTCTTGGGTACCAAGTCCCAAGTATCACTTTCCTTGAGAGCTTCTATTTCTTCATCCATGGCTTCTCTCCATTCTGGCTTTGTAATTGCTTCTTCATAGGTACCTGGTTCTTCATTCAACAAGTCTTTTGCAAGATATACAGAATGTTTAGTTACAAGTGATGTGTCATACCCAAATCTGATAGGCTTCTTCTTCTCTCTTTGAGATCTCCTCATTGCTTGAGTAGAAGTTTCTGGCTTATCCTCTAATTGCTTCATCTTCATCTTTCCTTTGGATTTCCAAGCTTTGAACTCTTCAAGGTTTATTGTATCATCATCTGAGCTTGAATCTTCTTGCTGAGTTGGCTCTTCCTTGGTAAGCTTTGGAAAATCTTCTTCCATGTCATAGGGTAAACTCACTTTCCTGCATTCATTCTCATACCATGAGTCATTCTCATCAAATATGACATCTCTGCTTACCTTGAACCCTTTGTTTGTGGGGTTGTAGAATCTGTATCCCTTTTGGTTCAAATCATAACCAATGAAGATACATTTTTCAGCCTTGGGATCTAGCTTTCCTCTTACCTGTGAGGGAATATGCACATATGCTACACAACCAAAGATTTTACAATGATCCAGAGAGGGTCTCTTACCATGCCATGCTTCATATGGTGTCATGCCATCAAGTGATTTGGATGGCAACCTATTGATGAGATAAGTGGCAGTGGATACACTCTCTGCCCATAGGTAATTTGGCAACTTTTTCTCATTAAGCATAGACCTAGCTGTTTCTACTATAAGTCTATTCCTTCTTTCTGCTACCCCATTTTGTTCAGGTGAGTACCTTGTAGTGATCTCCCTTTTGATGCCTCTTTCCTGCAAGAAATCTTCAAACTCATTGGAGAAGTACTCTCCTCCACCATCTGACCTTAGTCTCTTCAAGCTTCTACCTGTTTGATTTTCAACAAGTGCAAGATACCTCTTGAAACAATTAAACACTTCATCCTTATGCTTCATAAAGTATAGAATGGTCCACCTGCTATAGTCATCAATGAAGGACACATAATACCTTGAACCAGAAATGGAAGGGTCCTTGCTAGGTCCCCAAACATCTGTGTGTACCAAGTCTAGGTAGTCTTCATGCATGAAACCTTTCCTTGAATAGGGTAATCTGTGAGACTTACCAAATTGACATGATCCACATTTGTAAATCATGTGTTGCTTGGATACATTAGGTATCCCAAGCACACATTGATCCCTGCACATTTGCTTAAGAGTTCTTTCTCCTATGTGCCCTAATCTTTTATGCCATATCTCTAACTCTGAAAGTGTTTGATCCTTGTAATTATACAAAGCAATGTTTTTTGTATCTTCTAGCTCAAATGTAAATAATCTACCTGATTTCTCCCCTTTGGCTATCCTTCTGAATCCTTGTTTTGGGTCCTCCACATATGCTCCATGTTGTGTAAATCTGACCTGCAAACCTTTCTCCACAATCTGACCAACACTCATTAAATTCTTAGTTATTGTTGGTACATAGAGTACCCTGCTTAATAGGTTCTGATTACCATCACATGTCTTCACATTTCCAATTTTGACAACAGAGTGTTTAGTGTCATCACCTGTTTGTACCTGATGTTTGCCCTTGGGCTCTTCCAAATCAGAAAGTAGTGCCACATTGCCAGCTACATGGTTAGAACATCCTGAGTCAATGTAAAATAAATGGTCATCATTTGTACCTATCTTGGAGGTCATATTCATGATCAATAAGGAGTCATCTTGCTCCTCTGTGTAGTTGTTGTAGTCTCTTCTATTTCTGAATCCACCTTGGTAGTTTCCATTGTGGTTGTTGTTGTAGTTGTTGTTGTATTGGTTGTTGTACCCATTGTAGCTTTGATGTTGGTTGAATCTGCCTCTCCCTTGAGAGTATCCACCTCTTGAGTAGCCTCTTCCTCTCTGATTTTTGTAATTCTTGTAGCATTCATCTGTGGTATGATTGGACAATCCACAAATGTTGCAAGGTGATGAGTTGTAGGGTCTCCCCCTACCTGACTTACCTCCTCTGCCTCTTCCTCTAGATGACCTACCTCTCCCTGCATAATTAGCTTGAGAGGTAGAACCTTCTTCATCCTGTTTCTTCTTGCCTTTATCTTTAACCTTTTTTTCAGTATAGAGAGCAGAGGGGTTATTACCTTTTGATTGATCTCCAGCCTTTGTAAACTTTGCTTCATGTGTAAATAGTTGTCCCATGAGTGTTGTGAGATCAGGGGTATGCATGTCCATATAGAGGTCCATTGCAGTGGTGAAACTTTCCCACTTATCATCTGCCTTGAGTCCATTTGTCACTTGCCTGACTATTTGCTCCTCTTCAATTTCCTCTCCAATGCTTGCTAGTTGGTCTGCCACATCTTTGATCTTTGTCACATACTCTGAGACTGATTGCTTGGGCTGCTTCCTAAGGGTTGTGAACTCTATCCATAATTGATTCTTCCTAGCCCTTGTGTTGGAAGAAAAATAGTTTGACAAGGTTTCCCAAGTCTCTTGGGAAGTCTTACAGTTCCTTACATGAGGTAAAAGAAAGTCAGATATAGAGTTTAAGAGATAAGACCTTGCCAAAGCATCCTTTGCACACCATTGGTTGAGCCTTTCATGTTCATCCTTTGTAGGTAGTCCTCTAGTCTTGAATGAGGGCAACTCCTCATCTCCTGATATGTATCCAAATAGACTTCTCCCTTGTAGATAGGTCTTCATTCTTAATGACCAAGCCTGATAATTGTTTCTATCCAATTTGTCAATGAAGGAAGGGAAACCATCACCCATGTTTACCTTCTATGCTCTGATACCACTGTTGAGAGTGATGGATGGATGCACTCAGAAGATCAGTTGGTGCTGCAAAACTTGCTTCACACCTTCCCTCTTTTCTCTTCAGATATGCTTAGTACACTTGCTTAGCTTCCAAATGACACAAAGAAACCATATATGTACTTTGGAAATGGTTTGGGTAATGATCAAACCAAAACAGATAACTTGGTACTTCAAAAATAAGAAAAAACTTTCTATTCCTGTAGTGATACCTGCTCAGACTTTTACTCAGTGTGACCAGCACACTTAAAATTGGAACAATTCCTTTTGGTAGTATTAAAGTACCTTAGTAAGCTACCAATCACAAGTGGAATCACTTCAATTGATAAACTATGCACTGAGAAATAAGTTTAGCAAAATTATAATCACCCCCGACTTTTTAGGAACTCTGCAGACACAGACCAGTGTGCACTTCGAATCGGATTTCTCCCAAATGGCTGAATGAAATCCTCTGAGATTTTGTATGCTTGTAGTAGACCTTGAGCTGGTTCCAATGAGCTATAGAACTCTTGATTTGGTTCCGTAGATCCTGAGATATGCTCTTTTGAAGTTGACAGACTTGGAGAAGGAAACTCAGACAAAACAGAGATGATGAATGTATACTTCTATTGATAAATGTGTTTGTACAATCTCATTAGCTTGACAAGCATAGCTAAATGAGGTATTGTGGTGTTGGCTATGAGGTAGCACTCACACACAATGAGTTACAATGATCAAATGGCTCGGGGAGTGAGCTAGAATGAGAGAGTGAACCCGCGACTTTTCTTCTTCAACTTTTATAGGAATTTGTTCTTCATTTGAATTTGAAATTCAAACTAAGGCTCCCTTGAATCTCTCCTCTAAAAGTAGGGAGATATTCTCTCCATTACAACATTCAAATTTCCACGAATTATGAGGTAGGTAAGTGATTACAAGAGTTGCCAAGTCATAAAGACTTTTACTAGGGGTAAAAGATAATATCACATAGGACTAGGTTCCTATGGCTCTTACTTCTCATAGAGATATCCTTTATGGGTTCCAAGCCAAATCTTCCAAATGTTCAAGCCAATGTGTGTAGGCTTGTCTTGCACCAACAGCTCCCCCTCAAGCCAAACACTTTGGCTTAAGTCTTCTTCTTCATTCTTCAATTATTTCCTGCAATCCAATCATAGATTTGAATCTGCATAACTTGTTTCCATCCAATGCCTTTGTAAGTAAATCTGCACATTGCATATTAGTAGTTACATATGTCAATTGTATATCTTTACTTAGCAATTTCTCTCTCACATAGTGGTAATGAACCTCTATGTGTTTTGTTCTGGCATGATAAATTGGATTTGCTGCAAGGTGAAGAGAGCTAGTGTTATCACCAAAGATAATAGGTGGTCTTGTGAATAGACCTAACTCTGTATATAGAAGCTTCAACCAGATAGCTTCTTGAGTGGCATTGGCAAGCCCTCTATACTCTGCTTCAGTGGATGACAATGCCACTGTAGGTTGCTTCTTAGCTGACCAAGAGATAGGCTTATCTCCTGCAAAACAAATATAACCTGAGGTGCTTCTCCTATCATCCTTGCATCCTGCCCAATCTGCATCTGAGTAAATTTTTATGTCAATATCTGATGTATAAGGAAAGTACAAACCATGACTTTGTGTTCCCTTCAAACACTTCAAGATCTTCTTTGCTGCCTCTAGGTGAGGTACCCTTGGTTTGTGCATGAATTGACTAAGCACACTTACTCCATATGCTATGTCAATTCTTGTCAAGGTAGCATAGTTCAAACTACCTACCATACTTTGGTATCCTGTAATGTCTTTGATTTCTTCTCCTTCATGAGCACTTAGCTTTTGGTTAACCTCCATTGGAGTAGTAGATACCTTAGCATCCTGCAAACCAAACTTCTTGACCATATCCTGTACATACTTCTTTTGAGTGATGTAGATACCTGTATTTGTATAGATCAATTCAAGACCTAGGAAATATTTTACTAATCCAAGATCACTAATCTTGAATTCTTTCATCATTTGTCCTTTGATGTGTCTAATCCCATTGACATCATTACCTGTAATGATGATGTCATCAACATAAACACATAAGTAGATTACCTCTGTACTACTTCTCTTTATGAATAGAGAAGTGTCTGCTTTGCTCATCACAAATCCTTGGTCTAGGAGATAGGTGGTCAATCTGTAATTCCATGCTCTAGGTGCCTGCTTCAATCCATACAGAGCCTTCTTCAATTTACAAACATAATGTACCTTTTTTGGATCTTCATAGCCAGGTGGTTGTGACATGTAGACTTCTTCAGATATCCATCCATTCAAGAATGCATTCTTCACATCCAATTGGTACATGTTCCAATTCTTGGATGCAGCTACACTCACCAAAACTCTGATGGTTGGCATCTTGGCCACAGGAGAAAATGTCTCCTCATAATCAATGCCTTGGGTTTGTGCAAAACCCTTGGCTACCAACCTAGCTTTGTACCTGTTAATTGTTCCATCTGAATTCTTCTTTAATTTGTAGATCCATCTGGATCCTATTACCTTCATAGAATCCTTCTTGGGTACCAAGTCCCAAGTATCACTTTCCTTGAGAGCTTCTATTTCTTCATCCATGGCTTCTCTCCATTCTGGCTTTGTAATTGCTTCTTCATAGGTACCTGGTTCTTCATTCAACAAGTCTTTTGCAAGATATACAGAATGTTTAGTTACAAGTGATGTGTCATACCCAAATCTGATAGGCTTCTTCTTCTCTCTTTGAGATCTCCTCATTGCTTGAGTAGAAGTTTCTGGCTTATCCTCTAATTGCTTCATCTTCATCTTTCCTTTGGATTTCCAAGCTTTGAACTCTTCAAGGTTTATTGTATCATCATCTGAGCTTGAATCTTCTTGCTGAGTTGGCTCTTCCTTGGTAAGCTTTGGAAAATCTTCTTCCATGTCATAGGGTAAACTCACTTTCCTGCATTCATTCTCATACCATGAGTCATTCTCATCAAATATGACATCTCTGCTTACCTTGAACCCTTTGTTTGTGGGGTTGTAGAATCTGTATCCCTTTTGGTTCAAATCATAACCAATGAAGATACATTTTTCAGCCTTGGGATCTAGCTTTCCTCTTACCTGTGAGGGAATATGCACATATGCTACACAACCAAAGATTTTACAATGATCCAGAGAGGGTCTCTTACCATGCCATGCTTCATATGGTGTCATGCCATCAAGTGATTTGGATGGCAACCTATTGATGAGATAAGTGGCAGTGGATACACTCTCTGCCCATAGGTAATTTGGCAACTTTTTCTCATTAAGCATAGACCTAGCTGTTTCTACTATAAGTCTATTCCTTATTTCTGCTACCCCATTTTGTTCAGGTGAGTACCTTGTAGTGATCTCCCTTTTGATGCCTCTTTCCTGCAAGAAATCTTCAAACTCATTGGAGAAGTACTCTCCTCCACCATCTGACCTTAGTCTCTTCAAGCTTCTACCTGTTTGATTTTCAACAAGTGCAAGATACCTCTTGAAACAATTAAACACTTCATCCTTATGCTTCATAAAGTATAGAATGGTCCACCTGCTATAGTCATCAATGAAGGACACATAATACCTTGAACCAGAAATGGAAGGGTCCTTGCTAGGTCCCCAAACATCTGTGTGTACCAAGTCTAGGTAGTCTTCATGCATGAAACCTTTCCTTGAATAGGGTAATCTGTGAGACTTACCAAATTGACATGATCCACATTTGTAAATCATGTGTTGCTTGGATACATTAGGTATCCCAAGCACACATTGATCCCTGCACATTTGCTTAAGAGTTCTTTCTCCTATGTGCCCTAATCTTTTATGCCATATCTCTAACTCTGAAAGTGTTTGATCCTTGTAATTATACAAAGCAATGTTTTTTGTATCTTCTAGCTCAAATGTAAATAATCTACCTGATTTCTCCCCTTTGGCTATCCTTCTGAATCCTTGTTTTGGGTCCTCCACATATGCTCCATGTTGTGTAAATCTGACCTGCAAACCTTTCTCCACAATCTGACCAACACTCATTAAATTCTTAGTTATTGTTGGTACATAGAGTACCCTGCTTAATAGGTTCTGATTACCATCACATGTCTTCACATTTCCAATTTTGACAACAGAGTGTTTAGTGTCATCACCTGTTTGTACCTGATGTTTGCCCTTGGGCTCTTCCAAATCAGAAAGTAGTGCCACATTGCCAGCTACATGGTTAGAACATCCTGAGTCAATGTAAAATAAATGGTCATCATTTGTACCTATCTTGGAGGTCATATTCATGATCAATAAGGAGTCATCTTGCTCCTCTGTGTAGTTGTTGTAGTCTCTTCTATTTCTGAATCCACCTTGGTAGTTTCCATTGTGGTTGTTGTTGTAGTTGTTGTTGTATTGGTTGTTGTACCCATTGTAGCTTTGATGTTGGTTGAATCTGCCTCTCCCTTGAGAGTATCCACCTCTTGAGTAGCCTCTTCCTCTCTGATTTTTGTAATTCTTGTAGCATTCATCTGTGGTATGATTGGACAATCCACAAATGTTGCAAGGTGATGAGTTGTAGGGTCTCCCCCTACCTGACTTACCTCCTCTGCCTCTTCCTCTAGATGACCTACCTCTCCCTGCATAATTAGCTTGAGAGGTAGAACCTTCTTCATCCTGTTTCTTCTTGCCTTTATCTTTAACCTTTTTTTCAGTATAGAGAGCAGAGGGGTTATTACCTTTTGATTGATCTCCAGCCTTTGTAAACTTTGCTTCATGTGTAAATAGTTGTCCCATGAGTGTTGTGAGATCAGGGGTATGCATGTCCATATAGAGGTCCATTGCAGTGGTGAAACTTTCCCACTTATCATCTGCCTTGAGTCCATTTGTCACTTGCCTGACTATTTGCTCCTCTTCAATTTCCTCTCCAATGCTTGCTAGTTGGTCTGCCACATCTTTGATCTTTGTCACATACTCTGAGACTGATTGCTTGGGCTGCTTCCTAAGGGTTGTGAACTCTATCCATAATTGATTCTTCCTAGCCCTTGTGTTGGAAGAAAAATAGTTTGACAAGGTTTCCCAAGTCTCTTGGGAAGTCTTACAGTTCCTTACATGAGGTAAAAGAAAGTCAGATATAGAGTTTAAGAGATAAGACCTTGCCAAAGCATCCTTTGCACACCATTGGTTGAGCCTTTCATGTTCATCCTTTGTAGGTAGTCCTCTAGTCTTGAATGAGGGCAACTCCTCATCTCCTGATATGTATCCAAATAGACTTCTCCCTTGTAGATAGGTCTTCATTCTTAATGACCAAGCCTGATAATTGTTTCTATCCAATTTGTCAATGAAGGAAGGGAAACCATCACCCATGTTTACCTTCTATGCTCTGATACCACTGTTGAGAGTGATGGATGGATGCACTCAGAAGATCAGTTGGTGCTGCAAAACTTGCTTCACACCTTCCCTCTTTTCTCTTCAGATATGCTTAGTACACTTGCTTAGCTTCCAAATGACACAAAGAAACCATATATGTACTTTGGAAATGGTTTGGGTAATGATCAAACCAAAACAGATAACTTGGTACTTCAAAAATAAGAAAAAACTTTCTATTCCTGTAGTGATACCTGCTCAGACTTTTACTCAGTGTGACCAGCACACTTAAAATTGGAACAATTCCTTTTGGGAGTATTAAAGTACCTTAGTAAGCTACCAATCACAAGTGGAATCACTTCAATTGATAAACTATGCACTGAGAAATAAGTTTAGCAAAATTATAATCACCCCCGACTTTTTAGGAACTCTGCAGACACAGACCAGTGTGCACTTCGAATCGGATTTCTCCCAAATGGCTGAATGAAATCCTCTGAGATTTTGTATGCTTGTAGTAGACCTTGAGCTGGTTCCAATGAGCTATAGAACTCTTGATTTGGTTCAGTAGATCCTGAGATATGCTCTTTTGAAGTTGACAGACTTGGAGAAGGAAACTCAGACAAAACAGAGATGATGAATGTATACTTCTATTGATAAATGTGTTTGTACAATCTCATTAGCTTGACAAGCATAGCTAAATGAGGTATTGTGGTGTTGGCTATGAGGTAGCACTCACACACAATGAGTTACAATGATCAAATGGCTCGGGGAGTGAGCTAGAATGAGAGAGTGAACCCGCGACTTTTCTTCTTCAACTTTTATAGGAATTTGTTCTTCATTTGAATTTGAAATTCAAACTAAGGCTCCCTTGAATCTCTCCTCTAAAAGTAGGGAGATATTCTCTCCATTACAACATTCAAATTTCCACGAATTATGAGGTAGGTAAGTGATTACAAGAGTTGCCAAGTCATAAAGACTTTTACTAGGGGTAAAAGATAATATCACATAGGACTAGGTTCCTATGGCTCTTACTTCTCATAGAGATATCCTTTATGGGTTCCAAGCCAAATCTTCCAAATGTTCAAGCCAATGTGTGTAGGCTTGTCTTGCACCAACATTAAAGACATGATTAATAATGGTTCAGTGCTTGGATTGCCTAATGTTGCAGGTCAACATATGACATATAGATGTGAGGCATGTCAATTAGGTAAGGCTCATAAGCTTTCCTACTCCAAGCATGGTTTTATGTACTCAGAGAAGCTTGAATTGGTACACACAGATGTGTGGGGACCATCAAAAGATTTCAGTATAAATGGGTCAAGGTATTATGTGATTTATGTTGATGATGCTACTAGATGGATCACTATCTATGTGATCAAAGATAAGTCAGAAGTGTTTAATACATTTAAACACTATCATGCATATGCAGAAAGAATTACAGGTCATAAGTTGAAGAGATTAAGGTCAGATGGAGGGGGAGAGTATTTTTCTAATGAGTTCAGTGATTACTTATGGAATGCAGGTATAAAAAGGGAAGTTACTTGCAGGTACTCTCCTCAACAAAATGGTGTTGCAGAAAGGAGAAATAGAACACTTGTTGAGTTTGCAAGATCCATGATGAAGGAGAAAAATTGCCCTAATTATTTGTGGGCTGAGGCTGTAAATACAGCCACTTATTTGGTCAATAGGTTACCATGTAAAGCCTTGCAGGGTATGACACCATATGAGGCTTGGTGGGGTAAGAGACCTACCTTGGATCATTGCAGAGTTTTTGGATGTGTGGCATATGCATATGTGCCATCACAATTAAGGCACAAGTTGGAGCCTAAAGCTGAAAAATATGTTTTCATTGGATATGATGATAAGCAGATGGGCTATAGATTGTGGAGTCCATCTACAAAACAATTCATGATTTCTAAAGATGTTACATTTGATGAGCAAAGCACTTGGTATGCAGGTACAATCAATATCAATACAGGTGATGAAGAAGAAGTGAACCAAAGGAAAGGTAAATCAAAGGTTCAAATATTTGATGAACAAGAGAGTAATGAAGTGCAGGTTGAAGTGGAAGAAACCCCAAGATTTGATCCTGAATATGAAGAACCAGAAACCTCAAGAAGTGGAGAGCTTAGGAGGTCTACAAGGAATAAATGGCAACCTACAAGGTATAGCTATGATACTTCATTTTTGGCCACAAAAGATTATGCTTATATGGTGAATACAGATGAAGACCCTTCTACATATGAAGAGGCAAAAGGTAAGGAAAAATGGGAGAAAGCTATGCAGGAAGAATATGATGCACTATTGGAGAATCAAACATGGGATTTGGTTCCAAAACCAAATAGTCAGAAAATCATTGGATGCAAGTGGGTCTATAAGACAAAAAGGTTTGCAGATGGAAGTGTGTCTAGATACAAAGCTAGACTTGTTGTCAAAGGGTTTGCTCAGACTTATGGTGTTGACTATGATGAGACTTATAGTCCTGTGGCAAAGATGACAACCATCAGGACACTTATTGCTATTGCTGCATGTAAAGGTTGGAAGTTATGTCAACTTGATGTGAAAAATGCTTTTTTGAATGGTTATATTTCAGATGATGTGTTCATGGAGCAACCTCAAGGGTTCAGAGATAAAAGGTATCCAGATCATGTGTGCAAGCTCAAGAGAGCTTTGTATGGCTTGAAGCAGGCCCCAAGGGCATGGAACTATAGACTTGTGAAGTTCCTAAAGGAACTTGGATTTCAGGTGTCTAAGGCAGATAGTAGCTTGCTTGTCAAAGCAAGTGATAATGGTTTCATATACATGTGCATATATGTTGATGATATAATTCTTACAGGTACAGATGAAGAAGGAATACAAAGACTTAAGAAGCAAATGGAAAAGGAGTTCAAGATAAGTGACTTGGGAGACTTGTCATACTTCTTGGGCATGGAGATTACATATACTCAACATGGAGTATTTGTGACCCAAGAAAGGTATTTGAAGAACTTGTTAATCAAGTTTAAAATGGATGATTGCAGGGTAGCACCTACACCAATGGAGGTGAATCACAAATTGAGTAAGTTTGGAGGTGAAGAATTCAAGAACATGAGACAATATCAGAGTTTGGTGGGTAGCCTTATCTATGCTACTCTAACTAGACCTGATTTATCATATGCAGTAGGGGTTTTGTCTCAATTCATGCATTGCCCAAGGAAAGAACATTGGATTGCAGGACAAAGAGTGTTGAGGTACATTAAGGGTACACTCAATGAAGGTTTGTATTATGGGTTTACCTCAGATACAAATATCAAAATTTATAGTGATGCAGATTGGGCAGGTAATCCAGATGATAGAAGGTCAACTTTTGGATATATGTGTTATGTGGGAGATAAACTTATCTCATGGTGCTCCAAGAAGCAACATACAGTTGCTTTGTCTTCTACAGAAGCAGAGTATAAAGGCATGGTTGAAGCTGCAAAGGAAGTAATCTGGGTCAAGACATTGATGAAGAGTTTTGACATTATGCATGGGGTACCAATTATATATGGAGATAACATGAGTTCATTGTATTTAGCTGCTAATCCTGTTTTTCATGCCAGGACCAAACATATTGAGATTCAGTATCACTTTCTAAGAGAGAAGGTGATGGATAAAGAGATTGAAGTCATACATACTTCAACAAAGGATCAGATAGCTGATATGCTTACAAAAAGCTTGGATGGACCAAAGCTACAGAAGTTTAAAGACATGGCAGGTATAAAGAAGAAAGGAGAAACCTCAATTGATGATTGAGGGGGAGCTGTTGGTGCAGATCAATCACCAATTGAATGTTTGAAGACTAAAGAATGAAGGATGAGATCAACTCTTGAAGCTTGGAAGGAAGATACATTCAGAGTATGTGAGGAATGTACACATATGTACATAGTTCACTTAGATCTTTGATTAGTCATAGACTTGTACAAATTTATCTATAAATACCCTGAAAATGTCGAGGCGTGATATGAGAGCATATGTGACAATAGATAGAAGTCAAGAATGAGGAAGATAGATGTCATGAGACATGTGAAAAGTTAGTTGAGTTTCCTCTCATCACTCAACTGTAACTTTGTGAGTAAATGAAGAAATATTGCGCCCAATCTTTTCGTGTCTGCTCCGTCTGTGTTTGATCAATTGTGAAATCCTTTTGAGGATATCTAAGTTGGTAGTTAATGAGCCTGTGACCTGAGTTTCAGAGTCTAATTGTAAACAGGCTAGGAGAATTGTTAGTAGGAACATTCATATGTGTTGAGTGTCTACAGTTCTCTGAAACAGGCGCAAATTTTGATCTTAATCTTTTGGTCAGTT
This sequence comes from Ceratopteris richardii, assembly GCA_020310875.1. Lineage (NCBI taxonomy): Eukaryota > Viridiplantae > Streptophyta > Polypodiopsida > Polypodiales > Pteridaceae > Ceratopteris > Ceratopteris richardii. Next base: position 85,178,673 of record CM035409.1, on the reverse strand, counting down.
CTCACTCCATAGTTTAAAGTTTTGTGCAAGCAAGCACTTAATCTTTAAGTTGGAAGGTAATCTACTCGTGGCTAGAAGCATTTGCTTAAACGGGTTTTGTACTGAGAGAATTGAAGTTAAGAAGTTAGGGGTGTCTAAATCGACTTCTCAGAAGTGCAGATTCAGACATAGGTAACTTGTGAAGTTGATTTCTCAAGTTATACTAAACCTTTTGAAGAACTTTAACTTGGAGGAGGTGCGCAATCTCTAGGCGACACTCCATACAAAATTTCATAGAAAACTTTACATGTTTGATAGGTCAATGAGAAGAAATTGTGCAGCAGACTTTCTGTGTTTCATCTTCTTCACAGAATTTTTCAACTTTTGATAATTTGGAGATTGGACCTCTAATTTAGTGAAGGTTTTGACTTACTCTTGATATAGAGGTGTTCTAAATTCAAGAGTAGGTTGTTCTTTTGGAGATTAACACTCTCCATCACTCTAGCCCCCTTTTTGTTTGCCATTGCTAGTGATGCTTTGTGTTGGCTGTCTAGGAATTCCATGGAAAGAGGTCTGATTAAAGGCACTGATATTTCTAATTCTGCTTCTAAGCTATGGCTTCAAATGTTTGCAGATGATACTAATATTTCCACTACTGCTAACCCTGTCTCGACTTCCTCCTTCCTAGATTGTCTTAATACCTGTTGTGCTTCCATTAGCTCCAAAATTAACCACAAAAAAAACTAGTTTTAAAGCTTCCAACAATATTATTCCTGATTGCATTGCTAATATAGGTTGTCAGGTTATTCAAGAGGGTGTTGTTTTCATGTTGGTAGGTATCCCTATGGGTTTTAATATTTCCTTTTAGTAAATATGGGACTAGATTTTTAAGAGATTTAGAGATAAACTCTTTTATTGTTATAACACTAGTCCTTCTCTAGCCCATAGAACCTTTTTACTAAATAATTATGCTCTTCCTTGCTTTACCTACTGTTTATCTTGTTGGGAGCCCACTAAAAAGCAATTAGCTCAAGCTGTTGCTCTTTTCAAAAGATTCATTTGGGGAGGGAATATTCAAGACTCTAAAATTACTAAAATCTCTTGGAAGATTTGTTGTTTGCCTAAGAAGGAAGGGGGTATTGATGTTTTCTATCCTATAAATATGGCTGATAATCTTTAAATGGGTGTTTAGAAGTGTGAAATCATATGAATCATATTTGGGATATTGTGGTCTCCCCTTAAACTTATATTCCTATTGATCGCTCTCTCAGGTGCAGCTTATGGCATTCCTGGATGAAAGTCAAGAAAAAAATACATACCCAAAGATGATCTCAGTGGTTCTACAAGTTTTCATATATAGAAATCTCCTTGGACTGGTTGGTTAGCATTCTTGAATAATTGGATGCCATGTATCAGCGAGCATAAAGGTTATAAGGCACGCTTCATGACTTGGTCGAGCTTTATGCGGTAATATCTAATAATGATTGTAGAGTTGTTACTAATCTCTCCTCTGGTTGTCACCATGTTTTGATTCAATATAAAGAAAAGCTTGGTCAAATGTTGCCCAACTGGAAGAAGGAACATGTCTCAATCTAGCATATTGCCAGAGATATGTTGAAAGAATTCAAGAGAGACAAAGGAAACATTGACTCTATTTGTCCCAGACTAAATACTAGATAGCAGGTAAACTGGGCTAACAACCAATGGAAGTACATATTTAATTGTATATGGGCTTTTCCTAAGTGTATCAAGCACTTTGATTTCCAATGGGTTATGGACTAGAAAAAAGAGAATGAGAATTGAATCTAATGAAGGAAGATGTACTTTTTGTGGCACTGTGGAGGATTTACCCCACCCCTTTTTTAATTGTTGACATGCCAAGCTTTTTTGGCACATGATGGATCCTTACATGAAGCTAAAGAGCTTACCTCCAATCAAATACAAAGAAGCCATTTTGGGTTGCTGTAGACACATGGACTTGTCCTTGTGGAAAATATGGAGAAATCCGATCCTCTGGAATATCTGGATTACTAGGAACCAAAAACTCTTTGGGAGTGGCAGGAGGAACCATGTGTTTTCTCTCAAAAGGGCTCTTCTTGTTGCTAGTCATCAAAGTTTACAATCTATTAGAATTGCAAGTTTCCACTACTAACATTATCAACAACACCCCCATCCTAGTTTTGACGGTATACCAAATGAATTCTTTCATGAAACTAGTTGATTTTATGGTGCCAATTATTATCTTGGTGTGGGAAGAAGCCATTAGGAGAGGTAATCTTTCTACCTTTATCAATACTAGAGTGATTAACTTGATACACAAAAGGGCCCAAGGATGATCTGAACAATTGGAGACCTATATCATGTCTGACTTCTTTATATAAAATATTTTCTTCCACTCTTGCTAGGAGACTCAGCCCCATCATGGACAACATTATTCTCCTAGAGCAAAAAGGATTCATCAAAGGGGTACATCTTGGACACTATTATTTCTATTTGGGAAGGTATTGAATTTGCTAAAGACCACAACATTGATGTTTTTTTCTTCAAAGTTGATTTTGACAAATCTTATGATAGGATTGATTGGGATTTTATTCTTTAGTCTTTGCATGATGTTGATGCTAGTAAAAGATTTATTAAATTCACTAATATTTTGTTTGGCAATGTAATTTTTCAAGAGTTTCTATGAATGGTCATGTTTGTGATTCCTTTAGACTCCACAGATCCATTAGGCAAGGCTGTCCTCTTGCCCCCCTCATGTTTGCAATCACTAGTGATTCCCTTGGTTGGCTTGTTAAAGACTGTATAGAGCAAGGTACCATTAAAGGCCTTGAAATCCCTGGATCCCCCTCCCAACTTGGTTTGCAAATGTTAATTGATGACACTAACATGATCACTAGAGCTGATAATCTATCTACTGAGAGTTTTCTTAGATATCTTGATTTATTTTGTTCAGCTAGTGGTTCTATTGTTAATCATCATAAAACTAGTTTTTTGCTACTAACAACTCTATTCTTGGATGTGTGTCAAGTAAAAGATGTGATATCATAAAAAGGGGCGTTGTTTTTAGATTGTTAGGTATTCCTATGGGTTTTGAAGTTACTATGAAACAACGATGGTCTTGGGTACTGTAAAAGTTCAGAAAAAAGTGTTTCACTTGATGGGCCTTCAGCAATCCTTGTCTCAAAGAATTTTGCTTCTGAAACATTAAATTTTGCCAACTCTAACTTATTTTTTTGCTTGTTGGCAACCAACTAAGAAGCAGGTTTCCCAAGCTCTAGCTTTGGCTAGGAGCTTCCTCTAGGGGGGTACTCAACGTAACAACACGATCCCTAAGGTTGCTTGGAGTACTTGCTGCACGAAAAAAGATGAGGGTGGTCTAGGCCTTATCTGTCCTACCAGAATGGCTATTTAGATGGTTGGAAAATGGATTATGAGAGCTACATTGTCCAATGCTTATTGGGCTTGCTTAATAAAAAGAGACATTCATAAATTTGACATCAAAGACTTTAAAAGCTGGAATAACCTAGAGATTTGGGATGTTGTTGTGTCTCCCTTCATTTTTGTTCCCAAAGGAAGTGGTCTAGCGTGCTCTTTATGGAATGCTTGGATGAAAATTAAGAATGGATATTCTCTCCCTAATTCTTTTACTAATAAATTATGGTTCATCATATAGGACTCCCTATGGATTGGTTGTTGTAATTATTGCCCTTTGTCTATCAAAAATAACAAATGCAAAAAAGTTGGATTTTCTAACTAGTTGTCTCTTTACAAGAACAATGGGAATATGAATGTTAATGATCTGTTGAGTACTGATGGTTTATCCTTGGCCTGCAAACAGGTTGTCCTTGGAAAAAGGGAGTGGTTGATTGACAAATGTGCTCTTTTTCTTGATTTGAGACCTATGCATATTCATCACATTGCTGAGGACACATACAAGAGGTTCAAAAGATCCTTCATTCATGTCTAGACTATCCTCTCCAAACTCAACAACAAATGGAATGTTCATTGGAGTTCTTACCAATGGAGATACATGTTCAGACTGTTGTGGGCTTTTCCTTCTTTTGCCAGGCAAGCTTTACTCTTATGGATGGTCTTACACAAGGGCTTATGGAAATTCAGTAAAGCTAGGTCCTTTAACATCAGTTTTGGTCAATGTTCTTTCTGTGACTGTGTTGAAGACATTCAACATATTTTCTTGCAATGCCCCAAGGCTCAATGATTTGTGTACTACTCTGGGGAATCCTACCCTTACCTTCAAAGAGATTCTAATTGGTGAAAGTTGCTAGATAGATATGGGTCTCTCGCAGCTGCTTAGGGCTCAGATATTATGGTACATCTGGAAGGACAAAAATGCTAGAATTTTCTCCCAGTCTCCCAAAGATTTTTTGTAGTTGTGTAACCAAAAGATTAGATGTACTGTCAAATTTTGTAAGTCCTTGATGAATGATGCCCTTGTAATTCTTCATCTTGGCATCTCATATGTAGAAACTACAACTACAAACACTTGAAAAGTAGAATATTGGCCCTATACTCTGAAAAAAGACTGAGTCTGATGGAATTTCTAGACTCTTCTACGTAACTTGTCTCCCTCCTTTTTCTTTGGGAGCTCCCTTTTGGGTTGTATTTTATTCTCTTTTTAATTTACTTTCTCGTTCTATTTCAAAAAAAAATGGAGAGACGTCCTCCTCTCTATGTACTCCTCTTATAGATTTGTAATGGTTTTGTGCTTAGTACCAACTGATGTTATTGTTCTATCTTCATTCCCATTGTAAGCCTTTATAGGCGTTTGTATAGTGTTGATTGGCGTTCTTGCAAAAAGTTCTTAATGCCTCTGTTACAAATGTGGAAGAAATCTTTAGCATTACAGGAAAAGATCTCCTTATTTCTGTTCTTCCAAATGTGCCACATAATATGGGCTCTCAGAATCTGCCAAAGGACGATATCCATACGATTGCTAACCCCCAGGAGAATCTCTTTATATCCAAGAGGAGATCTATAAGAGACAAAACAATAAAGATTGATCAAGCTCCAAAACTTTTGAGCAACCTTGCAATTAATGAAGAGGTGAGGGAGGTCCTCAATTTGCCCATAGAAAGAGCATGTTCCTACACTTATATTAAATCTCAATGCTCTGCTCCCAGTATCCTTGATGCATAACAAGCCAGTGTAGGTGGGCCTGTTTTGAAGTAGGAGCAAAGGCCCATATGGTTCTGAACCTGTACTTCTATTGGTGTAGGTTCCACTATGTTTTCCACTTAGTATTGAGTTTGGAAGCAATCCTTTGAACAATACAGTAAGACTTTGAAGGAAGAATACATGTCAGCAGCAACATCTTTCAACTCAATTCTTTTGTGATAGTTGAACCTTCTCAGCTTGTCAATCAACCAGGTTCTTTTGTCATACAAGATCTGTTTACACAAAGAAGTTAGCCCATTAGTCTCATCAATATGATTTGTACTTATTACTTGGTTGTTGAGAGAAAGGGAGCTCCAACAGTCAAACTCAGCCTTCCTGCATTTGTTCATTCTAATGGACAGATTCAGAGGTTTATTGGTATCAAACCAACCAATCCAGATAGAGCTCTGAAACAGAACAGAGACATTGTTTTCAAAGTAAATAGGAATAGTTTAGCCTTTTTTTACCATCATCCAAGCATTCCAGAGTGAATAGACTAGTCTACTCCCTTTAGGAGTGATTTGAACACGAGAGGAGACAATATCTCAGAGCTTGATGTTGGTCCACCTCCTGTAGCCTGCAACATAGAAGTTAATAATATTTCTTTTTATGAGAAGGGACCAAAAATCTTCAAAATAAGTGGATCTTCAAATCCATTTAGTTTCCATTTGAACAGCCATCTTAGAAGGACATATAAGGCCAAGACCACCTTGATCCTTACTAAGACAACAAACATTCCAAGAAACCTTAGGAATTTTATGATTGGTTTGGGTCCCACCCAAAGAAATCTCCTGGATAGAGCAATGACCTGGGCAATTTGCTTTTTGCTAGGCATCCAACAAGCAAAAAAATAAGTAAGCACAGGTAGAATATAGTGCTTTAAAACAAAAACTCGGGACAGGTTTTGTTGAAAAGACATCCAATGAATAACTTGTCAACAATCCAATCCCATCTCTACTCAAAAGTAATGCCAAAACCCATGGGTATCCCAAGCAACTTGAAAACAACACCATCATTCAAGACAAGAAAATTATTATTCATGACACAAGCTAGAGGAACTTTATTAGAAGCATGAAATCCAGTTTTTCCTGAACTTGTCAACAATCCAATCCCATCTCTACTCAAAAGTAATGCCAAAACCCATGGGTATCCCAAGCAACTTGAAAACAACACCTTCATTCAAGACAAGAAAATTATTATTCATGACACAGGCTAGAGGAACTTTATTAGAAGCATGAAATCCAGTTTTAGAATGATTAACCACAGAACCACTAGCTAAACAAACAAGATGCAAACAATGCAAAAAACTCTCAGCAGATAAGTCATCAGCCAAGATGATCATGTTAGTGTCATTTGAAGACCTAATTGAGTAGAAGCCTCAGGGATAGTAAGCCCTTTAATAGTACCCTGATCCATACAGTCTCTCATTAACCAGCCAAGAGCATCACTAGTGATAGCAAATAACAGAGGAGTCAAAGGGCAACCTTGCCTTATAGACTTGCTAAGTTGAAAGGATTCCAAGAGGTGACCATTCATAGCAACTTTGGAGTTAGCATTGCCAAAAAGGATACTAGTGTACTTGATAAACCTTCTCCCAGCCCTAATGTCATGTAAAGATTGAAGGATAAAATCCCACTCAACCCTATCATAGGCTTTATCAAAATCAACCTTAAAGAAATAGGTATCAATCTTGTTTTCATTAGCAAATTCTAGACCTTCCCAAATAGAGATGATGGCATCCAAGATATATCTACCCCTAGTGAAACCTTTCTGCTCAGGAAGAATAATCTTGTCCATAACAGGAGTAAGCCTTCTAGCCAAGGAAGAAGGAAAAATTTTATATAAAGAAGTCAGACACGAGATAGGTCTCCAATTATTCAAGTCATCCTTAGCTCCTTTATTGTGTATCAATTTGATAACTCCAGAGTTGATAAAAGTAGAAAGAGCACCTCTCCTCATGGCCTCTTGCCACACTAGAAGAATATAGGGCACAATGAAATCAATAAGCTCATGGAAAAATTCATTAGGAATACCATCAGTTCTAGGAGATTTGCAGGGTTTCAATTTACTAATGGTTTCCCTAACCTCACCGGCAGAGAGGGGTAGGTCTAGGATAGAGGCGAGGTGCTGAGGAATCATTTTCTTCCTTTTAAGAGCAATAAAAGCCCTAGCTCTCTGGATATCCTCCCCTCTCTTGGAAGGCCTAGAGAAAACATTGGTAAAGAAGCCAATGGCCTCTTGCAAATTCTCCTTAACAGAAGAAACATAGCCACCTATGCTCTTTTAACATTCACCTGGTAAGATCAAACATATGCTTGTTAGGTTTGTCCACTTTCCCAGCCCAAAATTCTCTGGTAGAAGCAAGAGCACCACTAGCTAAGAGATAGTCTTCATAGCTTAACCTTTCCTAAAGATCAAGGAGCTTCTGACCCTTTATATTATCATCAAGATTCATATTTCTAATGTTATCTATCTCCCTCATAATCATCATTCTTCTTTTAAATCTAATTTCTTTGGCTTGAAGTTTCAACCTAGTAAAAAGGGACTGGATTTCTTTAATAGATCTCTCCCAAGATAATAAGGGAGAGCACTTAGCAGAAAAATGATGCTTGATAATATTCATAGTCCTCTCTTTCACACATATCAGCTTAAGGAGAGAGGCATCCAGATGAGGCCACCCAGCTTTGTACTCGGGGGGTTTCTATAAAGCTTAATTTTAAGAGGAGAATGGTCATACAGACTTGGTCATATCAATGTCACACTTGTGTTGCCAGAGGTCCTGCAACGTGTTAACATTCATGTACATTCTATCAAGTCTAGCAGAAAGAGGCCTGTTACTACATCTATTGCTCCAAGTATGCCCAAAATCAATAGAACAATCAACAAGGTTAAGGGAGTTAATCATGGTCATCCAACACTTCTTCTCTTCACCTTGGAGAATATTATCAGGGTTACCAACACGATCCTTATCAGAGAGAACCATATTGAAGTCACCTATCAAAATCACATTATCAGACAAGTGAGAGAGCTCTCCCCAATAAACACTTCTTTCACTTCTGTTATTAGAAGCATATAGGCGAACAATAGTGCAATTTATTGGGTCCTTGCATCTCAGACCAATCCATTGATTGGTAGGACTGAACAAGACTTCCTCAATGCAATGGGAAAGATTAGAGGCAATACCTATTGCAACGCCCCCTTTTCTGTTGTTATGTTTGGTAATGTACCAATTGTGCTTACTAGAGACAATCTACAGATTAGCAAGGAGATCAAAACCACCAATCTTGAGCTCTTGAAGACAGATAAAATCAGGCATCAAGGAGCAATCCTTCATCCAATTGTAAAGGACTTTGCTTCTCACAGGATCAGTAATACCTTTTATGTTAAGAGAAATGATATTTAGCACATCCATGAGGTAACAAACATGATAGAAAAAAAGCAACCAAACAACTTATTTTCTGCTATTCTTTAGGGGTTTGATAATGGATCCCAAGATAATAGCTTCTTTCCTCTTAGGCTTAGTTCTTGAATCTTCTCTTGAAGCAGCACCACCCTACATTTCTACATCTACAACATTAATTTCCTGCATCTTTTGAATGTTAGTTTTATCTTGTTGTTCTAACTGCTCAGTAAATGCATCAGGGGTCTTACAACCCATGACTCAATCATATTCACCAGGAGAAGAGTGTTCAGAGAGATTACCAGATCCTAATTTGTCCTTCTTACTTTTCCTGTTGCCCACCATGGTCCAATCTTCTTCCATGTCTTGGCGTACAGGTTCTGAAGCTTTCACCTGACTATCAGTAGCTGGCTGGGGGGAGGTACCTGGAGTCTTAATTTCTTCTCTGTTGTCTAAGAAATCAAAAGGATTAGTCACATTTTCTAAAAGAACATTATACTTATTATTCCAATTATTAGCCGCTTTTTTTTTGTTTGAAGGTAGTTTTCTTTTGAGGGATATTCTCCTGCTGTCCATTCAAATTTTCCAAGTTCCCTTTATCTAGGTTGCAATCTTTTTTTTTTATCAAGCAAGGGACAATCTTTTATTAAATGTCCTTGTTTAAAACAATTGAAGCAAGCATTGGGAAGGTTTTTATAACTTACCTTTTGTTCATGGAGCTTGTACCCTTTAGAGTCCTTCAGAGTCCTGATTGTCTTAACTTCTTTGGAGATGTCAACTTCAATAAGTATCTAAGGATCCCATTTGGGGTTAAACCCATTTCTAGACTTTTGTCCCAACACCTTACCAATGAGATTACCAATTTGCTCCACCCAAGGGTAAAATTCCACAGGTAGGTCAGGTAGCTCAACCCAAACAGGAACTTTGTAGGTTTAGCACCTCTAGGATTGAATCCAGGGTACCATTTAAACAGGGAGAGGGGCACATTCCTTATCACCTAGTGCCCTTCAGACATTACCTGCATTGCACTGCTTGCATTCTAAAAAAAAACAGATAGAAATTATTTGGTAGGAATTGAACATGTTTAATTATCAATCCCCTATTGCTCTAATTGTTCTTAATATAGGCTCTTAATACCTCTTGAGTTGGTCTAGGACCGTGACACAATCCAATGAGAACTTTCTCATATAACCAGTTATTTAAAGAGTCCCTATCTATCACTAGAGTGTTATCATCATTATCCTCACCATCAGAATCTATATTTATTCTGTTAGCCTCTAGCTCAGTATCCAAAGTATCTACTTTGCTCGTATCCTCAGAGATCTTCTGCTTTCCTTTAATGTCAACAAGGGGGAAGGGGTTAACAGTAAATGACGGGTTATCAAAAATAGAACAAGCACCCGTATGACTCTGTAGGACATCAGCATATGATCCCCTAGGTTTTTGAGTGACTTCACCATTATAACCAATTTGCCCATTAAGGTGAGCCATACTATCATGCACAAAGGAATGCATATTCATAGTGTCACTGAGGGGGGCCTTACTTCCTTGTCCATTAACAAGGTCCACCCTATCATTCATGACCTTATCAGCACTTCCTTCCATAAGAGTGTTCCACACTCCTTGAGTATTGACGGGAAAACTATTTAGAGACATACCTAACATTCCAGCAAACTTAGAGCTGTTTGGCAAACCATTTTGTAATGCTTCATGAAGATCCATGCGCAGGGTGAGAGGTTCCAAAAGAGGCCGACCACCCAGATGCCTAGGTCAGCAGAGGGCCAAATCAGCAAGCTCTGAGAGGGGGGCAAGAGGGGCGACCCCCCACGTTCTCTCAGTAGAGAGTCACAACATGCAGAGACAAGGCCGCGCTAGGGTTCCCAAGGTTTTTTTTTTGAGAGAACAAAAAGATTCAAATTAGTGCAGGAAAGAAAACAAATACATCAGAGTGCCAAAGCACAAGGGCTTATCTAAGAGAGTCTCCAGAAAATGAATCATGGAGAGTCTCTCTGGGGAGTACAATTTTAGAAGGGAAGCCTTCCATCTATTGGGACTCATCCCTCTCAAGATATAGCAGGGGTCAAAATTACATTGATTGGAGTCCTCAATGGACTTTTTACAACGCATAATAATCTTCCTCATACTTTGGGTACAAGCATAAAAGTAATCTTTGGGTTTACTAGAAAATATCTTCTAGTTCCTATTTTTCCAGATAAACCAGAGAATCTAAGATCTAAGCAACTGCCAGAGAGCAAGGTCAAGCCCCTTACAAACACCCAGGAGGATTTCTTTGTATCTAAGGACTCGCAACCCTTTGCCAATACAATATAAGTTCAAGAGCTTCCAGAACTTCTTTGCATTCCTACAGTTGATAAAAATGTGGGGAAAATCTTCATGCTGTTTACAAAAAGGACACTTTCTTGCACTAATGTTAATCTTCTTGGCTCTACTTCCTGTCCAAACTCCATGATGTAAAATCAACCATAGCAAATGGGCTTGCTTTGAGGTAGTAGAGAAAGCCCAAACTGTTCTTAATCTGTACTTCCATTGGCAAGTATTCCATTGGATCTTCCAATTAGAGTTATGTTTGCTAACATCCCAACTGCCATAGTGACTAGCAAACTTGAAATATCTGTAAATGTCTTCTACAGCAGCTTCTGGGCCAATCCATTTATGATAGTTGTAGCTTTCCAGTTTGTCAGCAAGCCACCTTCTTTTGTCAATCAAAATCTGTTTGCAAGTAGAAGACAAACCATGAATATCATGAAAAAAAGAGTTGTCGAGCACCTGATTGTTATTGGTAAGACTACTCCAAGACTCAAACCCAGATTTTCTCCACTTGTTCATCCTTACAGTCAGAGGACAGAGTTTATCAACATTAAACCACCCTATTCAAACAGAACTCTGCATGAAATAAGAAATGTTGTTCTCAAAGTAAACAGGGATCTTGTAGTTTTCCTTAATAAACATCCAAGCTTTCCAAAAAGAGCAAGAAAGATTGCTTCCCTTAGGTGTAATCTGGAAGGGAGAAGTGATAACATCCCACATGTTGAGCTTTGTCTAGCTCTTGTGATCTGTGACAAAAAAATCACCAACATTTCTTTTTATTAGGACTGACCAATAATCATTAGAGTTAATTGCCCTGAGAACCCATTTAGCAGCCATTTGACAAGCCATCCTGGCGGGACAGATTAAACCCAGCCCTCCTTCATCTTTTTTCATACAGCACATTTTCCAAGCAACTTTTGGGATCTTGCTGGTATGTTGAGTGCCACCCCAAAGAAATCTTCTGGATAGGGCAATGATCTGAGCAAGCTGCTTCTTACTAGGCATCCAACAAGCAAAAAAATAAGTTAGCATAGGCAAGATGTAATGCTTCAAAACGAAAACTCTTTGGGATAAGTTCAGTTGGAAAGCCATCCATGAAACACTTTATCTCTGAATTTGTTAAAGACCCAGTTCCACCTTTGCTTAAGGGAAACCCCAAAGCCCATGGGAATACCTAACACCCTGAAAACAACACCTTCCTTAATAATTTCACAATTGTTGTTTATAACACAGTTAGGGGTCACTTTATTGGAAGCAAGAAAACCAGTTTTAGAATGGTTGACCATAGACCCACTAGCAAGACAAAACAATTGTAAACAGTTCATGAAATTTTCAGCAGACAAGTTATCAGCCATGGTTATCATGTTAATGTCATCAACAAACATCTAGAGGCCAATAGAGGAAGAGGCACGAGGAATGGGTAGACCTTTGATAGTACCTTGTTCCATGCAGTCTCTAATCAACCAACCAAGGCTATCACTAGTAATAGCAAACAAGAGCGGAGCTATGGGACAGCCTTGTCTCACAGACCTACACAGCTGGAAGGGGTCAGGATGGAAGCCATTCATAGCCACTTTGGAGTTAGCATTACCAAAAAGAGTACTAGTGTACTTGATAAACTTTTTACAGCTCTAATGTCATGAAGAGACTATAAAATACGGTCCCACTCTATACGGTCATAAGCCTTATCAAAATCCACCTTAATTTTTTTATTCTTGAGCATACTCAAACCCTTCCCACATAGTAATGATAGCATCCAAAATAGATCTACCTTTTATAAACCCTTTCTGCTCAGGGAGGATGATCCTATCCATGATGGGGCTAAGCCTTCTGGCTAAGGAAGAAGCATAGATCTTATACAAAGAAGTCAGACAAGAGATAGGTCTCCAATTGTTTAAATCATCCTTATCCCCTTTTTTGTGAATTAGCTTAATGACTCTAGAGTTGATAAAAGTAGAGAAGGTACCTCTTCTAATGGCCTCTTGCCAAACCAGGAGAATAATGGGCACAATAAAGTCACCAAGCTCTTGAAAAAATTCATTAGGAATACCATCAGGACCAGGAGATTTATAGGGTTTAAATTTACTAATGGTTTCTCTAACCTCACCGGCAGAGAGGGGTAGGCCCAGGATAGAGGCCAGGCTTTGAGGAATCATTTTTCTCCTTTTAAGAGCAATAGTGGCCCTAGCCCTCTGGATGTCCTCCCCCCTCTTGGGAGGCCTAGAGAAAACATTGGTAAAGAAGCCATGGGCCTCCTGTAAATTCTCTTTCATTGAAGTAGCATTATTATCATTACTTTTCTTCAACAAGGGAACAAAATCCCTAGCCTTTTTCTTTTTCAGCAGATCAAACATATGCTTGTTAGGTCTATCAACTTTTCCAGACCAAAATTCCTTAGATGAGGCAAGAGCACCACTAGCCGAGATATACTCTTCCCACTTCAACCTTTTCTCAAGCTCATGAAGCTTAAGGTTTCTATTGGACTCACCATAAGAATCATTCTTGATGCTATCTATCTCTTTCATGATCATCATCCTTCTCTGTAGTCTTATTTCCTTAGCCCTAAGCTTATAATTATAGAAAAGCAACTGAATATCTTTTATAGATCTTTCCCAAGCAACACAAGGAGAACAATCAGAAGCAAAGTGAAAGCTAAAGATATTTTTGGTCTTCTCTTTAACACAATCAAACTTCAAAAGGGAGGCATCCAGATGAATCCAGCCAGCTTTGTACTCAGGAGAGTTTTTTAAAAACTTGACAATCAAGGGAAAGTGATCAGACATTTGAAGAGTAGTATCCACAATGCACTTATGATGCCAAAGGTCATGAAGTTTGTTAAAATTTATGTAATATCTATCTAATCTAGCAGACAGGGGTCTGGTTAAACTTCTATTCCTCCATATCTGGCCAGTACTTTTAGAGCAATCAGTTAAATTCAGAGAGTTGATCATACAAAGCCACTCTTTCTTTTCTAGACCATGCAAGATATTGTCAAGGTTACCAGCTGTGTCTTTTTCAAACATAACCATGTTGAAATCACCAACAAGGATAACATCATGAGACAAATTCTTAAGCTCTTTCCAACAGAGAATTCTTTCAGCATGATTGTTAGAAGCATATATAATGACAATGGTGTAGTTAATAGGTTCCTTGCACCTTAAGGCCACCCACTGATTAGTATTACTATAAAGGACTTCTTCAATACAATGAGAGAGATTGGAAGCAATACCAATGGTAGCTCCACCTTTTTTTTTGTGTTTAGTGTGATACCAATAGTGTTCACTTGAGATAATCTACAGGTTGGACTGAAGCTCGAACCCACTAACCTTCAACTCTTGCAGGCATACAATGTCAGGATCCAGATGAGCACCCTTGAACCAATTATTAACTATTTTACCTCTGATCGAGTCGGTCAAACCCTTGGTGTTAAGCGAAATTATATTTAGAGAATTCATGAAAGCAAGGAGAAGAAAGAAACCAACTCACTTTCTTAAATTCTTGAGGGGTTTAATAACTGAACCTGACACCCTTACAACTTCTTTCCTTTTTTATTTGGGTTTCTTAGGCATTTGGTTGTTCTCCCCCATCACCATTTCAACATCATCATCGATCCCACAGTTATTGTTTTGGTAAAGAAGCATTTGATCCTTATCCTGTTGAGAGAGTTGGTCAGCAAATTCATCTCTTTCCTTCTTGTCCGTTCCTGCACATGCTACTCCAGGAGGAGGAGGGTTAGAGGGACTACTAGAACAGTGATTTAAATTTTTTGCTTTCCTACTACCCACATATGTCCATTCACCCTTAGATTCCGGATGGGAAGAGAAATGAAGCTCCACTTCTATTTCTGGTCCTTTATTGGTCTGGTCTTCTGTCTCCTGCTTGTGATCACTTTCATCATCAAAGTTAAAAGGGTTAGAAACTTCCTCCAGAAGAACATCAAATTTATTGTGCCAATTATTGGGGATTCCTTTTTTGACTTTGTAAGCAGACTTTTTTTTATTACTAGTTTCGTGCTGGGAACTCTTAACTTGTTGGCTTCCCTTCATCTCTGTACTTTCCTTTTGGTTAGCCAGTAGAGGACACTCTTTAATTAGATGTCCTTGTTTGAAACAATTGAAGCAAGCATTAGGGAGGTTTTTATAGCTTACCTTCTGCTCATGAAGCTTACAACCATCAGAATCCTTCAACATTATGGTCATTTTAACCTCTTTGGAGATGTTGACTTCTACCAAAATTTGGGGATCCCATTTAGGGTTAAAGCCATTTCTGGACTTCTGACCTAGGACTTTTCCAATCAGTTTGCCCAAATGCTCTACCCAAGGGTAAAATTCAACTGGCAGATCGGGAAACTCCACCCACACAGGCACTTTGGTTGGCTTGGCACCCCTAGGATTAAATCCAGGATACCACTTGAACAGGGAAAGGGGGATATTTCTTATCATCCAATGTCCCTCAGACATGACTTGCATGACACTATTAGAATCCTCAAAGAAAAACAAGAAGAAGTTGTTAGGCAGACACTGAACATGCTTAATATTTACCCCTCTGTTAGTCCAGTTGTTCTTTAACCATACTCTTAAAGCTTCCTGAGCAGGCCTGGGTCCATGGCAGAGCCCAATCACAACCCTTTCATATAAGACATTATGCCAATTATTCAGAGAATTTCTATCGATGACAAGAGTACTCTCCTCTTTATCATCAAAATCAGAATCAATGTCAAGTCTTGAGGCTTCAGCTTCTCCATGTTCTACCTCCTCAAACATTTTTTGTTTACCCTTCAGGTCCGAGCAGGCGAGAAGAGGCGAGAGGTATACCTGAGTAGGTAGAGTTGTCGAACAAGGAGAAGTTGCTTTGTTGGTTGCTCTGCAAAATAGAGGCGTAAGTCCCCTCTTTATCGTTCGTGTGAATGGCCTTCTTCTCATGCTGTGAATCACCATATTTTTTGAGAGCAGAATGGTTCTTCTCTACAGCGTTATTTTTTCCATTGAGTTCAAGCCCACCATTGGAAAAGGAAACTAGTTCACCTCTAGTCCCAGCAAAGCTTCCAATGTTCTTCGATGCTACTCGGCCACCTTCCTGTATTTCTCTTTCCGACAGGTTATGTTCTATCCTGTTAAGTATACTAGAGACCATACCTGATGTGCAGTCAATGCCCCCTGTCAATCCGTTTTGAAGAGCTTCATGCAGTGCCATTCCTCGCTCGTCGCCAACACCAGGACAGATACCAGAAGGGAAGCAGGGCCCTCAAGCAACAGTGTCGAGCCAACTACTACAGCAGGAGCCCCCTCCAAAGGGGAACCAATCGCAACGAGCTCAAGTTTCACAGCCCATCTCTAGGGTTACACATTTTTTCCATGTCTCATATCCCAATCGACTTTTTCTTTTCATGTCTTCCTCCTCGAGACTGGGTTCCCAAGCTTTTTTATTTTTGACCAGAAACAGAAAATATAAAATTGATTCGGTCAAGAAAAAATTACAACATAGCTCCCAAAGGAATGGGAGAAAACCCTAGGTCAAGGAGACTAATGCAGGAGAGAAGTCCCCTAAAAAATCCCTCAAAGTACAAGATGATTGTTTTGATCAAGGCAGGTTACAACATATTTTCAATATACATCTGAATAAAGAGAGACATATTGGTTCTGATAGGAGAAGGGAACTGTAACAGTTTGTCTCTCCACCTATTACAAGGATACTTCTTGAGGATCTCAAAAGGACTAGATTCTTTAGCTGGTTCACCGCTAATAGACTTATTGCACTTGTCCAAAAGTCTCTTAATCCCCAACATACAGGAGAATAAGAAGTCTTTACAATTTTTTTCATAAATTTTGTTGTTCTTGTTCTTCCAGATAAACCAGAGGATTTGAGCCCTTATGAGCCGCCAGAGTACCACATTCATCTTGTTAACTTCACCAATGAGAATTTCTCTTATGAGCCGCCAGAGTACCACATTCATCTTGTTAACTTCACCAATGAGAATTTCTCTGGATCTAGGCACCTTCAACCCATAAGTGTTACAATAAAGATAAATGACCTTCCAGAATATAGAGGAAGACAATCCGCTCTATGATTGATTGGTATTCTTTGGCAATGGGGATCCTGCCCAGTGCACATTTTGTAATCTTCCTTTATTTAATTTAATTATTTTCCTGTTGTCTTAAAAAAAAAAAGAGAGAGAGACATTAAGAATACAAAGAGTATGCTTGTTGTCGTACGTGCTTGTTGTCGTACATGGGGCGCCATCCACGGATACTGGGCGGAGTCGCGATCAAATTTGAAATGCAGGGAAAGGGAATGTCGTCGGATGTGATGCTATTGGATGCTAGTGCAGCAGCAGAGACGCATGAGGAAGTCGAAAAAGACAGGCCGAACAAGACGACAATTCTCTAACAACAAAGGGGCGCTGCGCCGCTGGCACGTTGCCGCCGCGGAAGCGCAGAATGTTGAAGAAGCTGGCGCAAATAGAGTGTAAAAGGGATGGCGACATTGAACTCTGAGGACCCGGTCGGCCCAGGAGGACGGGCTGCTCTCAGCAGCGCTACGGAGGGAAGTCGGACGGATTAGCCGTGAAGGTCGCCCCGGGGGGCGCAGATCAGAGGCGAAGGGAGCTGTCATTGGCTGAAGCAAGGCGCCCCGGCCCCTGCGCTTCCCACTGAACCGCTGCCGTCAGAAATAGTTATGAGAAAATGGAAGGCGCAGCCCAAGATGGACAGTAGCGCCGCTGAGGGGGGCCGAAGGAAGGGGAGCCCTCAGGGCACTGGGCAGCTCCGGGCGGTCCTTCCAGAGGGTCGATTTCATAAACAGCACGCTGCAGAGAGGATTGCCGCCGGCAGAGCTGTGGCGCTGTAGCCACTCGAGCTGTAGGTGTGTAACGTGTTAATGATGGCAGCGTGCATGCACCATCTGACAGGGTAAATGAGTCAGGGGCTACCTTCCAACAGCCGCCCGCCCGTGAGGCTGTCGCTTTCCAATGTCTGCTGTCAAGAGGAGCACGTTGGAAGTGGACAGAGCAAAGAGTGTGTACAGAGTCTCCAGACCTCCTGTTGGCACGGCGCACGGATGACTTGCTCTCAAGCCTGCCATCAGTAAAATGGCTCTGAAATTTATAAAAAGAGAAAATCGCTTTCGATCTTCAATCACATTCTAGTAGCCGGAATTCCTGAGCCGTGCAAATTCCTTGTGGTCAGGCTTGCATGCTCATGCCCGGGGATTCATCGTCTCAACTCTTGCCAGCTGGCGGAGGTAGTGGCGGTTCCCACGAAAGCTAGGGTTTTTTTTTAAATGCAAGGAAATCCATTAAAGAAAGATTACAAAGGCACTAAGGCTGAGAGCATAGGCAGAGCTCAATGGGTATGGAGATACTTTTAGAAGAATAGAGCTTTTTTTTTAAAGCAAGAACCAAAAAAAGAAATATTAATGCAGGTAGATGTTAAAGTACAAGGGCAAGCCCCGGCAAATAAGATACATCATAATATCATGTCCAAAAAATGGACCATATTCAGCCTTGGTGCAGAGTACAGGGATAGCAGTTTATCCTTCCATCTATTGAATCCATATACAGACAATACTCCATGTGGGTTGGAGTTAACTAAAGGGGCATCCTTAATGGATGTAATACATGTATTGAGAACTCTCTTGATACCCAGATTACAAGAAAACAAGAAGCCTTTTGGGGTACTAGAGAAGAGTTTGTGATTCCTCTTCTTCCAAATATACCAAAGAATGTGAGCTCTTAACATTTGCCACAATAGAATGTCCATTTTGTTACATTCTCGAATCAATATTTCTCTGTATCCTAAAGATGGCATACCATTGCTAGTATAGACACATTGATACATCTGCAAAACCTTTGAGCATTCCAACTGTTAATAAAAAGATGGGAAATATCTTCCACATTGTCACACTAACAACATAGTCATGCATTAATATTAAACTTCTTTGCTTTGCTACTTGTCTACAATCCCTTATGAAGAATAATCCATTGAAGGTTGGATTGTTTAGCAATAATAAGAAAAACCTACAAGCATTGAATTTGTATTTCCAATGATGTGGATTCCGCTACAAGTTCCAGCTCCTATTCAATCTATCAGTAATCACTTTAAGGGAAGTATGTGTCCTCTTGAATTATATGTACATGTCTTCAGCAACAACATGAATATCCACTTGTTTGGACAAATTGTAGCAGGTCAACTTCTCTTGGAGTCTATATTTCTTTTCTTTGAGCATCTGCTTACAGGCATACGATAAAAACTGCTAATACCCATAATATAGTTATCATATATGAACACATCATTTCTATAAAAGCTTTGCTAGTTAGTAAAACTAGACTTCCTGCATTCATTCATTCTTATTGACAAAGAGGTATTATCATTATGAACCAACCAACTTGTCCACATTGAATCCTGTAAGAGAAAGGAGAAATTATTAGAAAATTAATGAGGTTAATAATATCATATTTCGCTTTGATCTAGGAATTCCAAAAAGAAAAAACAATTTACTTCCTTTGGGCACCAAGATAAGAGGAGAAACTACAATATCCCACACTTGATTATTGATCCCATTCTTGTGATGTTTAACATAAAATTGATTAGCATTTCTCTTTATCAGACATGCCCAATAATCATTAGATTGAACATATCTTAGAATCCACTTAGCTACCATTTGAGTAGACATTTTGGTAGGACATATTAACCCTAACCCTCCCTCATCTTTCCTCATACACCATATACTCTAGGCAACTTCGGGTATCCTGTTGATGAACTAAGAGCCTCCCCAAAGAATCTTCTGGCTAGAGCAATGGCTTGAGAAATCTGCTTTTTGTTGGGCAACCAATAAGCTAAAAAGTATATTAGAGAAGGCAAAATATAATGCTTCAAAACAAAAACTCTTGGAGACAAATTATCTTGTGAACCCATCCATTTGAATATCCTATTACGAAATTTATCTAGGATCCAATTCCATCTCTGTTCATAGGAAATGTTAAAGCCCATTGGACTTCCCAAAAGACAAAAAAAACTCCTTCCTTGATGATGTCACACTCACTTTCTTTCACACAATCAAGAATACACTTATTAGAAGCAAAAAAAACAGTCTTTTTATGATTGACAATCGAGCCACAGCTAGCAGTACAAAAAAGATTTAAACACTTAAGGAAGTTTTTCAGCACACTGATTGTCATCCCTAGTTATCATATTTCTATCATCAACAAACATTCGCAAGCCCATTTGGGATGGGTCATCAGGGATCTCTATGCCTTTAATAATACCTTGTACCATACATTCTCTAGTATTGCTCTTCATCAATGATCTCTCCAATGCTTCCAAGTTGATCTGCTAGGTCCTTCATTTTGGTGAACTCCATCCATAGTTGACTTTTTCTTACCTTGGTACTTGATGAGAAGAATGCTTCAAGAGCATTCCAAGTCTCCTGTGAAGTATTGCAACTCATGATGTGTGGAAGTAAAAAATCAGAGATTAAGAATATATGACTTGGCTAGAGCATTTTGAGCACCATGTCGTTAACCTCTTTTGTTATTCTTGAGTTGGTTGTCCTTTGCTTTTGAGGATTGCCATCATCTCATCTCCAAATATGTAACCATAGAGGTTTCTCCCTTGAAGATAAGCTTCCATTCTAATTGACCAAGCCGAGTAGTTACCTTGATCCACTTTTTCTATGGATGAAGGAAATCCATCTCCCATGTTGATTTGTTATTTCTTTGATACCACTGTGAGGAGATGGATAGGTAGGTCCCAAAGATGAGCTAGTGTTGCACAAAACCTACTCTACACCTACCAAGTTCACTCTACAGATGCTTAATAGAATGTTTTAGCTTTACAATAATGCATTTGGAACCACTAGGTGCTTTGGAACATCATTCCCAAAAATTTGCATCAAAATAGATAACTTGCATCTACTAGAAAGGTGAGGAAACCTTCTAATTTCGGAATAGAAGTGCTTAGTATTTTGTTCAAATATCATAACCTGGTATGAATTTGTTGGAAATGAGGTAGGCCCTTGGCTCATGTCACAGGTCCATGGTTCCATAGGTCCAACATATACAACATTAATTCCAGCAATCTTCAATATTGACAAAACATGAACATACCACAACTTAATCATACAAATGATGAGATAAAGTTCGAGAAAGAATAGACTACATGTGTAAGGTGTTACGTAAGCCATCGCTTACTCATAGTATCATATATACCAATGTTCAATGTACAATGTGGGAGCAAAACTCTCAGCCACTCTATGTGATGAGAAATAGATGAATGAGTGAATGTACAAATGTAACAAACATATCCAGATGTGTAGAAATCTGAATATTCATGAGATGTGCGACCTTATAGGTTATAGAAGAGTGAATATGAGTGACTAAAAGAGGAAGGATCAGTGTGAAACTGATAGTCAACAAACCCTCATCTGAACTTAGGCTATGGAAGACCCTAAGTCAGATACGTGTGTGAAAAGATCACATACTTATAAAGTAGCATAGAACGCTAGCAAGTTTGCTGCAGGAAATCCTCAAACTCATGTGAACACACCTTCTCAAACACCTCATCAAAATATGCATAAAGCATATACGTACTGTTTCTCTTGTACCTATGCTGAATAGGACTCCTCCTGATATGAACGCTACGGCCTCCATAAACTTCAAGTAGTACCTGTGTGCATAAAGAGAATATGTACGTGAATACTTAACATAAGATGTAAATCTTATGTTAACCACCATCCAATGTCTTTGAAGTAGCCCGACATCTTCTTGTAGAAGACAATCTTCAACCTGACATCTTCTTGTAGAAGACAATCTTCAAATACACCATGTAGATGGCCTATCCTCACCATCAAGCTGCTAATGACCAAGTCTTCTTGCCATGAACAAGAGATAACCTCCTCTCCATGAGCTAGAGTGTGAGCACACCCTTCATCTTCGCCAAGAAGAATCATTAAGAAGAACTCCATAGCTGCTCCTCAACATGCTTCAATTAGCACCATGGCTACCCCATGTGCTAGAAGAAACATCACCTCTATTGAGGTCCAAGCTCCAAGCTTGTGTTGAACACTAGGTGAAGGATGAATAGAAGTGACCCAAAGTACTTCTTATATAGTAGATTGTATTCTCTGAAAAGCACTCCTCCAAAATCAAATAAAGCACGATCGTAAAACTCCATCGCTAATTGTGATCCTTGTCCGCTAATTAAAGCAAAAGCATAGTCATCGGGATCGTTCACTGTTCGTTTCTTGTGTAAAGCTAAAAAGCTTTTATTAAAAGCTCTCTCACGCTACCGCCAGCAGGGATCGAACCCACGCGCCTAGGATGGAAGGATAATCATTTAACCACGATGCCCATGTGCTTTGTTGTTGGAGGATTTACTAAAATGCGCTTTACATACTGTAGAATTCTGGACAAAGTGGACCAATTTGACCATGGATAATGTCCTATATGACATTGTATTCCAACAATCCCCCTGCAATGTCATATTGGTACAATCTGAACTGAATCTGCAAACTTTATAAGCTGCAAACTATCACAAGCTTCTTATAGCCTGTCAGAAGCTTCAAGCTTGTACTGCAGCACTTCAGAACTTTTCTTCAAAGGTCTTCTTCAAAACTGAATTTGACTTTCCTTCAAAAAACCTTAACTTGCTGAATATGAACCATAATACTTGAGAAAATATGCAAACTAGATATCCAATAGTGTTCTCATCAAGCAATCACTGCTTGACAATAAATATAGCATGCACTGTCTCCGAACCTGCTATCTCCTGTTTTCAAAAACCTGAAAACAAACACTATGATCCATATATTTGCATTTACCTTCCAAAAGGATTTCTCAACGTACTTCTGCTGCGTCATGTAAATACACTAAACAAAATCAGGAACTGAATCCTGGAACCTGTGATTGACAACTCACAACTTAATGTATCATGAACATTGCTAGTTCATCTCTGACTGTACTCAAGTCACGTCAACTCATCTCAATTGAAATCAACTAAAATATGAGTCTCATCAAAAAAATCTATGATGTCATCATGTCTTCATCCTTTAAATCCTTCATACCTCTTTCCTTCAGAACCTGGTATAAACATATATGTGCGCACTTCTAAAATATACCTTTCTGAAATATCAAGCTTCTCTTCAATAGAACTCTGGAACCTTCTCTTGAACAGGAACATCCTAACATGAACTTTCTCCAAACATTCTTCTTATTCCTTCTTCTTTCAAAGCTGGAACATAAAGAGAACCTGACAAAGGAAATATAGGAATACCTGATATAGGAATACCTGATATAGGAATACCTATAGGTATGAATCTGCATTCTTTTACATATGGCTGAAAATAAGTCTTCATGTTTCATCACCCCCCTGGATGATTTAACACTAGTATCCAGTATTCTTCAAATTTATCAGACTTTCTGAAATCTAGAATGTCTTCCTTCATAAATCTGATGTTCAGTGATCAATACTTGTATGTTAAACAAAATTTCTGAACCCTTTTTATTAGCATTGTACACATGCCAATAGCTTTCCATGTCATTCCTCAGCTTTCCAAATTGTAGAATAAGGTTAGCTGATCCTAACATAACAAAACCTTGCTGAAAGCTTTATAGGATTCATAACCTTCAGTAACATAACAAGTATCTTCTATCTCTCTGCAACACAAATTTGATAGAGCCGGAATCTTTGACTTTCTTCTTCCAATGTTAAGAATCTTCACAAACAAAGGATAGACAACTGAATCATAAATACTCAAGATCATACAAGATCTATCCAAGATCAATGATCTCTCCTGTGTAGAATCTGCTCTCATCAAACTTTCATGACTGAGTGTTTGATTTTTTACCTGAATGTCTCCAAGTGTCCATGCTTCTCAAAAAGTTGTAAAACTTTTCTTCATACAAATCCTTCCAAGAATTTGCAATTCCTACTTGAAACATAAGTGGACAAAACTTCTCACCTTGAGAACTCCAAAAGCTGCAAGTTGATACTTCATCTTTTTCATATTTTACCCGGGTGAAATGTGATAGTACCTGCTTGATTTTCTTTTGGCTAACTCCACTTTTCAATCAAGTGATAGGATATGATGGAACACCTTTTTGAATACAAACATGTATCCAAAAGTCTAGACAATCATCAAAAGTAGATTCTTCAATTGACTTGTACATCAACAATTCTGAATTTTCTGAAGTTTTCTGAAAATACTGAATATGAGGTAACCTTTCCAAACATAAAACCTCAACCCAAGTCTTCAACATCTGTTACAAAAAACTCTTTTACCTTAAGAGTTAGATAAAGAAGAAATATACTTCTCTGCAACTTGTCATATACCAAGTAGCTTTGTATTGACACTCCAAGAATTCTTTGAGGGAACATAAAAAATGATTAGGCCTTGTTGCCATATTGTGCATGACTGCTCCTTTGTGCCTGTATGCTCTGCTTCTGACTTGTATGCCAACACTCCCCCCTTCCTAGCGTCTGTTGCCCCTGACAGACCTCTGTTCTATAGGGTGGTCGACATAGTATTGGATGACGTTGGTGGCTAATTCATGTTCTCCTATCCTTAATCCTCTTGCTAGGTCAGCTTCCAATGCATCCCAATTTATTGCACCGGGGACCTCGGGTTGCGGTGTAGTGTAGTACTCGGAGTACATAGCTTGTTCACATGCAAAGAGATGGAGCAGGTGTGTAGGCTTCGGTGCAAAGACCTCCGAGTGGTACTCCCAGAAACCTGATCTGAACATGTCCTCGAATGTTTGTTTATAGCATGCAAGGAGGTATTTGATGCATGCATGCCAAGCATAAGCTACCCGAATGCTAGGGGTGGTGCTCATGTCGTACACCAAATCATAATTGCCATTGGTAAACCTCGATAGCCGTACTTGTGGTGCTGCTACATTTCTAAAGGTTTTGAGCACTACCTACATCATATCCAAAATTTTAAGTATCATTTGGGCCGCCACATCTGGCATGGGCTTCAGTCGAGGCATCCAGTGTCAAATTGTGGCCATCATGTAGGCTATTGATGGTGGTCCTTGCGGTGGTGCTATGTACGGGTAGTTTAGCCATTCCTTGCATTGTGCGTTGTTCTGCACTTTAATGTTGAATGCTTTCCAAGATCTGCGGCGTAGGATTGGACCGTAGCATGGATTGTATAGGAGATGTAAAGGCGCATTGTTCCATGTGCGTAGCATTTCCGGATATGTCTCTAGAAGTTTCTACCACCATGTTGGTTGATGGATTTTGCCCTTTTGCATTGCTGGAGGAAGGTCTTCGGGTTGAAACTGGGTTCCGAATGAAGGAGTCTTACCCGTGACTCTCTGTATCTCTGCATTATAATCGGCCAGAATAACATAGTAAGGCCTGTATTGGAGTTCTAATGAGAGGATAAGGCGTCTGGATGACAGATTCTTGAAGTAATCAAACTGTAACACAGTTTCTTCTATGACCCTCATGGCCTGATTTTGCACTACCGTGCGCTCTTCATGAGAACCACCCATTTCTTCCACTTGTCGTAGCCATGGGGGTCATCGTGCTTCAAACGTATCCTGACCTTCATCCGTTTGTTGTCCTCCTGGGAAGGGTTGTGGGTCATATCCTTCTTCAAACGTTTGTTCTGCTAGAATTTGTACTGTTTCTTCATCGGTGGGAGCCTCGGGTGGGAAAGGTGGTCTTTCGTATTGTAGTAGGTGTGCTTGCAACTCTGTGACCTGTTTTTGGAGATCTTGTAGTGCCTCCGAGTCAGTGACAAGGGAAGCGGTTGAGGCAGTGACTTGGGGACTTGCTAGCGTTTCTTTCTGTCTTGTCAGTTTCAATTGACCTAGTTCCTCTGATAACTGGTCATGTGCTTCAAGTAGAGTAGCATAGTCTTCCAAGATGATCTTGATATTGTCGGGGGTCACCGCTTGAAACTTTGAGGGATTGATGGGTGCCCCATGCATGCTTTCGATAGCTGCCTCTAGGTTTTCCTAATTCTGAAGTTGCACGCGTCGATTCTCTTCATGAGCGGCTGCAAGGTGTTGCTTGAGTAGGGCCATATTTCGCTGAAGCTTAGAGTTGCATTCTAGTTGTGTCTGCAGATGACCTTCTACCACTTGTATTGCTTCCTGGTCTGTGTTCTGTAACTGTACTTCCAATATGCTATGAGCCTCTTGTAAAGTTTGGAATTGTGTATGGAGGCAAGCATTCTCCTCTTCTAGTGCAGCAAGATGATGTTGTAGCACCTCCGAGTGCTCTTGTAGTTGTGCATTACGTTGCTCGAGCTGATTGTACTCTGTCCTTAACTGTGATATACATGCGAGCATGGTGTCCAATGCATTGCCTATGGATGAGGGTGTGGTTTGTACAATGGAAGATGCACAGGGAGGGGATTGGGGAATGGGACGAGTGCATGATGTTTCTATTGGAGAGGTGTGTGTGGGTGAAATTGGTGGAGGGGGAATGGGAGAAGGTGGAAGTGTGGGGGGTGGGGGAGGTGCTGTGGGTGGCGAAATGTCCATACTTTCAGAAGTGGATGCAAGTGTGGTGTCTACCATGTATATTGGAATGGTAGGTGGTGTGTGTGTGAGAGTAGTGAATAAGTGTTGTGTGGATGGTGGGGATGGGATTGATGAGGAGGGTGGGGCGGTGGCTTGATACATTCTACAAAAGTAATCATGGGCGGGTTGAAGGAATGGTGGTATGGGAGGTGGAAGATGAGAACTTGGAGGCGAGAAAGCCATAAAAGGGGATGTGGTGGCTGGGAATCTGAAGAAAATGGATCTAGGGTCAGGATGGCCTATGGCTGAGGTCATGTGGGATGTTGTCCTAGGGCACGCTCCATGAAGGACTCATTTATGATGGTGGCGGTGTTATATATGGGGTTTTCAAAGGAGGAGAACAAGGTAGAACTAGATGTTGGACTATGGAAGATGAAGGTTTGCTCTGTGGGTTGGGTAGTCGAGGTGATATTTACAGCTTCTGTTCGAGGAGGTGATGTGGGAGGGGTCAGTGGTAGTGGTTCGGTTGACTCATCTTGGGTGACACGGATCTCTTGGCCAGTGGTTCCTGCTGTTTGGGAGGTTGTCTCAATGGGTTTGGATGTATTAATAGGTCCTTCCCTTGTAGTAATCAGAATCTGGATGTTTTTACCAGACCGTGGTCTTGTCTAGAATCTTCATGGATCATATTGAACCAGAGGTCTCTTAATCGCTCTTCGAACTGCTTCTACTACCCCATATGTTTCTGCCATCAATAAGAGACCTTCACTGTATTTTGAGTCGACTCCGGCTTCTTCCAATAGCTGAGCCATGAGCATCCGACTGCTCTGTTCAGTGAGCAATTGTTGCGACCACACTCGTTCCATTATTTGATATAGCCTCCGCAGTTTCGTTGTATAAGCTGGGGCTCCAGTGGTTTCTTTGTCTTCTTCTTCTTCTTCTTCTTCTTCTTCTTCTAGGTGTCCTGTTTCTTGACCCTGTTGATCGTCATTCCAATGTGCATGGAGGCCTTCTGCAGATTTCCTCCTTCTTTGGGAAGATGTGCCCTGTTCTTCTGTATCTGAATAGAACTCTACATCAGAGAGTTGTGTATTCTGCAAGAATGATTCAAAGTCGAAGGTACTCATCCCTTCAGTGTCTCCAATCGTAGGAAATTCGAATTCAGGAGGGACATGAGGAGCCGAGGGGGCAACTTGTGATGTGCCTTCAGATCCAGATCTTGGTATGCGAATGGTAAAGGGAGGCACAGTGGAATCCCCTCGTGGCGACACTTCCGGAGTCGTCAAAACTTCACGTGTTTGAACACAAGGGATCGAACCCCTCATGTGCTTGGATTGATGTGTGGCGGATTTGAGTCTCTTGAACATTTGTAGTTGCGATCAAGTTAAGGCACGTTCAATAGGTACATCATATGCTAAGCACTTGTAGATGATGCGCATGATTGCAGAACACCCATTCACCACTAGCTTCCTATGTGCCCTTTTATTTGCTTCATACAACTGCTCTATAATCCATACAGGAAGTTTAATCGGTAAGGCACCTGTCTCTGCCAAGTAAAGAGCAAACCAAATCCTCTTGTGGGGTTGAGTGAACCGATCTTGACCGGGAAACGCAAAATGTTGCATGCACATGCGAAGAGGAATTGACACATTTGGTGTGAGTGCTGCCATCTCTTTCAACTTTTGTAGCTTCCGATTCTTCCTGTTAGGGGAATAAGAGGATCCTTCTCAGAGGGCACATGCGTGCCGTGCATGTTGAATGTAGAGCTCACCAATTCCAAAGTGAGTTCGAACCTTTTCAACTCATTGTTGTCCAATAAGGAAGGAATGACAAATGATCTTGGTTTATCTTTTTCTTCATGTGCCTATAATGTTGAGACCAAGTAGTAACATCGTAGGAGATCCAGTTTGGGTAAAGGTGCTGCAAAGTATTCGGCCAGCCCTGCACGCTCCCATATAGTCTACAGATCTTGTGTGTTTTGGAGAGTCTCAAAATCCTTGGAAAAGAACTGGAATCTGACCCATTGCTTATCATGCTCACACTTGGACTCCTAAATATACTTGGCCTCTCCTAAGGATCATGGCATGCCGCTGAACCAATGAGAATTGGCATGGACTCTCTCTGTGATTCCTGTGGGAGGATCTAGTACACGTATTTCCTGGAGGTGTTGCAGCTCTACAGGTCGTTCAGTTGGTGGCACATTAATAGGTAGGCTGTCCACATCAATCCTTGCAGTACTTACTCCTGCCTATGAGCTCGGACCTACTGCTTCTGCCATGAGACTGCTTGTATCTGTTCTTTCTTATCTACTAGAAGAAGAGAGGCACATTAGCATTGCATAGGAAACAGGATGTTATGGTGTTCCCTCCACAATACTAACATGGCATTTCAAGTGGTTAGGGGTTAGTGGGTGGAGTGTTTGGTGATGTGTGAGAATGTTTGTTAGTGGTTAGTGTTCATCCTAGATGCATACTTTGGATATGCAATGTACTCAGAATGCACCTACATTAGAGGGGACTAATTTGGGTCAGGCGGTTTGATATGAGGTTTAAGTCTCCAAATTTTGATTGTGGGAGTGTAGCTTTTAGTGATGATGGAATGTGAAGGTTTGCGGACAGGATTGTGTTGGATTTGGGACCTTTTGGGTACCCATTTCCTGACATTCTTGGGTGTGACCGAAAAGTTAGAGGTGTGGAGTGTAGATGTTTGCACTGGGATATGTGCCAGGGATGCTTATGAGTGTTGATTCAATCTTGTGAATGGAGGTGATGCTATTTGAGCTCGAAAGCAGGTCTTGGGCACCCATATCTGTCTAGCATTTGGGATTGCCTTCATTGACCGCTTTGGAACCTAGATTGATTCCTCGGATACTCCTTCGTTGTGATCCTAGACGGTGTAGCGCGTTTGGTGCATCTTTGGGATCCTATCTCCAGAACAAAGGGTTGTTCACCCTTGGGTACCCAGATCTGCTTCATGCCATGAGGTACTCTAGATTGTACAGGTGGGTGCTCATGCCCCTTGATCATTGGCCTGTCCTGTGTCATGTGTTGCCCGACTTGCTTTCCTCGAATCCTCTTTGGAAAAGAAGGGAACTCCTCTTTGACTGCTGCACTTTTGTCAAGAGCGACCATCTTCTGCACCATAGATCTTTGGACAAGAATAGCATCATTATCTTCATGTGGGTTCCTGGAGGGACCAGGATTTGGTGCCTTTTCTAGTGGCCTGAGTGCTTGATTTTGTA
This sequence comes from Ceratopteris richardii, assembly GCA_020310875.1. Classification (NCBI taxonomy): domain Eukaryota; kingdom Viridiplantae; phylum Streptophyta; class Polypodiopsida; order Polypodiales; family Pteridaceae; genus Ceratopteris; species Ceratopteris richardii. The sequence continues at coordinate 85,149,078 of CM035409.1, read as the reverse complement.
GTTCAATCGTGATGCGATTTTGGCCTACCCAAGCATGAAGAAGTCCACTTCTTAGGTTGAGGTTGACTGCATGATCATAGATCCAGTCTTGGCCCAAGACAAGAGGCTCGGTAAGATCCTCGTCTTCACATACTAGCACTTTTACTGCCATTAGGAACTCTTGAACGTAGAGGGGAAGTTCCACCTCACCCATGCAAGGGGTTTCCACACCTCCCAATCCTATGAGATATGCCTCTATAGGATTGACCTTCAATTGTAGTTCTTGGCAGTAAGAAAGTCGAACTGCACTAGTGGCTGCTCCTGAGTCAATTAAAGCTCTCACGGTCCTTGCACTCTTTCCGTGTCCTACTTCTAGGGTCACAAAAGGTCGTCGATCGATTATCCTATGGGAACGCTCACCTGAAGCCTCGCACATGGCCATGTGATAGCCTAGAGATCCTTGAGTGTCAGGCATAGGCTGATCTCTACCTTGTCTCCTCAATTTCATTCGTCGGATGCGTTCTAGCTTCTGCCCATGCTTCTTCTCGAATTCGCTTTTCCTCTTCTTTACGTTTCTTGGCAGTGTTGAGCTGATTTAGCATCCCTTTGGTCAGGGGTTCTTCATATAATTTGACTCTACATCCGCTTATGTAGCTAGGGAGAATATCGCCTTCTAACGTGGCTAGTTGTACTGCCCCACTAGTTGAAATCCTATTTATGATCATAGGTCCATAGCCACTCTTCTCTAATTTTCTCGCATGTTGCTTCAAAGTGTAGACTAAAACCAGGTCTCCCGCTTTCAAGCCCTTATCCTTTACGTGGGCATCGAAGTATGCCTTCTGTCTTTTCTTAGCTGCATATATCCCTGTGGCAGCTCTTAGTCTTGTTTCACCTAGTCGTTCCATGTAAAAAATTCTTGAAGAGAGTTCATGACCCGTCCACTCATGCTCCTGTGCTACCTTTAGAGTTGGTATCAAGAAGTCTAATCGAAGCACTGCATTTTGACCAAACACCATCTGAAAGGGTGTGGCTTGGAGTACTATTTTATAGGCAACCCGGTATGCCCAAACAGTGTGGTGTAGCTGTTTGTCCCAATCAGAGCGTTTATTATTCACCAATTTAGTGAGCACATTGCATAGGATCTTATTTGTGCCTCCTTGCACATCCTATGGACATCTGCTTCCATAGTTGGCCAATGCACTCCGAGTCTCTTTAGTGTTTGTAAAGTTCTTTTCCTCGAGTAGTGTTGCTCTAATGCACCAACATGTGCTAATTGCTCCACGTACTCATCCTCTTCCACACAACAAGATAATAATCCTTGATCCATGTACTTGTATATACTCCCTGCCATTATCCGGTACTTTTGGGCTTTTACTATCTCCCTGTCTTGTGTGTTTATTACTGGGTGGTTAGGCCCGTATGTCAATACTGGCACTAATGGCGTAGCCCATTGAGGTATCACTTCCAAATTAAACAAGTAAGCATCAGGAAGATCATCTGATACCGCTTGTGGTGCCTCTCCATATGTGAGCCTAGAGACATGGTTAGCTCTCAAATGAGTCTTGCCTTTCCTTACCACTACCTCAAAGTCGTATTCCATTAGCAAGAAGAACCATCTCACCAATCTACTTGTATTGCATGGTTTGTTTACCAAGTACAATAGTGCTTGATGATCAGTAAAAAATTTAAACTTATTTGTAAGCAAATAATGTCTAAACTTTTTAACCGCATACACCATGCCTAATCCTTCTCGTTCGGTGGTGGTATAGTTTCGTTCAGCTGCATTCAACTATCTACTCGCATAGGCAATTGGAAGATCCATATTACCTTCACTAGTAGGTTGTGCAAGCACACATCCAATGGCATAATTGGATGCATCGACATGCACATGGAAGGGCTTATTCCAATCTGGTGTAGTCAAGATTGGTGCTCAGCATAATCGCTGTTTAAGTTCATTGAAGGAGTTCTCACACTCATTAGTCCACTCAAAGTTAGTCAAAAGTCCGTACAAAGGCTTTGCAATGATGGCATACATGTGTATGAAATGTCGGTAATAACCACAATGCCCCATGAAAGCTTGCACTTCCTTGACATTCCTTGGCCTAGGTAGTTTTGAGATAGCTCTCACTTTCTCTTCATCAGTGGATATGCCGTTCTTTGACACTATGTGTCCTAGAATTTTGCCCTGCCTGACCATGAAAACACACTTTTCTGGGTTCAAGCAGACTTGATATTCTCTACATTTATCAAAGATTTTTCTGAGTTTAGGTATATAAGTCTGTCTAATGTTCGAATGAGCACAGAGGTCATCAACATAGACTTCCAAATTCTTCCTCAAGAACTCTTTAAATACATGGCACATTAGTCTTTGAAAGGTTGTAGGAGCATTCGTAAGCTCAAATGGCATTACCCAAAGAGCAAATATACCCCACTCCATGGAAAAAGCCATCTTATGCTAATCTTCTGGTGCTATGGCTACTTGATTGTAACCAGAGAACCCATCCAGGAAGCTGTACACTTCCTTGCCGGCTACCCTTTCTAATAGATGCTCAGTGATAGGAAGCGGATAACTATCTTTGATAGTGGCAGTGGTAACCTTCTTCAAGTTAATGCATACACGTAATTTGCCATTCTTTTTGGGCACCACTACAATGGGGGACACCCATTCAGTGTGCTCGATGTCATAGATAAATCCAACTTCCACCAAGCGATCTATCTCTTCTTTGATCTTGGCCGCATAGTTGTCATTGTATGTGTATCGCTTTTGTTTAGAGGGTTTGGCCTCTGAGGTCATGGGGATCATGTGTGAGCATATTTCAGGGTCTACACCTTTTAGGTCCTTGTAACTCCATGCAAACACATCCCTATATTCTCGTAGTAAGGCTATCAACTCCTGCTCCTCTTCTTCAGTAAGGTCATGTCCAATGTACGTGCATCTCTCCTCTCCTTCTTCTATGGCTACCACTATTTTCTTGGTGGTTTCTTTGTTATCATAGGCCTCTCCTGCTTGTGCATCGTGTTTTGGCATTCTTATCATGACTCTCCTGTCTTCTATTTCATACTTCTTAAAGTTTTCTGGGACCTCGAACAAGGATTCTTCCTCCTCTGATGTGGCTTCTTTCTTCTTCCTTTTGTTTCCTTCACTCTTGGTGGTCACTTGAGTGGTTAATCTCACATCATTAGTGAGCTCTTCATGTCTCTGAGGGTAAACTTCTACCTCATAGAAGTATTCTTCATCTAATGCAAATGGTGGATCCATGATGATTGACTCTAAATCAGAGTCACTTGCATCCTCGAATGCATCAGTGCTAGGTTCACATTCTTCCAGAACCGAGTCTCCCATGATTGACTCTATGGAGAAGACTGAAATGTCATAGCCATCCTCGTCGCAGTGGGGTGTCCATTGTTCTTCATTGATGGCTACATCCATTGTTGCTAAAATTTATGCCCAGTCGTGAGGTTCAAATTCTTCATCAGGAAAAACTACAGGTGCATAGGTTGGGTCTTGAATTGATCTATAGGTTTCCTTCGCACCTACCTCTTTGGCTTTTTCTCTCTTCTCTTCTTCTACTGCTACTTTACACATCCACAGGTGAGTGTCTTCATGCATCCATGAGGATCCTGATCCTATGGAATGCACTGACTCAGTATCATCTTTAGCCCTATGGACGAGATTCCATTGAATATGGGGCACATCTCTATGAGAGAAATCTTTGAGATTCACTTTGGTAGTGACACCCAAGTGTTGCAAATACAAGGAATTGGTCCCCCAATCTTGTACCACTTGCAACTGCCTCAAGAAGGGTCTTCCCAAAATCATCTCATAGGCTTGATTTTTGCTAAAGTCACAGACAACAAATGTGTGTTCGAACTCTACACCACAAGTGGTGAGAGTTATTCCTTCTAGTAGTCCTAAGGGTCTCTCAATGTGACCATCAGCCATTTTTAACTTCATTCTCATGGGCCTGAGTGCTGCTTGCCCCATCGCTTCCATAGGGATGTGGTAGCAATTGCAACTCCTGCACCTGAGTCCAAAATAGCTTTGGTTGTGTAACCCTGATGAGTGATAGGGAGATAGGTGTTTCCTTCTTCTCCTTTGCTCATGTGCCCTATCTTGTCCAAAGGTATTTCTGGCACTGTCCTATGAGACCCTACCTGGGAACGAGGTTTTGCTACGTCTGGCACTTGTTTGACTACGTGTTTCCACAATTCAGGCTTAACCTTGAGTAGCTCTTCTAAGGTGAGATTGCACTGCACTTTAGTATTCTTCACTACCTCCGTATTCCTAGGTATGGTTGAGTCTTCATTTTGTATCATGACCATGGGTGCTCTCATGCAAGTAGACTTAGCTTCCCATGGACCTGTGAAATGGGGTAGTTCCTGTAAGGAAGTGGACTCAAAGTCTAATCTCTCTTGAGATTGGGCGCTCTCCTGCTCTCTATAAATGGATGGAAGGTCTTGTGGGAATTGATTGCGTGTGTCATCCACAAGTTCAATGGGAGGAGGAACTTCACTCTCTTTAGCCCATTTCTCTTCCTGAATCTCTCGCAAGAATTCTGGTGAGTATCGATTCATAGAAGAAGAGGTGTCTGGTTCAGTGGAGTTGGGCACATAAGCTTCCTTGGGAGGAATGCTTATTCTATCACTTGTCCTCTCCTTAGCCTGCGAGTTGGCTCCTTTTCCCGAATTTGCAATTATCGTCTCCAATCTGTCTAACAGACCATCAAAATGCAATGGTGTTCTAGTGGAGCTAGAGCAATTGAAAAGGCGACTGGCCTCAAACATGGCTTGAGCCAATTACACCATCTTGGCACACAACTTAGTTCGTTCAAGCTCTAGGTCAGCTCCAGGGTAACATCTTTCATGATCCGTTACATTTGGCCCTTCCTGAATCCTGGCCTGATATGCTCTAAGCATCATATCTATGTCCTCGGGAGTGGGATCTGCTAAGACTGATCCTACTCGGGGTGGTGGGTGGGTTACATGTGGTGGATTAGAAGGTTGAGGAATGGAAGGTGATGGGGATGGTAGTGGGGGTGATGTGTGAGAGTGCGTTTGAGATGTGATTTCTATGATTTTGGCTTTGGTCTCTTGCAGACTTTCCTCAAGTTCCCTCATCTTCTTTGCCCATTGCCTTTTCATACGTTCACGGCTATCTCCCCAAACTCTTGTTCTCTTCTTATTTTGGCTCTCAATCTCGCTAACCTCCGCATTCTTTTCCTCGCCTAAGTCTTGGTTTTGCTTAAGTGTCTGGGCTCTCGTGATGACTTGCACTGGGGCTGTGGAAGTCATACTTCTCGTGGAGTCTACTACTAGGCCAATCACATTGATAGGAGCGATTTTTGGCATATTGGTGGGGTTCTTGGGACACTCTTGTAACAAATGCTCCTTTCCACAATCTAGGCAGAAGCCTTGAATTGTCACAGATTGGGTTTGTGTGGGTGCAGGTAGAGGGCAATCACGAATGAGATGATCTCCCTAACATCGGAAGCATGGTCCTCTAGGAAATGGAGGTCTTATCTGCCTAGGTTGAGGTCTAGAGTTGGGGTTTGCATACATGACATTTGCATATTCTAGCTCCCAACTAGACTCACTTGGTTCCTCATAATAGTATGACACATTATGCTCGAGTGATTGCAAGTAAGCCTATGGGCTCTCAATATGGGTAGAGTCAAAACTATGATCACTTGGATCACTTTCTGAAAGCAATGATGTCATTGACACTAAAGCTCTATTTAAATTTTCTTCTGCGGCTGCATACTTCACTAGGATCACATTGGCTGGAGGAGGGGGTTGTTGCGTTAGGACCGGTTGAGGTCTTTGCTGCCCTTGATAGGGTGATTGGTAGGGTTGTTTGGGTCTACTATACTGCTGGTGAGGGTACTGATTCTGGTATTTTCCTTGTTGTGGGTAAGTTTGGGGATAATTTTGTCTAACAACTTGTTTGTTATAAGGGCAGTCTTGTGCAATGTGGTTGGTGTATCTCCTTTCTATGGTGCAGTATTGGCTGTTAGGGTTCACTTGGGGTTGAGCCATGATAGGAAACACGTTCGCCATATGGTCTCCTCCACAGGTGTAGCATCGTTTTCCTGGGGCAAATCTAGGAATCTGCTTGCTAGAGACACCTAATTTATGAGCTACCTTTTCTGCTAGATCCTCAATTGATGTGGATTGTGAGGAAGCGAGGCTAGTAGAGCTATCCGAGTCTTTATAGATTTTTGAGAGCTCTAATTCCTCCCCTAGATTATCCTCAATGTCTATGCACATGCGTACACACTCTTCTATGGATCTAGGGTCCTTCAAGAACACGTATGATCTCAATTTGGTACTTAACAATCCGTCTAGAAATAAGGCCACTTGCTTGGCTGGAGTGGGTAACTCTGGAGCAGGGCATCTCTCTAGGTATTGCCTAAGCCTTCTTCCTGCGAGTCTCACTATCTCTTGAGGTGTCTGCTTAAAGCTATATATCAGGGAGGATGTGTTATGCCTAATACCACTCTTGGAAAATTCAGTGATGAATGCTTCAAGCAGTTGATCTATACTTTTGTACTGATCTTGGTGCAGTGGTTGAAACCAAGTCAATGCAGTGTTCTTGAGTATTAGGCCAAAAGCATTGTATTGAGTGAACAAGTCTTCCACTTGTTTAGCTCTCAAAACTTGCCTAAACTTTGCTACATGGTCATACGGGTCTCCTGTGCCATCGAAGCAATTCTTCATGGACTTAACCAATTGTGTGAGTCTTAAGGTTCTAGCGTGTTCTCTAGGCCTTGGCATTCGTGTGTATTTCTTGTATTCCTTGGATCCCTATGTCTGTCCCTGTCCATCCTATCAGTCTCTGTCCTCGTTCTTTCTTTGCCAAGTGGATTAGCAAAGCTCACCTCGGGTCTATCTCGACTCCTTTCCCTCTGAGTTCCATGAGCCTGAGATGTTCTGGCTCCTTGGTGACCATAAGACACATTGGATCAAGGTTGGGGAAAAACAAATTCTCCCTTCCAAGTGTATGCATGTCTTCCATGCTCTGAGACCACAAAGATCCTCTCCGAAGTATCATCTAAGTAGGTCACTTTGCCTGAGATATCAGGATCTTTGAATTCATAGATGGTAACTGCTCCCACTTCGTTAGGCTTCTCAGGCTTATACCTCCAAAAAGCCTCATCCGTCTCTCGATTCACAAGAAAATCTATGCTCCTATTGTCCTGGGACACCAACTCGGGAGTGATTATTCTCGTCAGAACCGACTTGCCACGAGGGGTTTTTGGCTCCTTTCCTAAGTTCCCTTGCTCTATGTATCCTATTTCAACCTCTGGGATTATGTTGCCAAATTCATTTGTTCTTTCTGGTTGGCTTGTGACCACATACATCGTTCCTTCTTTATCAATGTAGGAACCATTTTCGAATTTGACTACAGGGTGTTCTAGTCCAATGGGCTGATCCGGGTTTTTAATTAGGACAACAGATCTTCTCAGACCATCCTCATAGATGCGTGCACCTAAGCGGTTGGTCCGGATGTATTCCAATTGAGTTTTGTAGGAGCCCTCAGGTCTTTCTAGGTATGCCACTCCTGAGCTACCTACAAGTCTCTCCATGTTGTAAGACATCTCTGAGTCACTAGTTTTTGAGTTTAGAGCGTAGGGGTAATCACTCAACTACTGGGCCCAAGATCTAGCAGTATGGTTAACACTAGCCTCGAATGATCTTATACTTTGACGGTCTCTCCCTAAGTGTCTTCCCGATGTAAGGTTCATATGCCCTTTGTACGTTGCTGATCAATCACTTGTTCCTTTTGAGTTTCTTTGTATGTGTTTTCTTGTTTTTAATTAAGCGTCATGAGGAGCACTTAAGTGTGTCGTAATTGATGTTTTTCGTCCACTTAGTTTAAGTTATTTTCCCTTAAATTGTCCCTTGACTGCAATCTAACCTATTCTTGGTCTTGAGAAGTTAGAGGCTCTTAGAACTTGAGTATTCCTATCGTACCCCTAGTCAATTTGGACCACTACTCGCACTTAGCCTATGCTAAGAATGGACTGAGGGGGTTAAGATATGTTCCAACCTCAAGTCGCTCATCCTTGCTATGCTTTTCTGCCCAGGAAGCACGTTCCCAGGCCTGCTCACCATGGCACTTGCTTTGGTTTCTCCAAGAGCTCTTGATATTCCTGTAAAAATTCCAAGTTTAGCTCCAGTTTGATCCTTCAATTGACAGACAATTTATCTCATACACTTTGTAAACAGAAAAACAGATCCTTTCAAGAGTTTAGTGTTTTTTTTCTAAGGCCTTTGTAAGTGTAGGAGTAATTGAGTATGCAAATATGCCCAAAATTTAGCCTAAATTTTCAAAAATTTACCCCTTTATTTTTTTTGCCGAAAATGCCTGTCTATCGCGATAGACGGTGTCTGTCGCGATAGACACTAGCTGTCGCGTGGGGTTGTCTGTCGCAATAGACGGTGTCTGTCGTGATAGACGATCTCTATCGTGGGCCTCTGTTTGTCGCGATAGACGGTGTCTGTCGCGATAGACTCGGTCTATCATCTGTCGTGGGCCTGTCTATCGCGATAGACGATGTCTATCGCGATAGACGGCATCTATCGTCTGTCGTGGGCCTATTTGTCACAATAGACGGTGTCTGTCACAATAGACGGGGTCTATCATCTGTCGTGGGCCTGTCCGTCGCGATAGACGGTGCCTGTCGTGATAGTCTGAGGCTATCGTCTGTCGTGCCTTTTGGTCTGTCGCGATAGACGGTGTCTGTCGCGATAGACTGAAGCTGTGATGGGGTGCTGTCTATCGCGATAGATGGAGTCTATCGCGATAGACTAGGTCTATCGCGATAGACTGAAAAAATGAAAATTTTTTAGAATTTTTTAGTGATATGGAGTTCTCTCATGGTGTAGGTTATCGTGCCAAACATGCATTCAAAAAATATTAAGTTTCTCTGTCTGTCGTGATAGATAGAGGTCGTCGTCCCGGGACCTGTGCAAAGTCTGTCATACCTGCGTAAGCTGCTGGAGATGGTGGAACATCTAGATCCTGCAACAAAAGCTCAAAAAACACACAAAACAGATAGCATGCAAGCTCTCTCTCACACGTGAAATGAGGGAAATGAGGTGGGTAGGGGAATATGACCAAAAAACTGAAATTTTTGTGAAGATGGAGATGGAGGTGGGAGATGGTGAGGATGATGATGGTGATGCCAAAAACAAGAAAAATTGAAGAAAAATAAGGAAAAGAAAGGATATTACCTATGACTCCAATGTCTCAACTCTACGTCTTACCATCACACACTCATCCTCGAAGCTCTCTCCCCGGCAACAGTGCCAAATTTGGTGTCACTCTAGCACAATGGTGAGTACCAATGTGAGGAGATCCACCTCATAATTGTCAATCCGTGGAGACGTGAGGACTAGTATGAAGACTATGAGCAAGTGATGGCACAAGTGCGTGAGTGAGAAGCACACAAACATGCACACACATACACACACACGTGCACACAAGGCAAGAACAAGGAGAGGAACAATGGAGTTCTTTGCATTCGTCAAAAAGTCTCTTACATAAGCTCAATTCGCAAACAATCTAACCTTCAAAATGAGCTCTCTAGCTCTTTTTATAGTTTTCTAAATAGCTTTCGCTTTGTCCAGACCTAGTGTCCAACCTAGTTAAAGATTAGGTTCTAGAGCCTATTTGAGGGCTCAAACGGAATCTAAAAATTATGAAAATTGGTAATGTCGCTAATTCTAACACTCCTCAAGCTCGATGACTCCTCGGCTTGAACAAAATGGAATTTGTTCTACCAAAAACGGAATTTACAATGTTTTTCTAGTGATTAAAATCACTTGAGTTGTGAATAGTCCATGGAAAAAATGATTAGGCCTTGTTGCCATATTGTGCATGACTGCTCCTTTGTGCCGTGTGCTCTACTTCTGACTTGTATGCCAACACCTTTTTTTATAGATTCAAAGTTATGGTCTTGTGTTAGTCCCCATACACAAAACATTTCCTGTCTCAAAGTGGAATAATGAGAGGTGAGTTGATATGTGCATATCCTATAGTAAAGTTCCTATAGAAACCTAAAAGTGTAAGAGATTACCCCGACTTACATATCTTGAAAAAGTGCAAATTGTATTGTTAGATTATCTATAAATTCATATTGGTGCCATTTGTAGATGCCATATGACCTAGATAGTCACTTCTAAATAAAAAAGAAAAATCTTTTCTACATAAAAAGATAAATTTTACATCTTTTGACATATTCAAAAAAGTATGCAATGAAATTCATATTCAATAACATTTTCACTAAGTTTTAATAGATCATCAAGAAAAGAAATAACGATCTCACCCAAATATGGGTATGGTACCTCATTCACCAAATCATAAAGGTAGTTTTTAAATTTTCGAATCTATATGGAGTTGTTGAATATTCATACTAACTAAAACTAGTCTTATATGATAACCTATGTACAACTCTTCACATCAGTATTGCTAAAGATGGTGGGTCCACCTAGGGAATCCAAGACCATTGATCCTAGAAATAGGATAAGTGGTGTTTAAAGATAGTTCCTTTTATCACTCTTTACTCCACACATGTTCAAAAAACTATCTTTTTTGTTTTTACAAAAAGAGCTGATGTTTCATAGGGGAATGTTGAGGTTGAGGTGCATAGGTTGGCATGGGTGCACATGTTGCCATTTGGTGCGTAGAGGTCCATGAAGGCTATACAAGTAGTGTACAAGGTGTGCTCATAGTTACCACAATTATGGAGTTCATTCAATGGTGTTGGAGGCTTGAAGAGTGTTGCTAGAACCTTCTTTGCAATTATTTAATAGTTCACTGTTAAACTGCTGTTTAAACTGTTATCAAATCTGGGTTCTTGGGATGGTTAGGGGTCTGAAAAACAGAGGCCTTGTTTGTATTTTCCCAAATCTACAGATTCAATGTATACTACTACACCAACTTAATGATCCAAATTAAATTATCTTTCAAATATGTATCTGTTCTGCATATTATAACATGCTTTACCACAAGACAATTAACTACACAACTTCGTCACTTTATCGCGATATCAAATTAACTTAATACTTCACCAGAATGCTTGACTAATTACTGGACTTAATGAACAGAGTTACAGAATACTCAGAATACGCAAGATATGGTCAATGCAACACGATCCACTTCAGGCACTTCGCCCAGACTCACAGTCCGGCGTCGTCACCCTCTGTCTCACACGCACCACCTTTACATTAATCGAAAAAGGGTTACAACTGTTTGTGCTACGCCCTTTTGGTATGCATGTGACTTTTCAGAATTACATTATAGAAATTATGAATTCTCGGAGGCTCATATTGGCACGCATGATGGACTCGGACCCAAAATGATAATACAAAATTTAGGATTCATCTATAATGCCCTGTACATACATGGAGCGGGCTACTTTAAAGGTGCAGGCTATTTTCTGCTTTAAGGAATCTATCATATTCCATAGAATTTCAGGTTCAATAAGCTGCACATCAGTCCTGACCAAACTAGCAGCGACCACCTGGCTAATTAGTGACTCAGTCTGAGTCTGCAGGAAGGCTTCTTATAAGTAAAAGTCGTTGGCGAGAGCAACATCTCTGTGCAACTTTATTTCGGCAATTTCAACATCTATCCTTGATAATCTTTCATCTTGGTCACCCAACTGTCTTTCCCGGCATTCTAACTCCTGAGACTGAAATTGCATCATTTTATAAAAATCCTGCTTTTCCTTTTTAATGGCTTCAATCTCTTTCTTTAATTGGATGTTCCGGCCAATCTCTTCTTCCAAAGAATGACTTTTGTGGAAAAGCTCTTCAGTGACTTGCTTGAGTTCTCTTTGAGCATTTATGACATTTGTAGCAAGCGTCTGAGAAGCTTCTTCTAAGATACTGAGCTTATCCTTTGTTTCATGGAGTTCATTGCCTAACGTAGTCATGGCATCTTGTTTATCTGTAACTTCTTGCTTCAACCCTTTAATTTCTACGTCCCGTTTGGCGATAATAGTATCTTTTTCTATCAATTGTTCCTGCAAGCGCTGAATTTGTGTTTGCAGGGAATGAATATCTATTTTGGCCTCAAGGAGTTCTTCTTGGAGAGGCACTATATCTGCTTCTAGGATGTCAACTTTGCTTTGCAGCTCTTGACGAATAGCTTGTTGTGCTGTCTGTAATTGAAGGGGTAATTGGTGGATAACTGTAATAAAAACTGGCCCATTGATGCCAATTGGGTGAACGTAAAAGGGATGGGAAGAGAAGGTGTAGACTGCGATGGTTGGGCAGAAAGGAGGTGTGGAGACGAGGGTGGAGATTAGTCGGGAGAAGAAGGAACTTTGGACGAGGCCTCACGGACTTCGGCTGAAGGCGAGGAGGGAGGAGCAGCAACAGCGATAAGAAGTGTGGTTGGAGGAGGAAGGGGAAGAAGAGGTGTCTGGACCAAAACAATGCGTGTTTCGTGTTGGGGCAAAGATGAAATAGTGGCAATTTCAGTAATTGCCTCTTCAGCGCTTCACTGTTGCTTTGATGTGTCTACTTGATCATCTGCTACTTGTGAGGATGATTGATGACAAACAATGACAGTGCTATCTTCCACTGTATCCTTCACAGCTTTATCATCCAATTGTTGTGTTTCATCCCATCGTGAAGTTTCAGCTACATCTTCCATAATAACATTGGGATCCTCCTGCTTACCAGGACAAGATGACGCAAATACTACCTATAATGAAGTTGCGGTATCATGAAAGACTTCAACTTCTTGTGTTGTGGGTTATACCTGCACTTGACTTTGTGATGGGCTGGTGCATCTGTGCTTGCGCTGGAAGAATTGGAGAAGGTCTTCATCATCGTGATCTCCAACATTTGTGTAGAATCTTCATGTAATAGAATCATAGGCACTGGAGGAGGTTGCGCAGCCTGGATTGTTGGAAGGAGGAAAGCCAGGATGTGCGGCAAATGAGTTTGCGGGATCTCGTGCTTGGCTAACTACCTAGTAACGGCTTGGCATTCCCAGTGAATGCGCTGGAAAAAGAAAGAAGCAAAGTTAACTGCTTCTCTTGCTGTAGTGTCAATCATCGAGTAAAAGGGGTGGGGGATGTCCTAGGTGCATTTTTGGAGATTAAAGGCAGCGACCAGGAACTGGAGTGCAGTGCGCTCCGGTTCAGGATGACACAATATGGCAAACTTGTTGGACGAGTGACGGGGAAAGAGCTCTTTCATCGTAGCCATGGGTAAGAGAGGTCCATCAACGAGACCCTCATGAGGGAGATGGAATCCCTCAACGACGGTACTAAGGGTGACTACAACGCGGGGGTTAAGACATGCCAGCAGCCAGCATTGTTCTGTAGCTGGCGTAGCGGCAATGGCAGAGATTATCTGCACAAAAAAAGGATGACACTCCACTGAATGCCAAGGCAATTCAGTGAAGGCCAGGAGGCCATGGACACAAAGATACTCGCTCACGTTCGGAGTGAGGCCAGACCGGAAGGTCACAATATTTGCCAGAGCTTCCATGGCACATACAAAAACACACAAAAGCATAGTTAACACAGAGTTCACAAGCACACAAGGACACAATAGCGAAAAACAGCGTGAAGAACAGGATTAAGTAGAAATGCTAAAGGAATCATGCGAAAAGAAACATAATCATCACCGAGTGGTGGAAATATACAGACATAATGACAACATGCACGCATTAACATAATCAGAGACACAGAAAGGTGGCTACTAATCATGGTTAGGTAAGAAAATGGAAATATTATGGCCAATTGATCAATCAGAAGCACACGGAAAGGAAAGGAACGTCGAGGCAGAACAGTGGGAAAAGAAAATGAGTGAAAAGTAAAAAACACCGATTAAGCCTCATAAGGACGAAGGCAGTGGATAATAGGGACGAAGCTTCGATCCATTGATCGCCTTAGGGAGAAGGGTACCAGTTAAGGTGGATAACCGAAAAGTCACTGGTCCCACTTGTTCGGCAATATGGTAGGGATCAAACCAGTGCAGTTTAAACTTTCTTGTAGATCTATTAGATTTAGCATTATAAAAGAGCACCAATTGGTTTATCATAAAAATGGGGGTTTTAAGGAAACGATCATGGGTTCTTGCTTGTCTGAGCTGAACTTCCTATAGCACCAGAAAACTCTCGAGGCACTGTTCATCCATAGATCGTAAAGCATCCAATCAAAAAGGAAATGATTCTTCCGGTAGTAACTTCTGCTCTAATGCCACTCGCAAACTAGGAACCACCAATTCCATAGGGGCAATCGCCTCCAAACCAAATGCCAACTTGAAAGGAGTTGTTCCGATCGCCACTTTATATGTTGTACGGTAAGCCCATAATACCGCAAGTAGGAATTGGTCCCATCGCTCTGGGCAATCCAATATCAATTTCTTTAAGATGTTCAACAGAGATTTGTTTGTGCTCTCGGCGAGGCTATTCACTCATGGATAGTAGGGAGAACTAAACTTATGCACAATCTGGAAGGTGTGAGTAAGCACTTGCATTAATGTGTTAGCAAAGTGCATACCTTGATCAGTCACAATCTCCAAGGGTAAACCATAGCGTGGAAAAATATCTTTCATCAAACATTTAACGACCGTAGTAGCTGTGGCTGACTGTAGAGCCTAAGCTTCGGCCCACCGAGTCACATAATTCGTGCATGTAAGAATATATGTGTTACTGGTAAGTGTTGCACGAGGTGTAATTGGTTCGATAAAATCCAAACCCCATTTCTGAAAGGGTTCCAGAGGAAAAACTGGTTGGAGTGGAAAGAAATGTCTCTGTAAAGGTTGACCTGAGCGCTGACATGCATCACACTATCACATATACTTGGTCACATCACGATACATAGTAGGCCACCATAAGCCACTCTGCAAAATCTTTTGGTGGATCAGGTCAACCACAAAATGACCTCCAACTGGGGCAGAATGAGCCATTGTGATTACTAAAGCGATTTCGTGTGGTGGAACACATCTTAGCAGCACTCCTGAGTGATCTATATAATATAACTGCCCTACAATTAGCCAAAATTGTCAACTATCCATGGCCAGTTTTCGTCGAGTAGCAGGAGAGGTCGTGCCAGGAGGACATCCACTGGTCAAGAAAAGCATCAAAGTGTCATAATAGGAGGATTTTACCAGCAATTCTTGCTGATCATCCTGTACTGTCTCTATTGCATAGATAGCGGGTGTGGTATCATCAACTCCTTCTAGAAGTTCACCGAAATCTAACCGAGATAAAAAGTCAGCAAGCGCATGTGTGGACCCTGTCGATGTACTACCAAATAATCAAACTCTTGGAGCAACAACACCCATCTTGCTAACCGTCCTCCCAGATATTGTTGACAAACAAGGTACACCAAGGTTGCATGATCGACATGAAAGGTGAAACGGCGTCCTAGTAAATAATGCCGGAATTTCTTTTCTAGACATTCACGTTCGGTGACTGAATAATTGCGCTCTGCCTGAGCTAATCTGCGACTTGCATAATACACCAGACAGAACCATTTCTCCGTTTTCTACATCAGCACGCTGCCAATTGCAATGTCGAACGCATCCATAAAGACGTGAAATGGGAGTTCCCAATTTGGTGCTTGTAAAATAGGTGCCTACGTTAATAGTGATTTCAACCGATCGAAAGACAACTGACAAGATTCAATCCATTCAAACTGGTGAGGAGTACTGGTTATCAGTCGATTGAGGGGCATGGCCAGACATTAGGGGAAAAAATGAGCCCCGTTTGGGCCTCGTAAGGATTCGTGATTAAGCTCATAATTTTGGTGATTAAGGACACCAGAAAAAACCACTAGTGGTTTTCCTTATTAAAATAATGTTTCTGAAAACTTGGATAAGTCGCACGGGATTGATGGTCATAGGTAACTGTTGGATCATTCTCATGGATGGTTGTGATTGAGATGGGGAGTTCCTGTCACAAAAGGACAAATCCGTCCACTTCAGTCCCTCATGCGTGGAGTGTCTCTGGCATAAAACGACAAAATGCGGGTGGAGTTCGGGAGTTTTCCTGGCACAAAACGACAGTTGTACAGTTGCGCGTCGGGATAGCTTGTGGGTCGTCCGATGGCTTGTCAATCCAATGGCTCATAATGTGATGCTTGATAGCCATAAGATCATAAGAAAATCGTATGGATGTGATTCAACACACACATGCCTGACAAAAAATGACAAATCTCTAGGATTCGTTCGCGCAAGAGTGAAACAACACTGTTCGATGGTTCAAATATCTAATGGCTCTAATTCAATGTGTGCACGAAATTCCATAAAATCATTTGAACCATTGGATTGTAAGATCAATCCAACGATGTAAATTTGACGGCGTAACTCGCATGCGGAATTTAAAAAGGACCATTAGATCCACCCTTCATCCAATGGCTAAGATTACATGCCATTATTTTATTTGTGATTTAATGACAACCTTTAGATCTTTTAGCCAATCCAACGGCTATAGCTAAAATTGAAGGCCTCGAAAACCACATTTCAAGAGGAACTAGTGGTTTCTATACTTTGATACCAGCTTTGACCACAAAAAAACAAGGGAACCCTATGCCTAGACTAGGGGATTAGTGAAGTAGACTGTGGCCACTCCTCACATCTCATTGGTGGATTCCTAATCACTCCTTGAGCTAAAAGGCCCAAGAAGGGTTCATTTTTTCCCCTAATGATAAGCAAGCCACCGCAAATGTTGCCCATGCCACCGGATTTGTCCCAAGAAGTGCATCATTTCTTTGGGTGTCTTGGGAGCAGGTGCCTCCAATACTGCCTTCACCTTATCTAGATCAACTTGGATCCCCTATTTTGAGATAATGTGCCCTAGCAACTTGCCGCAAGATACAGAGAATACAGATTTATTTGGGTTTAAGCACAAACGGTATTCTCGACACTTCAAAAAACAACACTGTAAATGATACAGATGCGCCGAAGTATCACTGGATAAGGAGAAGTCATCCAAGTAAACTCTCATGAATGTAGTTAGATAAGGAGAGAAAACTTCCTGCATACAGCAGTGAAATGTACTTGGAGCATTTTGCAGACCAAACCACAGCTGTTGCAATGTTTACTCCAGATCCTCCATCAATTAATACTTGGGTTATTTTATGATTCTTATACCAAACCCTAATGAAGGGCACTGTATGGTCCACCATCGGATCCAGTTCAGGCTGAATTGTTGCTGTCGAAGGAGCACATGAACGTCTTGGACTGACCTGTTGTTGGAATTGTTGGCGCACGCCAAGGACCAAAGCCAATAATTGTCCCAATGGTAGTGTAATTGACGCCTTGGATAAGACATCCCACATCGGATCAAATTTTGTTGTTTTTGGTACAGAGTTTGGTGGGGACTCCGGTATTGTTTGGGTCAGATTTCTTCCTTCCGGTACGACCTACGGTATGCTTTGCTACGTCACCAAAACTGGGTCAAGAAAAACAGTTTGTTCCTGGGTCACCCACTTGCTTGCTTTAGTAAACACCTTCTGCTGTTCACGAATTCCAGGTTCAAAAATCTCCGCAGCTGGCTGTAATTACTTTCCCGAGCGTGTTTGCACCATTGGCATTTGAGTGTCTACTACTGAAATGTACACCATGTTTGCCATCGGGTGTTGTCGTCCTTTTTTCCTTTTATCGTACTCAGCCGCATCTTTACAGTACCTATGTATATGCCCTATTTCATCGCAAAAATGACATTTAGGTGGTGGAGGAGATGCACCTTCACCTGATGGACCCACATTCCACCGAGTTTGTCCAAAGTTACTTGACCGAGCTCCTCTATAATTCTTGTATCCTTGGTAAGGAGTATTCCTCATTTGTGGTGGTATGTAGTGACTGGCCGGTTGCCCTTGTTCCTAAATAATGGCATTGACAGCCGCTCTGCTCTGTACCCTTGCATTATAAGGACAGGTCTCCGTACTGTGATCCACTGTATGGAAAATAGCGCAGGTCATCTGTTTCAGAGCGCATGGTGAGCTACTCTGTCTTGTGTTTTTACATTTAGTACAGTAAATTTGTTTCAACGGATCCTCATTGGAATGCTTGGACGCCTTCAACTGTAAAGCCATAGCGATTACGGCATCCAAGGTCATTCCTCCCACACATCATATAATCATGATCTATTTCAATTGGGGGTTTAATCCATTTATGAACCACTGAGTAATGATGTCATCTGGTAAATTGGCATGTGCTAGTGGTAATTGCCATAAATGAGACCGAAATAGAGTGGCATAGTCTTGTACATTCTGGTGTGGCTTCTTCCTGTTATTCTGCAGGTAATAAAAAATTTCTACTGGATTTTTCTTTAATCGGAATCGTTGCAGAAATGCATCCTTCACGTTATCATACTGCCGGAAATAATTCAAGTCATACTCGGTTAACCAGCATGCAGCTTCATTAACCAGAGTTGACTGGAACACAATGGCTTTATAAGCAGGGTCTGCTGGATATTTCAAAACTGTGTAATTAATTTCAAATGTCCGCACATGCGCATCGGGATCATCTCTCGGAAAACCTCCAAATTTTGTGTATGTGAATCCGGCTGGTATCGGACGCAGTGGAATAATCTGTTGCTGCTGTTGTTGGTGTTGTTGTTGTTGTTGTTATTGTTGCTGCGAACTACTCAGGTTGCCTAAATTTTGGGGAAGTATTTCTTGATGTTCTTGGGTCGTATGGTCACTTTGCCCACTTTTCAGTCCTAAGATGTCTCTTAACTGATTATTTAACGCAAAATCTAACAGCCCCTTCTCAACTTTAGTGTCGAAACTGGCTAAACTTGCACCTAAAAACGGTGAATGCAATAAATTCCTACCGAACAATAGCGCACTATCACCGAGGATCACCAAATTGTCACCGAAGATCACCGAATTATCATCGGATAATATCGAACTGTCACCGAAGATGACCAAATTGTCACCAAGGATCACCGAATTGTCACTGGACAATGCTGAACTGTCACCGCACTGCGCCGAAGTACAACCAGAGATTAAAATACTATCTTCAGACTGTACTAGACTATCACCGAAATGCACCGGATTATCTCCACAAACTACTGAACTGCTTCTGCATAGCACCAAACTGCCACCAGAATTTGGTTGTTCTTCACTTCTACCACCAGAGGGTGTTCCTAACGAACTTGGAACTGTCTAGGGATGTTGATCACTTCGATATTTGGGATAAGATTCGCCATAACATGTTACCGACATGTATCAAGGGATTCTTCTTCGACCCTTTTCTTCAACTGGCTACTCCATTTCCCACAGACGGCACTAGTGTTAAACTGATGTTTAAACTGTTATCAAATCTGGGTTCTTGGGATGGTTAGGGGTCTATAAAACAGAGGCCCTGTTTGTATCTTCCCAAATCTATAGATTCAATGTATACTACTGCACCAACTTAATGATCCGAATTAAACTATCTTTCAAATACGTATCTGTTTTGCATATTACAACATGCTTCACCACAAGGCAATTAACTGCGCAACTTCATCACTTTATCGCGATATCAAATTAACTTAATACTTCACCAGAACACTTGACTAATTACTGGACTTAATGAACAGAGTTACAGAATACTCAGAATATGCAAGATATGTTCAACGCAACATGACCCACTTCACGCACTTCGCCCAGACTCACAGACCGATGTCGTCACCCTCTGTCTCACGTGCACCACCTTTACATTAATAAAAAAAGGGTTACAACTGTTTGTGCTATGCCCTTTCGATATGCGTGTGACTTTTCTGAATTACATTACAGAAATTATGAATTCCATTTCGGCGGCTCACATTCACATTGAAACAATTAGGAACCTTAGTGATAGTCAAAATTACTATGTAAAGGGATCCCATTAACTATTTTTTTAATTACATATATTAAGGTTAATATAAAAAGAGCGGATCATTATAGGATAATGAGGAAATGTACATGGATGAGGATCCTCTTGAGAGTTAGTTGAAATAAAAAAATCATGAAGAATTACAAAGTATTGGATATGGGTGGTTACACTCAAGATGGAATATGAGATCAAGGAATGAGAAGCCAAGGATTGGGTGGTCAACCAAAGGCATGTGTAAACGTTAACATATATACATGGTGAAAATAGAAAGTATGAATATGTAGCAAAAGTTCGTAGGGAGAAAGTAACACAAAAATTTGGACACAAGAGAGGGACACAAGTGAAGACAAAGGAATGAAGAGGCATAATTCTTTGTCATTTTTGTTAGGCTTTTCTTCAACAAAAAAACTCATTGACATTCTTTGCATGCATCCGTCAAGGAGCGGCGCTACAAGCCTCATGGTGAAGATGGTACTATAGCTATCGTTTCTACACTTGGAAAGAAGCTTCAGTGAAAGGTTGCAAAAGCTTATTGGTCAAGGAAGAAGAAGTTCCTTGCAAGACCATTGTACCTACAAGTATTGTACTTGGTGTACTCCATTGCACATTTGTGTACTTTGATGTTCTTGGAAATACTTGGGTGGTACTTCCTTCTCTTGTCTTCTTTTGTTTTGCACAACTGAGTTTATTCCTATTTTCTTGTTGTCTTCATGGTGTAATCGCTTTTCCATTTCAATTTAAGAAGCTATCTTTTGTAGCCACAACATATGTATTTTGAATCTTATCCATGCTTCTAGCAAATACTCAAACGCCCATCCTTAAAGTAATCCAGAATGATGAATAATTAGGCTAAATAAAAAGCCTTTATTTGGTACATGTATAATTTCTTGAAGAAATCAACATCTTTTTATCTCATCCTCAATGGGTTATGTGGCCATCAAGGAAGATTTTAGAACAAGCTCAATGTTATGATAGATGTTCTTGTGAGATGGTAAAGAAAGTGTTATTCCATTTAACAAAGCCAACCTTAGTTCTCAGTTTTCTAGTTGGTGCATGAGTTTAGAGATCAAAACGAACCCCCACCTACTCATCCGTCCATGAACCTAATCTTGATAGGTGAATTTTTATTGAATTACATATAATTATTCTCAATTTAGTGGTGATGAATAGCTTCATATTTTGGACATCTTTCTGTTCATGAATTGAAATATGCCATTTCTCATGCTTAATTTGACATATTGTGATCCAACATAAATTATTGGTTTCCTTCTCAATTGCCATTGCTTGCTCAACACAAGTTTAGGCCAAGCTAATCAATCAATCTTAAAATCTAAAGTATTTGGGTAAGACAACATTTTGATATGCATACCAATAACTTTCCAATCCCACATTTTGTCTCTTTTTTTTTATTAGATCAAATTTATAATTTTACTTTCAAGAAATTGTGATTAATTTTAGTTTCTTAAACACATAAGGTTTAATTAGATTATTTGTGATACTGGTGTCAAAGAAAAATTTAACAAGATAGTCCTTAATAGTTCCTCCCATGATCACAAAATCTGTTTTTGGAGGCTAGCAAGCCTTCAATGCCAAAAAGAATATTAACACTACATTCCCAATTATGATGCAAGATATGTGGATCCATCTATAGATTTATACAAGAGATCATCATTAGATCCACTTTCCTTAAGTTATGAAAAAATATTCATGTGTTTTTAAATATTTTTCCTTTTAGAATGTTCTTAAAAATCTATGTTTTTCCATCATAGACAACTTTCTAGAGAACTAATAAAAAAGATTATTTGAGATATAAACGCAGAGAAAGTAACCTCTCACCATGATTTTACAAGGAGGAAAATTTATTCAACACATAGAAATGGGTAAATTTCAAGAAATAGAAGGAAAATTGAAGAAGGTCAAAGGTAAAGAATCAAAATAACATTTCATGTAAGAAAAAGAAAGCCAAAGGATTCTATTCCCTATGAAAGAATACAAAGTTGGAAAATTGGGGTGTATGAAAAAGAAATAAATACTAGAAGATGCGTGATGAATACTAGTTCTAATTTTGATAGGCCCTAATCACTTCAACAACAAAAAAAAATAATCTTAAGTGATGTGGTAGATTACCTATGTTGCATTATCAAGTATTTAATAATTTTTTATTCAAGAATTCATTTATTCGTGACTATAACTCATTGATCTTTTTTTCACGGTTTCTATTCTTGCAATCTAAGGCGACCACAATCACTAATATGAAGACCAAACAATCAATGCTTGTTAGTAATTTCTACAAAATACTTGGCCGCATTGGACCTTCCTTAGGGTGGTCTGAGAAGCCGAGTACTTTTAAGGACATTCTTGTTGGAAAACAAGCAATTCACCTCATTTAGTTCTATGGGTATCAAAATCTCTCACAATTGTAATTTGTAAGATTAGCTTAGAACAATTCAAATATATGATGCTATTATCTTGGTTTCCCTAGTTTTAGTTTGGATTGTGAAATTGTCTATGTACAGATTGGTTTTTACAACAAAAATGCACACACCCTACCAAACTTTATGTTGTATGACCTATATCTTATGTATAGGAATTGGGTGGTGGAGTTGGAGGAGGTGAGTATGAAACAGAGTGTCATCAAAATTCCATTATTGTTGTTTAGATATTTGTGATTGAGAGTTATGGGAGTGTTACAACTACTCATCTTCCTATTGTTGTCATTGTTATCAATACTATTGTTATTTTTGTTGCTAATTCTATTGCTCTTGTTGTTATGGTTCATGTTGTTGTTGTTGCTGTTTTTTTTTGTTGTTTTTATCATTGTTGTTATTGCTATTGCTGTTTCCCATCTTGCACATGTGTAAAGGAGTCCACCATATGTGTAGAGTGCTCCTACTCTTGCTCTTTTTGATTTGGTCATTGCTAACTAGTGTGCCTCTCAAGAAGATTGTTGATGGATTCGTCATCATCAAACTCATCAATAAAGAAATAACCTTATTTTTAACAAACTTGGCTTGGGTAGGAATCCTCTATTGAATACTTTACTTACTCATTCCTTTTTGCATGTCAAAGATCCCACAAAAGATACAAAGTTTGTAGATGTCAATCACCTACTTTAGATGACAAGTAATTTTCCATAAATAAAGGAAAAAAGTTTGCTCTAAAGAATACTCAATGGTGCAATGGGATATGTTTGCAAAATGGTTTCACTTATAATGACTATAGAAATGTACAAAGTCAGTTTGCTAGAGGGTTTAAATTATTACAAGAAGATTGTAGAGAAAGTCTCACACATGCTTTTGTTCCTGACAAAAATATTTCCAACATAATGGCTCAATTTATCATCTCCACTACAACAACTATGAGAATAAAAGAGGAAAATTTAAATGCCCTCTGCTAAAAGATTTGTTGGTGATTATTTAGTTGAAAGGTGCTTGAGTGTGAAGTATTTTGATGATGATGCACCATGGTGGACTGTCTTCCTTGAGAGCTCCATGAAAATACCCTTAAAGTGGAAAATGAAGGCCCATATGCCACACACAATACTCCACATAGAGGCTACAGAATATGTAGAAAAATAGTACATAGGGGGCATGAACACAGATTTCTTAAGTATTTAGATGACGATGCACCACGGTGGACTCTCCTTCTCGAGAGCTCTATGAAAATACCCTCATAGTAGAAAATGGAGCTCTAGATGTCACACACAATAATCCACATAGAGGCTATGGAATACACAAAATAACAATACAGAGGGACCGCAAACACAGATTTCTTGGGTGTTACAAATATGATCGAACTTATAGTCTGTTCACATGGACACTAATGGTAACAATCTCCCACTAAAGGCAAATATGGCCAAAGTGAATATGGAAGAAAAATAAAGAATGATAAAGAATACCTGATTGTAAGTATACAAACTATACCTCCCACTTGATGGGCATGTTACACAGTATGCAAGTGAATGTGTAAGATCATGAATCAACTAATCCCCATCAAGTGATAACACTGTTGAAAGTTATCCTATGGTAGAGCTTTGGTCAAAGCATTTGCAACATTATCTCGAGTATGAACCCTCTCAAGAATAATGCGCTCAATGGATAAGAAAACTCAATGAAATACCTCATCTCAATGTGCTTGGTCTTTGCATGATAGGTTGGATGCTTAGCCAAAGCAATGGCACTATGACTATCACTGAGCAAACAAGGTACATGCTTAGGTAGGCCCATATCACAAGCAAGACGAGAAAGCCACAATGCTTCCTTACATGCCTCACTTGTTGCAACATACTCTACTTTTGTAGTGGAAATAGTTGTACATTCTTGAAGATGATATCTCCAAGAGATTGCACCTCCAATAAAATGAAAAATGTACCCTGATGTAGACTTACGATTGTCTACATAGCCAACATAATCACAATTTGTGTGACCAGTCATGGATGCCTTCCCTCTACCCAAGCATAGACACTTGTCCTTAGTGCCAGTCAGACATCTTAAAATCATCTTGACCACTTCCCAATGCTTCTTGTTAGGATTCGACATATATCTACTCATAACTGCCACTACAAATGCAATGTCTGGTCTCATAGCTACAATAGCATACGTGAGATTACCAATAGTAGACTGCTAAGGAAATTTGGTCATGAATTCCGTTTCCTCATCTGATTTGGGGAAATCATCCTTGCTCAATTTCACATATATGGGTAAAGGTGTACTCAATGCCTTTCCACCCTACATATTGAACATGTGAAGTAATTTGGATATGTACTCACTTGGAGACAAGTATATGCATATTTTACTCCTAACACTAGTAATGCACATGCTAAGAATATTTTTGGCATACCCCAAATCCTTCATATCAAATGTCTCACTCAACTTCTTTTTTAGAATTGACAAGTCATAAGAGGACTTCCCAGCAATGAGCATATCATTGACATAAAGTATCACGCATATCAAGGTTCCATCTGACCATCCTTTTGTGTAGAGAAAATGATCCTCATTGCTTCAAGAATAGCATTGAGACTTCATAAAAGCATCAAACTTTGGGTACCATTGTCTAGGGGATTGTTTGAGTCCATATAAGCTTTTCCTTAGCTTACAAACTAGACTTTCTTTGCCAAGAACTACATAACCCTTTGGTTGTTCCATATAGATCTCATCTATAAGATCTCCATGCAAGAAAGCAATTTTCACATCCATTTAGACTAGCTCTAAGTGCTCCATTGCAAGAAGCCAAGAAACACTCAAAAGGTATTCATCTTGACCACTAGAGAGAAGATTTCCTCGAAATCAACACCATGTTGTTGCTTAAAACCCTTTGCAACAAGTCATGCTTTATACTTTGGAGAAGCACTATCTGATATGAATTTTACCTTATAGACCCATTTACCTAGTAAAGCTTTCGTATCCTTTGGAAAAGATACTAAATCCCAGTACCATTCTTATAAATAGAATCCAAATCGCTCTTCATGGCATGCTCCTACTTGACATAATCCTATGTTTGTATAGCTCTTTGTAGCAAGAGGGATCACCAGCATTTAACATCTATTAGCATAACAAAATCCAAATTTGGAACATATCTATCAGGTGGATGTGAGACACATGCAGAGTGCCTCAATGGTGGCTGAACAGGAGCTTTTGTAGATTGATCAGATTGGACATTCTCTTTAACATCCCTATGTGCAACATTTGTATGCATCTTAACTAGAGGACTAGTATCCTCAAACACCATTCTTCTCACTGCAACCTCCTTAATGGTTTGTTTATGCATCTTAGACTCGTTGAACATGACATCACTACTTCTAATCACTACCATGTTTCAAAACCCCATAAGCGATATCCAAATTGGCCTTCTCGGACATATCCAAGAAAAATGCATTTCTTTGACTTATGGTTCAGCTTTTGTCTACGATTCTTGAGTATATGAACATATGCTTCACAACCAAAAACTCAAAGATGATCATAATATAGTGGCTTCCGTGTCCATAACTCTTGTGCCACTTTCAAACCTTTGGTAATACTAGGTGAGAGGTTAATCAGCTAAACTGGAGTCAATGCTGCTTCTACCCAAAAGCCTTGTGAAAGATTTGCATGATGCAGCATAGAAACTACTCTATCCTGAATAGTTCTATTCATCGTTTCACCTACACCATTGTGTATTGGGGTATAAGGTGTTGTGAAATTCCTAAGAATTCCTCTATATTGATAGAAAAGGTTGAATTCATGTGAGGTATACTCACTCCCATTATCTGAATGTGAAGCCTTAATCTAATTCCTTCTCTAGTCTCAAATGAAGCAAGCCATTTCTTGAAAGTAGGGAATACCTCATCCTTCGATTTGATGGAATTTACCTAGACTTTTCTAGTAGTCTCATCTATGAAAGTGACACAGTAAAGAGAACCACCTAATGAACTTGTGGGCATAGGACCATACACATCTTTATGACTGAGATCTAAAGGTTGAATTGAAGAGTCAATGTGCTCTTATGCACATTCCTAGTTTTCTTTCCATATTGACGATGCTCACAAAATGAAACATTAGAGAAAGATAACACATATAAGTAGCCAAAATGAGAATTTTTTGTTCTAGTGAGATATATGGCCCAAACAGCCATGCCAAATACAAGGCATAGGTTGTTCAGTAACAGCTAACAAGTGTTATTTCTGTGATACAATTAAAGGGTAAAGTGAGCCAACTTTTCTTCCTTTTGCAATAACCATATTGCCCTTTGATATGCAAAAGGACTGATCATAGAAAACCACCTTGTAACCAAGGTAATCAATTTGCCCAACTGACATCAAACTACATGATAATTGAGGTACATGGCATACATTATGCATAATGAATTTTGAACTATCAATGAGCTGCACAACCACATCTCCAATCATCAATGAGTTGCACAACCACATAACTAGAGAACCATTCTCTATGTGGTGTCATATAAAAAGAAGTGCCAAAATCTAGCAGCCATGTGTGGGAGAGAGAATCAACCATAAGAGCCTCAATGGGCATAGTACTTTCAAGTGTCAACACATCACCATCATCAGAAATAGCATTAATTTCTTCAATCTTCATGATCAAAGTAGATGGTGTAGGTAGGTGTTTAACATGCCCATCAACATTCTATCCTTTACCTTTAGCATTCTTTAATGCATAGCAGTCTTTTTTCATGCATCCTTTCTTATGAAAATAAGGCATTCGATATCCCTCTTCCTTGATTTACTTCTACTCTTATTCCATTGAACATTCTTTTGCTTGTGCTTGCTCTTGCCATGTTGTTGATTCTTTCCTTGTTAAGAATCAAGAATATTATATGCATCAATCTGAGTGCCAACCATAGATTTTCCACAAATCTCCTCACTCAAGAGTGCTCCACATATGTCATCATTTACCACTAGGTGCACTATTTCTAATGGCTATGCAAAATGTATCCCATGATGATGGCAAGGTGCATACCAATAAGACTGCTTTCATTTCATTATCCATGTCCATTTTTAGAGCCTATAAGTGAGAGAATATAGCATCAAACTCACTGAGATGAGTAGCAACACTATTTGTGTCCATGCAAAGGTCATATTACTTTCTCATGAGATTCACTTTATTTGATGTAGTTTCTTTTTCATATGTATTTCATGCAAAGGTCATATGTATTTCTCATCAGATTCACTTTATTTGATGTAGTTTCTTTTTCATATGTATTTCCTCTACACTTTCACAGTCCAATACTATAAAGTAAATATTATCTACTAGGTGTAATTGAATGGTAGACCTAGCCATTTCATCCAACTCATCCCAATCATCTTCATCCATTTCAATAGGCTTCTTTGAGACTCCATTTACTAGCTTCCATTGAATCCTCTGAATCAACACATTGTTAATATGATTCTTCCATAGAGCAAAGTTTGTGCCATCAAATTTCTAGATCTCAAAATGGTTTTTGCCCTATAAGTTGTAGCTCCTCCTGGGAACACTGGCACTAGACCTTGATCCACCACATGTGCCTAAGATCTCTGATGCCATGATGATAGAGAACTTACTAGAATGATAATCGAGCTAGAATACTCCAAATACCACTAAGGTTCAAAAAGGATGACTAGGTGTCAAATTCTAGGAAAAATTAATAGAGTCTCCTTAGAATTTGGAGAATTATAAAGAGCACTCCTCTTGATGTTCTTAAACCTGTGTAAGGAGAAATATGTGCAACATACTCCAAGAATCATCCCAAAAATGCTCCAAAACAAGCTTTGAAAGCAAAGAATGAAGCTTTGAGGACCCAAAACATGTTCAAGGTAATGTGAACCTTAGTCTTTCCCCTTCTTCAAACACCACAAGAGTGTAGCTTAGTGGCCATAGATTGCCAGTTAAGCAAGATTTGAGGGGAATCGTACTGGGATGGGTGACCACCCAAGAAGTACGGAGAACCTTTGTCTTCCTTGATCATTGAGGTCCTCCCTCACGCACATCCAATGGCACCAACCGTGACTTTGGTGACTTGGATGACAAGGTATGCCAAGGTCTATGCCTTGGTCATTGCCTTAGTTGTAAGCCTTAGAGAAAACCTTGGATGGACAAGTGTGTGCTTGCTTCGCTTGCACAAAAGCAACAAAGCTTTTGCATCAAAATGCTCTGATACTAGTGAAGTATTTCGATGATGATGCACCATGTTGGAATCTCCTTCTTGAGATCTCCATGAAAATACCCTCGGAGTAGAAAATGGATCTTCACATGCCGCACACAATACTTCACACAGAGGCTATAGAATACATAGAAAAATAGTACACAAGGGGCATGAACACACATTTCTTAGGTGTTACAAATGTGATCAAACTTGCAGTTTGTGGCTGACCAAGCCACTATATGTTTTATTAAACAACATATAAAAAAGATTTTGATGTCCATTTTGCCTTTCACATGGAAAGTAATGCTAATAGAGTGTTTGTAGGAGAAGAATTGAAAAGAAGAAGAAAGACAATTGCACTAGAAGCCTATGTGTCTTTATTAACAATAAAGAATACAATAGCTTTGTCTATAATGAGATAAAAATATTCTCTATGCATGGCACTTAAGCCAAAGAACACACACCCAAGTATACAAAATACCAAAATTACTTGTGTAGTCAACCTCCTCTTTCCAATCCTCCACCTTGTCTAGTACTTGCCCTCGTGCACACCTTGCACTCCAGCTTCCAATAAGGTTGAAGGATGGGTCACTCTCTATTGACGTGCAACACCTCTTTGATGATAATTTGTTACACCTGATCCTCATCTTTGGCTGTGTGTTGATTTCTCTTACGTATGTTGCTTCAACTACTTGGTTAGGATCACATTCTTCTAGCAACGACTCACGCATGAACACAAAGATATCATAACCCTCCTCATCACAATCAGGTGTCCACTATTCATCATTGACAGCATTGTCCATGGTGGCTAAGATTTCTGCCCAACCATGAGGCTCGAATTCCTCATGTGGAAAGACCATTGGTATGTAAGTTGGCTCTCTAACTCGTTGTCTCCTAGAGGAGCCCCTTCTTCTCTTGCTTTTAGACATCTTTCCTCTTCCTCTGCAACCTTGCATCCACAAGTGGGTATCTTCATGCATCCAAGATGGATCAGATGAACTTTTAGAATACACAGAGATTGAATCTTTTAGTGCCTTGTGGATAAGATTCCTTTGTAGGGGTGGTACATCTCCAAAGTTTTAAGCCTTCAAATTGAACTTGGTTGTGGCCCATAAGTGATGCAAGTACAAGGAGTTGGTTCACCCAATCTTGTACTATTTGCAGTTGCCCTAGAAAGGGTCTTCCTACAATCACCTCATAGGCATTATGTTTGCCAAAGTCACATATAGCAAAGGTGTGCTCAAACTCTACACCACAAGTTGTTAGAGTTATCCCTTCTAGCAATCCTAGAGGTCTTTCAATATGGTCGTCAACCATTTGAAGCTTCATTGTGGTTGGTCTTTATGCGGGTTTGCCCCATTGTTTCCACAAAGAGGTGGTCGCAATTGCAACACCAGCACCTAAATCTAAGATAGCTTTGGTTGTATAACCTTGGTAGGTGATTGGAAGATAAGTATTACCTTCTTCATCTTCACTCATGTCTCCTATTTTTTCTAGAGGTTTCTCTAGAACTTTTTGCTTTAAGCTTGCTTTTGACATATTAGAACCAAGTTTTGGAACCTGATTCGCCACATGATTCCATAGCTCACGTTTTACTTTCAACAGCTCTTCTAATGTGAGATGACACTGAACTGTATTTGCCTTTACAACTTCATTGCTTCTTGGTATTAATGACTCGTCATTTCTTACAAGTATTGTGGGAGCTCTAATCTGGAGAGATTCAAATGCCCATGGGCCTGTGAATTGTGGCAAATTTTGTAAAGAATTAGATTCGAAATCTAACTTTTGATCTTCTTGTTGCTCTACTTGGTCTCCGTAAATAGATGGAATGACTTGGGGAAACTGATCATGAAGGTCATCAATCTTAGGAATAGGAGGGGAATGAACCTTCTTCTTGGCCCATTCCTCTTCTTGTATTTCCTGCAAGAACTCTTGAGAGTACTGCTGAATTGAAAGAGGTTTTCCATCATATGTGGAATCAAGAACATAAGCATTCATTGATGGTGAGCCTTCTCCTTCAACAACTGGTTGAGCTTTCCAACGAGCCCAAAATCACAACAAACTGGATATGAAATGAGCTTTTGAATGAACCCAAAATCACAAGAAAGGGATTTCATATGAAAAAATTATGCCAATTTAGGGTTCTGAGGGCTAAAACAGGGGAAGAAGATCTCTCTAGGATTACTTCAGGATAGAGGATACATGATACTTGGGAGCAAGCGATACACAATACCTAAGACAAATGATACATGATACCCCAGTTTGGATGATACACGATATCAATCTTCACGATACAATACTTATGGTTGGTGATACTTGGAATTCCACGATATGATACTTGATATCACCACGATACACGATACTTGGATCTCATCATACATGATACTAGGACTTTATGATATGTTACCTAGCTCTAATTTTGGTTATCCAAATAGTGATCTTGTTATATGGATCCTTAAAATCTTTGAGGTTACCCAGATAGTGATCTTGTTATATGGACCCTTAGAATCTTTGAGGGAATGGTGTGGGAATCCACCCTAAGAAATTAAAATAGGTGGGCTCTCACATGAGTGTCATGTGGGACGCATGTGAGACACCACATGATTTCATTTATGGAGCATGAGAGAGAGAGAGAGAGTAAACAAGGTTAATGGTATGTGGTTGGGAGATTTGAAATGGTATGTGGTTGGGAGGTTTGAAATACATATGATCTTTGTGCATATTCTTTGAGAATTATAGCAATATGACAATGGTTGCTTCATCATCATCTTCAAGTCATCAAGATCGTTCTCTCCCAAAATAAGAGAGATCGTTGGGAAACAACTATCATTTGGTATTTGAGCCAATCAATAGCCATGAGACCACATCCCCCATGGAGTAGAGCCCTGTGTGAACATGGAGGAGCTTAGAGGTTGAAGCCACATTCACATAGTGACTTAATAACTACTACGAGCACCCTCAAGAGGACCTTCTCTCCCTGTCTTCCTTAACATTCCAAGCCCTTCAAGCACATGCACCTTTATTACTCTACTTTGTCCACTTCAACATAATCTAAGGGATAAAGGAGCTTCAACGTGAGTCACTCATGTAGACAACAAGACCATCTCGTTGCTACAAAGAGGTAAACATTTGAGTTCTTGAGAACATTTTTTATAGAATGGTGATCACCAAAATAGTCTCTTTCAAGAAGTTTTGGGCAAAATGAGTATGCATATATGTGATATGGGAAACGGGATGGGGCAAGAAAATCTAGTGAATATTCTTGATTGAAGCACTCTTGGGTTTGCCAAACATACACCTGGTGTAGCCCAAGTGTGAGCACCACCTGCTTTATTTGTCAATCCGTGGAGACGTGAAGAGGATATCAAGATCGTGAGCAATTGTGGTGATCGAATGTGAGTGAGAACCACATGCATGCACACACACACACACACAAGGCAAGATAAAAAAGATAGGAATAATGGAAGCTTTGATTCTCAATAACTCGATTACACTCTTCAAGAAGCTCTTTCTCTAACTTGCTAACCTCAACGTGCCAACCCCAAAAATGATCTCTCTAGCTCTTTTTATAGTTTTTTGGCTAGTTTTGGTCGTATCCAGACCTACCATCTGGCCTAGTTAAAAACTAGTTTCCAATGCTTATTTGAAGGCTCAAATGGAGTCTAAAAATCATGAAATTTGGTACATAGCTACTTCTGATACTCTTCAAGCTTGAGGACTCCTTGGCTTTAAAAAAATGGAGTTGCAAAATATAAAAATGATATTTACAATGGTTTTTAGTGATCAAAATCACTCTTTTTATAGGGGTTTCTTCTAAAAATTTGACATATAGTTCTTGGGGCTCCCTACATGCTCACTCTTCTTATGTGTCCACTTCTTTGACTCATTCCTACTCCTTGTGCCTAACCTTGACTACCAAAACTCCCCCCCTCTCAAATCTGCCATACTTGATAGACCCTTGTTGGAGTGGTTGTTCCATGTAGTACTCTAAGAGGTAGTCTCCATCATGTATCAACAAGAGTGATTTGTCTTCCAAATGTAGCAAAGTTGGTTGTCTTGTTCTTTCTTTTGTCACTGCTAGCCTTTGCAAGTTTTATTCCCTTTGTATGTATTTCTTTCTCGAATTCCAACATGATGGTGTATTTGTGAGCTTCCAAAAATTTCTAGTTGCTCAAAAGAGGTCAATGTTGATTTTGAGCAGCTGTCGACTATGAATTGCTTCATAGGTATTGATGTGGTAACCATAATGAATGAGGTATAAGTGTGTTAGTGCATGGGTTGAAGAAAATATCTACCTTGTGCACGGCCTTGTAATGTGGTCCTATGCATGCTTACATGGGGAATGCATTGTAAGAAGTATGGTGCAAAAAATTGGGTCTTGAGCTAAGCGCTCAGGGGTATGCTGACGAAGAGGTTTCCTAATCTATCATGGTTATAGTGTTGCCAAAGTAGGGGATTCTTACCATGGTGAAAAGTCGATTGATGTTTATGTCTTTGTGTTGTACTTGAATCACATTGATTGATCATTGGTTGTCTTTTGTTGTTGATGGATTTCCTTGTTGATGGTTCATCGATGAGATTCTTCAAGCGCACAGTCTTGTCTCTTCCTTTTGTTTCTTTTTTTTCTCTCCTTTCTCCTCTTTTTTCTCTCTCTCTCTCTCTCTCTCTCTCTTTTTAGGAACTGTCACAAAACAAGAAGAAAGAGGTTAGTAACAATAAAATAGTTTACATATGTCAAATGTGTCTCATGTGCCTGAGATTCTCAACTATGTCTATGCACAGCCTTGTAATGTGGCTTTGTATTAATGCATACTATGGAAATGCATGACTTTAATGGTGCAAAAGAAGGTGTTATG
Organism: Ceratopteris richardii; assembly: GCA_020310875.1. Classification (NCBI taxonomy): domain Eukaryota; kingdom Viridiplantae; phylum Streptophyta; class Polypodiopsida; order Polypodiales; family Pteridaceae; genus Ceratopteris; species Ceratopteris richardii. Next base: position 85,115,794 of record CM035409.1, on the reverse strand, counting down.
CCAAGGGCACATGGTTTTCGCACGTTGATGCTTCTCATGTTACTTGGAGACATTTGATACAATCTTTGTTTGGAGGTATCCATTGGATCTCGAATGATGCAATCAATCAATGGTGGAATGACAACTAAACATTCCTCCTTATAGGGGTCCATTTTAAAATGTTTTTTGGCTGCATAGAAATCACTTTTGGCCTCTTCATCTTTGGATGGTTTCTTAAATGTTGTGTCCCTCGTGGTTAGATCTTTGGTTCTATGGGGGCTACTAGTGCTTTTGGCTTCCAAACCCAAGATGATTGTCTTCTTACTCTTGTCAAGGAGGTGAGTTAATCTTCTTTTGATCTCTGTGCTTGGTTCAAACCCTCGTCTGTCCTTGGCTTCTTTGTTGAGACTTTTCTTGTGAGGGATAGCATAGGGTTTGGTGTATGTAAGAGTTCCTCGGGTCCACATGTGTAATCGCCCTTGTTGAGCTACATCTATTCCTTAGGCACCCAAATTAGCTGAGTACCTTGTGGTTGAGCTTGTCCTAGTTGCTTGGTTCTTCTTTTCACGTGGTTGGCTTGTCTGGATGGGAGTTTTTGTGGCAAAGTTTGTGGTTGCTCTCCTTTTATCACCCATATTTGTTTCTTCTTGAAATTTGGTTGAGGTTTTGTCCTTGTGCACAAGAAGCAAGGTTGTGCAATAGCTTTCGTCACTAAGGTGGCCTCCATCTTGCCATCTGGTTGCAGTTTTCCTCCTCTACTTTGCGAAATTGATTCTTCCAATTGTGATGTTGATACTTTTGGAAGAGAAGGGCATTCTAGGACTTTCATGACCTTCCCATCACTAGTGATTAATTGTGAACATTGGAATCTATAGTGCTTGCAAAGTGCGGGGTATTGGAATCAAAAGGGCCCATGCCTTCTAGTTCAACTATTAGGTATTGCTTGTTAACCTAGACCTGAAGAGATCGCTACCGCATGTTTAAGTCAGTTGCATGATCATACAACCAATCCTACCCTAATATCGTATGTTCTATGATGTCCTCACCATGGCAAACTAGCAACTTGACTATCAAAGGTGCATAACCTTTAACAAGATAGGAATGTTTGCCTCACCGATACAAGGGGTTTCCATGCCTCCTAAGCCCACTAAATAAGCTTCTCGCTTAACTTCTATGCCCAATCCTTTATAGAATGAGTACCTAATTGCACTAGTGGAAGCTCCATAATCAATTAGTGCTTTGATCATCTTATTTGCCGTGTCATGTGCTAGCTCAATGGTGACTAATGGTCGTCTATCTGTGATGCTAGGATGTGTACTCTTTTTGGTGCACATAGCCATGTGACATCTTGGGGCATTGGGATTGACATCTAGGCCTTGTTGCCTTAACTTATTTTGCCTAATGTGCTCTCTAGCCTCTGTCTATGCTTCCTCTCTAACCCTTAACTCTTCTTCTTTTTGCTTCTTAGCAGTGTTGAGTCCCAATAGCATATCATCTGTAAGGGGTTCTTGATATAGCTTGAATCCACATCTACTTATATAGCTTGGCAAGCTGTCACCTTCTATAGTGGCCAATGGAACCGCACCGTTAGTGGAAATTCTATTGATGACCATGGGTCCATATCCTCGTTTGTCAAGTTTATGGGCATGTTGTTTTAGTGTATAAACCAACACTAGGTCTCCCTCTTTCAATCCTTTATCCTTGATGTGTGCATCGAAGTATGCCTTTTGTATTTTCTTTCCAGTGTATATGCTTGCTACTTTTCGTAGCCTTGTCTCACCTAAGCATTCTAGATCTAATATCCTAGAGGACAACTTGTGTCCATTCCACTCATGCTCTTGTGGTAATTTTAATGTCAGAAATTTCTTGATTGATGTGTGTGTGCGTGTCTCTCCTCCCATCCATATATACCCTCTTGTACTCTAAAACTAACAATGTTCTAGAATAGTCTAGTGTCAACATGTGGCCATCATGTACCACTTATCCCCATTACTACCAAGTACCGTAGGGTATCCCCCAAGCTTGGGACCTTGGCTAGTTGGCCCTTCTCCCTCATACACATGGACTGATCCCTATGGACCAATGACATGATCCTTGTGGATCAATGTCTAACATTCTCTCCCCTTTTAAAGATCATTGTCCTCAATGATCAATGAGGGAAAGTACTTGTGAACCAGAGCTTCTGATTCCCAAGTAGAGTTAGTAAGTGGTAATCCTCTCTAGGCTATTAGATACTCCTAGATGACAGGATTCCTCAATTGCTTCTATCTCCAATCTAGTATCCTGTCTGGAGAATGATTTGTGCTAGCACTTTCCTCCAAATAAACAATACCTTCTATTAGATTATTCTCCATGGAAATATACTTCCAAAGTTTACTGACATGAAATACCGGATGGACTCTGCAATAGCTCTAATCGGTATGAAACTTCAATTAACTTTTTAACTATCTTCTAAGGTCCAGAAAATGTTGGTAAAAGCTTACTACACTTCCCTATGGAGAGTGAAGTAGATCTAGCTAGTACCTGAGGAAAAACTCTATCTCTTCTCAAAGGATCTAGGAGATCTCTTCCTATTAGCATGCTCTTTAGCCCTATTAGCAGCTTGTTGCATCTTGGCTTTAGCTATTTCTAAATTTTCTTGGAGGTTCACTAAGAACTCCAAAGCACTAGGACATTTCTTTGGCATGCCTATGGTACTAGGAGCATTGGGAGTCATGCCATAGTTCATCTCAAAAGGAGACATACATGTCACCTTGTGAGGCATATTGTTATAAGCAAACTCAACTAGTGGCAAATAACTATCCCAATATGTGTGCCTCTCAGACACATATGCCCTCAACATGTCCTCAAGTGTTTGGTTGACCCTCTCAATTTGACCATCTGTCTGGCGATGATCACCACTACTTATCTTAAATGACACCTTCAATTTATCAAATACAAACTTCGAGAAGTGTCCTGTGAATCTGACATCCCTATTCGAAACTATGGATGTCGATAACCCATGCAATCAGAAGAAATGCTGGATAAACAACTGTGCTACCTGTGGAGCTTCTATCATCTCCTATGTGGGTATTAAATGAGACATCTTGCTCAATCTATCCACCACAACTAGGATAGTATCCCACTTCCTTTAGGTCCATGGTAACCCGACTATGAAGTCGATGGATACACTATCAGAATTTTGATCTGGAATCTATAAAGGATGCAAAAGACCTGGTGTCTTTACCCTTTTTGCTTTGTTGACTTGACACATAAAGCATTGTTGAACATAAGTGTGGACATCTCTTGCTAATCCAGGCCACCAAAATGTTCTTCTAACAAGTTGTATTGTCTTGTCAACACTAGGATGTCTTGCACAAGGCACATCATGGTTATCATGCATGAGTTTTCTTCTCAGATCTTGGGAATCTGGTATGCAAACCTTTCCTTTCCATTTGACTATTCCATATAGGATATGAGAAACTGGAATAGGGAATGGACTTGTTCGCTCCACTAGGGGAAGGAACAACAGGAACTATCCCATCTCCTATAATAGAGTCATCAGTGATGGCTCTAATAATCTATAACAAATGTGGATCTTCCACCTGTGCTTCCTTTATCTCTTGAAGCAATGAGCATTTTAGATCTATAAAGCTCATTTGATACATTATTCATGATAATGCATAAGCTATTATATTCTCTTTGCCTCTTCTATACAAGATTTCCATGATAAGATGAGATAAATTTTTGATAGAAATCGGAAAGTCCTAGAAATGACCATAATTGCACCTCATCCTGAGGAGTAGGCCAAGATAATATAACTGAAACCTTCTTGGGATCCACATGAACCCCATCAGTCGATACCACATGCCCTAGATACTCTATCCTCAGAAGAAACAACTAAGTCTTCTCTGGATTATTATAGAACTGATTTTCTTTTAAAACATTCAATACTAATCTCAGATGATTTTCATGCTCATGCATAGTCCTACTATATGCTAACAAATCATTAGCAAAATCAATAACACACTTTCCAATGAATGGACGTAAAATATCATTCATTAACATCATAAATGTAGCTGGTGCATTAGTCAAACCAAATGGCATGACCAAATACTCATAATGACCAAAACGAATCCTAAAATCTATCTTATGTACATCATGATCTCTTACTTTGATCTGATGGTAGCCACTTTTTAAATCTATTTTACTAAATACAATGGCTCCACCTAGAGCATCTAAAAGATCATCAATCTTGGGCATGGGATATATGTGTCTGATAGTAATCTTATTGAGTGCTCGATGGTCAATGCATATCCTATAAGATCTGTCCAAAGGGTGAATAATTGGGTCTCATTAGTTTTACACAAATCAGGAGTCAAAACTAACTTGGAAGGTAAGCCATATATGGCTAAAAGCATTTGATTAAATGGGATCTAGTTTGGGAGGATCATGCATTAGAAGTTGCAAGTGTCAAAGTCGACTATATAGGAGGATAGTTTCAGACATAGGTAGATTGTTTGGATCATTTCTCAAGATCTACTGAATCTTTTGAGATGTTTTAACTTGGAGAAGGTGGGAAACCTTTAGATGACACCTTGTACAAAGTTTCATTAGACATGTTACACATTTGATTAGTCAATGATTGAATTAAGTGCAACATACTTTTCTGTGTAATGACTTTCTTCACACTTAGCTAAAGTTTTCATAATTTGGCATTGGTCTTCCAAAATTGGTTGATGTTTTGAGTTATTCTTGATATAGAAGTGTTCTAACATCAAGGATAGCTTGTCTTTTGGAGATTAACACTCTCCATCAAAGAAGGAGCTCATCTAGGAGACAGACCAGTTAGAGACCTAGCCTACATACTAATGATCTTTCCAGATGAGGAATTTGAGCCTCATGGTTGGGCATAAATCTTAGCCACCATGGACATTGCTATCAATGAAGAACATTGGACACCTCATTTATGAGGAGGGATATGATTTCTCTATATTCATGTGTGAGCCCTTGCTAGAAGAATGTGACCCTAGTGATGTCATAGAAGAAGAAGAGGACGATGATGATCTAGAGTCCATTGTGATGGATAGTTGCTTTAAATTAATGTTGAAGGCTTATCAGGCTCGACTTCAAGAAGGCCAGCTTCAAACCTAGAAAAGAGCTACCCTAGAGCAGATTTAGAGATTGAATGGAAAAAAATGTGCATGAAAATGGTAGAACTAGCTCAAGCTATGCTCAAGACCAATCAATTGTTCAATCAGACAAATTCTATCAACCCGAGTTTGCATTTCGAGGGCTTACTAGAAAGATTAGAGCAATTGGTAAACAGACCATGGGTTTCTTTGCCTCAACATGCTCAACCAGTTGTTGAAGTAGGAGGCTCATGACTAATGAAAGCTTATGTTCCCGATCCCACAAATGATGGACCACCTCTTTTAATTCAATAGTACTCTCAAGAGTTCTTGCAAGAAATACAAGAAGAGAAATGGGCCAAGGAGAAGGGTAATCCCCCTCCTATTCATGAGATTGATGACCTTCATGATAATTTTCCCCAAGAAATTCCATCTATTTACGTAGACCAAGTAGAGTGACAAGAAGATGAAAAGATAGATTTTGAATCTAATTCTTTACAAGAGTTTCCATAATTCATAGGCCCATGGGAATCTGAATCTCTCCACATCAGAGCTCCCATAATACTAGTAAGGAATGAAGACTCAGTGGTACCAAGAAACGTTGAAGTCATGAAGAACACTAAGGTTCAGTGTCATCTCACATTAGAAGAGCTGCTGAAAGTAAAACTTGAGCTCTGGAATTATGTGGCGAATGAGGTTCTTGAGCTTGGTTTTAATATGTCAAAAGTAGGCTTAAAGCAAAAAGTTCTAGAGACACCTCTAGATAAAATAGGAGACATGAGTGAAGGTGAAGAAGGTAATACTTATCTTCCAATCACCTACCAAGGTTATAGAACCAAAGCTATCTTAGATTCAAGTGTTGGTGTTGTAATTGCGACCACCTCCTTGTGGAAACAATGGGGCAAATTGGCATTAAGAACAACTAGAATGAAGCTTCAAATGGTTGATGGCCATATTGAAACACCTCTAGGATTGCTAGAAGGGATAACTCTAACCACTTGTGGTGTAGAGTTTGAGCACACCTTTGCTATATGTGACTTTGTCAATAATGTCTATGAGATGATCTTAGAAAGAACCTTTCTATGGCAAGTGCAAATAGTAAAAGATTGCGGAACCAACTCTTTGTCCTTGCATCACTTAGGGGTCACAACCAAGGCCAATTTGAAGGATTACACCTTCAGAGATGTACCACCCCTACAGTGGAATCCTATCCACAAGGCACCAAAAGATTCAATCTCTATGCATTCTAAAAGTTCATCTGATCCATCTTGGATGCATGAAAATACCCACTTATGGATATCCAAGGTTCGAGAGGAAGATGAAAGACATCTAAAAACAAGAGAAGAAGGAGCTCCTCTAGGAGACATATCAGTTAGAGACCCAACCTAGATACCAATGATCTTTCTAGATGAGGAATTTGAGCCTCATGATTGGGTAGAAATCTTAGCCACCATGGACATTGCCATCAATGAAGAACATTGGACACCTCATTGTCATGAGGAGGGTTATGATATCTCTGTGTTCATGTGTGAGCCCTTTCTAGAAGAATGTGACCCTAGTGATGTTATAGAAGAAGAAGAGGACGACAATGATCTAGAGCCCATTGTGATGGATAATTGCTTTAAATCAGAGAAGCACTATCTAGAAGATATAGGACTATTTACTCAAAAAGAAGAAGAACCTCTCACAAGCCTCAATATTGTAAATTCAAAGGATGGAAGTGAATGTGGTCAAAAGAAAAAGAAAAGAAAAGTAGTGAAACAAGAAGAGGAGGAATCATTGTTTGAAGTACCAGAGAATTTTAAGAAATATGAAGTTGAGGACCGGAAAATTTTGGTACAAATGGCTAAGAGAGAGGCCACCATAGAAGAAGCATATGATAATAAGGAAAAGGCCAAAAAATTTGTAGTAACCATTGAGGAGAACAAAGAGCGATGTACGTACATAAGAGAAGACCTAAGCGTAGGAGAAGACCTAAGCATAGAAGAGGAGTTAGAGCTTGTCTTCAACAAGTTCAGAAGATACCTTTCTTGTGATACATATATGCCATGATCTGTATAAGTAACTTCCATTCCAAGAAAGTATGACAACTTTCCTAGGTCACTGATCTTGAATTCTTTTTCAAGTAATCTCTTTACCTCCTTGATTCCTTCATCTGAAGTACCTGGATTATAATGTCATCTACATAAATACAAATGTAGATTGTACCTTCCTCTATTCTTTTGATGAGAAGACTTGGATCTGCTTTTGAACTTTCATATCCAAGATCATTGAGATACTTCACCAATCTATAGTTCCATGCTCTTGGAGCTTGCTTTAATCCATAGAGTGCTCTTCTCAACCTGCAAATAAAATTTGGATACGTGGAATCTATAAACCCTTGAGGTTGTTCTATGTATACCTCATCTGATATGTATCCATTCAAGAATGCATTCTTTATATCCAATTGACTTAGGGTCCATCCTTTTGAAGCTGCAATAGCAATGATTGTCCTTGAAGTTGATATCCTAGCTATAGGATTGAATGTCTCATCATAATCTATGCCATAGGTTTGGGCATAGCCTTTCACCACCAGTCTAGCTTTGTATCTGGCAATACTTCCATCTACAAGCTTATTCCTTTATAAACCCATTTATTTCCAATTACTTTCTTACCATTTGGTTTAGGAACAAGTTCCCATGTCTTGTTCTCCTCTAGTGCATTGAACTCTTCCTTCATTGCTTCTTCACATTGTTTCTTACCTTGATTAGCCTCTTAGCCCAAGGGAAAGTGCCTATACACAATGATGTTTTACCCAACTCTGCTGATACTAGGTCAAGTTTGGTTTCCCCTAAGTCCACAATTTCACCCCCAAGTTTTGATGGAGGAGGCAAGAAAACGCATGCGCAATTGGATATCCACCTCCAGTGGTCACTTCCTGTAACCTCCCTTTCTTCACTCAACCCCCTCCTTTCACGTCGGGTTCACTCTTGTGGTCCAGTTCTTGTGCGCTTAGGGGTGCACACAGGGTGCCAAGAAAGCTAGACCTTCAATTGAGCTCAAGGTGTAGATATGAACATAGTTCATTAGTTTAACTATCACCTCAATTTATCCTCTGACTTTTAACACCCTTCCGAGGTGGAAGAGGATTTGTGGAAAGGAGGAAGGATGAATAGTAGAAAAGATGATAAGTTAACCCTTCTCATTTCCTTAGGTAGTACACCTGTCGGCCAGACAACATTCAAGCTTCGATCTTGTGCTTAAGTCTCTCATCATCTCGTGGTCAATTCAAGTCTAATTTAGAGTGAATTCAAAGCAATCACTTGAGTCACTAATTTAGCTCTCATTGAAGGTCATGGAGTATGTTGCTAGAGTACTCATGGATCGAGATGCAACACATAGAAGATATGCAAAAATCCTTTATATATATAAGAGAACTATGCTCTTTCTATTAAAATAATCTCAGATCATACACCACAATCTCAACGATAAGTATTGAATAGAAACAACGGGACATATAAACAAAATACCGATGATAAATCATTTGAACATGGAATTTTGACTAACAGTAGTTCCCAAAGAACAACGCAAGCAACTAGTAACACATTATGAGATGTTTGCATAAAATTATAGCTTGACCAAGTTCATTCAAATATGGAGAGCAAGCCAGACTTCAAGCAAATAACAAAACATATATCATACATAATTACTAGCGCAGATAGTTTATTCTTATTATACTAAGTTCAACGCAATCAGAGTAGCAGTTTGGGATATGCAACTCATCATTCGGGGAATAAAAAGAAATATTCACATCAAGAGGATCCTTACTCAATTCAAAATTTCTCCTTCCCAATTAGGCTCTAGAATCAATTTCCTTACAACAGAATGGTCTCGAAAGATTGATAAAAATCATGACGCAGACTAACATGGCATGCTCAACTTGACTTAACATGGCATAGCAGACTAACAGCCCGCAAATATACCCCACTACACAAATGAACCCGCAAGATATAATCCCACTACTGAAATCTGGAAAAGAACGACTCCACTGCTTTCTCTGCTCAAACCGACAGATGCCTTACGCTTTAATCTTGTTCTTGCTCGTCAGTAGTGATAAAGTAATCGAAAAAGGCATCAAAACTCTAAGTACTTTAAAGAAATACTTAGGCGCAGCTGAGTTTAATACATAAGGAGCTTTAAATACTCTGAATTAAACGTTGTTTGCAAAATCAAGGATTTGATTCAAAATACCTGTTTGAAATACGTTCATGCATATTGTACGTGTCTGCTGGTAAGTGAAACTCATACCATTTAAATTGGGACAAGAGATTCCTTTTCCATATTATCTTCTTCCAAAATTCCTTCATCTCTCCTCTACACAGCTAAATAAATCGGAATCTTCTTTCTCCCTTCCTGCATGACTTATGAACTGATGACAGATGAGAGTCCTTTAAACATTTGACTATTACACTCAAATCCACGTTCTCCCCTTTTGAAATGAATTCTCCTAATCAGATTGTCCTATCAGTTCTTAAGACCACAAAAACTTCACTTTGTCATTTCTCCGCCGCCATACATGCATGCGCCATAAGGATGCATATATTCTCCAATCATTGCGGTCAAAGATACCCAATCTTTGCACTACAATATTAGAATTGATGAACTGATATGCAGAGTTGCAATCCACTTCTCCAGGACATGAACGCTTCCTTTGCGTAGATAACAACGAATCAAGCCTTTCGTTTTCTGCTAGCACCTTGAAACACTATTGTAAGGGAGCTCGATGACCCCTTTTCTCCCACAAAGCCCTCTTGTACATGCGTCCTCGCTGCCCTTCCACTCTTGCTGAGGCTCGAAGCTTCCCTTCCTCTGAAAAAACAAGAACAACCCCCCTTTTCTGTTTCTCCCCAGCTTTTCAAGAACCCTGCCACATTAGACAAAAAACAAAAGACAAAAAAAAGGAAACCTCCTACCAGAGCATGGCTGAATGCGCCCCTTTTCTCTCTGCAGGTAAAGCAACCCCCTCCACCCTTTTTCTGTTTCTTTCGTCAGAACAACGGAATTATCTTCTCTGAGCACAAGATCTGCTCCCCCTTTTTTTTTTATTTTTACTTTGCTAGCACTCAAATGATAAGTGTCAATGTCAAACATGGGGTTTCTCAAGCCCACGAAACATACAAGCCAAACCATGCACAATACAAAATTTCATTTGCAAATCCTATCCTAGCTGGCATGAATTACAGCATCTGTGTACAAGCTCGACTATGCATCTCTACATATAAGCTTCACACATCTTCGTCTTAGCATTATCGTGCCTTTAAGGCTTGTCGTTCTCTTTCTCTTTAATAAAAGACAGCAGCGAAAGGAAGGCCCACAGAGCAAAGCCACCTGCCCAGCCTTCAAGGGGTGATACTAGAGGTGCTTCACATGCAGCATGGTACGGTAATGTGAATCGGAACTGGTTATCGCCAAAAGCTCCTCTTGTGTCACTAAGGGTTCCCAGGCCTTATGTTCTGCTTCAAAGCATCCAATTGTAATGCGACATTGCATGCCGAAAGCTCCTGCAAACTGAAATCAAACATATTTTCTTGCCAAATAGACCCACATTAGTGCATAAAAACCAACCATTTTGTGAGCTAACATACTCCCCTCTTCTTATTTGCGAAGTCGTCCTCGACGAGCCACTCTCGCTGCAATCTAATCAAAACAGTCATGAAAATATCAGTGTACAACAAGCTTGCATACCTTTCCATCGAGCCATCATTCCAAGTGGACCTGCACTCATTGAAGCTATTAGTGCTAAAAAAAATCACTCATGAATACATACAAATCAGTCACTTCCTGACGATCCAAGAACATGCACATATATGCAACTCCAATTCTACATACATCAAATTGCTCACACATTTCAGTATGAAAATAGTCTCAACCAAAATAACACATGCACACCTTTCCATGAATTACACATGCACTGTCATTGCGAAAAACAGAAACGGAAATACCGAAATAAACAACAACAACTGAAATGAATTCAATCGAAGATGCAACATACCCAAAATGCATACCCCTTTTATTGACCTACTATTCGCTATGTACCATCATTCCATGACTAGACACTCTTGAAGAATCCCCATCGTCGTCCCACAAAAGCCATCGAGACTCGAGTACAAGTCAAGACCTACATAAAAAACCCTAGAGTGTCCCACACACTGGAAAACCCTCGGATAGAGCACACAAGTTATAAAGCAACCCCGTTGCATTACCTCGCTAAAGCCTCATCCATAAGTACATATAGAATATCCGTGCCTTCAAGAATGTTGATTCAAGGTGAGCTGATCTGTCACATGCCATCACATACCAATCACACAAGCAAATAACGTTCCCTTCCAGGCGATCGTCACCCTCTCCTCTCTCTCCCCCCCTCAGGAGTGGGGAATAATTTCATGGGTAGATTTTATTTATATTCACACGTTGGCCTACGTTGTCACTGGATGCGATTCGTGGACCTGACCACCTGATCAGGTTGATTCCACCCATCTACCAATGCAATGCAGCGCACAACACACAAACACACAATGATAACACATAACATATATCAACTAGCCCATAACGAAGCTGGATACGGCTCGTGGTCGTGACTACCCAGCCACGATGGCTCCACCTACCTACCAACCCGTTATGGCGCGTAGCTAAGACATAAACATATACATCTCAAGCCTAAGGTGAAACTAGCTGCGGCTCGTGGTCCTAACCACCCGGCTAGGATAAATCCACCCACCTACTAGCCCACCATAGCGCATTGGTACGATCACAGCAACACAAATTTTTTCTTTTCTTTTCTTTTTTTCTTTTTTTTTTTTTTCATAGTGAATTAATTTACCCAAGTCCTGAGAATTAGGGAGAGGAAGAAAGGAATTTTCCCACTTACCCACACATGCATGCAAACATATACACTCTAGCCTTTGACAAATCAACCACCTCTTCACTCCATTCTCTCAATTACAGACACTACATATGTATTCATCGATTTGACTTTTCACTAGGTAACTACAACTAGCTATGCCTTAGTCCCTCCTGTACCTATCCTTAGACGATCTAGAATGTGGGTCTCCAGGATGTCTCATGTAGCCTATCATCGTACTCGCATCCCAACGACTTCCCTAGGGCGAGTCAGGCTCAACTTCGGGAGCTCCGTCATCACTTCCTATCGTTAACACATCTGCCCAAGCCCAAGTGATATCGTTTTCTTCGTTAGGCATTTCCCTAGAAGGATCGAAATAGTAATATCGATCCCCTGCCCATCCTACATGTCGGGTCAGGTATTCCTCAAAACACTCAATGTAAAACGCAACATCCAAACCCTAGTTTATAAAGCATACCAGCCAATGCGCTTCCTCAACATCATATTCCGTCTCAAAATCGTCGACATCTATGTCCATGCGGGCGAATGTTTGGTCCGAGAAATATATCCTAAGCTCGTACAAATAGAGTTGAGTTATTTGATCTGCCATTTTATTACTTAGCTCCTAACAGTCTCTGCGCAACACAAGAAAAATAATTAGCAGTCCAAAATTCTTGAGCCAGCAAGGAAGAAAATTTATGACACACAAAAATCACAGCTAACATATGCGCATATATGTATATATATAACTATACATCTATGTACAAGGAGTCTACTACGTCCTTCTGCTTGGATCTCGTCTGGCTTCTCTCGTCCTAATGTCACTTGAAATATGGTTTAACTCGAAGCGTGTTAACCTTCACGGGAGCACATTCTTCTCCTAAATCTTGAATTTGCATGGAACCATTGGAGTTGAGTTCCACCACCTTAAACGGTCCTGCCCATCTTGTCTGTAACTTCCCCGGGAATTTATAAAATTTACTATCATAGACTAGCACTAAATCTCCTTCTTGAATCACATAGGTCTTGAGATTCTTGTCGTGCCTCTCCTTCCGTCTTTTCTGAATAGCTTCCAGACTTTGTAGTGCAATAAGCCTCTTTTCTTCTAGCTTGACCAATTGTATGTACCTCTCCTTCAATGACTCTTCCTCTCCCAGCCTGGCCTCTAAGGCTACTCTTAAGGTCGGAGCTTCTTTTTCGATGGGAAAGATGGCTTCCTCGCCATATACTAGGGAGAACGGAGTGCTCTTAGTCGTCACTCGGTAAGATGTTCGATATGCCCACAAGGCTTCCAAAAGTCTTTCATCCCAGTCTCGCCTATGCACAGCTACTGTCTTTGTTAGAATCTGTTCAAGAACTTTGTTGGTGACCTCCACTTGTCCATTTGCCCTTGGATAATATGAATGTTTGATCTTATATAATTCCATTAATTCTTCGATCAATTCGTTGACAAAATGTGTTCCTCTATCACTCACTATCTCCAACGGGCATCCGAATCGAGTGATAATTTGTTCATACAAAAATTTAGCTACATCAACAGCTCGGTCAGTCTTCAGAGCTTTGGCTTCTACCCACTTGGTAACATAGTCAGTGCAGACCAGAATATACCTATTGGATCTACTCTTGAGGGAGGATCAATAGGCCCCACAAAATCAATTCCCCATTTCTCAAACGGCTTAAGAGCCAGCACCGGCGTAAGAGGAGCAGCATGTGTTAATGTTGGTTTGCCCATTCTTTGGCATTTGTCGCATTTCTTGCAGTATGTGTGAGAGTCTTTGAACAGCATTGGCCGCCAATACCCAGCCAATAAAATCTTTCTTGCCGTCAGCTCACCAACAAAATGCCCACCGCAGGGTTCATCATGCAAAGCCCTCAACACTAGAGGTACTTCTTCTTCCTCGAGACACCTCCGATAAATGCTCTCATGGACAAAATATCGATAGAGTTGCCCCCCAATGATGCTATGGTGCTTCGCCAATGCTAACAGTTTTTGCTTCTCTCTCTTGTTTGCTCCTGGCGGATATTTAGTAGTGCACAAGAAGTTCACCAAGTCGGCTTACCAAGGTACTTTAGCATCAACCTGGAATAGATGTCCACCAGGAGCATCGTCGGGCACACCAGAGATTGGCTCCTCATTAACAATTCGAGATAAATGGTCAGCCAATATGTGCGCTTTGCCTAGTCTGGTTACCACTGTGAACTGAAATTCTTGGAGAAGTAGCATCCACCTCATCAGTCGCCCTGACAGCTCGGGTTTATTAATGATGTACTTAAGGGCTTCATGATCCACATAAAACGTGAAATGTTTTCCCATCAAGTAATGCCGATACTTGTTTACCGCAAAGATCATCGAGAGGCATTCCTTCTCTGTAGTTGTGTAGTTCCTCTCAGTGCTATTCAAGTTGCGGCTTGCGTAATAAATAGGGTGGTCCAACTTCTTTTCATCGGCTTGGCATAGTACTGCTCCAACCGCAGTATGAGAAGCGTCGGTATGCACATGGAATTCTTTCGTCCAGTCGGGTGCTACCAAGATCGGTGCATTTATCAATCTCTCCTTGATCGAGTCGAATGCAACTTGACACTCTTCAGTCCATTGGTATTGTTGGTCTTTCCTCAAAAGATTCGTCAGTGGTGCTGCTATTGATGCAAAATTTAATATAAATCGTCGATAATAATTAGCATGCCCCAAGAATCCTCTGAGTTGCTGCAAGTTTTGAGGAGGTGGAAGTTGTCCAATTTTTTCTACTTTATCCTCGTCAACCGCGATCCCTTTTTCGGAAATAACATGTCCCAAAAGCAATCCTCTTCGTACTCCAAATGTACACTTTTCAGGATTTAATGCGATGCCTTTTTCGATACTTCTTCTTAAAATAGCTTTGATCCTCTCCATCATGTTTTCATCATTGCCCCTGATTGCAAAATCATCGAGGAATATCTCCATCCAATCCTGCAAATAGTCTTGATATGCAGCTATCATTGCTCTCTGGAATGTGGCCGGTGCATTGCATAATCCAAATGGCATCACACGATATGCATACGTACCCCATTCTGTGGTGAAAGTAGTTTTTGATTGATCCTCCTCATGGATTTGGATCTGGTTGTACCCACTAAAACCATCCAAAAATGAGTACAATTTATGGCCAGCTACTCTGTCCAAGATTTGATCAGTAAAGGGCAAGGGGAAATGATCCTTCTTTGTACGCTCGTTCAACTTACGATAATCTATGCAAATACGGATTTTCTTATTTTTCTTCGGAACAACTACAATTGGTGATACCCACTCGCTGGATGCGATGGGATATATGAATCCTACTTCCAATAACTTAGTCAATTCCAGCTTGATCAAGTCCGAGTAGACTGGATTTGTCCGCCTAAGTCGTTGACATATTGGTCGGGTACCTTCTTCCAAATCTATATAATGTTGGCAGATTCGGGGATCAATTCCTCTCAGATCACTGTATGACCATGCAAAGGCCTTGCTGAAATTTTTGAGTGCCAATTTAATGCAATCTCGTACTCCATCTGGTAGCTCTGACCCCACGCTCAAGAACTTTTCTGGAAAAACTTCCCATTTTTCTACCTGAGCTTCTCGCGAATATTCCTTATTCCTCGATGACACTGTGATTGGAACGTGTTCTCCAATCACGCGTGCATGGTTGGCCAGTAAATCATTGTTTTGTTCTTTTTCAACCGCACCCAATTTCTTTAGTTCAGCTTTTGCAATGGCTTCCGACACTTTAGTTTTACTTTTCGCTTCTCTGTTTGATTGTCGACTTCTCCTTAGAAGCTCTGCTTCTAGCACTCTAACCCTTTCTCTCAACTTTTGTACTCCCATTGTCGGAGCTAACTCCAGCTTCAACTCATCTTTTGAAGTCCCCCTCTCCAGGGATTGGGTAGCTTTGTTTTCCTTTGCGTCTATACTCAACATGTAGCACTCAAATTCACTTGTATGTGTCAACCATCCCAGCAACTCCTGGTCTGAATCATCCTTGTAACATAGAGGATCTTTGTACTCTCCCACTTTCGCATGTTGGGGGTTGGACAATTGCAGATTAAATCCATCCTACGAAAGGTCCTTGGAAGTCTCCGTGCGCAAGGCAAATCTTACCCGCGCCATTTCTTGTCTAACCTTTTCCTTTGCTTTTTGCTCCCTTTCCTCAGCTGTTGTCGATTTCTTGCCGGTCAAGTTTGGAGACACTTGAAGTTGTATTCGATCAGCCTTTGGTCCAATTGTGATAAATCCTGTGCGCCAATCGTGCACACATTCGGCTTGCACCAGCCATGGCCGTCCAAGTAAGATCGAGAAGGTAGCCTCTGAGGTCCTTGGTCTTACTATCAAATAATCAACTTTAAACTCTAGACCGCCCACAACTGTGCTTACATTCTTCAAAAGACCCGCAGGCTTCACTTGTGTTTGATCTGCCATTCTCAAGGACATCGGCGTTTCTTCCATGTGGTTGAGGCCCAAAGCTTTCATCATGAACTCAGTCATAAGGTTGACTGCGGCCCCACTATCTAACTGAGCACCAGGGACTGCATACCCTTTAATCTCGACCGTCACAGCTGGAGCATTCGAATCAATTTGTGTCGTAATACTTTGAATGATCCCTTGGACATCTTTATCTTGTCTCTTTTTATCTCGAGCTTTTCTCGGCTTCTTAATATATTCGTTGTAGAATTGTTTCCTATAAGGAGGTGAACATTTTAGCAATGTGCCAATATCCAGCGTGACTTCCGTGTCAGCGAGCAACTTTACAATATCCACTTCTTCCAAACTTTGTCTTTCCTTCCTACATTTTGGAGCCTTCAATCTTTCAGGGAATGGTGCTATGCCTGGCACAAACTCCTTGGTCACTGGTGGAAGAATCTCTATCTCTTCCCCATCCTCAAACTCTTGCTGCTCAGCAAATCCTCCAACTTGGTTTTCTACCTCTCCATGTTCAGGTATCTTCTCTTGGCTTGCTTTTCCGCTTTCACCTTCTGGATTTTTCTTCAAATACTCTTGAGTTCTTGTGACTACCGCCACAGTTGGCTCTTTATGCGGTTTCTTGGCCTCGTAAGCATCCACAAAGTGCATTGACGAGCTAGAGCCTTCTTGAGGGTTCGGTGTCTTGAACACTACTCCGATCGTAGGAACTTGCTCTTGAGCTCTCGATGTGGAATGCATTTGAGTATCAACATAATTCGAGGACCCTACTGGTCCTTTTTCCTTGCCAGTGGAAGCTCTTCGTTTTGGACAATCTTCATCAAAGTGGCCCTCTCCACTACAGTACCTACATAGTGGGGTATAATCAATTGGTTTCTTTTCGTTTGGGCATCTAGATTGTGTATGGCCAAAGCCATGGCACCTCCAACACTGGATTGGACCATCTCTTCTTTGATCACGTGCGGCTCCTCTTGGATAGTCTCCTCCTTGACCCTGAGCACCATATCCATAAGTAGTTCTGTTTTCCCAACGAGATGTAGGTGGGACACTTTGAGCGGGCAATCCCGTGTAAGGTCTTTCTCTTGTATCTCCCGATTTCATGGTCCTCTCTTCATAGGCTCTCTTGTTGTAACATCGGTCCTCTGTGTGATTTGTTCTTCCACAAAAAGTGCAACGCATTCTAGGTGGTGATCTATCTATGAATACTCTTAAGACTGTAGGGCATTCTGAAGCCAAATGGCTGTAACCATGGCACTTTCCGCACCATGTGTTCGATCTAAACACTTGATTCGGGTTTGTAGTTACCTCTGGTTTTACCGTGTATGTTTCCTGGGTGATTGTGGCAGCTTTTATAGCTTGTGTGACCAACTCCAATATTCGTTCTTCAGTTAGCGCAGGCTTTACCTCGCCTGGCGTGCTAGTGGCAGCTACAAAAGCTGGAGTCGTTAATGCGGGACTTCCTTGGCCAAGATCTTTCATCGGTATGTTTCCTAGGCCTCCCATTGGCTCGTATAAGAGCTCCATCTTCCTTTGTTGACATAATTGTACTTCCTCCCAAAGCCTTGCTTGTTCCTTAGCATCCATTAAAGTTGCAGGTCTTGTCAGGCTGATATGCTGCTGTGCCGTAGGATCTCTCAATCCCGAAATGAATCTTCTTTTCAATGTCTCATCGTTCGGGGCATTCGTGCCCATCTTTCTTACCAACGTTTCCATTCTCTGAATGTAGTTATCGATGCTCTCATTGACTCCCTGTCGCAGGTAATCCATCTATTGTGCCAATCTATCTTGGAAGCCTTGTCGTCGAAACTTTGCCAAGAAGGCTTCCTTGAGCATTTGATAAGTTCCACGCTCTTGTGGTGTCAGATTCCCATACCAATTGGCTACTCATCACGGAGAATAGCCAGAAAAATTCTCAACCTTTGACCCTTGTCAACTACCTCATTAGCCTCACAAGTAACTTCAAACAGCTGGATAAAACTATCTGGATCTTCGTCCCAAGCACCTGAAAACTTGGTGAAGTCCCCCAAATGAACCGAAATCCGTTGATCCATTTCAAACAGAGGTGTGATGTCAATATCACTTCGATCCCAAAAATTTAGCGCACGTGGCCTCAGGATCCCTCCTTCAAACTTCCGCACTTGATTCGCGACTCTCCTACGGGAGTACACGTTTTTAGCAGATTTCTTCGAGCTAGTCGAGGTTGACTCGCCTTGCAGTTCCCACCTCTTCCTTTCTCTTTCAAGGGCTCTTCTCTGAGCCCATTCCTCTCTTTGAGTTTGTGTTGCTCCTGAGGATGAGCTCCCCTCGCTCATGTACTAGATCTTGGGTCCGCAAGCTCGGCCAACATGTGGCGCTAGGCAAACCTATGGCACTCTCTTATAGAGACGTGCCAAGCTAGTTCCCGGCAGACGCACCAAAATGATTAGCCTCTTAGCCCAAGGGAAAGTGCCTATACACAATGATGTTTTACCCAACTCTGCTGATACTAGGTCAAGTTTGGTTTCCCCTAAGTCCACAATTTCACCCCCAAGTTTTGATGGAGGAGGCAAGAAAACGCATGCGCAATTGGATATCCACCTCCAGTGGTCACTTCCTGTAACCTCCCTTTCTTCACTCAACCCCCTCCTTTCACGTCGAGTTCACTCTTGTGGTCCAGTTCTTGTGCGCTTAGGGGTGCACACAGGGTGCCAAGAAAGCTAGACCTTCAATTGAGCTCAAGGTGTAGATATGAACATGGTTCATTATTTTAACTATCACCTCAATTTATCCTCTGACTTTTAACACCCTTCCGAGGTGGAAGAGGATTTGTGGAAAGGAGGAAGGATGAATAGTAGAAAAGATGATAAGTTAACCCTTCTCATTTCCTTAGGTAGTACACCTATTGGCCAGACAACATTCAAGCTTCGATCTTGTGCTTAAGTCTCTCATCATCTCGTGGTCAATTCAAGTCTAATTTAGAGTGAATTCAAAGCAATCACTTGAGTCACTAATTTAGCTCTCATTGAAGGTCATGGAGTATGTTGCTAGAGTACTCATGGATCGAGATGCAACACATAGAAGATATGCAAAAATCCTTTATATATATAAGAGAACTATGCTCTTTCTATTAAAATAATCTCAAATCATACACCACAATCTCAACGATAAGTATCGAATAGAAACAACGGGACATATAAACAAAATACCGATGATAAATCATTTGAACATGGAATTTTGACTAACAATAGTTCCCAAAGAACAACGCAAGCAACTAGTAACACATTATGAGATGTTTGCATAAAATTATAGCTTGACCAAGTTCATTCAAATATGGAGAGCAAGCCAGACTTCAAGCAAATAACAAAACATATATCATACATAATTACTAGCGCATATAGTTTATTCTTATTATACTAAGTTCAACGCAATCAGAGTAGCAGTTTGGGATATGCAACTCATCATTCGGGGAATAAAAAGAAATATTCACATCAAGAGGATCCTTACTCAATTCAAAATTTCTCCTTCCCAATTAGGCTCTAGAATCAATTTCCTTACAACAAAATGGTCTCGAAAGATTGATAAAAATCATGACGCAGACTAACATGGCATGCTCAACTTGACTTAACATGGCATAGCAGACTAACAGGCCGCAAATATACCCCACTACACAAATGAACCCGCAAGATATAATCCCACTACTGAAATCTGGAAAAGAACGACTCCACTGCTTTCTCTGCTCAAACCGATAGATGCCTTACGCTTTAATCTTGTTCTTGCTCGTCAGTAGTGATAAAGTAATCGAAAAAGGCATCAAAACTCTAAATACTTTAAAGAAATACTTAGGCGCAGCTGAGTTTAATACATAAGGAGCTTTAAATACTCTGAATTAAACGTTGTTTGCAAAATCAAGGATTTGATTCAAAATACCTGTTTGAAATACGTTCATGCATATTGTACATGTCTGCTGGTAAGTGAAACTCATATCATTTAAATTGGGACAAGAGATGATCCTTTTCCATATTATCTTCTTCCAAAATTCCTTCATCTCTCCTCTACACAGCTAAATAAATCGGAATCTTCTTTCTCCCTTCCTGCATGACTTATGAACTGATGACAGATGAGAGTCCTTTAAACACTTGACTATTACACTCAAATCCATGTTCTCCCCTTCTGAAATGAATTCTCCTAATCAGATTGTCCTATCGGTTCTTAAGACCACAAAAACTTCACTCTGTCATTTCTCCGCCGCCATACATGCATGCGCCATAAGGATGCATATATTCTCCAATCATTGCGGTCAAAGATACCCAATCTTTGCACTACAATATTAGAATTGATGAACTGATATGCAGAGTTGCAATCCACTTCTCCAAGACATGAGCGCTTCCTTTGCGTAGATAACAACGAATCAAGCCTTTTGTTTTCTGCTAGCACCTTGACACACTATTGTAAGGGAGCTCGATGACCCCTTTTCTCCCACAAAGCCCTCCTGTACATGCATCCTCGCTGCCCTTCCACTCTTGCTGAGGCTCGAAGCTTCCCTTCCTCTGAATAAACAAGAACAGCCCCCCTTTTCTGTTTCTCCCCAGCTTTTCAAGAACCCTGCCACATTAGACAAAAAACAAAAGACAAAAAAAAGGAAACCTCCTGGCAGAGCATGGCTGAATGCGCCCCTTTTCTCTCTGCAGGTAAAGCAACCCCCTCCACCCTTTTTCTGTTTCTTTCGTCAGAACAACGGAATTATCTTCTCTGAGCACAAGATCTGCTCCCCCTTTTTTTTTTATTTTTACTTTGCTAGCACTCAAATGATAAGTGTCAATGTCAAACATGGGGTTTCTCAAGCCCACGAAACATACAAGCCAAACCATGCACAATACAAAATTTCATTTGCAAATCCTATCCTAGCTGGCATGAATTACAGCATCTGTGTACAAGCTCGACTATGCATCTCTACATATAAGCTTCACACATCTTCCTCTTAGCATTATCGTGCCTTTAAGGCTTGTCGTTCTCTTTCTCTTTAATAAAAGACAGCAGCGAAAGGAAGGCCCACAGAGCAAAGCCACCTGCCCAGCCTTCAAGGGGTGATACTAGAGGTGCTTCACATGCAGCATGGTACGGTAATGTGAATCGGAACTGGTTATCGCCAAAAGCTCCTCTTGTGTCACTAAGGGTTCCCAGGCCTTATGTTCTACTTCAAAGCATCCAATTGTAATGCGACATTGCATGCCGAAAGCTCTTGCAAACTGAAATCAAACATATTTTCCTGCCAAATAGACCCACATTAGTGCATAAAAACCAACCATTTTGTGAGCTAACATACCTTTAGCTTCATCATAATTCTGAGGTTCTTCATTATCTTTGACCATATATGCATAGTTCTTCTGAGTTATGTAAGAAGTATCATAAGAATACCTTTCTGGTTGTCTTCTAGTCCTGCTTGACCTTGTTGGTTCACATTCTTCATAAGTGTCTGGATACACTTCTTCATCAAATATAGGAGCATCTTCATTTCATCTTGCTGATACACTTCTGGATGTACTTGTTTGCATATAGTCTTCATCCCTATTCACCTGCACAATTGATTTTCCTTTCTCACATCTTCTTACCTCTTCTTCAAATTCTTCAGTTGTTTGACTTTGATATGCATACCAACTTTTCTGTTCATCAAATGTAACATCTCTAGAAACAAGAAATTTTTGGTTAGAGGATTCCACAACCTATAACCCATCTGCTTTTCATCATAACCAATGAACACATATTTTTCTGCCTTTGGTTCAAGTTTATGTCTAAGTTGTGATGGCACATAAGCATATGCAATTGATCCAAATACTCTACAATGATCTAATGTTGCTTTCTTACCCCACCAAGCTTCATATGGAGTCATACCATTGAGAACTGCACATGGTAATCTATTCAAAAGATATGTAGCTATATTTACAGCCTCAGCCCAAAGATAATTTGGACAATTCTTCTCCTTCAGCATAGCTCTAGCAAACTCAACCAAATTCTTGTTTCTTCTTTTTGCTACACCATTTTGTTGTGGTGTATACCTACAGGTTATTTCTCTCTTAATACTTGCATTCCAAAGATAATCATTGAACTCTTGGGAGAAGTATTCTCCCCCTCCATCAGACCTCAGTCTTTTAAGCTTTTGACCTGTGACTCTCTCTGCATATGCATGAAAATGCTTGAAGGCTCCAAACACTTCTGATCTTTCCTTCAAAACATACAAAGTTATCCATCTTGTAGCA
Source organism: Ceratopteris richardii (assembly GCA_020310875.1). Taxonomy (NCBI): domain Eukaryota; kingdom Viridiplantae; phylum Streptophyta; class Polypodiopsida; order Polypodiales; family Pteridaceae; genus Ceratopteris; species Ceratopteris richardii. Next base: position 85,093,165 of record CM035409.1, on the reverse strand, counting down.
TCATCAATGAAAATAACATAGTACCTTGAGCCACTGATAGATCCTTCTTTTGTTGATCCCCATACATCTCTATGAATGAGCTCTAGTAATCCATCATGTTTGAATCCTTTCTTATGAAATGGTAACCTGTGTGCTTTACCCATTTGACATGCTTCACATTTATAAATCATATGTTGACTCTCCACATTTGGTAATCCTAGTACAGACTGATTTGCAAACATAGCTTTAATTCCTCTTTCATTGAAATGACCTAATCTCTTATGCCAGAGATCAAGTTCTATAATCACTCGACCATGTGTGAGCAAAGCTTGACCAATGTTCCTTTGTACTCTTAAAGTAAAGAGTCTACCTTCTTTATTACCACAAACAATCTGATTATATCCATTCTCTAGATCTTCAACAAATACTCCTTCAATTGTAAACCTGACTTGAAAACCTTTTTCAACTATCTGTCCCACACTAATCAAGTTTTTAGGTATTGTAGGAACATACAAAACATTGGTTAGCAAATCTGTTGCACTCTTGCATTTCACTTTTCCAATTGAATGTACACTATGTCTTGTATTATCACTTGTTTGAACACTATGACTAGAAATGCCTTTTTCCAATTCTAACATCAATTCTATGTTTCCTGACAAATGATTAGAACATCCAGAGTAAATATAAAATACCTTTAGATCATTTTTATCTGATGTGCTGATTGAATTCATCATCAATGATGTATGATTTTCATTCTGTGTGTCATTTGCATAATTGTAGTAGGTGGTGTTGTAGGATTTATTATGTCCCCAACTTCTTCCTCCACCTCTACCGTAGCCTCCTCTTTGACTTTGTCTACCTCTTTGAAAATTACTTTGATATCTTCCACCTCTACCTTTGCTATTGTTATTCTGATTTTGATTTGATCCTTGTTGATTATGCCAACAATCATGAGCCAAATGATTACTCAATCCACAGATCCAACAAGCCTTCTTGTTGTTATTTTGATTACTTCTTCCTCTTCCAAAACCTCTTGGTCTTCCTCTGCCAGTGCCTTTAGCTCTTGCATAATAAACTTGAGAAGTTGACTCTTCTTCAACCTTTGCTTTACGTTTATCTCCTTTCTTCTTGTTCTTCATGTACATTGCAGAACTTTGTCCTTTATCTCCATCTCCCTTCAAGTCTTGCTCAAATGTGAGCATCAAACCAAGCAACTGGTTCAAATCTGGAACATAATGATTTAATGAAACTTTTCGTGCTTTAGTAGTTCTTTGGAAATGATACTCCAATGCATTCCATATATCTTCAGATGATTTCAATCCTCTGATGTGTGGTATCAAATGATCAGAGATTGTATTGTAGATGTAGGCTTTTGCACTTGCATCCTTCTTCTGCCAATGCTTTAAAGCATCAAGTTCCTCTTTCTTTGGTTGGCTTTCATCTTCGAATACTGGCTTCTTCTTCACCTGTTACATATATCATGAGATCCTTACTCATAAGTAAGGCTTCCAATCTCATTACCAATGGGGGATAATTATCTATGTCCAGTTTGTCAATGGAGATATGATCTGCCATAGTCCTTTCCTTCTGCTACAACCTATGAAATTAAAGGATAAAGGATAATACCTTTTGGAGTTCTTTGTGTATGAAGATAATTCTCTCATTGTCTTCCTATTCGCGTCAGTTGATACAAACTAACTTATATAGTATTTCTCAATCTCGTGACCTTTAAAAAACTTCTAGAACTAAAGTGAACTAACTTTACAAATATAATACACTTGTGAATTTGTCCCTTCACATAGGCATGTGGTTTTCTTCTAAAGCTTTGACCTTCAAATATATGTCCAATTAGTGAGTGTTTCTCCAACAGTAGGATCATCCCAGGCTCATGAAACCCAACAAGAATAGACTAAAGAGAGACTTGAGTTAAGATTTGCAAACACTGTGGGTCGAGATAGATCACGACTTGAAAGTGAAAGAGCTAAAAGAAAAAGACACCAAGCACATAGGCATCAAAGCGATGAACATGATTTTACATTGCCTAGAATTGAGAATACCCAAGAATCCTTAAACCCTTAAACCCCCTCAAGTGATTAAGGCAATGAAGAACTACTTTGACAGGTCAAGAGATCCTTATGATCATGTGGCTGAGTTCAAACAAGTGTTAAGAGCTGAATAGGTCAAGGACTTATTCACACAATTCGAGGCATATGGTTTGACTCTCAAGGGTTCTGCCTTAGCTTGGCTTCAAACCTTGAATAGTCACAACTATCAAGATATAGGTCAACTACTAGAAGAATTCATTGTAGAATTTTCCAAGAGTGGCATCAGGCATAATACATCATCCTTGATCCACAGCTTCAAGTAGACACCCCAAGAAACACTTTGGCTACCAGGATGCAGATTTTAAAAATATGTGGAAAGATGTTAGACACCTGAATTACCTACACAAACAAAACAAGTTCCCTTGTTTTTAGATGGACTTCTAAGCGGGAAACTTAGATCATATGTGTATCTCAAGGAGTCAATCACATTAGATCAATGCCTGAGGATGTGCGTAGACATAGAGGACAACTTGGGTGCGGAGCTAGAATACACTCATCACTTCTTCACATACAAATGTTCCTACACATAATTCGCTCAGTCTGTTTACAATTAGTCTCTCAAACCTTAACCATAGAAGCGTTAACTATGGAATTAGACATCTACAAAAGGATTCCTGAAATGATCAAACTCAGAAGGAGAACTTAGCAAAATATCAGGCACAACTTTTCCTTTACCCAGAAAATTTTACATCTCGATGAGAGAGAGATCTTCTTCAGATTTACTCCTTGATACACTTATTTGTTGGTGTTTCGACTCTTCTAGCTCCATTATCATTCTATTTAGTTCTCTACCATCATGGCATTAGAGGTCTTGGCACATCTGGTGGATCAGGGTCTAGTGCCAATGTTCCGAGGAGGAGTTATAACTTGCAAGGCAAAGATCATTTTGAGATCCGAAAATTTGATGGCACAAACTTTGCTCTATGGAAGAATCAAATTAAAGACGTTTTGATTCAAAGGAGGCAATGGAAGCTAGTAAATGGGATTTCAAAGAAGCCTGCTGACATGGATGAAGATGATTGGGATGAGTTAGATGAAATGGCCAGGTCTACCATTTACTTGCACCTGGCAGATAATGTTTACTTTATAGTATTAGACTGTGAAAGTGCAGAGGAGCTTTGGAAGAAGTTATGCAATGCATATGAAAAAGAGACGACATCAAATAAAGTGTGCTTGGTGAGAAAATTATATCACCTTCGTATGAAGGACATAGATAGTGTTGCTACTCATCTGAATGAGTTTGATGCTATATTCTCCCAATTACAGGCTCAAAAAATGGATATGGATAATGAAATGAAAGCAGTATTGTTGTTATACACCCTGCCATCATCATGGGATACGTTTTGCACAACTATTAGCAACAATGCACTTGGTGGTAAACTCATCTATGATGACATATGTGGAGCACTCTTGAGTGAAGAGACTCATAGAAAATCTATGGTTGGCACTCAGAGTGGAGATGCATATAATGTTCGTGATTCTTACCAAGGAAAGAATCAGCAACGTGGCAGGAGCAAGAACAAGGAAAAGAATGGTCAACGGAATAAGAGTAACAGTAAATCAAGGAAGAGGGATATCAAATGCCATTATTGTCATAAGAAAGAACACATGAAGAAAGACTATTATGCATTAAAGAATGCTAAAGGTAAAGGACAGAATGTTGATGGGCATGTTAAACAGTTACTTGCACCATCTACTTCGACTGTGAAGATTGAAGAGATTAATGCTATTTCTGATGATGCTGATGTGTTGACACTTGATGCCAACTGAGGCTCTTATGGCTGATTCTCTTTCCCACACCTGGCTGCTAGATTTTGGTGCTTCTTTCCATGTGACACCACATAGAGAATGGTTCTCTAATTATGCAACAAAGTCTCTTGATACCATGAGACTTGGTGACTCTTACCAGTGTGATGTGGGGATTAGAGATGTGGTTGTGCAGTTCATTGATGGTTCAAAATTTACTATGCATAATGTATGCCATGTACCTCAGTTATCACACAGTTTGATGTCAATTGGTCAACTTGATGACCTTGGTTATAAGGTGGTCTTCTATGCTCAGTCGTTTTGTATATCAAAGGGCAATATGGTTATTGCAAAAGGAAGAAAAGTTGGCTCACTTTATCCTTTGTTTGTATCACACAAAGAACACTTGTTAGCTGTTACTGAACAGCCTATGGCTTGTATTTGGCATGATCGTTTGGGCTATATATCTCGTAGTGGAATGGAAAATCTTTCTCGTTCTAGCTACTTACTTGTGTTATCTTTCTCCGATTTTTCATTTTGTGAGCATTGTCAATATGGAAAGAAAACTAGAAATGTGCATAGAATGCACATTGACTCTTCAATTCAGCCTTTAGATCTCGTTCATACAGATGTGTGTGGTCCTATGCCGACTAGGTCCTTAGGTGGTTCTCTTTACTTTGTCACTTCCATAGATGATGCTACTAGAAAAGTTTGGGTATATCCTATCAAATCGAAGGATGAGGTACTCCCTACTTTCAAAAAATGGCTTGCTTCAGTTGAGATTGAAAAAGGAACTAAGCTTAAGGCTTTATGTTCAAATAATGGGGGTGAGTATACCTCACATGAATTCAGTCTTTTCTGTTAGTCTAGAGGGATTCATAGAGAGTTTATAGCTCCTTATACCCCGATACAGAATGGTGTAGCTGATGAATAGAACCATTCAAGATAGAGTAGTCTCTATATTGCATCATGCAAACCTCTCACAAGGTTTTTGGGCAGAAGCAGTATTGACTGCAGTTCATGTGATAAACCTTCACCCAGTACCGCCAAAGGACTGAAAGTGGCACAAGAGTTATGGACAGGGAAGCCACCATATTATGATCATCTTCGAGTTTTTGGGTGTGAAGCATATGTTCATATACCAAAGAATCTTAGACAAAAGTTGGATCATAAGTCAAAGAAATGCATTTTTCTTGAATATGGTCGAGAAGGACAATTTGGATATTGCTTATGGGATCCTAAAACACGATCAATGATCAAAAGCAGTGATGTCATTTTCAATGAGTCTAAGATGCATAAACAGCCCATTAAGGAGGTTGAAGTGAGAAGAGTGGTGTTTGAGGATACTATTCCTCTGGTTAGCATGCACAAAAATGTTGCACATAGGGATATTCAAGAGAATGTCCATTCAGATCAGTCTGCACATATTCCTATTCAGCAACCATTGAGTCGTTCTGCACGTGTCTCACATCCACCTGATAGATATGTTCCAGGTTTAGATTTTGTTATGCTAATAGATGCTGGTGAGCCTTCTTGCTACAAAGAGGCTATATAGACAGAGGATCATGTCAAGTGGGAGTGTCATGAAGAGTGAGTTGGATTCTATTCACAAGAATGGTACTTGGGATTCGGTACCTTTGCCAAAGGGCAGGAAAGCTTTACCATGTAAATGGGTATATAAGTTGAAATTCACATCTGATAGTGCTTCTCCAAAGTATAAAGCACGACTTGTTGCAAATGGTTTTAAGCAACAACATGGTGTTGATTTCGAGGAAATCTTCTCTCTAGTGGTCAAGATGACTACCTTGCACATGTTGCTTGGATTCGTTGCAATGGAGGACTTAGAGCTAGTCCAAATGGATGTGAAACTGCTTTCTTGCATGGAGATCTTACAGATGAGATCTATATGGAACAACCAGAGGGCTATGTAGTTCTTGGCAAGGAAAGTCTAGTTTGTAAGCTTAAGAAGAGCTTGTATGGACTTAAACAGCCCCCTAGACAATGGTACCAAAAGTTTGATGCTTTTATGAAGTTTCAAGGCTATTATCGAAGCAATGAGGATCATTGTCTCTACACAAAGAGATGCTCAGATGGCAGCTTGATACTTTATGTCGATGATATGCTGATTGCTGGGAAGTCCTCTTATGATTTGTCAATTCATAAAAAGAAGTTGAGTCAGACGTTTGATATGAAGGATTTAGGGGATGCCAACATATTCTTGGTGTGCGCATTACTCATGATAGGAGCAAAAGATGCATATACTTGTCTCAAAGTGAGTACATATCCAAAGTACTTCACAGGTTCAATATGCAAGTTGGAAAGGCATTGAGTACACCTTTACCCACATATGTGAAATTGAGCAAGGATGATTGCCCCAAATCAGATGAGGAAAAGGAATTCATGACCAAAATTCCCTATCAATCTGTTGGTAGTCTCATGTATGCTATGGTAGCTATGAGACCAGACATTGCATTTGCAATGGGAGTTGTGAGCAGATATATGTCTAATCCTGGCAAGAAACATTGGGAAGCGGTCAAGATGATTTTAAGATATCTGAGTGGCACTAAGGACAAGTTTCTATGCTTAGGTAGAGGGAAAGCATCCATTATTGGTTACACAGATTCTGACTATGCTGGTTGTGTAAACAATTGTTAGTCTACATCAGGGTACATCTTTCATTTTGCTAGAGGTGCTATCTCTTGGAGATCTCGTCTTCAAGAATGTACAACTGTTTCCACCACAAAATCAGAGTATGTTGTAGCAAGTGAGGCATGTAAGGAAGCATTGTGGCTTTCTCGTCTTGCTTGTGATATGGGTTTACCTTAGCATGTACTTCGTTTGCTCAATGATAGTCACAATGCCATTGCTTTGGCTAAGAATCCGGTCTACCATGCAAAGACCAAGCACATTGAGGTTAGGTATCACTTCATTCGAGATTGCTTAGCCATTGAGCACATTATTCTTGAGAAGGTTCACACTCAAGATAATGTTGTAGATGCTTTGACTAAAGCTCTACCACAGGATAGCTTTTGACACTGTTGTCACTTGATGGGGGTTACTTGATTCATGATCTTACACAGTCACTTGTATACTGTGTAACATGCCCATCAGGTGAGAGGTATAGTTTGTATACTTACACTCAGGTATTCTTTATTTTTCTCCCATAGTTACTTTGGCCATATTGGCCTTTAGTGGGAGATTGTTACCGTTAGTGTCCCTGGACACTTCTTTGTATATGTTGTTTAATAAAACATATAGTGGCCTGGTCAATCACAGACTGTAAGTTCGACCGCATTTGTAAGACCTAAGAAGTCTGTCTTCGTGCTCCTTGTGTACTATGTTTTCTACGTATTATACAGTCTCTATGCGGAGTACCGTGTGCGAGCTTAGGAGCTCGGTTTTCTACTCTGAGGATATCATCGTGGAGCTCACCAAAAGGAGAGCGCGCTATGGTGCATCGCCATTGAGTCACTTTAGTTAAAAATTATGTTCCAAGGCTAATTTGGGGGCTCAAACAAGCTCTAAAAATTATGAAAATTGATACCAGGATTCTTCTAATACTTCTCAAGCTTGAGGAATCCTCAACTTGAACAAAATGGAGTTTCATCTACCAAAAACCAAATTTAGAATGGGGTTTAGTGATGAAAATCATTGTTTCAAGGAAATTATAGTTGGAAAATTCATAGGCCTAAGTGCTGGATTGTCATTTACTTCCTTGTGTGCTTGACCCTCCTTGGCCTTCTCTTTGACTTTGTTCTCTCTAGCTCCCTTGCCTCATGCTACTTTGGTGAGTTAAGCCTCCTTGATTGCTAACAATGGAAGGCAAACTAACTCGAAAGAGGGTTTTCCTATAGTAGAGCTTTCATATAATAGTACCAAGCACTCTTCCACTCGGCATAGTACGAGGTTAGATCTTAGGTCATATTGCTTCTAAGAAAGTATCAAAGACAAAGAGCTTGAGACATATGAAGAAGCTTGCACACGAAAGGAATGGAAGCAAGCTATGAAAGAGAAGATCAAAGCTCTCAAAGATTATCACACATGGGAGCTAGTGCCAAAGAAAGAAGGTATGAAGATTGTTCCAAACAAATGGGTGTTTAAAGTAAAGAGGAATGTTGATGGTTCACTAGCTAGATATAAATCTAGATTAGTTGCCAAAGGATTTAAACAAACACAAGGCATAGACTATGATGAAGTTTTCAGCCCTGATGCAAAGATAGGAACAATTAGAACATTAATAGCAATTGGTGCTTCAAGGAGATGGCCATTATATCAACTCGACATCAAAAATGCTTTTATCAATGGAGAACTACAAGAAGAGGTATACATGAGTCAACCGGTTGGATTTGAAGATGAGAACCATCTAGACTTCTTTTGCAAGTTGAAAAAGGCACTTTATGGCTTGAAGCAAGCACTAAGAGCATGGAATCAGAGATTGGTAGAATATCTAACTAAGTCTGGATACAACCCAAGTAGTATAGATCCTTCATTGTACATGAAGAAGGAAGAAAATAGAGAGGTATATATTTTCATATACGTCGATGACCTCATCATAACAGGAAATGATGTTACAGGGATTAACAATATCAAAAGGAAGCAGGAATTGAAGTTGTTTATGGAAAAAGTGGCATCTACTTGATGCAAAGGAAGTACTTGTTGGATGTTCTTTTCAGATTTGGAATGAGTGAATGCAAACCACTCACTCAACCCATGGACACAAATACAAAGATTGGCTCAAATGATGAAGAACTATTGGAAGATGTTGGTTTACTTTCTCAGTTTATGCCCCGACAAGTGAACATTTAAATTTAGCCAAGAGAGTGTTGAGATACATAAAGAATACAGTTAATCATGCTTTGTTTTACAAGCTTGATGAAGAATTGCAGGTCAAAGGCTTTAGCAGTGCTGATTGGGCAGGTTCAAAGGAAGATAGGAGATCAACCTTAGGTCATGTGTTCATGATAGGAAGCAAACGTATCACATGGAGTTCAAAGAAACAACCTACTGTTGCACTTTCATCCATGGAAGTTGAATATAAGAGGATTAGCTTTTGCCACATGTGAAGCAATGTGGATTAAAAATCTTTTGAGTGACCTTGAAGTGCAAGTTGGAACCATCCCTATATACGGTGATAACATGTCAAGTATTTACTTGGCAAGCAATCCTATCTTTCATGCAAGGAGCAAGCAGATAGAGGTCCACTACCATTATGTACGGGAGAAGGTATTGAGCAAAGATGTGGAGATAAAGTTCATCAGAACCAAAGAGCATGTTGCAGATATGTTTACAAAGTTCTTGGATGCTTCTAAACTCAAAGGTTTCAAGGATGTGATAAATTTGCAGGACATGGTTGAAGATAACTCCCAAATGATCTTGAGGAGGAGTGTTAAAGATAAATGTACAAGCTCTTTTTCACATGAGCTATGCTTGGATAAATTTACAAAATATAAAGATAAAGGAAAAGAAGAGAAAAAAAGAAGAAGAAGAAAAAAAAAGTGTAGTCAAAATTCATGATGAGTAAAACATACAATATCTGTCTTGTGGTAAGTGGCATGTAGTGGGCAATCTCCACAAAAGGAAGTAAGCCCAAAGCTTTGCCAAAAACTTCAAACTTCTCCCTAGGTAGAGCCTTCATGAAAAGGTCTACAATGTTCTCCTGCGTGGGCACATATGCCAAGCTGATCTCCCTAGCACAGAACCTCTCCCTGACATAATGATAATGCACCTCAATGTGCTTAGTGCAAGCATGGAACACATGGTTCCTCACAACTGCCAATGGGCTCTGGCTGTCAGTGAAGATGGTGGTGGCAGAAGACTGACCAACACCCAAATCATCCATAAGGCATCTGAGCCACACACACTCAAGAGTAGCTGTGAAAGCCACCCTATACTCAGCCTCACAACTAGAAGTGGCCACAGTAGGCTGGTTCTTGCTCAACCAAGATATACATGAGCTACCAAGCGTGAAGCAAAAGCCACTAGTGGACACATGAGTGTCATAGCAAGCAGCCGAGTCTGAGTCAGAAAAAGCATGCAAATCTGGCGGTAGTGATCCCCCCTTGGGATAAAACAACCCAAGTAGCCGAGTACCACTCAAGTAGCAAAAGATGCGCTTAGCCGATTGCCAATGCATGACACTTGGGCAATGCATAAACCTGCTCATCTATGAGACAACAAACTGAATATCTGGCCGAGTAATGCATAATTAAATCAGGCATCCATCAGCTAGCTGATGGAGGACAGCATCAAATGCATCTCCAGCATCATGAATACTCAATCGTAAACATGTCTCCATAGGAGTGGCAATAGGCTTACAGTCTTCAAGGCCAAAACGCTACAATAATGTGTCAATATATTTTGTTTGACACAAAGCCATTCCACCATCAACTTGCATAAACTGAATGCCCAAATAGTGATGCAAATGCCCCAAATCAGACATCCTTAAAATGCCCCAAATGAGGCATGCAAATCAGCCTTAAAATCAGCAATATGCTTCTCAATAGGACCAGTGAGCAGCATGTCGTCAACATAGACAACAATGATCAGAAGCACATCAATACCATGCTTAACATATAAGGTTCTTTCAGTTCGACTGTTCTCAAAACCATGTGCAATCATATAGGCATGTATCTTCTCATACTAAGCACGTGGTGCTTGCTCTAAAACATATAATGCCTTCTTTAACATGCACACGTGGTTTTCACGCCCTTTTTGCACAAAGCCACGGGGCTGAAAAACATACACTTCGTCATGCAAGTCACCATTCAAAAATGCAGCTTTATTATCCAACTGATGCACATTCCAACCATGATGGGCTGCAAGTGCACAGATGCTCCGAACAGTAGTTATATGACATGTAGGTGCAAAGGTCTCTTCAAAATCAATGCCTCTTTCCTGTGCATAGCCCTTTGCAACAAGCCTAGCCTTATACCTGTCAACTGTTCCATTAGGCTTACGCTTCAGCTTGTAAACCCACTTTGTGCCAATGGCCTTCTTGCCAGGAGGCAAGTCACATAAAGACCAAGTACCGTTCTTCATTATAGCATCATATTCAGATTGCATAGCAGCCATCCAATTTTCTAAATTTTGCGTTTAGTCAAATGAAACAGGCTCATTCTCATCACAGAGTGGGGGGGGTGCTCACTTCTATCGCACAAAAGGAACAAAGCTTTTGCCTCAAAATGCTCTGTTACCAGTGAAGTAATTCAACGGTGATGCACCACAATGCGCTCTCCTTCTCGTGAGCTCCACGATGATATCCTCATAGTAGAAAACCGAGCTCCTAAGCTCGCACATGGTAATCCGCACAAAGACTCCAGAATATGCAGAAAACACAGTACATAGGGAGCACGAAGACAAACTTCTTAGGTCTTACAAATGCGGTCGAACTTACAGTCTGTGACTAACCAGGACACTATATGTTTTATTAAAGAACACATACAAAGAAGTGTCCAGTGGCCATTTGGCCTTTCACATGGACACTAACGGTAACATTAACTAGGCCAAACACTAGGTTTGGACAAGGCCAAAGCTAGTCAAAAAACTATAAAAAGAGCAAGAGAGCTCATTTTTGGTGGTTAGCTAGTTGGAGAGTGAAGCTATTCTAGAGCATTGTAAACTTGTTTTGGATAATCAAAGATTCCATTGCTCTATCTCTTTGTCTTAACTTGTATACATGCATGTGTGTGCATGTTAGTGTGCTTCTCACTCATGCACTTGTGTATTCTAGTTGCTCATGGTTGTCATGGCACCCTCATGTCTCCACGGATTGACAATTATGAGGTGGATCTCCTCATGTTGGTGCTTAGCATTGTGCTAGAGTGACACCAAATTTGGTGTCGTTGCCGGGGAGAGAGCTTCAAGGAGAAGTCTGTGATGGTAAGACATAGAGATTTGACATGGAATCATAGATAAATTTCTTGTTTTTGACTTTTCTACTTTCTTCATCAACGTCCCTACCCTCCTAGCTATTCCCCTACCTCCATATCCACCATCGCAAAAACTCCACCTTGTGGGTCATATCTTCACCTGCACTTCATTCTCCTCTTTTCACTTGTGAGAGGGAGCAAGAGAGCAATCTTGTGTGTTCTTGAGCTTTGTGGTAGGTGCCAATAGCAACAACAATAGAGGCATCAACACGTACGACATCTCTTTGCATGCAAATCAAGAAGATGACATTTGTCTATCGGAACAAACAAAAAAATTAAGTTTTTGGTAAAAACAAGTAGATCACACTAGAGTAGATTACTTGCACACTAAGGAAATATATATTTGTTTTTGCAAAATAGGACAAGATAGACAAAGCATCAGGTCATCTCAAGCTAGTGTCAATCACACTGCTAGGTCATGGGCTCAACAGTTGAGCGACTATCCTTATGTGATGAGCTCAAAATCTAGTGATTCAAAATTTTCTTTTAACATCAAAAGACCTATAGGCAGTTCAGAACTTTTCTCCTTACAGACCCGTGAAGGTCACTATAAGGCTCAATTGATATATATACAAACCAACATATCATGTGTCCACATCTATGAGGAGGAATTGAGAAGATTAGTGGTCCAACTCAAAAACCCTGATCAACCATTTGGAATTGAACATCCAATAGTCAAATTGGAAGATGGATCATATGTTGATAAGCAAGGAACCATGTACATCATGAGGAGCTTACTAGATAAGATGGATGAGTTTGGAATCATTATTCTTGAGTTTGAAATAGGAGATTCGGAGCAAAAAAATGTTGGGAAATTGCTTATGACACATCGTGGTAAGTTGATATTGTCAAGGATAATCACATCAGAGTGGATTCCTCAAGATAATAAGAGCATAAATCTTTTCTTGAATAGAGAAACGGATGAAGCATTGTGAAGGTTCAAAATTGATAAAACAAGTGAGATAGATGGAGTGATTGTTTATGAATTCAAGGACCCACACACCCCTAAGAAGGTAATCTATTTGGATAACTCTTCCAAGAGTATGTTTGTGGTTATGGGACATGGAAAACATGCATGCACTTGGAAGGGTGAATTGGTATTCCCTCCTCAAAGAATGCATGGTTTGGATGGTCAACATGGAGAAGAATCTTCCCATCTTATAGGAAGTCTCAAAGAGAAGGCTCGAGAGAGACCTAAAGTAAGCTTTGCAAAACCTCTAGGATGAGAGAGGTCAGGAGGGGAAAAAAATAGCATGGATTAGGAGATATTGAATTTCCCCTACCTAGACTAACAGAACGGATATTGAGACCCACTCAATTGGTAAAGTCAATGAAAAGCTACTTTGTCGGCACTAGAGACCCTTATGATCATGTGGCAAAACAAGTGTTCAGAGCCGAATAGGTGGATGACTTGTTCACTTAATACAATGCCTTTGGTTTAACCTTAAACAACACTCCCTTGATGTGGTTTCAACCACTACATCAAGGTCAATATAAAGACATCAATTAGTTTTTGGAAGCATTTATTATGGAGTTCTTTAAGAGTGGTATCAGACATAACACTTCCTCTTTCATCCATGGCTTCAAGCAGACACCCCAAGAGACAATCAGGCTAGCAATAGGACATAGGTTTAGGAAATACATGGAGAAATGCTCAATTCCGGAATTACCCACACCAGCCAAACAAGTGGCATTCTTTTTGGATGGCTTGCTAAGTGCAAAGTTAAATCTTATGTGTACTTGAAGGAACCTAGGACCATAGACCAATGTGTGTGAATGTGTATCGATATCGAGGATAACTTGGGAGACGGGTTAGAACTTTCAAAAATCTACAAGGATTCAGAGAGTTCGATTAGTTTTGCATTGAAATGTTCCACATCCATTGATGAATTGGCAAAAAAAGTAGCTCAAAAGTTAGGAGTTTCAAGCAAATATACCCCTAGAATGGTCTGAATGAGCTCATGTTATAATTGGGAAGGAGACCACATGGCCAATGTCTAACCCATCATTAGGGGAAAAAATGAACCCTGAATGGGCCTTTTAGCTTGAGGGCTGATTAGTGATGGACCAATGAGAAGAGGGTGGTGGCCACAGTCTACTCCCTTAATCACATAGACTAGGCATAGGCTTCCCTTGGTTTTGTGTGGTCAAAGATACAAAAACCACCTAGAACTCGTGGTTTTGGCTTTGTGAATGGTTTTGGAATGCTTCAGAATCAATAGGAGCCCTTAGATTTGTTCAATGATCCAAGGGAGAAGGTGAAAAAGCAAAAGTCAAGGCGCGAATGAACCTGGACCCTTGGATTGCTCTTGTTATCAATGGTTGGGATTAGATTCATGTTAAAAAATGCGCTATGAGTTCTACACCCTTGGATCCAGCTTTGAATCGGACGCATCTGCTTGAAACCAAGAAAGTTTGGGCGCCTAAAATGTGGACCATCGGATATACAAGTGATCTAATGGCTGAGAGTGAGGCCCCAACATCGAAAAGCGCCTTTTGCTGTCCACCCTCCGATCTTGGACCCATCCGACGGCTCAGGATACCTCCGAAATTGCGATCAGCCCGAATTGCGGTTTATCGTTGGATCTCTCTTGATCTAAGGGACCAAGAATGTGCAGAGAGATTGAAAAATGTGCGCCGGCTGCTGATCTTCATCATTATGTTGTCAAACGTTCTCTCACTAGAGATGCATCCAATTAAATATGTACCGTTGATTTGAGGCATCCAAAGGCCAAAATTTGTTCATCTTTAGAATTCGAATACAACCTTTTGTGAATCATTATTTTATTTGACAATACTACTAGTGGTTTTGCAAGGCCCCTTAATCTCCTAGATTAAGCTTTTTAATCCAAATCCTTACAAGGCCCATGCAGGGCTCATTTTTTCCCCTAATGTTATGACTCAAAAACAAGGGAACCCTAACAATTAGTATTGCATGATAGAGAGAAGGTACACTAACCACTCAACACAAGATTTCCCATACAACAAACAAGTGGTTAGGCAAAAGTACCAATAGCCATGTCAATATCTAGGAAGATATCCAAACCAATATCACCAACAACCATATCTTAGGCCTCACCAACCTTATCAACCCCAATACCAAGCTCAATAGAGACCACAACCAATGTTAGGTCAACAACCTCCAACCCCTACCAAAATTATTCTAGTCAAGTGTGTTGTGATAGAGGATAACATGAATAGAGCTTTAGTGCCTACACCCCCACTGATTTTAGAAAGTGGTCCTAGTTCTTAGATGTTCAACTCGACCCATGTCGATAGTCCACCAACTTACTACATGGATTCACGTGAACATAATGAGGTATATCCCTATGAAACAGCTTGTAGCTCAGTGATGAGTAGCACCTCCTTTAATGTCAATCCGGGAAGACGTGAGGATGGTATGATGACCTCGAGCAAGTAAAGGCACAAGTGCGTGAGTGAGAAGCACACAAACATGCACACACATACACACACACACGCACACAAGGCAAGACAAAGAGTGAGAAGCAATGGAGTTCTTTAGATTACTTTCAAAAAGCTCATACAAGTTCAAATCAATTACAAGCTAACCTCAAAAATGAGCTCTCTAGCTCTATTTATAGTTTTTGACTAGGTTTTGGCCTTGTCCAGACCTAGTGTCTGGCCTAGTTAAAAATTAGGTTCTCTACCCTATTTGGAGGTTCAAACAGAGTCTAAAAAATGTGAAAACTGATAGGTGGGTACTTCTAAAGCTCCTCAAGCTCAAGGACTCCTTGGCTTGCACAAAATGGAGCTACAAAAATATGAACTAGTATTTACAATGGTTTTTAGTGATGAAAATCACTATTTTTGTAGGGATTTCTTCTAACATTCTGACATTCATTTCCTGGGGCTCCCTACTTGCTCCTTCTTCTTGTGTTCCCAACTCTTTGATGCCTAAAAAATTTAAGTGGCCTACTTGCCAGATCTTCTTTGACTACTGTGTCTGCTTGTGCTGTCTCTTCGCTCTGACTCCCTTCGTAGGCTTCCTTGTCTTGTGACTCCTTCGGTTCCTTGACTACTGCCAACACCCCCCCTCTCTCGCGTCTGTCGTCTTTGACAGACCCTTGTCCAGCTGTGCGTTGGACATAATATTGAACAACATCGGCAGCGAGGTGGTGTTCTTCTAATCGTAGCCCCCGTGCTAGATCTGTTAACAATGCATCCCAATTCACTGGTCCTGGTACGTCCGAATGTGGCACCCGCAGTTGTTCTGAATGGATGGTCCTCTCCACAGCAAATAAGTGGAGGAGATGTGAGGGCCTGGGTACAAATATTTCTAAGTGATATTCCCAGAATCCTGTTACGAACATCTCCTCGAATGTCTGTTTAAAGCAAGCTGGGAGGTACTTGATTCTGGCGTGCCAAGCATATATTACCTCTATTGATGGGGGTGGTGCTCATGTCGTATACCAGATCTTGGTTTCCTGTAAGAAAGCCAACTCCTGAGAAGTGGGGGTCTTTAATATTCTTGAATGTCCTGAATGTGATTAGCATTAGTTCAAAGATTTTCATGCACATTTGGGCCATCACATTGGGGGTATTCCGTAGTCGAATGCTCCAGTGACGGATGGTAGAAATCATATAATTCACAGTGGGAGGTCCTTGAGGAGGTGCTAGATAAACATAGTTTAACCACTTTGCACAACCTTTGATGTTCTTGACAACAATTGTAAACTCGGGCCAGGTGCGTCTGCGGAAGACTGGAACATAACAGGGATTGTATTTAATAAAAAGTGGCATGTTAGTCCAAGTACGAACCATCTCTGGGTAGGTCTCAAGAAGACGGATCCTCCAGGTGGGTTGATGAATGGATCCTTTTTTAGCACTCTTTGGGATATCATCGGGCCCAAATTGTGTGGCGAAAGTTGGGGGTTTGCCACATCTACGTTGGATCTCCGCGTTGTAATCTGCAAGGAGTACACAATATGGCACATACTGATCGTCATTGGTGCCGATCCATCTATGATGAGACATACTGCGGAAATATTCTGACTTTATGATGGTGTCTTCTAATTTTGCCATTGATTGGATTTGAATTGCCACTCGATCTTCATGGGTTGTCGCTGTTTTTTCTAGTGTCTGGAGCCATTCAGGTACTTCGACTTCTAAGGTGTCCATTCCTTCTGAGGTCTGTTCACCACCTGGCATTGGCATAGGAACATATGGTTCCTCATACGTTTCGTCCACCTCAATGGGTACCAATTCCTCCAGCTCTGGTTCTACAACTGGAGAGGGCTGCCTTTCATATTCCAGTAACTTCTTCTGCAATTCCGCCACCTGCTCTGTCAATGCCTTTACTTCCGCTGAAGTCGAGGTCGTTTCTATGACTTTGGGTTGTGCCTCCTATTCCCTGAGCTGGCTACGTAGTTCATCCCGTTCCCTTTCCAAATCATCATGTGCTTCTAATAAATCAGCATAGCTTTCCAAGATTGTTTTCATTGTTTCTGAGGGAACTGCTTTGAATTGTTCTGGGTCGAGTTCATGGGGAGAGCCTTCCATGGCAGCTTCCAGGTTTTCTTCATTTTGTTTCTGCAGACGCTTGTTTTCTTCAACGGCTGTAGCCATGTGTTTTCGGAGTAGAGTTAAATTTCGCTGGACTCTCAGATTATCTGTTTGGTAAACCTCCAGTAAGGCTTCGATTTGTTTGACACCTGACTCTTGTGATGGTTGGGGTGTCTCCAGGAGGGTTTGATGAGCTTGCTCGAGAGTGGTGTAGCGTTGATTGAGGTCTGCATTTTCATCTTCTATACTTGTAAGCCGTCTCTGTAGTTGTTGGTGATTCGTCGTCAGTTGGTGATGACGGTCTTCGAGAGCCTGATACTCACTCTGAAGTTGATACATGCATTGATGTAATGTCATGAATATACTATTTACATTAAATGATGCAGGAAAAGATGAAGATGCAGGGGGAATGGGGAAGGGGAAGGGAGTTGTGAATGCTGTGGAGTCAAGTGGTGAGGTGGGTGGAGGGGGTATGGGAGATTGAGGTTGTGTGGGGGGTGGGAGTGGTGCTGTGGCTGGTGATGTCTCCATTGTGTCGAACGTGTGTGTGACTGTATAGATGGGAACAGTGGGTGGGGTGGATGTGATATTTGTGAAGAGTGTTGTGTAGGTGGGCATGGTAACTCCTCCGAATTGGATGCCGGGAGAGAGGGGAATTCCCATGACGACTGTGGTAATGGCAGAAATAGGTGTGGTAGTGCCAGGTGGTGAGGTGACTTGTGTAGTGAGAGGTGAGGTTGGTGGTGAGAGTGGTTCCTCTTGATGTTCATCTGTTTGTGTGTTACCTCTTGGTTCTGATACATTGATGTGTATTTGTTTGCCAGATCACATGGGACGGGTAGGCACTCGCTTCTCAAATCGATGAATATAAGTCATGGTTGCATGAACAACCTCATCTAAGCCCACTACGTCAGCGTGCAGGTTCATTGATTCGATGAACATGTCATCCACACCTTCCTCGCCTAACATTTGGCTCATGATCATCTTTCCTGTTTTGAGCGACAGTTTGTGTTGCTCCTGGACCCGCTTCATGGTTTCATATAATCTTTTTATTTGGGCCGAGTATGCCGGGGCACTTGCTAGTTCTGAAAGTTCTTCATATTCTTGATCATACTCTTCGTGTGCCTCTTGTTCTTCTGTCTCTTCTTCATCGTCTTCTACTTCTACTAATCCCGGTTGGGTCGGGGCTGAAGTTGTAGTCGTGGGTTGTTGTTCTTGGGTCTGCTCCGGTTCTGTCTCCAGGTTAGATTCATTAATCAAACGGGCGATTTCTTCATCTGTTAGATCAGCAAGGGTGTAACCTTGAGGGAACTCCAAGTCTGAAGGAATAGGAGGAAACACCAGGTTGGGTCCTTCTGCACTTGGTCTGGGTAGGCGAATGGTGAATGGTCGGACACGCCTCGTTTGTGGAGGAGTCACCTCGGGTGTGGTAGTGGCTCCCCTTGGTTGAGCGCATGGTAATTGAACTCCCCCTCTCATCTTCTTCGATGGAGGGCTCGCCGTTGATATTCGTCTTTGGAACTCTTGGGCCATAGACCATACTAGTGCTCTTTGAATGGGCACGTCGTATGCTAAGCACCTATAAATTATTCTTGTGAGAGCACAACATCCATGAAGTACATTTTTTTGTTTCTTATTCCACCGTTGATGGGCTAGGTGTATTTGATCGATGATCCAGTGTGGTATGTTGATAGTGAGATTCTCTTTTTCTGCCAAGTACAGGCTGAACCATATCTTCTTGGGTGGCATAGTGAATCGTTCCTGTGCGGGAAAAGCAAAATGTTGCATAATAGTTCGTAGGTGTAGAGCAATGGTAGGTGTCATTGCTACCATGTCCTTCAATTTGTTGAGATCCTTATGCTTCATCCTGCCTGGCACCATCGTTTCTTTGTCAGTGGGAATATGCATTCATTGCATGTTCAATGCTGCTCGTACCAAATTGAGGGTCAGTTTGAATCTCTTGAGTTCGTGGCCTGGCAATAGTGAGGGTAGCACAAAAGTACTATCACCTCCCTTGGCCCTGCTAGGAGTGATGGTACTGATAAAGTAGGAGCAGCGAAGAAAATCTGGCTTAGGCAAATGTGCTCTGAAGTAGCTATCCAACCCCGCTTTGGTCCAAACCGATCTCCGCATTACTTCTACATTCTGATAGTTTTCAAATTCGCGAGTGAAGAAATGGTAACGTCCCCATTTTCCATTGAACTCAATTTCTGCTTCCCAGAAGTAGGTGCCATCCCCCAATGGCCCTGCGACATCACTAAACGAATGAGCGTGTTTCCCCACTTGAGAAGTGTGTCCCTGAGGAGGATCCTGAATTGGGAGAACGTGCACTGCTTGAAGTTCTTCAGGCCTTTCGGTGAGTGGTGGTTCCAAGAGGAGGGTTTCAATGTCCACAATCTGTGCGCTAGACCCTGCCTGGGAACTGGTGCCTCCTACTTCTGCCATTGTTATTGCTTGCTTGCTGGTTCTGTGAGAATATAGAGTCATGCGTTAATATTGTAATGGACAAGATAGAACACTTTTTGTCCCCATTACAACATTATCATGAGGTGAGTAATGGGTCAGTGGGTCAGTGAGTGCACGATGACTGTGTGTGGAGTTAATGAATGGATAGTCCTAGGAGCTAGATGGAAAGATGCAGTGTATGAGTGATGTAGTTAGCAAGTGGAGATGAATTTACAAATGGGGGTCGAGGGTTTATTACAAGTCTTAGGTTGCCACACACAATGGATGGCTTCCGGTTTTGGTTTTGTGGAGACTCTGGAGAGTTTGATAGGAGTATCTACTTGAAAATGAGGCTTTTTAGGGACCCATTTACAAGTGATTCTACTTGTGCTCATGGAAGAATATGTGTCCGAGTGTGATGTATAAGAATGGGCATCAGATGCTCGAGTGAGTGAGACATGTTGTACCGGGTGTGGTCTCGGTGTAGCTATTTGAGCCTGCAAGCAAGCCTTAGGCACCCATATTTGTCATGATTGTGGGCTGGCCTTCATCGACTGCTTGGGTACCCAAATAGACTTTACTTTCGTAGAAGAATTTGTGAAAGACTTCTTATTAGTGTCGTGTTGTCGATTACGCACCCACACTTGTTTCAACGGCTGAGACATTCTGCTTCGCACGTTTTTTCGGCCTCCAGTATAGGTAGTACTCTGCTCCTTCTGTATTTGATCTGCCTTTGGTTGCTGCATCCCTCTGGCCTTTCGAAAAGAAGGGAGTGCCGTCTTATCCTTGACTCCGTTGTTGAGACAATCCTCTTTCTGCATCACATAGTTTTGGACAAGAATAGCATTGTCAACTTCATGTGCGCCCCTGGAAGGACTAGGAGTTCGTGCATTACCTAGTTCCTTGAGTGCCTCATTTTCCAATTCAACTTTAATTCGACTATGATTTACCCATACCTGAAGAAGTCCACTTCTTAGGTTTAGGTTGACTGCATGATCATAGATCCAGTCCTGACCCAAGACAAGAGGCTCAGTGAGGTCCTCATCTTGACACACTAGTACTTTGACTGTCATTACTTCATCTTGAATATAGAGGGGAAGCTCCACCTCGCCCATGCAAGGGGTTTCCACACCTCCCAATCCTATGAGATATGCTTCTATAGGATTGATAGCTAATTTCAACTCTTGACAGTATGAGAATTTAACAGCACTAGTGGTTGCACCTGAGTCAATCAAGGCTCTTACAGTCCTTGTACCCTTTCCTTGTCCTATCTCTAAGGTTATAAAAGGACGTCGATCAATTATCCTATGATAGCTGATACCTGAAACTTCACACATTGCCACGTGATATCCTTGATCTGCATGTGCATCTGTCCTAGGTTGCTCTCTACCCTGTCTTCTCAACTTCATTCTTCGGATGCGTTCCAATGCTTCTGCTTGAGCTTCTTCTCAAATTCGTCTTTCTTCTTCTTTGCGTTTCTTAGCAGTGTTGAGTCGACTTAGCATCTCTTCCGTCAGAGGTTCTTGATATAACTTGACTCTGCATCCGCTTATGTAGCTGGGGAGAATATCGCCTTCTAATGTGGCTAGTTGCACTGCTCCACTTGTTGAGATTATATTAATGATCATGGGTCCGTAGCCACGTTTCTCTAATTTTCTTGCATGTTGCTTCAAAGTGTAGACTAAAACTAGGTCTCCGGCCTTCAATCCTTTATCCTTAACATGGGCATCGAAGTATGCCTTCTGTCGTTTCTTAGCTGCATATATTCCTGCTACAGCTCTTAGTCTGGTTTCACCTAATCGTTCAAGGTCAAAAATTCTCGAAGAGAGTTCATGGCCCGTCCACTCATGCTCCTGTGCTATTCTCAATGTGGGAATCAAGAAGTCCAAAGGTAGCACAACATTTTGGCCAAATACCATCTGAAAGGGGGTGGCTTGGAGTACCGTTTTGTAGGCGACTCGGTATGCCCAAACAACATGGTGTAGCTGTTTGTCCCAATCAGAGCGTTTATTGTTCACTAATTTCGTCAATACATTCCATAGAATCTTGTTTGTGCTTTCGGCCTGGCCATTAGCTTGTGGGTGATAGGGGGCAGACTTTTTATGTACTACCAAGAATTCTTGGAGCAGATTTTCAATAACTTCATTCAAGAAGTGAGTGCCTTTGTCACTGACTAGCTCTATAGGTAACCCGTATCTGTTGAACACATTCTCAAACAAAAACTTAGCTGTTGTTTAAGCATCGTTCTTCGTTGTGGCTTTTACCTCTACCCACTTGGTTAGATAATCCGTGGCCACAATGATATATTCAGCATGTGAACCCTTGGCTGGGGGATTAATAGGACCTACAAAGTCTATTCCCCACTTAGAGAATGCACGTCCACCCATCATAGGTTTCAGTGGCATTTCATCTTTGCAAATAGGACACTGAGTTCTCTGGCAAACATCACACCGTTTCACATAGGTATGTGCATCCATGTGAAGGGTAGGCCACCACAAGCCTGCAAATAGGATCGCTTTAATCACTCGGTCTGGTCCAAAATGTCCTCCTACTACACCTTGGTGAGCAGTTTCCAAGATCTTGAGATATTCACTCTCATGGACACATAGTCTCAGGTAACCATCTTTACCACGCTTGTATAGATTATCACCAATGAGTGAGTAATCTAGGGCTTCTTGTTCTAGACTTCTTTGTCTGGCCAGTGTCATACCTTGAGGGAATGTTCTCGTCCTCAGGAAATCTACTAATGGTTCACTCCAATCCGGCACTATGGACACTTGATAAAGAGTGGCATGTTCCACAAGTGGTTTAGTGCAGCAGATTGGGCATGCCTTGCACAACTTTTGGACATCAGCTTCCATAGTCGACCAATGCACTCCGAGTCTCCTTAGTGTCTGTAGGGTGTGTTGCTTTGACTAGTGTTGCTCTAATGCACCTATGTGTGCTAATTGCAACCATTTAGCGTACTCATCCTCTTCCACACAACAAGCCAAGATCCCTTGATCTGTGTGCTTGTACATACTCCCTGCCATGATGTGATACTTTTGGGCTTTTACTACCTCTCTATCCTGTGTGTTTATTACTGGGTGGTTAGGCCCGTATGTCAATACTGGCACTAATGGTTTAGCCCACTGTGGCACCACTTCCAAATTAAACAAGTAAGCATCAGGAAGGTCATCTGACACTCCTTGTGGGGCTTCTCCAGATGTGAGCCTAGAGAGATGGTCTGCCCTCAAGTGAGTCTTCCCTTTCCTTACCACAACCTCTCAGTTCAGGAATATGGGTTTGTCTAATGTTGGAATGAGCACAAAGATCATCAACATAGACTTCTAAGTTCTTCCTCAAGAACTCTTTAAATACATGGCACATCAGCCTCTGGAAGGTAGCTAGTGCATTGGTAAGCCCAAATGGCATTACTCTAAAGGCAAAAATGCCCCATTCAGTGGCAAAAGCCGTCTTATGCTGATCTTCTGGAGCTATGGCTACTTGATTGTAGCCCGAAAACCCATCAAGGAAGCTATACACTTCCTTGCCTGCTACTCTTTCTAAGAGATGCTCTGTGATAGGAAGCGGATAGTTATCTCGAATTGTGGCTGCATTGACCTTCTTCAAGTTAATGCATACACGCAGCTTTCCATTTTTCTTGGGCACCACTACGATGGGGGATACCCACTCAGTGTGCTCAATCTCATAGATGAATCCAGCTTCAACCAGTCTATCTATTTCCTCTTTGATCTTAGCAGCATAATTATCATTATATGTGTATGGCTTTTGCTTGGAGGGTTTGGCATCTGAGGTCATGGGGATAGTGTGTGAGCATATGTCTGGATCAACACCCTTCAAATCCTTGTAACTCCAAGCGAATACATCTCTGTATTCTCTTAGCAAGGCTATCAATTTGTGCTCTTCGTTTTCTGTCAGGTCATGGCCTATGTACGTGCATCTCTCTTCTCCTTCTTCCACGGCTACCACTATTTTCTTGGTGGTTTCTTTGTTATCATAGGCCTCCCCTGATTGTGCCTCTCGTTTAGGCATTCTGATCATGACTCTCCTGTCATCTATCTCATACTTCTTGAAATTTTCCAGGACCTCAAACAAAGATTCTTCCTCTTCTGGTGTGACTTCTCTCTTCTTTCTTTTCTTTCCTTCTTCCTTCGGGGTCACATGTGTGGCTAGCCTTACATCATTTGTAAACTCTCCATGCCTCTGGGGTTGAAATTCTATTTCATAGAAGTATTCCTCGTCTGATGCAAATGGTGGGTCTGTAATGATTAACTCTAGATCAGAGTCACTTGCATCCTCAAATGCATCAGGGCTAGGTTCGCACTCTTCTAGCACTGCCTCTCCCATGATCGGCTCTATGGAGAAGACTGAAATGTCATAGCCATCTTCATCACAGTGAGGTGTCCATTGTTCTTCATTGATGGCTACATCCATTGTTGCTAGGATTTCTGCCCAGCCGTGGGGTTCAAATTCTTCGTCAGGAAAGACTACAGGTGCATAGGCTGGGTCTTGAATTGATCTATGTGTTTCTTTTGCACCTATCTCTTTGGCTTCTTCTCTCTTCTCTTCTTCTACTGCTACTTTGCACATCCATAAGTGGGTGTCTTCATGCATCCATGAGGATCTTGATCCTATGGAATGCACCGATTCCGTATCATCTTTGGCTCTATGGATGGGATTCCATTGGATAGGAGGGACATCCCTATGAGAGTAATCTTTGAGATTCACTTTGGTCGTAACACCTAAGTGTTGCAAATACAAGGAATTGGTTCCCCAATCCTAGACCACTTGCAACTGTCGCATAAATGGTCTTCCCAAAATCATCTCGTAGGCATGATTCTTGCTAAAATCACAGATAGCAAACGTGTGCTCAAACTCTACTCCACATGTAGTGAGAGTTATTCCTTCCAGCAGTCCTAAGGGCCTCTCTATGTGACCATCAGCCATTTGCAATTTCATCCTCGTGGGCCTGAGTGCTGGCTTGCCCCACCGCTTCCATAGGGAAGTGGTAGCAATAGCAACTCTTGCACCTGAGTCTAGAATTGCCTTGGTTGTGTACCCCTGATGAGTAATGGGAAGATAGGTGTTTCCTTCTTCACCTTCACTCATATCTCCTATCTTGTCTAGAGGAATTTCTGGCACTGTCCTATGAGAACTTACCTGTGAACGAGGTTTTGCTATCTCTGGTACTTGTTTGGCTACATGTTTCCATAACTCTGGCCTAACTTTGAGTAGCTCTTCTAAAGTGAGGTTGCATTGCACTTTAGTGTTTTTCACTACCTCTGTATTCCTAGGTATGATTGAGTCTTCGTTTCTTACCATGACCATGGGTGCTCTCATACAGGTTGACTTGGCTTCCCATGGGCGTGTGAAGTGGGGTAATTCATGTAAAGAATTAGACTCAAAGTCTAATCTCTCTTGAGACTGGGTGCTCTCCTACTCTCCATAAATGGAAGGAATATCTTGTGGGAATTGATCATGTGTGTCATCCACAAGTTCAATGGGAGGAGGGGCTTCACTTTCATTAGTCCATTTGTCTTCTTGAATTTCTCGTAGGAATTCTGGAGTGAACCTATTCATAGAAGAGGAGGTGTCTGGTTCAGTGGAATTGGGCACATAAGCTTCCGGTGGGGGATGGCTTATGTTTTTGCTTGCCTCATCTCTTTCTTGATTTTTTTCTTCCTTGGCAGATCTTGCAATTATGCTTTCTAACTTCTCTAGGAGTCCATCCAAGTGCAATTGTGTCTTAGCTGAGCCTGAGTAGTTGAAAAGGCGATTGGCTTCAAACATGGTCTGAGCCAATGCAACCATTTTCGCACATAGCTTGGTTCTCTCTATCTCTAGGTCAGCTCTAGGGTAGCACTTGTCATGATTTGTCACATTTGGCCCTTCTTGGATTCTGGCCTAATATGCCTTAAGCATCATGTCTATGTCTTCAGGAGTGGGGTCAGCTAACACTGATCCTACTCTAGGGGGTGGTGGGATGGTCTGAGGTAGGTGGACAGATGGTGGGTTAGATGGTGATGGAGGTGAGGGTGGTGGTGGTATGTGAGAGTTTGTTTGAGAGGTGAGTTCAACAATTTTGGCTTTTGTTTCTCTTATGCTTTCTTCTAAGTCGCTCATCTTTTTAGACCATTGTCTTTTCATTCTTTCTCGACTATCCCTCCAGGCTCTCGACCGTTTCTTGGCTATGCTCTCAGTTTCACTAACCTCTGCATTCTTCTCTTGACCTATTCCTGGGTTCTGTTGCAAAGCCTGGGCCCTAGTGACCACTTGCACTAGTGCAGTGGAAGTGACACTTCTTGTTGAGTCTACAACTAAGCCAATAACGTTAATTGGAGTTATTTTTGGCATATTATTAGGATTCTTAGGGCAATCTCGTAAGAGATGCTCCTTTCCACAATCTTGGCAAAAGCCTTGAATTGTCACTGACTGGGTTGTGTAGGTGGAGGTAAGGGGCAATCACGAATGAGGTGATCTCCCTGACATCTGTAGCATGGTCCTCTAGGGAATGGGGGTCTTACCTGCCTAGGCTGGGGCCTAGAGTTAGGGTTTGTGTACATTACATTTGTGTACTCTGGCTCCCAACTAGGTTCACCTGGTTCTTCACTGTAGTAGGACTCACCATGTTCAGGAGACTGCATGTAGTAAGCCTGGGGACTATCAACAAGCATAGAATCAAAGCTATGGTCATTAGGATCACTTTCTGAAAGCAGTGGTGTTACTGGCACTATAGCTCTATTCAAATTTTCCTCGGTTGCTGCATACTTTACAGGAATTACATTAGCGGGGTTTGGAGGTTGTTGAGCTAATACGGGTTGTGGCCTTTGTTGGTTTTGGTAGGGTTGTTGATAGGGTTGCTGCGGTCTACCATATTGTTGTGGAGGGTACTGGTTCTGGTATCTTCCCTGTTGTGGATAGGACTGAGGGTAGGTTTGTCTAACTGCTTGCTTATTGTATGGGCAATCTTGTGTTGTGTGATTGGTGTATCTCCGTTCTATGGTGAAATATTGGCTGCTAGGATTCACCTGGGGTTGGGCCATAATGGGACATACATTTTCCATATGGTCACCACCGCAAGTATATCACCTCTTTACTGGGGAAAATCTAGGAATTTGTTTACTAGAGACACCTAGTTTTTGAGCTACTTTCTCAGCGAGTTCCCCAATTGATGTGGATTGCGAGGAAGAGAGGCTAGAGGCACTATCTGAATATTTGTAGATTTTGGAAAGCTCTAAATCCTCCCCTAGGTTATCCTCAATGTCGATGCACATGCGTACACACTCTTCTATGGTCCTAGGGTCCTTCAAGTACACATAGGATCGCAACTTCGTACTTAGCAATCCATCCAAGAATAAAGCCACTTGTTTGGCAGGTGTGGGTAACTCCGGAATAGGGCATCTCTCAAGATATTGCCTAAATCTTCTTCCTGCAAGTCTCACAGTCTCCTGGGGGGTCTGCTTGAAGCTGTATATAAATGAGGAGGTATTATGCCTTATGCCACTTTTAGAGAATTCGGTGATGAAAGCCTCTAAGAGTTGGTCTATGCTCCTGAACTGTCTCTCATTCAATGGTTGAAACCACGTAAGGGCTGTGTTCCTAAGTGTTAGACCAAAGGCATTATATTGCGTGAAGAGGTCCTCAACTTGTTTAGCTCTCAAGACTTGCCTAAACTCGGCCACATGATCGTATGGGTGTCCTGTGCCATCAAAGTAATTCTTCATGGACTTAACTAACTGAGTCGGTCTCAAAATCCTGGCGTGCTCCCTAGGCCTTGGCAAGGGAAAATCATTAGCATTCCTCTGGTTCCTTGGGGCCCTAAGTCCCTCAGGTTCCACTCTATTTGTTTCCGTTCTCGTTCTGTCTCTTCCCACTAGGTTGGCAAAGCTTACCTCCGGTCTATCTCTATGTCTGTCTCTTTGAATTCCATGAGCTTGGGATGTTCCAGCTCTTGGGTGACCAAAGGAAACATTCGATCTTGGTTGGGGGAAATGAATTCACCTTTCCAAGTGTAAGCATGCCTATCATTTTCTGTAACCACAAAGATCCTCTCTGAAGAGTGATCTAAGTAGGTCATTCTACCTGGGCTATCAGGATCTTTGAACTCATATATCATGATTGTCCCTACCTCACTCCGCTGATTAGATCTATATCTCCAAAAGGCTTCATCAGTCTCTTGGTTCAGGAGTAGATCTATGCTCTTATTATCTTAAGGAATCCACTCTGGTGTGATAATCCTAGTGAGAATAGATTTGCCTCGAGGGGTTCTAGGTTCTACGCCTAGGTTTCCTTGCTCTAGGTCACCTAAGTCCGTTTCTGGGACAACATTCCCAAATTCATCAGTCCTATCTGGATGACTGGTGACTACATATATTGTCCCTTCCTTGTCTAAGTATGCTCCGTTTTCAAACTTGACAGCTGGGTGCTCTAGTCCAATGGATTGGTCAGGGTTTTTAATCTGAACCATAGATCTTCCTAGGCCGTCCTCATAGATGCTAGCACCTAATCGGTTGGTCCTAAGGTATTCAAGTTGTGTCTTGTAAGGGCCTTCCACCCTATGTAAATATGGCACCCCAAGAAAATAGATAAAAGTGAAGAAAATACCTATGACTCCAACGCGTCAACTCTACGTCTTACCATCACACGCTCGTCCTCCAAGCTCGATCCCCGGCAACGGCGCCAAAAATTTGGTGTAGCTCAGTGATGAGTAGCACCTCCTTTAATGTCAATCCGGGAAGACGTGAGGATGGTATGATGACCTCGAGCAAGTGAAGGCACAAGTGCGTGAGTGAGAAGCACACAAACATGCACACACATACACACACACGCGCACACAAGGCAAGACAAAGAGTGGGAAGCAATGGAGTTCTTTAGATTACTTTCAAAAAGCTCATACAAGTTCAAATCAATTACAAGCTAACCTCAAAAATGAGCTCTCTAGCTCTATTTATAGTTTTTGACTAGCTTTTGGCCTTGTCCAGACCTAGTGTCCGGCCTAGTTAAAAAATTAGGTTCTCTACCCTATTTGGAGGTCCAAATGGAGTCTAAAAAATGTGAAAACTGATAGGTGGGTACTTCTAAAGCTCCTCAAGCTCAAGGACTCCTTGGCTTGCACAAAATGGAGCTACAAAAATATGAACTGGTATTTACAATGGTTTTTAGTGATGAAAATCACTATTTTTGTAGGGATTTCTTCTAACATTCTGACATTCATTTCCTGGGGCTCCCTACTTGCTCCTTCTTCTTCTGTGCCCAACTCTTTGATGCCTGAAAAATTTAAGTGGCCTACTTGCCAAATCTTCTTTGACTACTGTGTCTGCTTATGCTGTCTCTTCGCTCCGACTCCCTTCGTAGGCTTCCTTGTCTTGTGACTCCTTCGGTTCCTTGACTACTGCCAACACACCTATTGAACCAAGTTGGGAACCGGAATACTCTATCATGATGTATGAAAATCCTAACCCTAGGCCCCAACCAACATAGATGAGATCCCAAGCAAGCAGAGTACTGTGTAATAGATGCTATTAGGGCACTACATAAGAGACCAAATGAAGCATGAAATAAATGAAATGAGTACAATGAGAGAGAAAACAATGCTCTGCAATTTGTACAATCAGATTAGGAAAAGCCGAACTACACCTCTAGATAGAGAGGAGCAAAATCATGAGAAAATGAGTTAAGCAAGCAAGGGGGCTGCTTGCTAGAGTTTATGACTTCACTAAACTAAGTGGGAAACTCTTGGAATGCATAAAACACAAGAAATAAAGATGGGATGATGCTTATATAGAGTTTTACTTTTCCTACAATCTAGCTAACCACCCACCAATCAGTTTAGGTGCACTTTTTGGTGGTTGATTTGATGAGATTTGAATTTGATTAAGTTTCATGGAGCTTCTAACTTTATTCCATGACTTTGGATCATCCTTTTTTATTGTTCCACTTGCAAAACTTATGGTTGAGCCTTTTTGCATGATTGATACTTGATTTTCAACACTCTCCCTCAAGTCTCAATGCCTAGGTCCTTCATTCCAATGCATGCCTTGAAGTGTTTTAGCTTTACTCCATCCAATGCTTTGGTAAACATATCTGCATATTGTTCCTTTGTATTGACATGTGATGGAGAGTGTTAATCTCCAAAAGAACAACCTACTCTTGAATTTAGAACACCTCTATACCAAGAGTAAGTCAAAACCTTTACTAAATTAGAGGTCCAATCTCCAAATTATCAAAATTGTGAAAATCTGTGAAAAAGGATAAAACAGAGAAAAGTCTGCTGCACTATTTCTTCACATTGACCTATCAAACGTGTAAAGTTTTTGATGAAACTTTGTACGAATCATCTCCTAGAGATTGCGCATCATCTCCAAGTTGAATTACTTCAAAAGCTTTAGTATAACTTGAGAAATTGATTTCACAAGTTACCTATGTCTGAATCTGCACTTCTGAGAAGTCGATTTAGACACCCCTAACTTCTTAACTTCAATTCTCTCAGTACAAAACCCGTTTAAGCAAATGCTTCTAGCCATGAGTAGATCATCTTCTAACTTAAAGATTAAGTGCTTACTTGCACAAAACTTTAAACTATGGAGTGAGATCTGACCAAAAGATTAAACTCGAAATTTGCGCCTGTTTCAGAGAACTGTAAACATTCAACACATATGAATGTTCCTACTTACAATTCTCCTAGCCTGTTTGCAATTAGACTCTGAAACTCAGGTCACAGGCTCATTAACTAACAACTTAGATATCCTCAAAAGGATTTCTCAATTGATCAAACACAGACAGAGCAGACATGAAAAGATCGGGCGCAAAATTTTCAATTACTCAGAAAAGTTTACAACTGAGTGATGAGAGCTAACACAACTAACTTTTCCTCTATCTCATGACTTCTAACTTCCTCAATCTTGGCTTCTAACTATTCTCACATATGCTCTCATACATGCCCCGACTTTTCTCAAAGTATTTATAGATAATTTGTACAAGATTCTTACTCAAACAAAGATCTAAGTCACCTATGACTATACTAATGTACATATGTGTACACTTCTCTTATCCTCTGAATATGTCTTTCTTCCAAGCTTCAATAGTTGATCCTTCCTTCACTCTTTAACCTTCCAAGCCTTCAATTGGTGATTGGTCTGCACCAACAGCTCCCCCTCAATCATCAATTGAGGTCTTCACTATCTTCTTTATACCTGCCATGTCTTTGAACCTTTGTAACTTTGGTCCATCCAAGCCTTTTGTAAGCATATCAGCTATCTGATCTTTTGTTGAAGTATGGATTACTTCAATCTCTTTATCCATCACCTTCTCTCTTAGAAAGTGATACTGAATCTCAATATGTTTGGTCCTGGCATGAAAAACAGGATTAGCAGCTAAATACAATGAACTCATGTTATCTCCATATATAATTGGTACCCCATGCATAATGTCAAGACTCTTCATCAAGGTCTTGAGCCAAATCACTTCTTTTGCAGCTTCAACCATGCCTTTATACTCAGCTTCTGTAGAAGACAAAGCAACTGTATGTTGCTTCTTAGAACACCATGAGATTAACTTATCTCCCACATAACACATATAACCATAGGTTGATCTTCTATCATCTGGATTACCTGCCCAATCTGCATCACTATAAATTTTGATATTTGTATCTGAGGTAAACCCATAATACAAACCTTCATTGAGTGTACCCTTAATGTACCTCAATACCCTTTGTCCTGCAATCCAATGTTCTTTCCTTGGGCAATGCATGAATTGAGACAAAACTCCTACTGCATATGATAAATCAGGTCTAGTTAGAGTAGCATAGATAAGGCTACCAACCAAACTCTGATATTGTCTCATGTCCTTGAGTTCTTCACCTCCAAACTTACTCAATTTGTGATTCACCTCCATTGGTGTAGGTGCTACCCTGCAATCATCCATTTTAAACTTGATTAACAAGTTCTTCAAATACCTTTCTTGGGTCACAAATACTCCATGTTGAGTATATGTAATCTCCATGCCCAAGAAGTACGACAAGTCTCCCAAGTCACTTATCTTGAACTCCTTTTCCATTTGTCTCTTGAGCCTTTGTATTCCTTCTTCATCTGTACCTGTAAGGATTATATCATCAACATATATGCACATGTATATGAAACCATTTTCACTTGCTTTGACAAGCAAGCTACTATCTGCTTTAGACACCTGAAAACCAAGTTCTTTTAGGAACTTCACAAGTCTATAGTTCCATGCCCTTGGGGCCTGCTTCAAACCATACAAAGCTCTCTTGAGCTTGCACACATGATCTGGATACCTTTTATCTCTGAACCCTTGAGGTTGCTCCATGAATACATCATCTGAAATATAACCATTCAAAAAAGCATTCTTCACATCAAGTTGACATAGCTTCCAACCTTTACATGCAGCAATAGCAATAAGTGTCCTTATGGTTGTCATCTTTGCCACAGGACTATAAGTCTCATCATAGTCAACACCATAAGTCTGAGCAAACCCTTTGACAACAAGTCTAGCTTTGTATCTAGACACTCTTCCATCTGCAAATCTCTTGGTCTTGTAGACCCACTTGCATCCAATGATTTTCTGACTATTTGGTTTTGGAACCAAATCCCAAGTTTGATTTTCCAATAGTGCATCATATTCTTCCTGCATAGCACTCTCCCATTTTTCCTTACCTTTTGCCTCTTCATATGTAGAAGGGTCTTCATCTGTATTCACCATATAAGCATAATCTTTTATGGCTAGAAATGAAGTATCATAACTATACCTTGTAGGTTGCCACCTATTTCTTGATGACCTTCTGAGTTCTCCACTTCTTGAGGTTTCTGGTTCTTCATGTTCAGGATCAAATCTTGGGGCTTCTTCCACTTCAACATGCACTTCATTATTCTCTTGTTCATTAAATATCTGAACTTTTGATTTACCTTTCCTTTGGCTCACTTCTTCTTCATCACCTGTATTGATATTGATTGTACCTGCATACCAAGTGCTTTGCTCATCAAATGTAACATCTTTAGAAACCATAAATTGTTTTGTTGATGGACTCCACAATCTATAGCCCATCTGCTTGTCATCATAACCAATGAAAACATACTTTTCAGCTTTGGGTTCCAACTTGTGTCTTAATTGTGATGGCACATATGCATATGCCACACACCCAAATACTCTGCAATGATCCAAGGTAGGTCTTTTACCCCACCAAGCCTCATATGGTGTCATACCTTGCAAGGCTTTACATGGTAACCTATTGATCAAATAAGTGGCTGTATTTACAGCCTCAGCCCACAAATAATTAGGGCAATTTTTCTCCTTCATCATGGATCTTGCAAACTCAACAATTGTTCTATTTCTCCTTTCTGCAACACCATTTTGTTGAGGAGAGTACCTGCAAGTAACTTCCCTTTTTATACCTGCATTCCATAAGTAATCACTGAACTCATTAGAGAAATACTCTCCCCCTCCATCTGACCTTAGTCTTTTCAACTTATGACCTGTAATTCTTTCTGCATATCCATGATAGTGTTTAAATGTATTAAACACTTCTGACTTATCTTTGATCACATAGATAGTGATCCACCTAGTAGCATCATCAACATAAATCACATAATACCTTGATCCATTTATACTGAAATCTTTTGATGGTCCCCACACATCTGTGTGTACCAACTCAAGCTTCTCTGAGTACATAAAACCATGCTTGGAATATGAATGTTTATGAGCCTTACCTAATTGACATGCCTCACATTTGTATGTCATATGTTGACCTGCAACATTAGGCAATCCAAGCACTGAACCATTGTTAACCATATCTTTAATACCTCTTTCATTGAAATGTCCAAGCCTCTTGTGCCAAAGATCTAACTCAGAGATCTTATGACCTCCATATGTGAACATAGCATGACCAATGTTGCCTTGAATCTTCAATGTAAATAATCTTCCTTCCTTTTTCCCTGAAACAATCTGTTTATACCCTTGGCTAGGGTCTTCCACATATACTCCATCATTAGTGAACCTTACTTCATATCCCTTTTCAACAATTTGTCCTACACTTATCAAATTCTTAGGGATTGTAGGAACATACAAGACCTTACTCAATAAGGTGCTTCCATCCTTGGCCTTCACTGATCCAATTGACTTCACATTGTGCTTTGTGTTGTCACCTGTTTGAACAACATGATTAAAAACTTTACTCTCCAAATCAGTCATCAAAGATATGTTACCACTCAGGTGATTGCTACACCCTGAGTCAATGTAGAAGACTCTTTGATCTTCATTCTGCCTTTCACAAGTTGCATTCATTATCAGTGTTGAATCTTCCTTTTGATCTGAAGCATAATTGTAGTAGGTGTTGTTGTATTGTTGACTTTGGAATCCTCTACCTGTATTTCTTCCAAAGTAATTCCTTCCACCTCTACCTCTGTAATTACCTCTTTGATTTCTGCCACCTCTTCCTCTTGAATTATAATTTTGATTGTATCCACCATTATTCTGATTATTATGCCAACAATCATTAGCTAAGTGATTTGTCTTACCACAAATCCAGCAAGCTTTGCCTCCATCTTTGTTGTTCCTGCCTCTTCCTCTACCTTTGCCACCTCCTCTTCCTCTTAGGAAGTTGGCTTGAGTAGTTGTTCCTTCATCTTCACCTGCTTGTTGTTTTCCTTTGTTATTCTTCTTCTTGTCCTTTGAGTACATTGCATGACCTGTACTCTTGTCACCATCTCCTTTAACATCCTGCTCAAATGTTAGCATATGACCTAACAATTGATTTAAATCAGGAATGAAATGGTCAAGTGATAGTTCTGTAGACAAAATAAATGGCTTCCATTTGTCATCACCTCTCAACCCTGTAAGGATTTGCCTTACCAATTTATCCTCCTCAATGTCTTCATCAACAGCTCCTAATGCATCTGCAATGTCTTTCATTCTTGTCACATAGTCTGAAATGGATTGAGAGGCCTTCTTCTTGAAGGTAGTAAACTCTGCCCATAAGGATGCCTTCCTTGACTTTGTAGTGTTCTGGAAATGCTCCTCCAAAGCATTCCATATGTCAGTTGCACTTTCAAGACCTCTAATATGAGGTAACAAGTAATCATTGACTCCCATATAGATAATGCTCCTAGCTTGAGCATCTTTCTTCATCCAACTTTTCAGATCTGCTAGCTCTTCCCTAGTTGGAACACTAGGATCTCTGAACTCTGGCTTCTCTTCTTCTCCTGTGATGTAACCAATTAAATCTTTGCTCATAAGATGAGCTTCCATCCTCATTGACCATGCAGGATAGTTTTCCCTATCCAATTTCTCTATCTGTAGAGAATCTCCCATCTTGTGTCTACCTGTGTATTGAAATCTTCAAGCTTTATGAACAATATATGTACCTTTACTTCGAGTTAGACTCCTTTTGCCTTTCTTGATGTCGTATGATCTCCTCCTCTTGCTTTGCCTTCAAACTTTCACCTTTTAGTTCTTCAATTGTTGAATTTCTTGAATCTGCAGCAGTCGGGACCTTCCTTTCATTAATTTGATGTCTCCTGCTCTGATACCACTGATGGAGAGTGTTAATCTCCAAAAGAACAACCTACTCTTGAATTTAGAACACCTCTATACCAAGAGTAAGTCAAAAACCTTTACTAAATTAGAGGTCCAATCTCCAAATTATCAAAATTGTGAAAATCTGTGAAAAAGGATAAAACACAGAAAAGTCTGCTGCACTATTTCTTCACATTGACCTATCAAACGTGTAAAGTTTTTGATGAAACTTTGTACGAATCATCTCCTAGAGATTGCGCATCATCTCCAAGTTGAATTACTTCAAAAGCTTTAGTATAACTTGAGAAATTGATTTCACAAGTTACCTATGTCTGAATCTGCACTTCTGAGAAGTCGATTTAGACACCCCTAACTTCTTAACTTCAATTCTCTCAGTACAAAACCCGTTTAAGCAAATGCTTCTAGCCATGAGTAGATCATCTTCTAACTTAAAGATTAAGTGCTTACTTGCACAAAACTTTAAACTATGGAGTGAGATCTGACCAAAAGATTAAACTCGAAATTTGCGCCTGTTTCAGAGAACTGTAAACATTCAACACATATGAATGTTCCTACTTACAATTCTCCTAGCCTGTTTGCAATTAGACTCTGAAACTCAGGTCACAGGCTCATTAACTAACAACTTAGATATCCTCAAAAGGATTTCTCAATTGATCAAACACAGACAGAGCAGACACGAAAAGATCGGGCGCAAAATTTTCAATTACTCAGAAAAGTTTACAACTGAGTGATGAGAGCTAACACAACTAACTTTTCCTCTATCTCATGACTTCTAACTTCCTCAATCTTGGCTTCTAACTATTCTCACATATGCTCTCATACATGCCCCGACTTTTCTCAAAGTATTTATAGATAATTTGTACAAGATTCTTACTCAAACAAAGATCTAAGTCACCTATGACTATACTAATGTACATATGTGTACACTTCTCTTATCCTCTGAATATGTCTTTCTTCCAAGCTTCAATAGTTGATCCTTCCTTCACTCTTTAACCTTCCAAGCCTTCAATTGGTGATTGGTCTGCACCAACAACATGCTCCACCTTGACATCCTTTGACATGATATTCTCTCTAATAAAGTGGTAATGCACTTCTGTATGCTTCCACTACAAGGAATACGGGCATATAGCGACGGTTAAGGCGACAGAATTTCGTCGCTATAAAATTGCAACTTGTGTCGTAATTAGCATCCGGCGCGGACCGTCGATTAGACGACGCAAAAAACGATGGTATTTGCGACTTGGATTGCGACGCTCCCGTACAACGTCGCTTAAACGACGCTACTTAAAGGCGTCGATTAAGCGATGCTTTTTGCGTCGCATAAGTGACGCTGCTAACCGTTGCATAAGCGACGCTAAAAAATGTCGCTTATACGATGACGAATAGCATCGCTTACACGACGATCTGTTGACGGACAAAAATTAAAACGTTGGAGGCTCTGCAATCGGCATTTTCACGCATCCGATCGAAGAGCTCTCCAACGTTCGCAATTGCGCTGCGCTTACGAGCTGAAGCAAGTATATGCAGAATTGTTGTTTTGCCTAAGCTCTCTGTTATTGTCTGCCTCTGTCTTTGTTTCTCTCTTTCTACATCTTTCTCTCTTTGAATTCTCTCTCTCTCTCTAGATCTCTCTCTCTCTCTAGATCTCTCTCTCTCTCTCTCTCTCTCTTTTCTTTCTCTCTTTATTGCAGGTTATTCAAGAAGCTAACCAAGCAAAAACTATGGCTAACAATTGTAAGTACAATTTCTATTATTTGTAGATCATTTGAATTGTGTTATTTTCATTACATACCATACTCACACTTATTGATATGCACTCATACACTTATACATGATGAAGATGCACACACACATGCATATACCTACATATACACATATACATGCACATACACACACATACACACACATACACATAGAGTTATACATATATACACACATACACAAGAACATGCACATATTGATACATACATATACACTTATACATGCACATGCATATACATACATATACGCACACATACACATGCACATACATACATATACACACACATACATATACACTTAGGTACACACATATGAATGAATTATATAATTAAAGTATTAAAACACATATACACATGCACACACACATGCACATACCTACATATACACATATACATGCAGATACACACACATACACATAGAGTTATACATATACATGCATATACATATACACACACATACACATGCACATGCACATACTCATACACACATATACACTTATACATGCACATGCACATACATACACATACACACACATACACATGCACATACATACATATACACACACATACATATACACTTAGGTACACACATATGAATGAATTATATAATTAAAGTATTAAAACACATATACACATGCACACACACATGCACATACCTACATATACACATATACATGCACATACACACACATACACATGCACATGCACATACTCATACACACATATACACTTATACATGCACATGCACATACATACATATACACACACATACACATGCACATACATACATATACACACACATACATATACACTTAGGTACACACATATGAATGAATTATATAATTAAAGTATTAAAACACATATACACATGCATACACACATGCACATACCTACATATACACATATACATGCACATACACACACATACACATAGAGTTATACATATACATGCATATACATATACACACACATACACATGCACATGCACATACTCATACACACATATACACTTATACATGCACATGCACATACATACATATACACACACATACACATGCACATACATACATATACACACACATACATATACACTTAGGTACACACATATGAATGAATTATATAATTAAAGTATTAAAACACATGCTTAATATAAACAATAATAACAATCAATAGAATAAAACTCTTCATTACTTAATACCATACACACAATTCAAAACATAACTGAAATGAAAAATATATAGATAGAATATATATATATATATATATATCAATGTAAATACATATAATCCAATGTCATAATCAACTAAAATCCTAATCATCATCATCATGATCATCATCATCATGATCATCATCATCATCAGCAATATCATGATCATCCTGATCTTCCTCATCCTCATCGTCATGATCACCCTGTGACGATCGAGATCGTCCCTCCTGTGTTTGTCTCTCCACCTCATCCATATTTGTCTCCCCATAATACTCCTGTATTACATATAACAAACATAAATCAATAAAATAATTAAAACATTCATAACAACAAAATAATTATATAAAATTTAAAAATACTCACAAAGGCATCAGGATGATCTTGTATATACTCGCCCAAACGCCGATATCCAAAATGTGTAGCATACTCGATCTCGTGTTTCATAGGATATCGGCCATAATCCTTTCGCTGCAATGAAACAAATAAAAAACATTAGTTGCTTGCATTTTAACTAAAATAAAAAATATACTCACAATAACACATATACTTACAAACGTAGCTACAAAACCATTATGGCCCATTTGGCCTAAGTGCGATGTGTGGCCCCGACTCCACTCTCTTCTTTGCAGCAACCTGTTTATTCAAGAAAAAAAATACATAAATTAAATGTAAAAAATTACTAAAATATATAAAAATTATGAATATAAACTATTATTTTGTGTACCTTCTGCTGAGGAAATGACTCTTGAAGACGTAGGTGTCTACGAAAAAACTGCCACGACTCAGGTGGTATGTTAGCTCGCCTCTTATTTTTTTCGACCATACAATATCTCCTGTTAATTTAATCTCAAACAGAAAAAAAAGTCAGAATACATACACATATATACACACACATACACATACCCACATACACATACCCACATACACATATACATGCAAACATATACGCATGCATATATGTATATATATACACATATACATACATATAACATAAACACACATATACATATCCACATATATACGTACACACACATGCATGCATATACACTCATTCATACAAAATACATGCATTTATCCCACAATAATATGTAGTTGTGTATATGTGAATATGTGTGTATATGTAAATGTGTATATGTGTATATGTGAATATGTGTGTATGTGTAAATATGTATATGTGAATTTTTTATTTATGTAGATAATCAAATTATTAATATCAAATACCATTATTTGTAGATTCTGATCAATCAGATGGAACTCCACCACCGTCTCCTCATTGTGCAACGACTTTATACTGTAAGTATATGAAATATTTAATTTTAACTATATTTGATGGATACATAACTTATATTTTTTTTTATGTTTCTTATGATGTGCAGATTTTGATCAATCAGAGGGTACTCCACCACCTCCTACCCATGCAACGACTTCACATGTGTCCTCCGATAGGAATTATGATGAATTTTACTATCAAGAGAATATTATATGTTGGTGTAACTCTTGTTATGGCACGTATCGAAGACCATGATTGGAATGTATTCAACATGAGGCAGAGTATGGTACTTTTGAGCGTGCACCATCACCTAGTCAACGTGATAATGCTTGGCTATGTATTTTCTATATATATTAATGTCATTATTTTACTTAAAAACCATGTATAAAATCAAATTATTATTGATATACAGGAATACTTGCTCGATGATGATGATGATGATGATTTTTCTCATAATGTTAATATACCTCGTACACGTCATGGACTTGCTGTTCATCAATTACAAGCAGAGGTTTCTAGAAATCCTCTACCTCCTAGTCTAGAGAATGAAACGGTTGGAGATTATCCATTGCCAGCTCGTGATCGTTCTTTAGTACAAACATATGATAGAAGAAGATATGGAGGATGGAATAGAGGACCACTTCCTTTAGATGGAGAGGTTTTCAACTTTTGGGGTAATCGCTATATGATTGCTCCATCCACTATTACTAATGTTGGTCGTGGTCTCTTTATTGTAGAGGATTTGTATGTGCCTCCGAACTCTGAAGTCACTCTTATGTCATTTTGTGGTCCTATATATGGATGGGGAGATTGGCATCGACTTTCAAGTTATGTTCAAAGCATGAGTACTTATGGAATATGCTTGAATGCAGCATCCCTTACTAGTAGAAGGATTTTACATGCAGAAAATGAAAGATTATATATTGATGGAAGACCTTACACACATGGAAATATAGCAGGTTTAATAAATAGTAGTCGAGGGTTACATAATAGTTCAAGGACTAATTGCACATTTGAGGAGCGTGAAAATAGTCATGAATCACCATACATGAGTAGAGATGTATCAAGATACATAGTTGTCAATGCTATTACTACATTACATGCTGGTGATGAACTATTAGTGAATTATGGATGGCGTAGACCTCCAAGAGCACCTTTTAGCTAGAGAGAATAAAAATTTTCTATCCATATTTAATAAGTTGTATACTTAATTTTATATTTGAAGTTTAATTTTTATTCATTTATGGAATACTAATGAGTTTTATTTATATGTGTAGATTCCAACGTATGATGTTGATGATATTCGTCCACAACATTCACAATTACCAGTAAGACCTCATTTATCAGAAGCTTCCATGAGGAGGCTACGCAAAACTAATCCTGTGCAATATGCAAAGTTGAAAGATCTATATTCAAAAGATGATAAAGTACAAGATTTGTGTGACAATGATGAAGATGATGGCATGGAAGATTTTATTGAGGATTGGTATCAAAATGACAGTGAGAGCATGGATATTTCTAAAAATGAGAAATATCTTCAAGAGGAATGTCTAAAGCATGTATATGAAGGAAGTCGTTTGACACGAGTAAATGCGAGCTTACTTATTCTCAACCTTCAAAATCGTTTTGGATGGAGTAATGTATCTGTTTCGACACTATTAAGGTATAAATTTCAATTTTCTATCTATTTATATATATATATATATATATATATACATGCAGGTTTTTATTCTTACTTTAGATGAGGTAAGAACAAGAACTTGAATTGAATGGAAACTTTTTGTCCGCGCATCTTTTAAAACTATTAATGCATCTTTCCAAATATTCGCAATGGTGACCTGGATGAGTCGCATGCACAGAGGTTACTCAAGAGACAACAATCTGATTATAATGGAGTAGTCCACTTTGTATCCTAAAGTTCAGATGCTCATCATTGACATGCAAGAGGTTTACTGCATACCCGAGAAATCCTGCTCTATCTTGAGTAACCTCTGTGCATGCGATTCATCCAGGTCACCATTATATGAACATATGTGTGAATTGATAGCATATGATTGTTTGGATGGCAGGATACGATTGTTTGGATGGCGGGATACGATTGTTTGTTTTGGAGGATATGAATGATTTGTCGATTCACACATATGTTCAGTTTGAAAGCTGTGTGAATCGACAAATCATTCAATGAAGGTACATACTTCATATCATCCAAAACAAACAATCGTATCCTGCCATCCAAATTTTGTGTAAATATTTTGAAAGATGCATTAATAGTTTTAAAAGATGTGCGGACAAAAAGTATCTATTCAATTCAAGTTCTTGTTCTTACCTTATCTAAAGTAAGAATAAAAACCTGCATGTATATATGTATATATATTTATTTACCTTTTTTAATATATCTTTTTTTGATAAACTTATAGGTTATTATCTGAAAAGTTTTTACCAAGTCAGAATATTCTTCCTACCTCACATGATCAAATGAAGAAGATAATCAACAATATTGGTATAGATTATCAATGTATACATGCATGTCCTAACGATTGTATTTTATATAGAGGTGAATATGCAGACTCTTTGACATGTCCCAAATGTCAATCTCCTCAATATAAGGGTGAAGAAGGTAAAATCCCGAAAAAGGTATTGAGATATTTTCCATTGGCTCCACGGATTAGACATATGTTTCAAAGCCCCGAATTATCAAAGCTTTTGACTTGGGGACATGATCACAAAAGTACTGATGGAATAATCAGAATTCCTCATGATAGTGTTGCTTTTCAGCATATTGATTCTACATGGCCTGAATTTGCACAAAATCCACAAAATCTAAAGTTAGGAGTTGCATTAGATGGGGTTAATCCATTCTCCATGAAATCCAGTAAATGGTCAAAATGGCCAGTGGTAGTCATAAACTACAATCTTCCGCCATATCTTAGCATTAAAAAGGAACATTTAATGCTTTCACTTTTAATCCCAGGCAAAAGACAAGTGAAAGATATGAATGTATATCTTGCTCCTCTCATTGACGATCTTCAAGAGTTATGGAGAGGTATTAATGTCATTGATGTATCGAAAAGCATCAATGAAAGACATATTACGATTCGTGGTATTGTGGCTTGGACTATTCACGATTTTCCTGGATATGGCGTTTGTTCAGGTATTGATGTAATTTTTTTATTCAATATGCATGTAAATAAATCTGATTTAATCTAATTATATTTTATCATTTTCCATGATGCAGGAATATCTACTAAGGGTTATAAAGCTTGTCCATATTGTGGTGATTGGTTGAGATCAATCTATAGTAAGAATCTCAACAAAAATATTTATCTTCGACATCGATGATTCTTGCCTGATGATCATCCATTAAGATCTAAAAGAGAAGCGATACATTTTAATGGAAAGCTTGAAACAGGCCAGTATCCAAAACCTATGACGCCTATGGATTGGTATAAAAAATGGACAGATGGACCTCTGATAGATCCAGAAGCAGAAATCTTCAGTGATGATTCAGATAATGAGTATGTGAACAGAGGTAAAGGGAAATTGGCACTCGCAGAGAACCTATCAATATGATATTCTTTGGAGTATTGGAAAGAGTTAAAAGTATGTCATCTTCTTGATCCTATGCATATATTCAAAAATATTGGTTATTCACTATGGCAGCATCTTCTTGGACTAAAAGATACCACAACATCCAGGATGATTTGAAAGATCAAAAATCCAAACCAAAGTTATGGCCAGTTTTTGATAGACATCGACAAGAAACGACTTATGCATCTGCTCCTTGGGTACTTACAACAAAAGAGATACAGACTATC
Organism: Ceratopteris richardii; assembly: GCA_020310875.1. Taxonomy (NCBI): domain Eukaryota; kingdom Viridiplantae; phylum Streptophyta; class Polypodiopsida; order Polypodiales; family Pteridaceae; genus Ceratopteris; species Ceratopteris richardii. The sequence goes on along the minus strand of CM035409.1, from coordinate 85,049,838 downwards.
AAAAATAGAATTCAATTGATCAAGACTCCTACAAGATATGGAGCATCGTTTCAAAACATGTTTACTATGGATGATAAGAGCTTATCTGGGTTAAAGACCCATGACTGGCATAACTTTTTGAAACATATTTTACCTTTGGTTATCGATGGATGTACAACGAAAGGAGTACGAGATGTGATCTATCGTCTTGGATCACTTATAAGGTAATTATGATACTTTTATATTTAATATGTATGAATATTCAATATCTTTTATTTTTTAATTAACTTCTTTACAATTGTTTTTATGATTTGTATAGGTGGATTACATCCAAAGAGATCGATAAAAATTCGATCCCACAAAAAAAACGTGAATGCAAAGAGTTACTATGTTTGATGGAAAAAGAACTTCCTACTTCATTTTTTGATATTCAGGTTCATTTACTAGTCCATCTTGTAGATGAGATAGAGATTGCTGGTGTTGTCAACACTCGATGGATGTTTTGGGTCGAGCGATTTATGGGAATACTAAAAGGTTACGTGCGACAAAGAGCAAAACCAGATGGATCCATGGCAAAGGGTTGGATGCTTGAAGAGTGCATGTATTACGTTAGTGAGTACCTTGAAAGAGTTCATGAAGAAGCTCCACGTGCATGGACCAACGAGTCTTCTTCAAAAATAACAGATGAGGTATTATCAGGTAAGGGGGTTCCATTCTTATTTACATTTCAAGAAAAAAATGATGTTTCTACTTTTGTAGCATATAATAGCGAATGCATGAAAGCATTCCTTAGCGAGTACGAGGAACTTCAAAGTCTCCGAAGTAAAAGGCGAAAAAACAAAAGATCTAGACGTAATCTCAATAATAATGTGATTACAGATATACCTTCTTTCACGGATTGGCTATATAGTCGTTTGCAACGCGCCAACGCAAATAATGAAGAAATCTCAGATGATCAAAGAGAGTTAATGATAGGTTGTGAACAAAAGGTAATTTTATTAAAATATATATTTTATTTTTTTCATATATGTATGTTAGTTTCTATTTACTAATTGAATTTATTTTGCAGGCTCGAATGTTCACTAATATGTGGGCTTTTGGACAGCATATTAGAATCAAAGCCATTGATTCTTTACGTAAAACAGAGGATTCTAGTATTGTTGCTTGTTTCAAGCAACTATCACGTGCTAGCTCAAAAGATACGAACCTTATAGATAGCAAACTTGGTTACGTAGGAACTATTGTTGGTATCTACGAAATTTCATTTCGTACATTCAAACAGGTAGAAAAAAGTTTATATATTTTTTTTAGAGTTAGTTATTTTTTTAAGCACCTAATAATGGGACGTTTTTGTTGTTATATATTTTGATAGGTCATTTCGAAGGTTGACTGGTATCGAGCGGAGTATAAAGGTAGTAATTCTACAATAAGAAAGGAATTATCTGGGTTTTGGGCAATTGATTCTTCCAAGGTAATGCAATCTACTAAAGAACCATATATTCTTCCTAGGCATATTGAACAAGCATTTTTTTATAAAAACCCAGATGCTCATCCTTGGTGGCAAGTCATTCATTGCAACCTAGAGGTAGGTCATTGTTTGAACAGTTTATTGTTAGAGAGATTGAAGAAAGTCCTCTTGATGATTCAGCATCAGATACTGATACATCAACATCTGGAATAGAAATTAGACTCATTATACGTGATAATGATACTAATCTTTTTGATGAAGAGGATAATTCTCTACATGTTGATTCTACTGATGAGGAAGAGGAATTACCAGAAATAGATATTAATCCACCAATAGATGATGTGATTCATGAGAACATAGATTTAACAATAGAAGAAATAAATGAAATCAATAAGGATAATGAAGATGAGACTATATTGATGTCTTACCAAAATGATGGCAATAATGAAAACATATGAGCAAATTAGATAGTAACTTGAAGCTTCTGAATGGATATCAGATAATAGGTTTTTTTTATTAACTTGAATAACGATGAATCCTACTAGAGAGATGAAATCATGTTCTTCTAAGTTAGAACATGAAGCTCAGGGGTATGCCTAATTATTTTATATATAGCTTTATCTTCGAAGAGTAAATTTTTATCATGTATGTATGCATATGTGTGTGTATTCATGTGTATTATATGTATACATATGTTAGTATGCATATATATGTATTTCATGTATATGTATGTGTTTGCATGTGTGTGATATATGTATACATGTGTTAAATATGCATATGTGTATATATGCATATGCATTTATGTAAAATATTCATGTATTCATGTACGTAATATATGCAAGTGTTTATAATTGTGTACATGTATATATGTATATGTGTCTATGTGTAAATATGTACATGTAAATATGTATGCATGTATATATATGTTTATGTGTGCATGTAGGCATGTACATGTATGTGTAAATATGTACATGTAAATATGTTAGTATGTATATATATATTTATGTGTGCATTTAGGCATGTATGTGTGATGCATAATATATCTACTCCATTTTATATTTATCTATCCTATCTACATGACGTGTATATATCTTTACATATATTATGATCCTCGTTGATTCGAGTAGCTATATATAGAGGCATAAGGTTGGGAGGAGAGACATCTCTCTAGTAGGACGTCGGAGGTGTACATATACTTCAAACATATGGCTAAAAGGTTGAATTAGAGTTTTTAAATTAGGGATTTCAAAACCCTAATATCGAGATTAGTGTTCTCTCTCTCTCTCTCTCATATACATACATACCGTGCATTGTCGCGACGATGAGCCATAAGTGTCCGCATCTCTTTTAAACACCATTTAAGAGACCACCCTGTCCCAAACTCCGTCTCAAGTGAACTGAGCACGTACTTTTTATCCCTCTCATCATGCTCACTACAAAAAAAATATATATAATATAAATAAAACATAAGATATATATTTCAATTTATATGTAAAACTTTTACTTACTTCCACGGTAAGTGGATAAAGCGCATGTAAGAGTCACATAGTGCACGCATTCTCCTCTTGAACTCCAATCCACTTCCTATGTATACAATATTCCCCTCTGGCTCTATGTCGCACTCTAGTCCTAACGTGCCTATGCATGTCCTCATAGGCAACGTCTCTGCTCTGCTATCACATGCTGGAGGTGGTATAGGTGTCCTGAAAATAGATAGATAGAAATAAATAAAAATATGTGTTATAATATCATTAAAAAAGTTTATTTAAAAAAAACATACCTATGAGCAGATAGCTCTCTTCCTGCGTGTGGAGCCGCAGAAGAGCCCTCGTCTGATCGCGTAAGCATCTGGATCGTATAATCCAGCTCCTCATCGGACATCTCTGCATAGTCCCGCATTATGGCCCCTAGAGTATCTGACGGAACTCTTGCTCTCATAAGACTTTTTATGAGAGTGAGTTTCACCTTTCTCTCTCTACTGGGATCCATAATACCTAACATATAAAACAAAATGGTTAGAAATCAATATATATACGTGTATGTGTGTGTATGCATGTGTATGTGTGTGTATGCATCATTATGTGTGTAAGTGTCTATGTGTGTTTGTGTGTGTGTATATGTGTGTGTGTGTCTCTATGTGTATGTGTGTGTGTCTATGAGTGTGTATGTGTTTATGTGTATGTATGTATCTATGTGTGTGTAAGTGTGTATGTGTGTATGTGTATGCATGTATGTATGCATATATGTGTGTGTGCATGTGTATGTGTGTGTATGCATCATTATGTGTGTATGTGTGTATGTATATGTGTGTGTTGTCTATGTGTATGTGTGTGTGTGTCTATGAGTGTGTATGTGTTTATGTATATGTATGTATCTATGTGTGTATGTGTCTATGTGTGTATGTGTATGCATGTATGTATGCATATGTGTGTGTATGCATATGTATGTGTGTGTATGCATCATTATGTGTGTCTATGTATGCATGTGTATGTGTGTATGCATCATTACATGTGTATGTGTCTATGTGTGTATGTGTGTGTGTATATGTGTTTGTATGTGTGTATGCATGTGCATGTGTGTGTATGCATCATTATATGTGTAAGTGTCTATGTGTGTTTGTGTGTGTGTATATGTGTGTGTGTGTGTCTATGTGTATGTGTGTGTGTCTATGAGTGTGTATGTGTTTATGTGTATGTATGTATCTATGTGTGTGTATGTGTGTATGTGTGTATGTGTGTATGTGTGTATGTGTGTATGTGTATGCATGTATGTATGCATATATGTGTGTATGCATGTGTATGTGTGTGTATGCATCATTATGTGTGTATGTGTGTATGTGTCTATGTGTGTATGTATATGTGTGTGTTGTCTATGTGTATGTGTGTGTATATGAGTGTGTATGTGTTTATGTATATCTATGTATCTATGTGTGTGTATGTGTCTATGTGTGTATGTGTATGCATGTATGTATGCATATGTGTGTGTATGCATATGTATGTGTGTGTATGCATCATTATGTGTGTCTATGTATGCATGTGTATGTGTGTATGCATCATTACGTGTGTATGTGTGTATGTGTGTATGTGTGTGTGTATATGTGTTTGTATGTGTGTATGTATCTATGTGTGTGTATGTGTCTATGTGTGTATGTGTATGCATGTATGTATGCATATGTGTGTGTATGCATGTGTATGTGTGTGTATGCATCATTATGTGTGTATGTGTCTATGTGTGTATGTGTGTAGGTATATGTGTGTGTTGTCTATGTGTATGTGTGTGTGTCTATGAGTGTGTATGTGTTTATGTATATGTATGTATCTATGTGTGTGTATGTATCTATGTGTGTACGTGTATGCATGTATGTATGCATATGTGTGTGTATGCATCATTATGTGTGTCTATGTATGCATGTGTATGTGTGTATGCATCATTACGTGTGCATGTGTCTATGTGTGTATGTGTGTGTATATGTGTGTGTGTCTATGTGTATGTGTGTGTGTTTATGAGTGTGTATGTGTTTATGTGTATGTATGTATCTATGTGTGTGTATGTGTGTATGTGTGTATTTGTATGCATGTATGTATGCATATGTGTGTGTATGCATATGTATGTGTGTGTATGCATCATTATGTGTGTCTATGTATGCATGTGTATGTGTGTATGCATCATTACGTGTGTATGTGTCTATGTGTATATGTGTGTGTGTGTATGTGTTTGTATGTGTGTATGCATGTGTATGTGTGTGTATGTATCTATGTGTGTGTATGTGTCTATGAGTGTATGTGTATGCATGTATGTATGCATATGTGTGTGTATGCATGTGTATGTGTGTGTATGCATCATTATGTGTGTATGTGTCTATGTGTGTATGTGTGTAGGTATATGTGTGTGTTGTCTATGTGTATGTGTGTGTGTCTATGAGTGTGTATGTGTTTATGTATATGTATGTATCTATGCGTGTGTATGTATCTATGTGTGTATGTGTATGCATGTATGTATGCATGTATGTATGCATATGTGTGTGTATGCATATGTATGTGTGTGTATGCATCATTATGTGTGTCTATGTATGCATGTGTATGTGTGTATGCATCATTACGTGTGCATGTGTCTATGTGTGTATGTGTGTGTATATGTGTGTGTGTCTATGTATATGTATGTGTGTGTGTTTATGAGTGTGTATGTGTTTATGTGTATGTATGTATCTATGTGTGTATGTGTCTATGTGTGTATGTGTATGCATGTATGTATGCATATGTGTGTGTATGCATATGTGTGTGTATGCATATGTATGTGTGTGTATGCATCATTATGTGTGTCTATGTATGCATGTGTATGTGTGTATGCATCATTACGTGTATGTGTCTATGTGTGTATGTGTGTGTGTATGTGTGTGTGTATGTGTGTGTGTCTATGTGTATGTGTGTGTGTGTCTATGAGTGTGTATGTATGTATCTATGTGTGTGTATGTGTATGCATGTATGTATGCATATGTGTGTGTATGCATATGTATGTGTGTGTATGCATATGTATGTGTGTGTATGCATCATTATGTGTGTATGTGTCTATGTGTGTATGTGTGTGTGTATACATTATGACAGTGTATGTAAGCATGTGCATTATGTATGCATATAAGTATGTATGTATGCATATGCATTATGTATGCATATGCATATGCATTATGTATGCATATGCATATGCATTATGTATGCATATGCATATGCATTATGTATGCATATGTGTGTGTGTATGCATATGCATGTAAGTATGTATGTATGCATATGTGTGTGTGTATGCATATGCATGTAAGTATGTATATATGCATATGCATATGCAATATGTATGCATGTATGTGTATGTGTGTGTGTGCATATATGTGTGTGAATGTGTGTGTACATGTGTCTGTATGTGTGTATGCATGTGTATGTGTGTGTATGCATCATTATGTGTGTATGTGTGTGTATGTGTGTGTGTCTATGTGTATGTGTGTGTATCTATGAGTATGTATGTGTTCATGTGTGTGTATGTGTCTATGTGTGTATGTATCTGTGTGTGTGTATGTATCTATGCATGTGCATTATGTATGCATGTAAGGATGTATGTACATTATATGCATATGCATATGCATTATGTATGCAAATGTATGCATGTATGTGTTTATGTGTGTATGTCTCTCTATGTGTGTGTATGCATATATGTGTGTGTATGTGTGTATGTGTGTGTATATGTGTCTCTATGTGTGTATGCATGTGTATGTGTGTGTATGCATGTGTACGTGTGTATGTGTCTATGTGTGCATGTGTGTGTATATACTATATGTGTGTGTGTCTATGTGTATGTGTGTGTACCTATGAGTGTGTATGTGTTTATGTGTGTATGTGTCTATGTGTGTGTATGTGTTTATGTGTGTATGTGTATGCATGTATGTGTATGTGTGTGTATGTCTCTCTATGTGTGTGTGTATGCATATATGTGTGTGTATATGTGTGTCTATGTGTGTATGCATGTGTATGTGTGTGGATGCATCATTATGTGTGTATGTGTCTGTGTGTGTATATGTGTGTGTATGTGTGTGCGCGTCTATGTGTGTGTATGTGTGTGCACGTCTATGTGTATGTGTGTGTGTCTATGAGTGTGTATGTTTGAATTTGTGTGTGTATGAATGTGTGTCTATGAGTGTGTATGTTTGAATGTGTAAGTGTATATGTGTGTCTATGTGTGTATGCATGTGTATGTGTGTGAATGAATCATTATGTGTGTGCATGTATATGTGTGTGCATGTGTATGCATTATGTGTGCATGTGTGTATGTGTATGCATTATGCATTGTGTATGTGTGTATATGTGTGTGTATTTGTGTCTATGTGTGTGTGTGTCTATGCGTATGTGTGTGTGTGTCTATGCGTGTATATGTGTGTGTACATATGTATGTGTGTGCGCATACCTGCCAATGGTCTCGCTCTCTCTCCCTCTTGCGCGCGCTCTTTCTCTCTCTCTCTCTCGATCTCTCTGTTCTTGCTCGCGTCCAAGTCCCGGCACAAATGTGCCGGGAGAAATGAATTTTTTTTTTTTTACATTCCAGAGCGTCGCATATGCGATGCTCTGCAGTTTGCCAACGTCGTTAAATTCGTCGCTAATCAGCAACGGTGATAGCGACACTTTTTAAGTAGCATCGCTTATGCGACGCTATCGTCGCTTATGCGACGAGGGTCGGGCAAAAAAAAAATCCGAAATTCCTACCGTCGCTTATGCGACGACCTCGTCGCATAAGCGACGGTTCTCGTTTTTTTCCCGATTTGGGGGCGTCGCTACACCCCCCTTTTTCTTGTAGTGTTCGACCTTGCATGGAACACCGGATTTTGAGCCAAGCATATGCTACTTATGTTGTCACAAAAAATAGGTACTTGCTTAACCTGCAAATCAAGAACAACAAACAACTTCTTGAGCAACATAAGCTCACATAAGACTTGTGCTAAGTCTCTATACTCAGCTTTGGTCGATGAGAGATCCATTATTGGTTGTTTCTTTGACATCCATGAGATGGTCTTCTTCCCTAGCATGATAACATAGCCACTAGTGATCCTCCTATCATCTTTGGAACCTGCCCAATCAGCATCATAATAAGCTTGTACATGTAATCCATCATCAAATGGATAATATAGACCTTCATTCATTGATCCTTTGAGGTATCTCAGTACCCTTTTGGCTGCAACAAGATAAGGTACTCTTGGTGCCTGTAAAAATTGAGATAACACTCCAACTACATGTGCAATATCTGGTCTTCTCATAGTAGCATACAAGAGAGGACCAATTATTGACCTATACATGGTCACATCCTTCACTTCTTCACCTTCATGAGCACTTATTTTGACATTTACTTCTAATGGATTTGAAATAAGCTTGCAATGACACGAGCCAAACTTCTTCAAAAGATCTAGAATGTATTTGCTTTGCATCAAGTATATACCTTCCTCTTTATATAGTACTTCAATCCCAAGGAAGTACCTTAAAATCCCTAAATCTGAGATTTTAAACTCACATCCAAGCTTCCTCTTTATGTCCTTGATGTTTGCTTCATCATCCCCTGTAATGATCAAGTCATCAACATATATACAAATGAAAATTTTTTTTCTACCTTCCTTCTTCATAAAGAGTGATGGTTCTCCATGACCCTGATTGTATCGACATTTTACCAAGTAGTCCACAAGTCTTTGGTTCCAAGCTCTTGGGGCTTGCTTGAGTCCATAAAGAGCCTTCTTTAGCCTACATACATGATGTGGAAACCGCTCATCTTCAAAGCCTTGGGGCTGGTCCATGAAGACTACCTCTTCAAGCTCTCCATTTAGGAAAGTATTCTTCACATCCAACTAGTACATCTTCCAACCTTTTGAGGCTGAAATTGCAATCAAACTTCTTATGGTGGACATCTTAGCAACTGGGCTGAATGTTTCCTCAAAGTTAATGCCATAGGTTTGAGCAAAACCTTTGGCAACCAGCCTTGCTTTATACCTAGAGATGCTCCCATCTGCATGCTTCTTTACCTTGTACACCGATTTGTTGCCAATGACTTTCATTTCCTTTGTTCTTGGAACCAATGAACCAGTATCATCTTCCTCAACTGCCTTGAATTCCTCCTCCATGGCTTCAATCCATTCCCTATGCTTATTTGCTTCTTCAAAAAAGTTAGGTTCTTCACAAGCTATAACTTGACTCATGTATGCATAGTGTCTTGCAATGAATGAATCATAAGTTAACCTTTGAACAGGGTATTTAACCCTACTGGATGACCTTACCTCACCATTAAGTGGTAGGAATCTCCTCCTCCTTTGTTTAGATGCTTTAAATCCTAGAGTTTATAATTTTTCCATATCTTTGTCACTTGTAGTTTCCATGTCTAGCCATCGATGGTCTTCATCATTTGCCTTTTCCTTTCCTTTGCTACTTCATTCACTTGAATGAGCTTCATTCCTTGTCCTTCCATGCCAAACTGATGTATTACTCTCCTCTGATGGTGTGCTTGAAGTGGTTGGACCACTTATCTCCATGGTTTGTTGTTTCTCTTTGAACTTCTTCTCGGCTTCATATGCATTGTCAACCTGTAACACATCTTTGCTACCATACCAAGGCAACAAATCATCAAATATTACATCCCTAGATACCTTAAGCTCTTTGGTGCAAGGGTTATAGCATCTAAAACCCTTTTGTTCTCAAGAATATCCAAGAAATATACACCTATCTGCCTTCGGGTCTAACTTGTGTCTCAATTCAAGAGGTATGTGAACATAACACACACAACCAAATACTTTGAGATGTGAAAGGTTGGGTTTCTTACCACACCAAGCTTCATAAGGTGTAACTCCATGTACTCCTGAGGTTGGGCACCTATTCATAATGTATATGGCTTTATTTTTTGCATCAGCCCAATAAGAGATAGGAACATTCATTTTACTTCTGCTATGTATCTATTCTTCCTCTCTGCCACCCCATTTTGTTGAGGTGTATACCTGCAAGTGAATTGTCTTTTGATGCCATGATCATGTAAAAAATCTGAAAAATCATTTGAAAAATACTCTCCCCCTCCATCCGATCTAAGAGTCTTTATGTACTTCCGTGTTTCCTTCTCCGCGAGGTTTTTGAACCTCTTGAAGTGGTAAAACACCTTTGACTTTGACTCATGCAATACATCCAAACAAACCTTGAATGATCATCTAAAAATGTGACAAAATATCCATTACCGCCAATGGATGGCTCCCTTGTAGGTCCCCATAGATCTATGTGTTCAACACTTCATTGCTCACATGTGCTCCATTCTTGAATGGCAATCTGATTTGTTTCCCTAATTGACAAGCATGGCACAAATTTTGCATATTCTAAGATGTAAGATCAGGTAGACCACTCAACAAGCCCTTCGTTTGCATGTCCTTCATCCTTTGTAAGTTTATGTGTCCAATTCTTTTATGCCATAAGTCGATTTCTACAATCTGTTTATTTCCAATTGACAAGTAGATAGTGTGAGGGGTTGATGGCTTTACCTCCATGGTGAAGAGACTTCCTTGCTTCTTTCCTTTTGCTATGAGCTTGTAGTCCAGCATGGGGTCTTCAACAAAACATCCTTGATCATTGAATCGCACCTCATAACCTCTTTCAACCATTTGACCTACTAAAACCAAGTTCTTTGTGATGGTTGGCACATGCAACACATCCTTCAACACCTTCGAGCTTTGAGATCCATTCAATGCAACATCTCCCACATGTGTAATCTTGTGCTCAGTGTCATCCTCTATCTCTACATGTCCTTGAGTGATGGGTGAGTGTAAATTAAAGAAAACATCTTTATTGCAACTCATATGGTTGCTACAACCACTATCAATGTACCATGTAAAATCTGAATTGACTCTTTCACTTGAACCATACATAAGCAAGTTCTCATTTTCTAAATTTGCTGAAGTACTAGCATAATTACCTTGGATCCTTTTGTATCCTTGATTGCCTCCTCCTTTGGACCAACAATCTCTTGCATAATGGCCCGGTTTTCCACAATTGTAGCATTCTCCATTGGATGCTTCTCTTCCATCTGATCTTACTCCTCTTCCTCGGCTCCTTCCTCTTCCTCGGCTCCTTCCTCTTCCTCTTGATCCATAGCTTTGGTTGGAGCCTTCTTGGTTACTTGAGCTTGAGCTTGACCTTCCTCTCCCTCTGCCTTGGGAGTTTTGTCCACCTCTTTTGCCTTTGCCTCTACCTGCATAGAAAACTTAGGCTTGGTTGCCCTTTGATAGTGAAACTCCTTGGTTCATCTCTCGCTCACCATCAATGTGACTAATTGATCAAATTCTGGTACGGAATCCCTCACATAAACTAATGTGGTGAATGATTTCCATCTTTCATCCTCTCTCAAGCCATTGAGAGTGTGCGCAACAAGATCATCATCTTCAATTGGGCTCCCAATTGAGCCTAGGGCATCTGCAAGCTCCTTAACCTTCAAAATGTACTCATTTATGTTAGTATTTGGTGCTTTCCTAAGATTATTTAGCTCATTCTTGAGTTGAATCTTCCTTGCTTTGGTTGATGAAGAGTACAATCTCTCGAAGGTCTCCCAAACTTTCTTGGATGTGTCCAAGTCTTGTATATAGCCTATCATGCTATTGCTTATGTGTTGGGATAGAATGAATATGACTCTCCTATCCCTTTCTATCCATTCATTTAGTGTCGTGACTTGCCCTTGAACTGGTGGATCATGTACATGAGTCATTTGCTCCATGCCACTCGCTAATCCCCACAATCCTTTGCCCATGAGGTAGTTGCTAACTCTAAATTTCCATGGTTGATAGTTGCCTTTCTCTAAGGTTTGTATTTGTGCATTATAATCAGCCATACTAAGCTTTACAAAACTCCTCTAGCTTCTCCTCAAGTGTTTGTATGCTTCAGAAAGTGTGAATATTACCTTTTGATAGCTTCTCCCTTGCTAACCTTTGACTAGTTGAGATCTCGATTGATGTAGCCCCCTTCGATGTCTTCTTACTTTGATAAGCCCTCCTTGTGCTTCCACGAGTTGTCTTCATTCCTTCACGTCTTCAATATAATGCCCACTGATGTCTCCAAGGCTCCAAAATGGCTCAGATACCGCTGATGGGGGATGATTCTAACACCCCCAATGCAAAAATGGAAGATGGCTGCCCTCCACTAGGTCCACAAGCAGTGATATATACTCACTATTCTGAATGTTTCTCTGCACAAGTACAAATACTGAAAATGCAATTTTGCAAACTTATAGTAGACTATAAGAGCTACACAAAAAGATTTAAATCATCCCAAATGGATATTCTAGCTGGGAGAACCACCCTCTGCAAAACAAGCTACCTGTTTGCAACACTCTCTGCCTATGTGCAGAGATATACCTTCACAAAGTTGGCAATTTCTCACAACTCACTCAGTCAAATAACTTGAAACTTTGGAAAAGTTTGGGGAACTATATGATAGACCAAATAAATCTTGAAATCAATGAAAATGAGTAGAAGGAGAGAGAAAACAATGCCCTATAATCAGGTACAATCAGATTTGGAAAAGCATAACTACACCTCTAGATAGAGAGGAGGAAAATCATGAGAAAATGAGGTAAGAAAGCAAGGGGGCTGCTTGCTGGAGTTTATGACTTCACTAAACTAAGTGGGAAACTCGTGGAATGGATCCAAATCAAGAAACAAAGGTGGGATGATGCTTATATAGAGTTTTACTTTTCCTACAATCTAGCTAACCATCCACCAATCAGTTTAGGTGCACTTTTTGGTGGCTTATTTGATGAGATTTGAATTTGATTGAGTTTGGTGGATCTTCTAACTTTATTCCATGACTTTGGGTCCTCCTTTTTCATTGGTCCACTTTCAAAACTCATGGTTGAGCTTTTTGCATGATTGAGACTTGATTTTTAACATAGATGACCATGAAACAAGTTTTGACCCTACAAAGGTAAGGTATCTTGAGGTACTCCTTCTGTCTTCCTTGGAGCCAGCCCAATCTGCATCAGAGAAAAACTATAAAACTAAATCAGATACATAAGGGTAATATAACCTTCATTTATGGTCCCTTTGAGATACCTGAGTATCCTCTTGGTAGCATCCATGTGAGAATTCCTAGGTGTGTTCATAAATTGACTTAGCACACTCACATTATAACATATATCTTCTCTTGTCAATGTGGCATAATTCAAACTACCCACAAGGCTTTGATAACCTGTGATATCTTCTATGAGTTCACCTTCATGTGATTTTAATTTGTCATTAACTTCCATTGGAGTGCCTGCAATCTTACAATCTTGCATCTTGAATTTTGTCAAGATGTCTTTAATAGACTTTCTTTGAGTAAGGAATAAACCATGATCTCTCTAAACTACTTCCAGTCCTAGGAAGTATGTAAGTGAACCTAGGTCACTTATCTTGAACTCCTCTCTCATCTGATCCTTGATCTTCTTCATTCCATTTGCATTGTTTACAATAAGTATAATATCATCCACATACACACATAAATAGATGACTCTTTTTGATAAAGAGTGATGGATCTACCTTGCTAGATTGAAATCCTTTGTCCTGCAGAAATGAAACAAGCCTGTGATTCCAAGCTCTTGGAGCTTGTTTGAGTCCATAAAGAGTTTTATTAAGTTTACACAACATAATCACGATGTACTTGATTCTCAAAACCAGGTTGTTGTGCCATATACACTTCTTCTGTTATCCAACCATTAAGGAATGCATTTTTTACATCCAATTGGAGTATCTTCCAATTCTTGGAAGAAGCAATACTAAGTAGAACTTTGATTCTAGGCATCTTTTCCATAAGAGAGAAAGTTTCTTCATAATCAATTCTGTGAGTTTGTGCAAAGCCCTTTGCCACAAGCCTTTCCTTATGCATGTTAATGGAACCATTAGAATTCTTTTTTAATTTGTAAATCCATCTTGAACCTATTAGTTTCATTGAGAAAATCTTGGGAACCAATTCCCAAGTGTTGTTTTCCTCAAATGCTTTGATTTCCTCCTCCATTGCATGCTTCGATTCTGATTTCTCCTTGGCTTCCTCAAATGTTAAGGGTTCCTCTTGATTTATGTCTTGTGCTATATAGATTGAATGCTTAGTAACTAGACCCATACCTCTCCGATTTTCTTTTCTCTCTCATGGACCTTCTTAGACCATGATGTGATGGTTCTACCTCTTCTCCAAGCTCCTACACTTTAGTTTTACCTTTAGACTTCCATGCTTTGATCTTTTCTATCTCACATTCTTCATCATCTTCTGAGATATCATGCTTTTCAACTTTAGGATGATTCTCCTTGACAAGCTTTGGGAAATCTTCTTCAAGATCATAAGGTCAGTTGATCTTCCTGCATGAATCTTCATACCAATAACTATTCTCATCCAACACTACATCTCTACTCACCAAGAAACCTTTGTTGGTTGGGTTGTATAATCTGTAGCCCTTTTGGTTGTTGTCATATCCAATGAATACTCACCTTTCTGCTTTTGGATCCATGTTCCCTCTAACCTGTAAAGGAACATAAGCATAAGCAATACATCAAAAAATCTTGCAATGATCTAAGCTTGGTCTTCTTCCATTCCAAACCTCATGTGGTGTCATGCCATCAAGTGACTTTGAAGGCAACCTGTTGATTAAATAGGTGGCTGAGGATACAGCCTCAGCCCATAAATAATTAGGTAAATTTTTTTCATTTAATATAGACCTTGCAGCTTCAACAATTGTCGTATATTCTTCTCTCTCCCACTCCATTTTGTTCTGGAGTATCCCTTGTAGTAACTTCTCTCTTGATTCCCCTTTGTTGAAGGAAAGAATCAAATTCATGGGAGAAGTATTCTCCCCCTCCATCTGACCTTAGCCTCTTTAGTGTTTTACCTATTTGGTTCTCCACAAGAACTAAATACCCTTTGAAGCAGACTTCATCCTTGTGCTTCATAAAGTATAGGATAGTCCATCTACTACAATCATCAATGAAAGAAACATGATACCTTGATCCGAATATTGAAGCATCCTTGCTAGGTCCCCATACATTTGTGTAAACCAATTCCAAGAGGTATCCATGCATATATCCTTTTTTCATGAATGGTAACTTGTGAGACTTTCCAAGTTGACATGCACTACACTTATAAATCATATGTTGCTTTGACAAATTAAGGAGTCCAAGTACACTTTGGTCCCTACATATTTGTTTTAATGATCTTTCACCAATATGTGCTAACCTCTTGTGCCATACTTCCGATTCCATGAGTGTCTGATTACCATAATTAAAGAGACAATGTTCCTTGTGTCTTGTAATTCAAATGTGAATAATCTACCTGTCTTTTGACCCTTTGCAATCCTCCTGAATCCTTGAGTTGGATTTTCAACAAATGCTCCTCCTCTTGTGAATCTGACTTGTAAGCCTTTCTCCACAATCTTCCCTACACTTATCAAATTCTTTGTGATGGTAGGAACATAGAGTACCTTGCTAAGTATGTTGATATTTCCATTAGGTGCTTTTACATTTCCTATCTTCTCCATACGGTGCCTTGTATCATCACCTGTTTGCACCTCATGCTTATTTCTTGGATCTTCTAAATGTGATAAGAGGGCCACATTTTCTACCACATGATTGGAACAACCTGAATCTATGTAGAAAACATGCTCATCAAATTTACTTTGAGGCATTTCCATATTCATGATTAGCAATGAGTCTTCTTGATTTGAGTCCTTTGTGTAATTATTGAAGTCTCATCTTCCTCTATAGACTCCTTGATAGTTTGAATGGTTGTAATTGTTGTGTTAGCCATTGAAGTTGTTGATCCTTCCTCTTGAGTAGCCATAACCTCCTCTATTGTAGCCTCTACCTCTTTGATTCTTGGAATTCCTAAAGCAATTTTCAGTTGTGTGATTGGTTAGTCCACAAATAGAACAAGAATTAGAGTCTTGGGGTCTCACCTTGCCTTGTCTTCCTCCTTTGCCTCTACCTCTACCATGTCTTCCTCTACCTGCATAGTTAGCTTGATGTATACCTCCTTCATCATCCACTTTCTTTCCTTTTCCTTTGTTGTCTTTGGACTTTCTTTTATGAGTATACAAAGCAGAAGATTGATTACCTTTGGAACCTTCTCCATTCTTCATAATTTTAGCCTCTTGAGTGAGTAGTTGCCCAATACGTGTATTGAATTTTGGTACATACATATCCATGTATAGGTCCATTGTTGTGGTAAAAGCTTCCCACTTGTCATCTGCCTTTAAGCCATTGATGACTTGCCTTACAATCTGCTCTTCTTCTATACCTCTCCAATGCTTCCTAACTGATCAGCAATGTCCTTGATTTTTGTGACAAAGTCAGTCACATTTTGTTTGGGATCTTTCTTGAGAGTTGTAAAACCCAACCATAGCTAATGCTTCCTGGCCTTTGTACTTAAAGAGAAGAAGGCTTCAAGTGCATTCCACACTTCCTTAGATGTTTTACAACTTTGGATATGAGGCAACAAAAAATATGAGATAGAGTTCAAGAGATAGGACCTTGCAAGTGCATTCTTGGAACATCATGTGCTCAATCTTTCTTGCTCTTCTTGTGTAGGTTGACTTTTGTTTCTAAAACTTGGCATAACTTCATCTCCAGCTAAATAACCATATAAGTTATTGCCTTGAAGGTAAGATTCCATCCTTAATCACCAAGCTGAGTAGTTACCTCTGTCCAATTTGTCAAAGATGAAGGAAATCCATCTGCCATGTTGTTAAAGCTTGGTCTGATACCACTGTGAGGAGCTGGATTGGAACTTGATGAAGATGAAGTGGTGCTGTAAAATCTTTGCACTACACTAGCCAAATGAACTCCACAGATATGTGGTGGGCCGTTTTGGCTTTCCAATAGATTTATTAGACACCGTGTGTACCTTGGAAGATATCTTACAAAACACACAAATCAAAATAGAGAAGTTTGACTAAAGGTCAACTAGGCAAGACTTTCTATTTTTGATGACCTTTAGTATTTTACTCGGTGCTCTTTCTCTGATCAAAATTGACTAGAGAGATTTTAGAGGAATCTAAGAAGTTATTTGAGTGAAAATTATTGACATTATGATGAGCGATTAATTTAGCAATCCACCTATGTAGACCCGACTTTTCAGGAGGCAGGAGATATGAATACACAGTGAAGCTATGAATAACATTACTCACAAATCATAGATCCAAATGGAATGAAACTTTGTAATGTAAAAGTAGACTTAGAAAGCTACCATTATCAAGTTAAACCATTGGAAAAAATAAATTATGCTAAGAGAAATCTTTTTTGCAATCTGACTGAAAAATTGAGAAGTAAGACAGTGAACAGTGCACTCACACTGGCATGAAGATATGGTCACAACTGATCATGAAATCAAATGTATATTGAGTGGACTTATTAGTACATGTGTGTGCCTTGAGATCACACTCTGATATGGCAAGAAGCTCTACTAAAAATGGAGACCTATCCTGCAATTAAAAAGTCATGCATATATAGTGAATGTTGGAGCTAAGATTTGAATTTGAAATCAAGATCACCTAAATCACTTTCCCTATCTTTTAGTGACTGATTCTCCAACTAATTCAGTCACAAATTCGTGGAGTTATTTTCCTACTCATCAAGTGGATTCAATAACTTTTGATTCTTTAACTTTTACATCAGGTAAATGCTCAAGAAGTTACAAGGGTGAGTTCATAAGTGAACTCTTCATGTATTCAACATTTGCTTCAATGATAACATAATTTTTATGATTTGAGACACTCAAGTCAATACTTAGACTTGTCATGTACTTGCTCCAACAACCTCTATCATGATGGTTGAAGTTGTAAGAACTAGTTCCCAGGTGGGCACTAGCCATCAAATGATAGACATTGACACCTTGTCAATTGTTGAAATACCCACAAAAGGACAAGAGGCATTGATACACCTACAAAGAATACCCATCCAGGATGCACCCATGGGGCACACAACAAAGGTCAATCCCCACCCTCATTGGTTCAACAAGATGGTAGGACCTGTAGGAGATGCAACTTACATTTTTGAAGTAGAATGTCACTTTAACAACATATGGGGAAAGTATCACTTCTTTACATGAGAATTTGAGGAGCTCCAAAATGCGGAGGAACTCCAACCTATATGGCATAAGGGAGTATTGGTTGACTACTTTAGGGAAAGATTACCTAAATGAGATTTTATGTGCATCTACTACCTTATTAATACTCTACAACCTAACAAGAATGGGAGAATCACTAGTACCTTCATCATTCCCTCTCTAACACGTGGAAACAAATTGAAGAAGCTCAAACTCACCCTTAAGTTAGTTCATGAAGCCTTGGATATGCAAGGTATGCATATTCCCACAGAAAAGGAGATGTGAGTCCCAAATAACATGGAAAATATACATCTCACCAAACTTAAAGCTATGGTAGCTATGACCCCGAATATTGTAGTTCATCTCATAATGTGTATATAGCATTTTGCCTTTCTTGGGCAGGACAGGTTCACACAACCCCATAAGAAATTTTGGTTCAGCTTGTACTTGGCAGATACTCAAAGCTTGACCATCAATCTCCCCCATTGGATCATTGACCAAATTCATGCAGTTAATAAGAGATGGCCTCCCAAGACCATCTTGAATGGATGTTATGCCCTTACATGTATCATCTACAGATGCTTGGCTTATGATATTCCAATTCAACACACTTTATGTTGGAACCAAATTCAATGGTTCAAAAGCAAAAAAACATTAGTACCCCTATCGAAAATAATGAGAGGATCAATTCCATGTGCCCAACCTAGAGGTGCTACTTTGACACTCAATATCTCTATAGCACCGAAATGTAGTATGCCCCTTCATAATTTGACTACTAAGAAGAAAGAAAGATGGCCCTCAACTGATATTCCTGCGACTACCATCAAAATTAGAATTTCCCAAAGGAATTGTTCTTAAAGAATTAACCAATGTAGATTTTGAGCAACTTCTCAGGAAGATAGATCTCAAGTTAGAAGAGGGAGTTGAAGAATAACAACACCAACATGAGGAAGAGCAACATGAGGAGAAACAGTGGGAATAGGAACAAGACGATGAAGAAGATTATGAGGAGCAAGAAGATGAAGAAGAATAATGTGCCCATGCTTACACGACACAACTCCAAAGGTTATATGACACGATAACAAGTGTACAAGTAAGCGATAGACTCTCATTCCACACGAGTCAATTATTAGTCAATCAGATATTGGGAGAAGAAGGTGTTGACCCACAATTCATCCAGACTCATCAACTCATGTTAGAGGCATGTGGAGTTATGGAAGCCATACATACCTAACAAATGTACAAGAAAGCAGTAGACTCTCATTCCACACCAGCCAATTATTAGTCAATTAGATATTGGGAGAAGAAGGTGTCGACCCACAGTCATCGAGACTCTCCAACTCATGTCAGAGGCCTATGGAGTCATGGAAGCCATACATACCATGATGCAGTGACCATGACCATGCTACAACCATAGGCGCATCAGAACAAGGCCCTGATCGGGAAAGAATATTCAAATACTTGTCTCACAACTTGAAGCCAACACTACACACAAACATGTTGATATATTTAGGTAGTGATGTGTGTGATCACACTAGGACCACCAAGGCACTTTTTTCTCTCTTTAGGAGGTTTTTGTCCCCTCGGCTTGTATATACACCTATAGCCCTAATAGGTTACTTATCTTTGTACATTCTAGCGGTAATACATTCAGTATTGTGTGTTGTGTTCCAAGATTCTTCTTCTTCCTTGTGTTGTTCATGTGCTTCTACAGACCTGAAACTCCAACAATTGGTATCAGAGCAGGTTGTTGCATGATCTAGAGCATCTTCGACACCCCTTTGGTCATAGTCTCAAAATCACATGAAATTTGGTGAGCATACTTAGGGTGATTAGGAGATCAAAATAGCTTTCTCATGCCAAAATCGCAATTTGAGCTCGTTTCAGCCTCCGAACACACTATCATAATGCTTGTGCAAGCTATTTCATCTTTTTGTGCCAAAGATATATACATGTTTTGTTTTGCTAGTATAAGCATCTCGAAGTATGCTACAGGTTTAGCAGAACTCGACAGGGTAGTTCTATTCAAATTTTTGAGATACGATCAATTTTTTGCATCAAGGTATTTTAGTAAGTGGCCATGGCTAAAAGCAGTGATGCATCATATAATCCCATTATGGGATTATATGATGCATCATGTATTGGTCACAAAAGGGATCTCGAATGTAGTGTCGGGTGTTGAAAAATGTCCTATTTCACTTACAAATATAGGTATTGAAGTTGATGCAGATGGCATCGAAGATGGTGATATTCTATAGATTCCTGTTCATGTTGCGATTTCTGTTGCACCTATTGTAGAGAGAATTCGTTGGGATGTCAAAGATGCTCACGTACATGCATTGATAGCCTTGTCTATCAAACGTGCGATTATTCCTCACATTCATCCTTGCAGAACAGTTAAGGATGCTTGGGATACACTTACCACTTTATACCAGGCAAGAAATGAGCCTCGTGTTGCTTAACTCCAAAAACAGCCGGAGAGTGAGCACATGAATGAAGGTGATTATATTGACAGTTTTCTGACAAAAATCAAAGACTTGAAGGAACAAATGATTTTGGTTGATGAAGTTATACCAGATAGCTCACTTATGCAGATCGTTCTGAATGGTTTTCGTAATTCATATCAGAGTTTTGCTTCTAATGTTTGTTTGATGATGAAAGGAAATCCAAATGTCTCTGTTCTATTGTAGGAAGATCAATCTAGGCAGAATAGGTCCATTATATGTGTTGTACATCAAGCTTTCCTGGCTACTCAGAATGGCAAAGGTAAATGGAGCTCATCTACTAGTAAGCAGAAATCTACAAATGTTGCACATTTGAAGAACGAAGATAAAGATGAGAAGAAATCAGAAAACCAAAAATTATTTTCTAAGTACTGAAAAGCAAATGATCATCATAAAGAACTGTCCAAAACTAGCTGCAAAAGAGGAAAAGAAAAAAGATGTTGGAATGGTTGTTGTAGAGGCCTTTACACCGAAAAATAGAGTCTCCTAATCTTGTGCAGAATGAAGAATGGGTGTTTACTACGTTTTGTAGTTTTGACCCATCTTCTCATGAGCAGTGTATGTCTATAGTAGACTCACATATTTGGTACTTTGATAATGGGGCAACCAAACATATTACCTTGCAGTGTAGTTTCTTCACTTCACTTGAGCCTGCCCCTACAGGGAATACTGTCACATGCGCCAACAACTCCTCGTATCTTGTTATGGGAGTTGGTAAGATCATTCTGACTACTACTGATGGTAGTTCTTTTACATTGTCAGATGCTTTATTTGTGCCAGGGATCAAGAAAAATCACTTATCATTTTTTGCATTAGCCAAGCTTGGCTTGGTTGTGAAATTTGTTGATGAAAGATGTACAGTTCATGTTCTGTCAAATGGTGACATGATTATTGCTTCTGGCATTTTATGTCATAGGCTATATAAGCTCATAGACTATGAAAAATATGTGAATGATTCAGCATGTGTAGTACATGATTCTCACGCTATGTCAGATGCAAAGCTTTGGCATGCACGCTTTGGTCATCTGAATTTTGCTAGTTTGCTATGCCTGCAAAAATCTAAAATGGTGTCCTCTTTGCCCAAACTTGAGGCACCCAGAAAACATGTCTATGAAGCCTATATTTTGGCCAAAATTCAGCGTTCCTCCTTCCCAAAAGATGGTTCAGTTCGAGCTACTCAAAAATTGCAGCTTTTTCACAGTGATTTTTGTGGTCCTATGTAGACACCTTCTATTGGGAACTATCTTTACTTCGTGACTTTCATTGATGATTTTTCCATGCATGCATGGGTATATCCACTCAAAGCAAAGTCTAAAGTGTTTGTGTGCTTCAAATAGTTTTCGGTTTTGGCTGAAAATCTGTCAGTATGTAAAATGGGCACCCTGCGTTCTAATCGAGGGAGGGAATATATGTCTTTTGAATTTAATGCATTTTTGGCTGAATGTGGGATAGAACATGAGTGTACAATTTTGTATACACCTCAATAGAATGGAGTTGCTGAATGGAAGAACAGGTCACTCATGGAGATGGCAAGGTGTACGATCAAGAGTCAAGCTTTACCACATAGTTTCTGGCTTGAGGTTGTTATGTGTGCAGCATATGTACATAACAGGTTTCCCACTAAAGCACTACAGTCTATCACTCCATATGAGGATTGACATGGACACAAGCCATCTATTGCTCATTTATGTGTTTTTGGTTGTTTGGCATATGCATTAGTGCTTGAACAACAACGTAAAAAATTGGATGATAAAGTAGTGAAATGTATTTTTGTTGGGTACAGTTCTAAAAGTAAAGGCTATCGTCTCCATCATCCACATACTAAATGCATTCTGGTTAGTCATGATGTTGTTTTTGTGGAAGATGATATTCAGCCATTACTTTCATGTACTAAGGAGACATTTGTTAGCTCCAAATACATGTATGACACCTTGCTTTCTCTTTTTACAGGTGGGCAGTCTAGTACTAGTCCTAATGAGGCAACATCTCAGCCTTTACAGGTTTCATGTGATGATGTAGATCATTCCATTTTTTATGCATATTTACATGATGCACTTGTTGATGAGAGAGCTGATATTGAGGAGGCAAAACTAAGCCAAAATGGTTGGTGCAGACTTTGCATGACAGCAAACTAGATGCACCTTTATCATATCATACTCGTTCAGGCTCTTATAGTGCTTCTTTTGCATCAGATTGCTATGCTATGGCTCCCTCTAGTCTCTGTGATGAGACTTAGCCTATTTCATTTGATGAAGCACGAAATTTTGAACATTGGATGGTTGAAATGCAATATGAATATGATGTTATCATGAAAAATGGTACCTAGAATTTATGTGACTTGCCTCCTGGCAAGAAGGCCATTGGCACTAAGTGGGTATACAAGTTGAAGCATAAACCTAATGGAATAGTTGACAGGTATAAGGCTAGGCTTGTTGCAAAGGGTTATGCGTAGGAAAGATGCAATGATTTTGATGAGACCTTTGCACCTACATGCCAAATGACTACTATTCGTAGCATCTGTGCACTTGCAGCTCATCATGGGTGGAATGTACATCAGTTGAATATTAAAACTACATTTTTGAATGGTGATTTGCATGAAGAAGTGTATGTTTTTTAGCCCCATGGCTTTGTGCAGAAAGGGCATGAAAACCAGGTGTGCATGTTAAAGAAGGCATTATATGGTTTAAAGCAAGCACCACATGCTTGCTCTGAAAAGATACATGCCTATCTAATTGCCCATGGTTTTGAGAATAGTCCAACTGACAACACCTTATATGTTAAGCATGCTAACGATGTGCTTTTGATCATTGTTGTGTATGTTGATGACATGCTTCTCACTAGTCCTCATGAGAAGCATATCGTTGATTTTAAGGCTGATTTGCATGCCTCATTTGAGATGTCAGATTTGGGGCATTTGCATCATTATTTGGGCATTTATTTTATGTAAGTTGATGGTGGAATAGCTTTGCACCAAATGAAATATATTGACACATTATTGCAACATTTTGGCCTTGAAGACTGCAAACCTATTGCCACTCCTATGGAGACAAGTTTACGATTGAGTCTTCATGATGTTGGAGATGCATTTGATGCCGTTCTTTATCAACAACCTATTGGATGCTTGATTTACTTATGCGTTACTCAACCAGATATTCAATTCCTTGTCTCACAGATGAGCAGATTTATGCATTGCCGAGGTGTCAAGCATTGGCAAACGGTTAAGTGCATCTTTCACTACTTGAGTGGTACCCGACTACTTGGATCGTTTTATCCCAAGGGGGGGTCACTACCGCCAGATTTACATGCTTTTTTTTACTCTAACTGGGATGGTTGCTATGACACTCGTGTGCCCACTAGTGGCTTTTGCTTCATGCTTGGTAGCTCATGTATATCTTGGTTGAGCAAGAAGCAGTCTACTCTGGCCACTTCCAATTGTGAGGCTGAGTATAGAGCAGCTTTCACAAAGACTCTTGAGTGTGTGTGGCTCATACGCCTTATGGATGATTTGGGTGTTGGTCAGTGTTTTGCCACCACCATCTTCATTGATAGTCAGAGCGCACTGGTATTTGTGAGAAACCATGTGCTCCATGCTTGCACTAAGCATATTGAGGTGCATTATCATTATAATAGGGAGAGGTTCTCTGCTAGAGAGATCAACTTGGCATATGTGACCACACAGGAGAACATTGCAAACCTTTTCACAAAGGCTTTACCTAGGGAGAAGTTTGAAGCTTTCACAAAGCTATGGGCTTACTTCCTTTTGTGGATTGATTCCACATAGCTTGGTGCTGCCTTATACATGAGTGCCAGATCCTTGCTCATCTCATCACTCCCAAGGGGGATTTGTTGATATATTTAGGTAGTGATGTGTGTGAACACACTAGGATCAATGGGCCACTTTTTTCCCTCTTTAGAAGGTTTTTTCCCGGGCTTGTATATATGCCTTTAGCCCTAACAGGTTACTTATCTTTGTGAATTCTTGTGGTGATACATTCAGTATTGTGTGTTGTGCTCCAAGCTTCTTCTTCTTCCTTGTGTTGTTCGCATGCTTTCATAGACCTCAAACTCCAACAGAAGCAACCTCTACCACAAATGTTGATCTTATGATCGATACCTTTGTCCTAAATTCACCTATTGCACCTTAGCACTCTCCATCTCCACCCCTCACTCAAGAAATTCAAACCACGGTCATCGAAACCACCCAAGCCAAAGAACCAATTTTTCATACCCCACCCCCTTTCCCATCTCATGTGGAGGTGATAGTCAAGACCCCCCTTGCAAGCACCAACCCTCTTTTTGTTTATGTACCCTCGTCTCCCATGCCAAACTATTCTCTTATTAACCCTCTGTATAGAATCTCCTCAGCCTCATCAAGACCCACCCTAGGCCACCTGTTAATAACACCTCGTCCAAGGACACCCACCTCTAATCGAAAGCATTCTAGGATTTTTGGCATTCCCATCCCTCCAGAACATGCACACAATGATATCCTATTCATCCATGTTTTCATCCATAACTTAACCTCAAGCCCTTGCAACCACATTACCCCACCAGGGGAAGCCTTCATGGAAACCATGGTCCGAGCCCTAACACTATATCCTTCATAGGGACTTCCTTGAATGGTGACATCTTCATTATTCAACAACACCACGAGCATTGCACCTACCATACCTCTTTTTATGGTATAAAGGAGATGCACACTTATTTCTAATCCCATGGACATATCTCCACCCACAACATTACCCCCACCCCCCAGACTTCTACAATCTCGCATCCCCCCTCCACCAACCTCATGTACATCCCTAAAGCTATCATGCATATCATCCACCATTTCCCATCCCATTTCCCAACCCCATGCATTTTCAATTGTACATATAGCAACCATTACTATAGGTAATGCATTAAATACCATGATTTAGTGTGCCAAGCAATTAAGGCACGAGTATCAAAAACTTGAAGAGTGTAACATGGCACTCAACAACGAATCTCCCATACTTCAAGAACAAGTGACAACATTAGAAGAGCAAAATGTGACCTTAAAAGATTAGTATAACACTCTACAACAGACTCATCTTGAACTTGACTCCAAGATGCAAAATGTTGATCAAGAAGCCATAAAGGATGTGGACATTATGTTTACATGAACAGATGGAGTGTACTGCCAAGCTGCAATGCAACATGGCCCTTCTTAGGAGCTATATGGTGGTGGCATTAGAAGAAAACAAGCACCTCTAGCAGCAAATCAAGATAATCTAGAAGTAGCCATGGAAAGTACATGTGGAGTAACAATCAGTCCCTCAAGGAGTCATGCAATTCCCTCTGATACTTCTCGAGGAACATGCAAGCTTCCTAGACTCATACGATCTACTGCAAGAAGAGCTCAATCAACTAAAAAGATAGCAACCATCCACGAGCACCTAGGCTCTAGAGACTCTTCAACTAGGTGCAACTCCACAATAGATTGATGATTTACAGAAACAAATAGGGGACTTACAAACCAAGCTCCTACAATACGAAAGAACCCCATCTCCACGAGAGGTACCTAAACCTAAAGAATTAGTAGAGATTCTAGTGGAAGAAACGTTTGAAGATTCATATGAACTACAACCAATACCCAGAGATCAAGTCACAGAAGAGGGTCAAGAAACATATGAAGCAATTGTACCCTAGTGGTTTAAACAAATTGAGGAGATTGGATGGACTCATGATGACCGTGTGACCATTCAAATTGAGTCAATGAACAACCTCGAAGAAACTGTGCTCAAATCAGACTACTTTCAAAATCTATCTCACAAATGCCTGATAACGACTTTTGAGTTGCAATATATGCCATACTTTGTGTTATTATCAGATTATAATACCAAAATCAAAAGAGTAACAGACTCTGAGCCCAACTTTGCTACTCAATTCCAACTCAAAGACCTCCCCAAGCGAGCTCAAAGGGGCAACATATTCCAAACCAATCGGTGCACACATCTCCTTGAAGCCTATCTAGAAAGGATGTGGACATTGTCAAATGCATTGCTGCATATCAAATACAATCCATGCTCTAGTGTTGTGATGACACACATGGCTAGCATTTTTCATAAAGGTTAGGAACATTTGTGGCACTCCAAGGTTGAAGAATGTACCAGATGAGGCTGCGAAGATGTGCATGAAAATTTTCTACTCATGATGGTAATCTTCAAAACCTTTCATCATGTCAAGGCCCCATATATTTTTCCACCTCATTTCAATGAAGGCAACTTCCATTTAGTCTATGGTATGAGTACCACGCCTTCAGTAAACAATATCTATGTTGCACACGTGCATAAAGTATCTACTTACCTGGTATAAGCAAACTTTTGAAGAACTATCTTGTAGGATTTGGTTAACCCTCTCTGTTTGCCTATCCAACTATGGATGCTCGACTATACTCATGGTAAGTTTAGTATCCAACCTTTTGAAGACTGCTCTGGAAAAGTGGCTAGTAAACTTTATATCTTGATGAGAGATAATGTCTAAAGGAAGACCATATAATCCTAGCCAACTTAGGTGTCTTTAGCATACTACATATCATAATAAACCTAGCCATCTTGCTTAACATATCCACAATTACCCAAATCGAGTCGTGGCCTTGCTATGTTTTAGGTAATCCTACTATGAAATCCATGGAGATACCCTTCCACTTCCACTTCCCATTGGGAATATCCAATGGGTGGAGTAGTCCTCGAATTCTCAATCTTTCAGCTTTATTGACCTAGCATTTAGTACATTTAAGCACATACTTTAGAATGTCCTTATGAAGAATAGGCGAGTAAAACTACCTCTTAACAAAATCATAAGTCTTGTTAAATCTTGGGTGTTCTACACTAGGTGTGTCATGAAACTCATACAAAATGTGTCATCTCATCTCAAAGTCTCTCATGACACAGATCAGTGGAATAATATATGCATCATGGATATTGTGATTATTCCACTTGAATCCTTCTTGAGTACACATCGATACTCCATCCACACTAGAAACCCATGTATCATAATCCCCTTTCTCTATGGATTCCAAAATCTTGGAACATGTAAGATCAAGCCAATATTTCCCTCTAATGGAATCAAGTAGGTAACTAGCGATCTGAGTAAAACTTAGTCCATTGAGCAACTAAGAGAGTTAGCTACTAGATTCAAATTTCCATTCCTATACCTAAGCTCATAATCAAAATCTTGAAGGGTCTCTACCCATCAGGCCTTATGACCTTTAAGGTCTATTTGATTAGAGAGCCACTTAATGCTCTCTTGATCAAACACTATTGTGACTTTGGCACTATATAAATAATGATGCAACTTCTTCAAAGCATGGACTATTGCATACAACTCCTTCTCATAGATGGAGTAATTTGTCTAAGAAGGTTCTATCTTGCTCTCAAAAGTGGCAAAATCACTCATGTCAATCTCAACCACAAAGGGTTTCTTGGGATGTTCTATATGTAAAATTGGAGTTGTAGCAATTGCTAGCTTCAACTTCTCCATATTTTTCTTCTCTTCATCTTCCCAATCCCTTTAATTTGTTCTATCATCGAGATAGCAATTTTTATATTCTTAGCGATTCTTCGATAGAATCTTGATAAACCTAGGAAGACATGGACATCTTCTAGGTTCCTTGTCCATGTTGGAGTTAGACGTTTGCAGAAGCACGCGAACAGCACAAGGAAGAAGAAGAAGCTTGGAGCACAACACACAAGACTGAATGTATTACTAGAGAATGTACAAAGATAAGTAGCCCATTAGGGCAATAGGCGTATATACAAGCCGGGGGAAAAAAACCTCCTAAAGAGGGAAAAAAGTGCCCCGGCAGTCCTAGAGTGTTCACACACACCTCAATATATCAACAAATCCCCCCTGGGAGTGATGCGGTGAACAAGGAGCTTGCACTCATGTATAAGGAAGTGCCAAGCTATGTGGAAATCACTCCACAAAAGGAAGAATGCCCAAAGCTTTGTGGAAAGCTTCAAACTTCTCCCTAGGCAGAGCCTTCGTGAAAAGGTCTGCAATGTTCTCCTGCGTGGGCATATATGCCAAGCTGATCTCCCCAGCAGAGAACCTCTCCCTGACATAGTGATAATGCACCTCAATGTGCTTAGTGCGAGCATGGAACACAGGGTTCCTCGCAACTGCCAATGCGCTCTGACTGTCAGTGAAGATGGTGGTGGCAGAAGACTGGCCAACACCCAAATCAGCCATAAGGCGTCTGAGCCACACACACTCAATAGTCGCTGTGAAAGTTGCCCTATACTCAGCCTCACAACTGGAAGTGGCCACAGTAGGCTGCTTCTTGCTCAACCAAGATATACATGAGCTACCAAGCATGAAGCAAAAACCACTGGTGGACACACGAGTGTCATAGCAACCAGCCTAATCTGAGTCAGAAAAAGCATGCAAATCTGGCGGTAGTGATCCCCCCTTGGGATAAAACAACCCAAGTAGCCGAGTACCACTCAAGTAGCGAAAGATGCGCTTAACCGCTTTCCAATGCGTGACTCCTGGGCAATGCATAAACCTGCTCATCTATGAGACAGCAAACTGAATATCTGGCCGAGTAATGCATAAGTAAATCAAGCATCCAACAGCCTACTGATAGAGAACAGCATCAAATGCATCTCCAGCATCATGAAGACTCAATCGTAAACCTGTCTCCATAGGAGTGGCAATAGGCTTACAGTCTTGAAGGCCAAAACGCTGCAATAATGTGTCAATATATTTCATTTGACACAAAGCCATTCCACCATCAACGTGCATAAACTGAATGCCCAAATAGTGATGCAAATGCCCCAAATCAGACATCTCAAATGAGGCATGCAAATCAGCCTTAAAATCAGCAATATGTGTCTCAATAGGACCAGTGAGCAGCATGTCATCAACATAGACAACAATGATCAGAAGCACATCATTAGCACGCTTAACATATAAGGTGCTTTCAGTTGGACTTTTCTCAAAACCATGTGCAATCAGATAGGCATGTATCTTCTCATACCAAGCACGTGGTGCTTGCTTTAAACCATATAACGCCTTCTTTAACCTGCACACCTGGTTTTCATGCCCTTTCTGCACAAAGCCACGGGGCTGAAAAACATACACTTCTTCATGCAAGTCACCATTCAGAAATGTTGTTTTAATGTCCAACTGATGTACATTCCAACCATGATGGGCTGCAAGTGCACAAATGCTCCGAACAGTAGTCATACGGCATGTAGGTGCAAAGGTCTCATCAAAATCAATGCCTCTTTCCTGCGCATAACCCTTTGCAACAAGCCTAGCCTTATACCTGTCAACTGTACCATCAGGTTTACGCTTCAGCTTGTATACCCACTTAGTGCCAATGGCCTTCTTGCCAAGAGGCAAGTCACATAAAGACCATGTACCATTCTTCATTATAGCATCATATTCAGATTGCATAGCAGCCATCCAATTTTCTGAATTTTGTGCTTCATCAAAAGAAACAGGCTCATTCTCATCACAGAGACTAGATGCAGCCATAGCATAGCAATCTGATGCAAAGGAGGCACTATGAGAGCCTGAACGAGTACGATATGACAAAGGTGCATCTAATTTGCTGTCACGCAAAGTCTGCACCAGCCATTTTGGCATAGTTTTTGCCTGCTCAATATCAGCTCTCTCATCAGCAAGTGCATCATGTAAATCTGCATCGGAAATGGAATGATCTGCATCATCATATGAAACCTGCAAAGGCTGAGAAGTTGCCTCATTAGGACCAGCACTAGACTGTCCACCTGTAAAAAGAGGCATCAAAGTATCATACATGTCTTTGGAGCTAACAGATGTCTCCTTAGTACATGAAAGCAATGGCTGAATAGCATCTTCCACAAAGACAACATCACGGCTAACCAGAATGCGTTTAGTCTGTGGATGATACAGACGATAGCCTTTACTTTCAGAACTGTACCCAACAAAAATACATTTTACTGCCTTATCATCCAATTTTCTGCGATGTTGTTCAGGCACTAATGCATATGCCAAACAACCAAAAACACGCAGATGAGCAACAGATGGCTTGCGGTCATGCCAAGCCTCATATGGAGTGATAGACTGCAACGCTTTAGTGGGACACCTGTTCAGTACATATGCTGCACACATGATAGCCTCAAGCCAGAAACTATGAGGTAAAGCCTCACTCTTGACCATACACCTCACCATCTCCATGAGAGACCTGTTCTTCCGTTCAGCAACTCTATTCTGTTGAGGTGTATACGGCACTGTACACTGGTGTTTTATCCCACGTTCAGCCAGAAATGCATTAAAATCTGAAGACATATATTCCCCCCCTCGATCAGAACGGAGGGTGCCCATTTTACATGCTGACAGATTTTCAGCCAAAACCAAAAACTGTTTGAAGCACATGAATACTTCGGACTTTGCTTTGAGTGGATATACCCATGCATGCCTGGAAAAATCATCAATGAAAGTCACGAAGTAAAGGTAATTTCCAAAAGAGGGTGTCTGCATAGGACCACAGACATCACTATGTACAAGCTGCAATTTCTGCATAGCCCGAACTGAACCATCTTTTGGAAAGGAAGAACGCTGCATTTTGCCCAAAATACAGCCTTCACAAACATGTTTTCCAGGTGCCTCAAGTTTGGGCAAAGAGGACACCATTTCAGATTTCTGCAGGCGTAACAAACTAGCAAAATTCAGATGACCAAAGCGTGCATGCCAAAGCTTTGCATCTGACATAGCCTGAGAATCATGAACTGCACATGCCGAATCATTCACAGATCTTTCATAGTCTATGAGCTTATACAGCCCACGACATAAAATGCTAGAAGCAATAATCACATCGCCATTTGAGAGATCATGGACTGTACACCTGTCATCAACAAATTTCACAACCAAGCCAATCTTGGCTAATGCAGAAACTGATAACAGATTCTTTTTGATCCCTGGCACAAATAAAGCATCTGACAAAGTGAAAGAACTACCATCAGTAGTAGTCAGAATGATCTTACCAACTCCCATAACAGGATAAGAGGAGTTATTGGCGCATGTGACAATATTCCCTGTAGGGGCAGGCTCGAGTGAAGAGAAGAAACTGCGCTGCGAGGTAATATGTTTGGTCGCCCCACTGTCAAAGTACCAAACATCTGAGTCTACTGCAGACATGCACTGATCAGGAGAAGATGGGTCAAAACTGCAGACAGTAGTAAACGCCCATTCTTCTTCCTGCACAAGATTTGCAGACTCTCTTTTTGGTGTAGAGGCCTCTGCAACAACCATTCCAGCCTCTTTCTTCTTTGCCTCTTTAGCAGCGAGTTTTGGACAGTTCTTTATGATATGATCATTGCCTTTACAGTACTTACAAAACAATTTCTGCTTTTCTGATTTTTTCTCATCTTTGTCTTGGTTCTTTGAATGTGCAGCATTTGCAGATTTCTGCTTACTAGTAGAAGAGCTCCATTTTCCTTTGCCCTTCTGACTAGCCAAGAAAGCTTGATCTGCAACACACATAATGGACCTGTTCTACCTGGACTGATCTTCCTGCAATAGAACAGAGACTAATTCCTCAAATGACAAGGCATTCGGATTGCCTTTCATCATCAACCGAAGAGTAGAGGCAAAACTCTGATATGAATCAGGAAGACCATTCAGAACGGTCTGCACAAGTGAGCTATCTGGTATAACCTCATCAGCAGAAATCAATTGTTCCTTCAGGTCTTTGATCTTTGTAAGAAAACTGTCCATAGAATCACCTTCATTCATGTGCTCACTCTCCAACTGTTTTCGGAGGTAAGCAACACGAGCCTCAGTCCTAGCCTGGTACAAAGTGGTAAGTGTATCCCAAGCATCCTTTGCTGTTCTGCAAGAGCGAATGTGAGGAATAATGGCACGTTTGACAGACAAAGCTATCAATGCATGTGCCCGGGCATCTCTGCCATCCCAACGAATCTGCTCTGTAGTAGGTGCAACAGAAACAGCAGCACGAACAGGAATCTGTAGAATATCATCTTCGACACCATCTTCATCAGCTCCAACACCTGTATTTGCAGTACCTGTCGTTACAGGTGTAACAGGACGTCTTTCAACACCCTGCACAATGTTCCACAATCCTTTTGCAACCAGTACATGTCGCATCATATAAGCCCATAATGGGTAGTTGGTACCATCCAACTTATCCTCAACAGCCAACATACGGAATACATCACTGCTTTCAGCCATGGCCGGTGACTAAAATACCTTGATGCAGAAAATTGACTGTATCTAAAAAGGTTGAATGGAACTGCCCAAACGAGTTCTACTAGACATGTAGCTGACTTCGAGACGCTTAAATTGGCGAACAGAAACTAGTATATACCTTTGGCACAAAAGGACGAAATAGCCTGCACAAGCACTGCGATAGTGCGTTCGGAGGCCGAAACGAGCTCAGATCGCGATTTTGGCACCACAAAGCAAAGATGTTTTGATCTCGGAAACACCCTGAGTATGCTCACCAAATTTCGTGCGAATCTGAGACTGCAAACGGAGGAGTGTCGACGGCGCCCTAGAAGAAGCGACGACCTGCTCTGATACCAATTGTTGGAGTTAGACGTCTGCAGAAGCACGCGAACAGCACAAGGAAGAAGAAGAAGCTTGGAGCACAACACACAAGACTGAATGTATTACTAGAGAATGTACAAAGATAAGTAGCCCATTAGGGCAATAGGCGTATATACAAGCCGGGGGAAAAAAACCTCCTAAAGAGGGAAAAAAGTGCCCCGGTAGTCCTAGAGTGTTCACACACATCACTACCTAAATATATCAACAGTCCATTCCATAATGGCCTATAATTTCTTAAGATCCATTTGGATTCCGTCTTAGGAGACTATATGCACAAGGTATCTAACCTCTGTTTTGAAAAATTCATACTTTGACTTCTTGGCAAAGGGTGAATTTTCTATCAAAACTTGGAATACTTTTCTCAAACGTTCTTGTTCCCATCTACTATACATCAAAATATCATCTAGAAATTCTACTATGAACTATCCTAGATATGGTTGTAATACACTATTCATGAGATTCATGAAAGTGGTAGAAGCATTGGTCAGACCAAAAGGTATAGCAAGAACTCATAGTGGCCATATCTAATCCTGAAGGTAGTCTTAGGACATCCTCTACCCTAATACTAATATGATGATATCTTGACCTAAGATCAAGCTTTGTAAAATACCTAGATTGATATAACCAATCAAATAGATCTTCCAACCTAGACATTGGAGACATATTTTTTATTGTAACCTTGTTCAATGCCCTAATCTATACAAAGTCTCATAGAGCCATCTTTCTTCTTAACAATAGCATTGGTAATGCCCAAGGTGAGTAAACACTAGTTCTGTACTAGGACACTTGAGTGTCCTGGGACACTTAAGTGTCCTGCTTTTACACCAAATTGATTGATTTTTCTTGATGACACCCTTGAGACTTTGATGGCATACTCACTTGGATTTGATAGCCCACATCATGTAATTTTAGAGAAAAATATAATCTTTAACATTTTACAACTTCACATGGGTTATTAAATGAAGAAGAAAATGGGAATTTTTAAAAACTCAACTTTTAGCATAACTAAAAAAATAACACAATTCAAACATTTTAACAAATTGGATATGTTTTAGGAAATGGAAAGCTATTCATGGACTTTGGCAGAGTAAAGCAAGTGTCTAGGGATCTTTCAAGAAGGTTGAACACTTCCATAAGTCATAAACATGGACTCAAAACTTGTCTTCTCTAGATCACTGCCATTTATCGCACTTTTTAAAGAATGGCTCACTATATTTTGTGTGTAAGTGAGATTGCAGAGAATTGGCAAGCTATCAATGGATAATCTTCATACTAATTGAATGCATATTTTTATTCAAAGTTAGAAGGCCTTCGCTTTGAACTAGTAGCCATTGCATTTGGTGCTAACTTTCATGCTAAATTGGCAAACCATATATTTCTATGTTCATGAAAAGAACAAAGCTCCAACGGTGGAATAAAAACTTATGATGAAAAATAATAATTATTTAAATGCTATTCTAAGTATTAAACCTTCCAATATATGATTTCATGCCATGTTTAATTCTTAATCTCGTCAAATGATGTGTGATCCACAATGGTGATTGTGATACGAATGAAAAAAATTGGCATACATATTTCATTTGACAAAAAGAAGATGGCATCCATGATGGAAATAATGAGATGTTTTTGAATGATCCTTATCATTTTATGATATCAAAGTTTATATCAAATATTTTTTAGTATTAATTTTAGTATGTGTTGATGTGTGCACGGGATTGCGTGTTTATGCATATAACAACTATCAAAAAAAATACTTTTACTAAATTTGTTAGAACTATATATTCTTTTGATTCTATATCTATGTGGCTCTTGTTTCTTCGTAGGAACTGATTTATTTTCTTGGATATCAAGCTAAATGTTTGTAATTTGGCATTGTTTCAATTGGATGTTAATATTTGTATATGGATATATTGGTTGGTGTCCACACATATATCTACTTTGTTTGGTGTACATAGATATGAAATACTTCATTGATTTTCAGAGATTGGTAGTTCCCTTATGTGTACCCCTTGTTTGATGTCTTATTTTCTTTCTTCATCTGAAGAAACTGGATCTCTTCCATAACTATACATGCTTTGTTATGTGTCCATAAACTATTCATGATTGTATCTGTAGAATTTGGTTGATGCCCACACAATAGAAGATTCTTGGCAGTGTCCAAAGACATGAAAATTTTGGTGGATTTCAATAAATTATTTAACCTCGTATATGTAAGCTTTGGTTTGTTATGTCACACATTTTCTACTTGAATGTGTACACCTTGGATGATGTCCATAAATTCTTTTGAGTCATATATGTAGGCTTTAGTATTTTGTATTTGGTGACTAGAGTCATAGCAATTGATTTTATATGTGTATACCTTGGTTGTTGTCTTCATACCTTGTTTGATTGTTGGCATATTTGTACACGTCTGTGGATTCCCATAAGTTTGATTGAACCATGTTTAGTACTAGTTGTTGTTTTTGGTGTACAAAGTAAAAATAATTGATTTTATTTGAATTGAAATGATTTTTGTAAGTGAGTGTGAGGTTCATACTATCTGATCTATGTTTCAAGGAATGTATATAATGTTTTCTTTCATATGATGAATTTTTTTCTTTTGATAAGAATACACTTGATTAGGAATTTCCTTCTTGCACTACCATAGCATCTTGAGAGGCTATTTACATGAACACAAAACATGATTTATTGTGTTTTATAATTTTGGATTAACCTTTGAATTATATTTAATATGTGTATTAAAGGATTTTCTCAAATTCGCTTTGTAGAAGGTGTGTGATTTTTTGGAAAATTGTAAAAAAAGGACACTTAAGTGTCTTGTTTTGGTACCAAACTACCTTGGTCCTCCCTTCTTTTCTTTCCTCTTCGTAAGTAGACATTTCCATTGTGCATGGCTAGGCGAAAATCATCTAAAACACAAGTTTTCCCTCTTGGCCCTCTCATACTTCTTAGTGGGTAACTTGGGCCCTTGTGATCTTTGTTTCTTTATAAACATTTTGTTTTTTCCCATAGTTACTTTCTTCTTGAACTTAATTCTACTAACAGGTTTGAGAGGTTGATCCATATCCATAGGAGTGTATGGTTGATCCATATCCATAGGAGTGTATGGTTGATCCATATCCATAGGAGTGTATGGTTGATCCATATCCATAGGAGTGTATGGTTGATCCATATCCATAGGAGTGTATGGTTGATCCATATCCATAGGAGTGTATTGAGAACGGTTATGGTTCTCATAGACTACCTCCTCAAAGGTTTTAGATGTGCTTCTTCTCCCCTCTCTCTCTCTCTAAAAGTCAACTAACCCCTTAAGCTTTAGTATGATCTCTCTATAGTGGGATATGTAGATAGATAAAGATCTTCCTCTCTGTGTAATCCTATCAACTCATCCGAATTCCTCTCTTCCTCATTCTCAGGAAGAAACTCTTTCAAGAAAAGAGTTTTAAACTGAGTCCAGTCCATAGGGATGAAATTCGCTTCCTTGATACTCATCCACAACTTATATGTTGATGACGCGGCAAAAACTCGAACCTTGTCAAGTCTGCGGAATTCGGCGCGCCATCGAAGTTGGCTAAGCTAGAGTGATATTAGAACACCTCTATAATCAGCAGTAGCTTAGCAAAGTTACTATCACTCAAACATATAAGACTGTGTTTTGAATTTACTGAAAATTCCACTAGAACTTCACCGAACTGTCACCGGACTGTCACCGTAATTATACCAGAATCTTACCGGAATCAACTGCAATTCTATTTGTAATTACTTCAAGTGAATATACATGAAGTAAAGAAGTGATGCGTGAACCTCCTTCACTGAATGAACTCTTTCTGAAATTTAAAGAAAAACTTCACCAGTTCTGAGTGCCTCTTTCCGGTCAGACTTTGTACTGTGTGTACATATCCATTTCACCGAAATCTTTTGATGAACTGATAGTAGAGAAGTCTAGCTACAAAATAAGCTATCTCTCATACACAACTCTACATTATTCTGCGAGATCTACTTCATTGTTCTATCGAAAAAACACGTTTATTGAAAGAACTATAACTGACCGAAAAATACGTTTTACTGAGAAAACTGTAACTGTTAACTAACTTTATACCTTAACATGAAAATACTCAGATTTCTTCACATACGAAGAATGCACGCAAACTTCCACATGAACATGTGTTTTCTATTAGAGAAGATGTGTACAAAACTAGCTTGGCCTCTTCTTGCTCAAGCTATAGAAACTCTCCTATACTGAGTAGTTTCTTCTTACCATCTCTCTCAGATGAATACCTGACATTTCAGGTTTCTGTTATTCATCTTTACATACGCAATCTCTGGCGTCTGCTAGACCTATTCTTGATTTCTATATGCGCTCTATTCATACAACGCGCTCTACTCACACTCACACTCATGCTCACACTTTTCTTCTTCCTATCTCATATATATACAGTTTTGATCCGGTGTAACAAACTCTAATTCTGGAAGTTTCTACGCTGTATATTACAGCCGTGAATTTATCCCTTCATTGAGGCTTTGATTTTTCTGAATACTTGATTGTGCTTCTCTTTATCTTTCTTTATCTTTATCTCTGTCTGTATGTCAAATTCATTAGTGATTCTTCAACAGCTCCCCCTCAATCACTAATTTGCATCTTCCTGTCTTTCATATATTTTTCTTTCTTTTATACCTGCCATTTCTTTGAATCTGCTTGTCTTTGTTCCATCCAAACTCTTTGTCAAAATATCTGCAATCTGATCTTTTTTCGGAGTGTATACTATTTCTAGCTCCTTTTCCATCACCTTTTCCCTCAGGAAATGATACTGAATCTCTATGTGCTTTGTTCTTGCATGAAATACTAGATTTGCTGCAAGATACAATGAGCTCATATTATCTCCATGTATGATAGGTATACCTTGATCAATACCCATGCTTTTGAACAAGGTCTGCATCCATATCCCTTCTTTGGCTGCTTCTACAAGTCCTTTATATTCGGCTTTTGTTGACGATAAAGCCACTGTGTGTTGTTTCTTCGAACACCAGCTCACTAGCTTATCTCCTAGGTATATCATATACCCATGTGTTGATCTTCTGTCATCTTGACTTCCTGCCTAGTCTGAGTCACTGAATGCTCTCAACTTTATATCTGACGTAAAAGGATAATATAATCCTTCCTTTATAGTTCTTTTGATATATCTAAGAACTCTTTGTCCTGCAACCCAATGTTGATCCTTCGGACAATGCATGAACTGTGAGAGAACTCCCACTGCATAACTAAGATCAGGTCTTGTTAGTGTAGCATAAATTAAGCTTCCTACTAACGACTGATACTTCCTCATATCTTTAAACTCTGCACCACCATATTTACTGAGTTTATGGTTTACTTCAAGCGGTGTTGAAGCTTCTCTGCAATTCTCCATATTAAACTTCTTTAGTAAGTTTAGGAGATACCTTTCTTGCGAAACATATACACCATGATCTGTGTATGTGATTTCCATTCCAAGAAAGTA
Source organism: Ceratopteris richardii (assembly GCA_020310875.1). Taxonomy (NCBI): domain Eukaryota; kingdom Viridiplantae; phylum Streptophyta; class Polypodiopsida; order Polypodiales; family Pteridaceae; genus Ceratopteris; species Ceratopteris richardii. The sequence continues at coordinate 85,011,206 of CM035409.1, read as the reverse complement.
TGATAACTTTCCTAGATCACTGATCTTAAACTCCTTTTCAAGTAATCTCTTTACCTCCTTGATTCCTTCATCTGATGTACCTGTGAGTATAATGTCATCTACATAAATACAAATGTAGATCATACCTTCTTCTGTTTTCTTGATGAGTAAACTTGCATCTGCCTTCGAACTTTGGTATCCAAGTTCATTGAGATATTTCACAAGTCTGTAATTCCAAGCTCTTGGAGCTTGCTTCAATCCATAAAGTGCTTTTCTTAATCTTCAAACAAAATTTGGGTATCTGGAACTTACAAAACCTTCAGATTGTTCCATATAGACTTCATCTGATATATATCCATTCAGAAATGCATTCTTTATATCTAGCTGACTTAGCTTCCATCCTTTTGATGCTGCTATAGCAATCACTGTCCTTATGGTTGACATCTTTGCCACCGGACTAAACGTCTCATCATAATCTATGCCATGCGTCTGAGCATAGCCCTTGACAACCAGTCTAGCTTTGTATCTGGCTATCCTTCCATCTGCAAGTTTCTTAACTTTGAAAACCCATTTATTTCCAATTACTTTCTTACCATTTGGTTTAGGAACAAGTTCCCATGTCTTGTTCTCCTCTAGTGCGTTGAACTCTTCTTCCATTGCTTCTTCCCATTGCTTCTTGCCTTTAGCTTCATCATAGTTCTGAGGTTCTTCATCATCTTTGACCATATATGCATAATTTTTCTGAGTTATGTACGAAGTATCATAAGAATACCTTTCTGGTTGTCTTCTAGTCCTGCTTGACCTTCTTGGTTCACATTCTTCATAAGTGTCTGAATACACTTCTTCATCAAATATAGGAATTTCTTCATTCCTTCTTGTTAATCCATTCCTGGACGTACTTGCTTGCATATAGTTTTCATCTCTATTCACCTGCACAATTGATTTCCCTTTCTCTTTTCTTCTTACCTCTTCTTCAAATTCTTCAGTTGTATGACTTTGATCTGCATACCAACTTTTCTGTTCATCAAATGTAACATCTCTGGAAACAGTAAACTGTTTTGTTAGAGGACTCCATAACATGTAACCCATCTGCTTTTCATCATATCCGATGAACACATATTTCTCTGCTTTTGGTTCAAGCTTATGTCTGAGTTGTGATGGTACATAAGCATAAGCTACTGATCCAAACACTTTGCAATGATCAAGTGTTGGTTTCTTTCTTTCTGCTACACCATTTTGTTGTGGTGTATACTTGCAAGTTATTTCTCTCTTAATACCTGCATTCCAAAGATCATCATTGAACTCTTGGGAAAAATATTCTCCCCCTCCATCAGACCTCAGTCTCTTAAGCTTTCGTCCTGTAAGTCTTTCAGCATATGCATGAAAATGCTTGAAGGTTTCAAATACTTCTGATCTTTCCTTCAAAACATATAACGTTATCCATCTTGTAGCATCATCAATGAATAAAACATAATATCTTGAGCCACTGATTGATCCTTCTTTTGTTGGACCCCATACATCTGTATGAATGAGTTCAAGTACTCCATCATGTTTGAATCCTTTCTTCTGAAAAGGTAACCTGTGGGCTTTTCCCATCTGACATGCTTCGCACTTATGAATCATATGTTGGTTCTGTACATTCGGTAATCCGAGTACTGACTGATTTGAAATCATAGCTTTAATTCCTTTTTCATTAAAATGACCTAATCTCTTATGCCAGAGATCAAGTTCTGTAATCACCTTTTCACCATGTGTGAGCAACGCTTGACCAATGTTCCCTTGTACTCTTAAAGTAAAGAGTCTACCTTCTTTCTTACCAAAGACAATCTGATTATATCCATTCTCGGGATCTTCTACAAATACTCCTTCATTTGTAAATCTAACCTAAAAACCTTTCTCAACTGTCTGTCCCACGCTAATCAAAATTTTTGGTATTGTCGGAACATACAAAACATTGGTTAGCGAATCTGCTCCACTCTTACATTTCACTTTTCCAATTGAATGTACACTATGTCTTGTATTGTCACCTGTTTGAACAGTATGACTGGAACTACCCTTTTTCAATTCTGACATCAGTTCTATATTTCCTGACAAATGATTGGAACATCCAGAATCAATGTAAAATACCTTTAGATCTTCGTTATCTGATGTGCCGATTGAGTTCGTCATCAATGATGTATGACTTTCATTTTGTGTGTCATTTGTGTAGTTGTTATAGGTGGTGTTGTAGGATTGATTCTGTCCCCAACTTCTTGCTCCACCTCTACCATAGCCTCCTCTTTGATTCTGTCTACCTCTTTGATATCTTCTGCTTTTGCCTCTGCTATTGTTATTCTGATTCTGACTTGATCCTTGGGAATTATGCTAGCAATCATGAGCTAGATGATTACTTAATCCACAAATACATCAAGCCTTCTTGTTTATATTCTGACTACCTCTTCCTCTTCCAAAACCTCTTGCTCTTCCTCTGCCGGTGCCTTTACCTCTTGCATTAATAGCCTGAGAACTCGACTCTTCTTCATCTTTTGACTTACCTTTATCTCCTTTCTTCTTGTTCTTCATGTACATTGCAGAACTTTGTCCTTTATCTCCATCTCCTTTCAGGTCTTGCTCATATGTGAGCATCAAACCAAGGAACTGATTTAAATCTGGTACAAAATGATTTAAAGAAAGTTCAGTTGAGAGTACGAAAGGTTTCCACCTTTCATCTCCTCTCAAACCTGTGAGCACTTGCGCTATCAATCTGTGATTTTCGATATCTTCATTTATGGATCCAAGACTATCTGCTAGATCCTTCATCTTAGTAACATAGTCACTAATGCTTTGATTCGACTTCTTTTTGAACGTTGTGAACCCGGACCACAAGCTAGCCTTCCTAGCTTTCGTAGTATTTTGTAAATGATCTTCCAACGCACTCCATATGTCCTCCGCTTTCTCCAGACCTCTAATGTGCGGTAATAGATGATCTGTAACGGTATTATAAATGTAAGCTCTTGCCGTTGCATCTTTCTTCTGCCACAGCTTCAAGGCTTCTAATTCTTCTTCCTTTGGTTGTCTACTGTCTTCAAAGGTCGGCTTCTTTTCTTCTCCGGTCACATACATCATTAAGTCCTTACTCATAAGTAAGGCTTCCATGCGCATTACCCATGCGGGATAATTATCTCTGTCCAATTTGTCAATTGAAACATGATCTGCCATAATCTTCTTGTTTCTGTTTCTTCTGGTGAGTGTATCTTTAAGGAATTTTACCTTTTGTAAACCTTTACCTTGAGAATGACTTCGGAACACTTCTTGATGCCGTTTGCTATCGATCTCTTCAACTTTCACCTTTCTTTATGAAAGTTTTTTTTTTGAATTCTCTTATGTCTTTACTTCCGTTTGCTCTTTGAGAATCTTTTTGCTCTTCATAATCTTTTTGCTCTGATACCACTTGTTGATGACGCGACAAAAACTCGAACCTTGTCAAGTCTACAGAATTCGCCACGCCATCGAAGTTGGCTAAGCTAGAGTGATATTAGAATACCTCTATAATCAGCAGTAGCTTAGCAAAGTTACTGTCACTCAAACATATAAGACTGTGTTTTGAATTTACTGAAAATTCCACTGGAACTTCACCGAACTGTCACCGTAATTATACCGGAATCTTACCGGAATCAACCGCAATTCTATTTGTAATTACTTCAAGTGAATATACATGAAGTAAAGAAGTGATGTGTGAACCTCCTTCACTGAATGAACTCTTTCTGGAATTTAAAGAAAAACTTCACCAGTTCTAAGTGCCTCTTTCCGGTCAGACTTTGTACTGTGTGGACATATCCATTTCACCGAAATCTTTTGATGAACTGATAGTAGAGAAGTCTAGCTACAAGATAAGCTATCTCTCATACACAACTCTACAGTATTCTACGAGATCTACTTCATTGTTCTACCGGAAAAACACGTTTACTGAAAGAAATGTAACTGACCGAAAAATACGTTTTACTGAGAAAACTGTAACTGTTAACTAACTTTATACCTTAACATGAAAATACTCAGATTTCTTCACATACGAAGAATGCGCGCAAACTTCCACATGAACATGTGTTTTCTATTAGAGATGTGTACAAAACTAGCTTGGCCTCTTCTTGCTCAAGCTATAGAAACTCTCCTATACTGAGTAGTTTCTTCTTACCATCTCTCTCAGATGAATACCTGACATTTCAGGTTTCTGTTATTCATCTTTACATACGCAATCTTTGGTGTCTGCTAGACCTATTCTTGATTTCTATATGCGCTCTATTCATACAACGCGCTCTACTCACACTCACACTCATGCTCACACTTTTCTTCTTCCTATCTCATATATATACAGTTTTGATCCGGTGTAACAAACTCTAATTCTGGAAGTTTCTACGATGTACATTACAGTCGTGAATTTATCCCTTCACTGAGGCTTTGATTTTTCTGAATACTTGATTCTGCTTCTCTTTATCTTTCTTTATCTTTATGTCTGCCAAAGTTACCGTGATGGACTCAAGTGAAATACACGTTTCAAGTTTCAATCGGGTGCACCCCATTTATTCCTTGTTGGTTGCCTTGTGATTCTCGACATGGTCCTCAAGTGTTTTGTTTCCCTTGGCTGTCTTGCTAGTGGGCCTAAGATTATTTTCTTGTTCGTACTCCTAGTCGTTCTACTACGATGGATCCAATCCTATGCCCTTGGAGTTACCCTTGTTGTGAAGTCGTCCATGTGTTCTAGGCTTCCTTTTTAGTCAATCATCTATGCGTCACCGGCCTCACTTGCACCGTTTGGCTCCATGGACCTCGGTTGCTTTTTTGATCGCTTCATCTCAAGTTTTCCTATTAAGAGGCATGCTAATATTTCTACTAACAAACATCAAAGCTGGATGGCTCTACGGAGGGGACCATGCAACCAATGGAAGCTAGATGATTCCATGCAATATTGATGTCGGCTTGCATTGTGGATGCAGACCTTGAGCTTTTTCTTCTTCAAGGTGAAGGGACTCAAAATAGGCTTTGAGCTTCTCTTTCCTTCATGAGCACATGCCAAAATCTATCTCAAGAGGGAGATCTCATTGGTAGATCAAGTGAATCCTTTCAAGTGGCCATTGTGGGTATTTTCACTCTTGTGCTTCATTACATATCTGCTCTTTATTTAGAGGGCACTTTTCCTTGCAAGTGTCAATTGTGGGGAACCATGAGCATCAACATATATCTACTCTATTTAGAGGCACCTCTTAGCTTATGGACAAAGTACATCTTTGTGGTAAGTCGAACAGAGTGGGCAAAAGAGTCAATTTTGGGCAACAAGACCCCTTGCAAGTCCAAGTGCAAACACTAAGATCCACTCCATGTAGAAAAGTTATGGCTTGTTGAGTCAAGTGGTAGTTGGCTTTCAAATCTATGGCAAGGTATGAGCTTGGCACCTACATGTTATAAATAGCTCATATCTTGGCAAAGTGTATTAACTTGAGCCTTTTGGTGCAAACCCAGGATCAGCTTCAAGTAGGAAGCAGAGGGGGAAGTGGCTTGTCTTAGCGGGGATGCCTGTTCTTTCAAGTTTGGCATGATACTAAAGTGGCTCTTCTCGACATAAGGTCTATGTAAGCCAATGTGCCATACACAAAGGATCAACTCTAGGAAGGGGGCATTGTGTGAGTTATGAGGACGTTAGCTCTCAAGTGGCAGGGGAAAGATGCTACTCTCTTTTTGCGACAAGACTCATATTCAAGCATGCACATTGACATGAGTCACTCTCCAGACAAAGCTCTTTCAAGTGGGACAGCTCCAAGGGATCTATGAAGGACTTGTGTTGCACCAAGGACTTTGAAAAACCTTGACTGCATTTATGGAATCAGACTTCAAAGTGAAATACCTTTAGATCCTTATCGTAGGGGGATGGCACTTCATAAGCTTTGGATAAGAGGAAACAAACTTTGCCTATTTGCTTTATGCAAAGTTGGGTTCAGAATCTTGTTTTGAAGTTCACATCATTTCAGCCTAGTCAGTCAGGTGTGCATGCGATGCTTCAAAGTCCAAGTGAACGGACACTCAGGAGAAAGTCTTCGACTAAGCCAAAGGCAAGAGTCGTAGGATATGAAGACTATCGGCAATAAAGAACGATCCGCTTTCAGAAGCAAAAAGTATGGGGTATATGTGACCTAGACCTCGTGCAGCTTGGCAAGCACTACATTGTCATGCTCTTCAACTTGATCCGCTCATCAAAGGAGTACCCTTGCATGAGCAACGCAGCAGACGGCTCATGCAAACTCGTGTACATCCAAGTAAGTCCTTTTGTTTGGCTTAGAGCATTACTACGAGACGTAATGTTCTCACCTCTCTATTTTATGTAGAATTTTCTACTACAGAGCTTATACCTTGTGTGCATATCATGCCACGATTCTTTTGGGTTGACAAAGACACCACTCGAGCATGGGCAAGAACACCTAAAAGGGTCACCCCTTTCCCTTTTTCTTAACTACGCACTTAGTGTTCTCCCCTTAACACGAACATTAAGGTTAGAGTAGTAAGCTAGTATACATTGGCAGTTCAATTTGCAAGGACGCAAATTCTTCCCAACGATGGTGAATGTTGTGCTCCTCAGGTGAGCACCTCAAGGGTCATGGCCAAAACGGAGACCAAGGCTTCCAATCCCAATCTTGAGCTTCTTCCATGTCTTGGATGTGGAGTGGAGTCATCATGACCCCATGGCAAGAACGCACTACAAAGCATATGTGTTGACCCTCCATTCCTTGAATTCGACATCGGCTACTCATCGGCTGCTCATGTCAAGCAGATGCCCGGTAATGAGAATGCTTCCCCAACCTCTCCGTGAGTGTTTGGGTACCGAATATGGTCTTCTCTCAACGAGCATGGGACCTATGACCCGAAATGGTGGAAAACGTTGATTTTAGCCGCTCACCATGAGGGCTATGTTTGGACAGCATTCGGATGGCATCTTAAGATACTTCTCGAGACACGTCATGGATCGGTCCAATATCTTTTCAAGATGCTTCTGCATATCTCTAAAGGACTCAACTTGTCATATATGCTTTTGCCTACCCTCTCATGAGGCCGGCCCGATTTACCTCTGGGTCTCTTCATAATAGATACCGCATGCCAACCACCACGAAAAGCTTTTTCCGAACATGGTTTGAATTTTTACTCCAAATAGACATCATAAAGTTATTTGAGTGGATACTCGATACATGAGTATAGCCGACCTACAAATGTAGCAAAAAAACACTATAGCTGTACACACCGCCCACTCTCTCTGAAGATTTCAAGCTCTAGTCCCTATCCCCGTGGGGTTTTTCTTCCTCCTTACAATCTATTATTTAATTTAAATCTCCATCTCTGAAAAAAAATATCGCTTTCCTAGTGTTCCAACTTCCCACATCGTTGAGTTCCATACTTTGTTTCTGATTCGTGAAGAATCAAGATAAGTGCAAAAGGCATACCTTCCAAAACCCCTCGTGGATGGTGAGGCACGTACAGGCGTACAACTGGGCGGCCCACCGGCTTCAACGGTTTCACTTTCTTGTCCTCTCAATGCTTATTCGAGTTCGCTCGACGCTGGGTCTCTCTCTCAATGACCTCCGAATGAATGGGCGGCTGGACGAATGGGCGCCCTCTCCAAAGTTCCACCTCCAGGCTCCAACTACATCGCGACTCGCGAGTCCCGACTCCCGAGTCGCGACTCCCTCCGCTGCCGCGTTTTGCGTCCACTTCGATTAATCACTGCTTCATACATTGATACATTGTCCATTGTCCTACGGCCGTGCGACAGTCACACGAGTCACAACCCCACGAGTCCGGAGTCACAGCGCCGTCAACTTTCATTCACGAATTACAAACGAGGCAGACATGGGTGGCACACGATCACGGGCGGACACACGCTCCCACTGCCCCACGAGTCACTCACCCACGACTCACAACGCCGTCGCCTCTAGGCTCTCACTCTCGAGCCTCGCGCTCGAGTCTGGTCTCGATTAAACAGGCAGACACGGGCGCAATCAAGAGCGCACATCCGCGCTCCGTAGACATGGATTGAAGGTTGAAAGGACGGGTCATGGAGTCTGGGAGTGGGGACTGGCCGGCCGCCGGTGAAGCTGGGCTGAGCTTCCCTGAGGCGCAAGCCGCCCCTGCAAGCGCCGGCGCATGCTCCTGACTCCTGAAAATATGTCATTTATTTGCTTAAGTCGCTGAAGCCGTCAGTCTGATATGCCACGCCAGCGGTCGCTTAAGCTGACACAATCACGCCAAATCGCTCGCTTTCGACGGGCATTTTGCCTGTCAAAAAAGAGTGTTTTTTGAAACTTCCTCTCAAATGACATGTTTGGATTGGTAACGCGTCTGTCATTTTTAATAAATTCATATGTATATTATATGTATATGCCTTCTATAGATATCAATAGACATATCAAATTTTCTAATTGACATATCAAATTTTTTCATATGAAAGGTAGAAGCAAAATTTTGCCTCTCAGAAAAATCCATTCTTTCGGATGATGCAAAACCCTAGCATGAGTTAGGTCGTTGTGCTCTTCGTGTGCAGAGGGTGTTTCCCTCTTCCCTTCGCGCAGAGGGTGTTTCACTCTGACCTTTGCTCTGTTTGTTCTCTCCGTGCTACTTCTCTTCCCTGGATGGCTCTTCAAGATGCCCTAAAAGATGGATTCATAGCAGTCGGATCTGCAGGCTCGGGACCACTTGAGAAGGGAAAAAGCAATGTCATCTCTTGGTGCGAGGGACAGTCTTCTGACTCCCTTGAGAGAGGAATACATACCCCAAGCAAGGACGTAATGCATATGCATAAGGAACTCCCGGGGTCGCCTCCCAAATCGTTTGTTGAAGCTATGAAAAGTCACAAAGCTTATGGGTTGGCTCTGCAAATGGGTGCTCCCAGAAATGATTCACCTCCCTTATCGTGCACAGAGGTTACCAGACAAGGTTACTTCTTTTTTTCAAATCATGCTCTAGGTAACATTCCTCCCCCTCTATCCCTAGTAAAGGTAAGGGGCAAGTCCCCGATAATCCTCATGAGTTAGTTGTTGATAGTGGAAGTAGTGATGATGACGATGAAGCTCTGATTATTGATAGATAGCTCGTATAGCCATTTGAGTGATAGGGTAGCTATTGGATTGTGTCATGGTCCTAGACCCCCACAAGAGGTGCTTAAAAATTGGCTAAAAATGCATTGGGAAGTTCAATGCCTGGTAGTTAAGCATATACAATACTGCTCAACAATTACTTCTTCTTTTTTTGAAGATGCTAATAGTGCTTTGCATATCATAAGTGAAGGTCAATGGTTTATCAAAAACATCTCCGTCTCATTTTTTTAAATGGAACATTGGGTTCAACCCTAAAGGTCCTAAACCAACAAAAATCCATGTATGGGTAAAATTTCGGAGTTACCTATTGACTACTACCTATGGGTGGAAAGCCTGGGAAAAATGATTGGCAAAGTGATAGGGCAAAGAGCCAAGAACAACATCATTAACCCAAAATGGGACCCCCATATATTAATTGAAGTAGATGTCTCTAAAGAAATTAAAACTCACATTGTCATTAAAGATATAGAATTAATGTAAGTAGATGTCTTTAGAGAAATTAAAACTCACATTGTCATTAAAGATACAGATGGCAGAAGATTTCACACATAGAAAGTTATGTATAAAAACTTACCTAATGCCTGCTTTAACTGCTATAAGCAAGGTCATTTTATCAAAGAATGCCCTTTGCTGCATATACAGGTCCCCTAAGAGGGCTCTATGAAACAAGATGTATCCAAAGTCGAGAACAATAACCAGGCTCCCCATATCAAAAAGCAGACTAATAAATGAAGAAAAAAGGATTCAAGTATGAAAATATGTATAACATCTTGCTGGATGAAGTCTCCAATCCTTTTGAGGACAAGACTAATTTGATTTCTATTTTGGACTCTACTCATTAGAAACCTAACCATAATGTTGAAAGTGCAGGAGCTAATAAGGAAAACGATCCCTCCAACTCAAGAAGGGACATGGAGAAAGAATGGTTTGTAGTAGGTAAAAGAAATAAAGTGAATTATGGACCAATTGCCAAACCAGTAAGTTTCCATTCAAGGGACTCTACAAACCCAGATGCATTGATAGAGCACATCCTTGCTGTTCAAGTAATTTCTTTCCAACAAGAGTTAGATGCTATGGACCAAGATAAAATTGTAATATGGAGAAGATTGTGGTGCTAATGAAGTTGCCCCCATGTTACAAGATGTGGAATTCACTAAGGGAGGTTCTTCTGTTCCTAAAACTAAAAGGAAAGAAGTGATTAGATCTTCTATCTCGGCAGCTAAGCCTATAAAGAATAGTAGAAAATGATTTTTCTGATCTTGTTTCTTATGGATGATCTCACTATTTGCTCTGTTAACATCAAAGGTCTTACAGACCTGGTCATACCCAAAATGTTTAGTAAGTTGCTTAATTCTTTACCTAAACTGCCTGATGTGCTTTGTTTGCAGGAAGTTAAAGTTGGAGGGGATTCCCTCATCAATAACCTTCATATTTTATCTTCCAGATATAGGTGGTTCATTACCAAACATTGTTCTGGTAAAGGAGGTTCAGTTATTGGTTTTTCCTTGTCTTTGACTCATACTCAGTTAGTAACTCTGATCAATGGTGCTCCATTAAACTTGGGTATCCCTTTGATATTACTATTCATTCTGTTTATGCTTCTACTAATAGTTCTACTAGAAAAGATTGTTGGGGAGAATTAAAAAATGTGCAAGGCCCTATGATCATTATTGGGGATTTCAATATGTTAACTTGTAGTTCTGGTAGATGGGAGGGCAAGAGTAACACCATCAAAGAGTCTGAAAAGCTCGTTTGGTATGATATGTGCAACTCTCAAGAGTTGATTGATGTTTCTCCTAATTCTACTTTTACTTGGTGTTGAAGCTCAAGATCAAGGACAAAGAATGGAAGTGCATCAAGGAAGTGGACACACAAGAAGAAGGAGCAAGTAGGGAGCTCCAAGAAGCACCTGTCAAATTTTCAGAAGAAATCCCTACAAAAATAGTGATTTTTATCACTAAAAACCAGTGTAAATACCATTTTCCATTTTTTGTAACTCCATTTTGTTCAAGCCGAGGAGTCCTCGAGCTTGAGGAGTATTAGAACTACCATCCTACCAATTTTCATAATTTTTAGACTCCGTTTGAGCCCCCAAATAAGCCCTGGAACCTATTTTTTAACTAGGCCGGACACTAGGTCTGGACAGGGCCAAAACCACTCAAAAACTATAAAAAGGGCTGGAGAGCTCATTTTTGAGGTTGGCTTGTTGTAGATTTCAGCTTTGTAAGAGAGCTCTTGTATAATCGAAGATCTTCCATTGTTCCACTCCTTGCTCTTACTTTGTGCGCGTGTGTGTGTATGTGTGTGCATGCTTGTGTGCTTTCACTCACGCACTTGTGCCATCACTTGCTCACGGTCTTCATACCGGTCCTCACGTCTCCACGAATTGACATTTATGAGGTGTATCTCTTCACGTTGGTACTCACCATTGTACTAGAGTGACACCAAATTTGGCGCCGTTGCCGGGGAGAGAGCTTGGAGGACGAGCGTGTGACGGTAAGACGTAGAGTAGTGACGTTGGAAGGTAAAAAATCACCATTTCCAGTTCAGTTTCTGAATTTTTTCTTCTTCTTCATCTTCACCTTCATCATCATCTTCTTCCCTCTTCATATTCTCTGATTTTCTCCATTTTCGCCTATATCTTCACCTCGTTTTTCACTTGGGGCTATGAGGAACAAGTGCAGAGGCTGTTCAGAGCAGAAACACTGAAGAAACATTCTTGGAAAACCTCTCAAAACTCCAAAAATTTGATTCAGTATCGCGCGGGCTGAAGCGACTTGCGTTTGGTATCGTGACGGTGGCAGTGTGACTTTGGAGCTAGATTTTGCATCTACACTTTGATAGAAGTGACAAGGAGGAAATAAGGTACACATATTTGCAAAAATTTTTGAATTTGGGTGTGAAAATCTCCAAGTATCGTGTCCGGTTGAGTTTTGGTATCGCGATACCAGAATTCCCGTGTATCGCGATACTTGTCGAGGTATCGTATCATGCAAGCCCCACTTGAGGTATCGTGATACCATTCTGGTATCGTATCGTCAAGTGCTTGTATCGCGATCGCGGTTGCCCCGGTGGTATCGTATCGTGCCAGCCTTGGTATCGTATCGTCGGCCAAGTTGGTATCGTATCGCCGAGTCGGTATCGTATCGTCCGGTGCTTTAGTATCGTATCGTGTAAAGATCCAGTATCGTATTGTCTGATTATTGGTATCGTATCGTCTACTGAGTGGTATCATATCGTCCCGAGAATTCACTGGTATTGTATCGTGGGCCAACCACGTATCGTATCGCGATACCATTCTGGTATCGTATCGTCAAGTGTTGGTATCGCGATCGCAGTTGCCTCAGTGGTATCGTATCGCGACGGTCACAGTAGCGTATCGTTGACCAAGTGGTATCGTATCGCCACAGATTCTGGTATCGTATCGTGCACCTTGTGGTATCGTATCGCCACTTGCATAAGTATCACGATACCATTCTGGTATCGTATCGTCAAGTGCTGGTATCGCGATCGCAGTTATCCTAGTGGTATCGTATCGTCTACGTGGTATCATCTGAAGGGGTATCGTGTAAGACAAAGGTATTATATCGTGGAAAATCTGGTATCGTATCGCCTGTTCTGAGTTCCCAGAGAGATCCTGTTTCCCTGTTTTAACCCCCAAAACCCTGAACTGGCATAACTTTCTCATACGAAATCCGTTTGCTGTGATTTTGGTTTTGTTCAAAAGCTCGTGGGGAGTACAACCAAAACATTGACTCATTACGGTAAAAATAATACCAGGATTATTAGATAGGGTATTTTGAAGTTGACCCTCAGGAAAACTGGAAAACCAAGGTGTTCCAAAGGATTTTGAGCAATATAAGAGAACTTTGGGACTAGAAGCCAAGGCTTATGAACCTGAGATCTGGCAGACACTTAGGCAAGGATAGACAAAGCATTAGGTCATCTGAGGCTAGTGTCAACCATACAGCCAAGTCTTGGGCTCAACAGCTTAGTGGTTATCCTTACACACGAAGTTCAGAAACCAGTGACTCGGAAATGTCTTTTAGCATGGAAAGACCCACACGTAGCTCAGGCACTGCCTGTTTACAGACACCAGAAGGTCCCTATAAGACCCAATTGGAGTATATCAGGACCAACCAATTAGGTGCTCGCATCTATGAGGATGGTCTAAGACGATCAGTGGTTCAACTCAAGAATCCTGACCAACCCTTTGGACTTGAACACCCAGTGGTCAAGTTTGAAGAGGGTGCTTACATTGATAAGGAAGGAACCATGTATGTGGTTACCAACTTACCAGATAGGACAGATGAGTTTGGAAATATCATTCCTGAGAACGAGATAGGAGACCTAGAGCAAGGAGACCTAGGAGGAGAACCCAAGACCCCTAGAGGTAAGTCAGTCTTAACCAGAGTGCTCACTCCAGAATGGATTCCTCAAGATAATAAAAGCATAGAACTATTCGTGAATAGAGAAATGGAGGAAGCCTTTTGGAGATTTAGGCCAGATCAACCCAGCCCAGTAGTCACCATCTATGAATTCAAGGATCCAGAGACACCAGGGAAAGTTGTCTATCTAGATCACACATCTCAAGAATTATTCTTGGTATCAGATCATGACAGACATGCTTACACCTGGCAAGGTGAATCAATTTTCCCTCCACCAAGATCTAATGTTTCCCAGGGCCTCCAGGGAGCCGGATCATCCAAGGCTCATGAAACCCAGAGGGAAAGAACTAGAGAGAGACCGGAGGTAAGCTTTGCAGACACTGTAGGCAGAGACACATCAGGAAATGGAACGGAAAGACCTGAAAGGGAGAGACATAGAGTTTATAGGCATCAAAGAGATGATCATGATTTCCCATTGCCTAGACCACGAGAGCACTCAAGAACCCTTAGACCCTCTCAAGTGGTTAAGACAATGAAGAACTACTTTGATGGATTTGGAGATCCTTATGATCATGTGGCGGAGTTCAAACAAGTGCTAAGAGCTGAACAGGTTGAAGACTTATTCACCCAGTTCGAGGCATTTGGTTTGACTCTTAAGGGTACTGCCTTAGCCTAGTTTCAACCTCTAAACAGTCGCAACTATAGAGAGATAGGTCAGCTGCTAGAAGAATTCATTGTGGAATTTTCCAAAAGCGGTATCCGGCATAACACATCATCCTTGATCCACAGCTTCAAACAGACACCCCAAGAAACAGTGCGACTTGCAGGAAGAAGGTTTAGATAGTACTTGGAAAGATGCCCTGTACCAGAATTACCCACATCAGCCAAACAGGTGGCACTGTTTTTAGATGGCCTATTGAGCACAAAATTAAGGTCATACGTATACTTGAAAGAGCCTAGATCCATAGAAGAGTGTGTACGGATATGCATTGACATAGAAGACAACTTGGGTGAGGAGTTAGGACTATCCAAACTCTATAAGGACTCTGATAGTTCTACAAGTCATACCTCTAGAACCTCCACTGAGATAGATGAGATAGCTGAGCAAGTGGCCAAAAAGCTAGGAGTTCAAAATAGAATACCTCCTTCAATTCAACAGTACTCTCAAGAGTTCTTGCGGGAAATACAAGAAGAGAAATGGGCCAAGGAGAAGGGTGATTCCCCTCCTATTCCTGAGATTGATGATCTTCATGATCAATTTCCCCAAGACATTCCGTCTATCTATGGAGATCAAACAGAGCAACAAGAGGATGAGAGATTAGATTTTGAATCTAATTCTTTACAAGAGTTGCCTCATTTCACAGGCCCATGGGAATCTGAATCTCTCCAGATCAGAGCTCCCACAATATTGGTAAGAAATGAAGACTCAGTGATTCCAAGAAACACTGATGTTGTGAAGAACACTAAGGTTCAATGTCATCTCACTGTGGAGGAGCTGCTCAAGGCAAAATCGGAGCTCTGGAATCATGTGAAGGATCAGGTTCCAGAACTTGAATCCAATATACCAAAAGTAGGCTCTAAGCAAAAAGTTCCAGAGATACCTCTCGACAAGATAGGAGACATGAGCGAAGGTGAAGAAGGTGACACTTATCTTCCGATCACCTATCAAGGTTACACAACCAAAGCAATTGTAGATTCGGGTGCTGGTGTTGCTATTGCGACCACCTCCTTGTGGAAGCGATGGGGCAAACCCACCTTAAGACCAACGAGAATGAAACTTCAAATGGCAGATGGTCATTTTGAAAGACCTCTAGGATTGCTTAAAGGGAACTCTAACCACTTGTGGTGTAGAGTTTGAACATACATTTGCTATATGTGACTTTGAGAAAAATAATGTCTACGAGATGATCCTAGGAAGACCCTTCCTACGACAATTGCAAATAGTACAGGATTGGGGAACCAACTCCATGTACTTACAACACTTAGGGGTCACAACCAAAGTCAATTTGAAGGATTACACCTTCAGAGATGTACCACCCCTACAGTGGAATCCTATCCACAAAGCAAAAGAAGATTCAATCTCTGTGCATTTTAGAAGTTCACCTGATCCATCCTGGCTGCATGAAGATACTCACTTGTGGATGTGCAAGGTCGCAGAGGAAGAGGAAAAGCGCCTAAAAGCGAGAGAAGAAGGAACTCTCCCAGGAGATAGACCAATAAAAGACCCAGCCTATACACCGATGATATTTCCAGATGAGGAATTTGAGCCTCATGGTTGGGCAGAAATCTTAGCTAGCATGGACATAGCAGTCAATGAAGAACAATGGACACCTCACTGTGATGAGGAGGGTTATGATATTTCAGTGTTCATGTGTCAGCCCCTGTTGGAAGAGTGTGATCCTAGTGAGTTCAGAGAAGAAGAAGAAGAGAATGACGATGATCTAGAATCCATTGTGATGGATACTTACTTTGACTCAGAGGAACACTATTTAGAAGACATAGGAGTGTTAACCCAAAAAGAAGAAGAACCCCTCACGAGTATTAAAACGATAAATTCAAAGGAAGGAAGTGAAGGAGGTCAAAAGAAAAAGAAAAGAAAAGCAGTGAAACAAGAAGAGGAAGAATCATTATTTGAAGTACCAGGAAATTTCAAGAAATATGAAGTGGAAGACCGAAAAATTTTGGTACGGTTGCCTAAGAGAGAGGCCATTATAGGAGAAGCATATGACAATAAAGAAAAGACCAAAAAAATTGTAGTGACCATTGAAGGGACCGAAGAACGATGTACGTACATAGGAGATGACCTAAGTGCAGAAGAAGAAGCAGAGCTTGTAGCTCTATTAAGGGAATATAGGGATGTGTTCGCATGGCACTATAGAGACTTGAAAGGAGTAGATCCAAATATTTGCTCTCATACGATTCCGATGACCGCTGATGCCAAGCCCACCAAACAAAAGCCCTACACATATAATGACAATTATGCAGCCAAAATAAAGGAGGAAATTGACAGGCTGATTGAAGCTGGATTCATCTATGAGATTGAGCACACTGAATGGGTGTCCCCCATTGTAGTGGTGCCCAAGAAGAATGGGAAATTGCGAGTGTGCATTAACCTTAAAAAAGTTAATGCCGCTACGATCAGAGATAGTTATCCACTTCCAATCACCGAACATCTATTGGAGCGTGTTGCAGGCAAGGAAGTTTATAGCTTCCTTGATGGATTTTCAGGTTACAACCAAGTAGCCATTGCCCCCGAAGATCAACACAAAACGGCCTTTGCCACAAAATGGGGAATCTTTGCATTTCGTGTGATGCCATTTGGGCTCACCAATGCACCTGCAACATTCCAAAGGCTCATGTGTCATGTCTTCAAAGAGTTCTTGCGACAGAGCTTAGAAGTATATGTGGATGATTTGTGCGCTCATTCCCAAGAAAGAAGTTACCACATCCCTGAGCTCAGACAGATCTTCAACGAGTGTAGAGAATATCGAGTGTGTCTGAACCCAGAGAAGTGTGTGTTCATGGTACGACAAGGTAAGATCTTAGGTCACATTGTTTCTAAGAATGGGATTTCAACAGATGAAGACAAGGTAAGAGCGATAGCAGAGTTGCCAAGACCAAGGAATGTTAAAGAGGTACAAGCCTTTATGGGCCATTGTGGATATTACCGTAGGTTTATCCACATGTATGCCATCATAGCTAAACCTCTTTATGGGTTGTTAACAAATTTTGAGTGGAACGAGGAATGCGAGAATTCCTTCAACGAGCTGAAAAGACGTTTGTGCACAACACCAATATTGACTACTCCGGATTGGAGCAAACCCTTTCATGTCCATGTAGATGCCTCCAATCATGCAATAGGATGTGTGCTAGCACAACCCACAGGTGAAGGAAACCTAGATTTGCCGATAGCATATGCTAGTAGGCAATTAAATGCAGCTGAACAAAATTATACCACAACGGAGAGAGAAGGCTTAGGCATGGTATACGCTGTGAAAAAGTTTAGACACTATTTATTGGCCAATAAGCTCAAGTTTTTCACTGATCATCAAGCTTTACTATATTTGGTCAATAAACCTTGCAATACAGGCCGCTTAGTGAGATGGTTCCTCTTACTAATGGAATACGACTTTGAAGTTGTTGTCAGGAAAGGAAGGACCCACCTTAGGGCGGACCATCTCTCTCGCATCACTTCAGGAGAGCCACCGCAAGGAGTGTCGGATGAGTTACCCGATGCTTATCTGTTCAATTTAGAAGTTGTTCCTAAATGGGCAAATAAGTTGGTACCAGTCCTAACCTTCGGGCCTGCAAATAAAAATGTGAAGACAAGCAAAGAAGAAATTGTAAAATCACAAAAGTATCAAATATTGGCCGGAAGTATGTACAAGGAAGATACCGAGGGCGTATTAGCTTGTTGTGTCGAGGACGATGAGCATACTAGTTGGTTGCAACAAGCCCATGAGGGACTGCTAGGAAATCACTACCCTAAACAACGAACATTGTAGAATCTAAAACGTTTAGGAGTGTATTGGCCTAGCATGGACAAAGAAATACAGGAGTGGATCCAGAATTGTCCAGTGTGCCAGAAGAGACCCCCAGTGGAGCATGCCACTCTTTATCATGTGTCATTAATCCCAGATTGGAGTGCTCCATTGGTTGAGTTCATGAGATCGGGAACATTACCCAATCAGGCTAGTCTTGCAAGAAAACGGAGCATGGAGCAAGAGGCTCAAGACTATGCCTTAGTAGGAGACAACCTATATCGAAGAGGCAAGGATGGTTACCTAAGACTGTGCGTTCATGAATCAAACTATTTGAAAGTCTTAGAAACTGCACACAACGGTGCTGCAGGTGGACACTTTGGGCCTGACAGATTAATTAAGACCATTCTATTCTCAGGACTTTGGTGGCCCACTCTTCATATGGATGCACATACTTATTTGAAGAAATGTGACACATGCCAACGTGCCCAATATCCGATAAGAAAAGACGAGATGCCTTTAAGGCCAATGATGGGAGGACGTGCATTTTCAAAGTGGGGTATAGACTTTGTAGGTCCCATCAACCCCCCAGCTAGAAACTCCCATGCAGAATACATTATTGTAGCCACAGATTACCTTACAAAGTGGGTGGAAGTAAAAGCCACAACAAAGAATGATGCTCAAACAACGGCTAAGTTCTTATTCGAAAATGTGTTCACTAGATATGGGTTACCAATAGAGTTGGTTAGTGATAGAGGCACGCACTTCTTGAATGAGGTCATTGAAAATCTCCTTCAAGAATTCATGGTGATACATAAGAAGTCAGCCCCCTATCACCCACAAGCTAATGGACAAGCCGAGAGCACGAATAAGATCCTATGTAACGTATTGACGAAACTTGTAAATAATAAACGCTCTGATTGGGACAAACAACTTCATCATGCTGTTTGGGCATACCGAGTTGCCTACAAAACGGTACTCAATGCTACCCCATTTCAGATGGTCTTTGGACAGAATGCCATGCTACCATTGGACTTCCTAATCCCAACCTTGAAAGTAGCACAAGAGCATGAGTTGAATGGACATGAGTTGTCTTCCAGGATCTTTGATCTAGAACGCTTAGGTGAGACTAGGCTACGGGCAGCAGCAGGCATTTATGCTGCAAAGAAAAGGCAAAAGGCATACTTTGATGCCCATGTAAAGGATAAAGGATTGAAGGAAGGAGATCTAGTGCTGGTTTATACGCTAAAGCAACATGCCCGCAAATTGGAGAAACGAGGATATGGACCCATGATCATTAATAGACTCTCCACTAGTGGTGCAGTTCAATTGGCCACCTTAGAAGGTGATATCCTACCAAACTATATTAGTGGATGCCGAGTCAAGTTATATCAAGAACCTCTTACGGAGGAAATGCTCATGAGACTCAACACTGCTAAGAAGCGAAAAGAAGAGGAGTTAAGGGTTAGAGAAGAAGCACAAGCAGAGGCGAGAGAGCGCATCAGAAGAAATAAGCTACGGCGGCTAGGCCTAGATGTCAACACAAAAGCTCCAAAATATCACATGGACATGTGCCAAAAATCAGGCATAACTACTTCTCAAATAATTGATCGACGGCCCTTTGTGACTATAGAGGTAGGACGCGGAAAGAGTGTAAAGACTGTGAGAGCATTAGTTGATTCAGGTGCAGCAACTAGTGCAGTTCGACTTTCATACTGCCAAGACCTGCAATTGGACATCAAGCCCATAGAATCCTATCTCATAGGATTGGGAGGTGTGGAAACCTCTTGTTTGGGAGAGGTGGAACTTCCCATCTACCTTCAAGATGTTCCAATAAAAGTCAAAATGCTAGTGTGTCATGATGAGGACCTCACAGAGCCACTTGTCTTGGGTCAAGATTGGATTTACGACCATGCTGTCAACTTGAACCTAAGAAGTCAACTTCTTCATGTTTGGGCACATGAACAATGCATTACATTAGAATTGGAGAATTGCATGGCCACTGACCAAGACACCACACGCTCTCTTCTTTCCTCTAAGGCTAATCTTCTCGAACAAGATATTGTAAATGTCAAAGGACCTATGATCCAGACGGGCACAATCATGGAAGGACAGTCGCAAAGGCAAGAAGAACCTTCTTTTTTTTCAAAGAGTAAAGCATCCACATTAGTCCAACCTCAGAAGAAAACAAAACAGTGCAAGATAGCCAGTCTATCAAATAGACAAAGAGCCTTCAAGAAGAAAGAAGTTATGGGCATGAAGCAGATCTGGGTAAAGAAAGGAGTGCAACCATCGATGTTGCCTGAAAGATTCCCACCCAACCAGATCGACCATGAAAAAAGAAGGACCAAGCACCTACGATAGGCTCAAGCACGAAGAATCCAACAAATTTGGGTACCGAAGCTATCAAAGAAGGCCGACCACAATCATGTACAAATTTGGGTGCCTAAAAAATTAGCTACAGCTCAACACGGGCGATTACAGATGTGGGTACCCAAGAAGCTCTTACATACACAACGGCCTATGCTCCCCACCATGCAAAAGGTCTCAACAAAGAAGCCAAGGAAAGCAAAGGGTAAGAACAAAACACAAAGAACAAACGAAGATAAACTCAACCCTTCTGCAAAAGTGCAGGCAATCATCAAGGATATGGGTTTGGAAGCCAAAAGCACCAAAAACAACCACAGAACCAAAAGGCCAACCACACGGGATACCAAAGTTTGGAAAGCATCCAAAGATGAAGTGGCCTGAGGTGATCTCTACAGTTTCAAACCCTATTCCAAAATGGGTTCCAATCCGGAGGATTACATCATTTCGAGATCCAATAGACACCTCCAATCAAAGAATTCATCAAGTATGCAAGTAACATCAAAAGCCTCGACCAGCAGCAACCATGTGCCTTTGGCATAACCCAGTCGTTTGCACCATTCAGGTCATGCATTTCCAAAGTATGCATCAAGATAGGGCCACCTTACATGGCCGTGCATAGACACAATTGAGATATCCCAGGCACATGAGACACAATTTTCACATGCAAAATATGTGATTGATACTAACCTCTTTCTTCTTGTTTGATGCCATCATGTGCAAAAAAAAAAAAAAAAAAGGGGCAAAGCAGAGGACTGTGCTTGAAAATGCTCATCAATGAACTTTCAGCAAGGACATCCATCAACAAAAAGGACAAGCCGATGGTCAAACACCATGATGGAACTACAACATGAAGAGATGAAGATCAACGGACCCTTCACCATGGTAAGACGTGTATGCTTCAACAACACTATAACCATGATCGATTAGGAAACCTCTTCGTCAGCATACCCTTGAGCACTTAGCTCAAGACCCAATCTCTTGCACCATACTTCTTGCCATGCATTTTCCAAGTACGCATACGTAGGGCCACATTACAAGGCCATGCACAAGGCACATATTTTGTTCAACCCACGCACTAAAGCACTTACCCATCATCCATTATGGGTTACAAGTACTTGGCATGAAAACTATGAAAGCCATCTTTGGAAGAATCAGGGACATCACAGTGACCACTACAAGAACAAGGGAGCCATCCACCATTGAGAGTTGCTCATAATCAACATTGAACACCTCCTTTGAGCAACTAGTAGTTTTGGAAAACTCACAAATGCACCATCCAGATGGAATACAAGGCAGAAGTACATACAAAGGGACTACAAACTGCAAGAGATAATAGTGGCAAAGTGAAGAACCAGACAAACGACCAGGATACATTGGGAAAAGGGATCGCCCCTGTTGGACGCAAAGGACGCTACCTCTCAACGTACTACATGGAACGACCATTACAACAAGGGTCTGTCAGGGACGACAGACTCAAGAGGGGGGGGGGAGTGTTGAAGCTCAAGATCAAGGACAAAGAATGGAAGTGCATCAAGGAAGTGGACACACAAGAAGAAGGAGCAAGTAGGGAGCTCCAAGAAGCACCTGTCAAATTTTCAGAAGAAATCCCTACAAAAATAGTGATTTTTATCACTAAAAACCAGTGTAAATACCATTTTCCATTTTTGTAACTCCATTTTGTTCAAGCCGAGGAGTCCTCGAGCTTGAGGAGTATTAGAACTACCATCCTACCAATTTTCATAATTTTTAGACTCCGTTTGAGCCCCCAAATAAGCCCTGGAACCTATTTTTTAACTAGGCCGGACACTAGGTCTGGACAGGGCCAAAACCACTCAAAAACTATAAAAAGGGCTGGAGAGCTCATTTTTGAGGTTGGCTTGTTGTAGATTTCAGCTTTGTAAGAGAGCTCTTGTATAATCGAAGATCTTCCATTGTTCCACTCCTTGCTCTTACTTTGTGCACGTGTGTGTGTATGTGTGTGCATGCTTGTGTGCTTTCACTCACGCACTTGTGCCATCACTTGCTCACGGTCTTCATACCGGTCCTCACGTCTCCACGGATTGACATTTATGAGGTGTATCTCTTCACGTTGGTACTCACCATTGTACTAGAGTGACACCACTTGGTCTAATAAGCACAGTGGTAGTGCTTTTTCTTCTGCTAGACTTGATAGATGCTATGCTAATATTTCTTTTGTTCATGACTGTTGGGATATTAGTGCTAAAATTGAGCACACTCTGCTTATGTCTGACCACAAACCTTTGTGCATGACCTTCAGAAAGGGTAGCCCTACCTTTAGATCTAGTTGGCCTCATATAGATGTCAATCTTCTTAAGTTACCTAGCATTGTAGAGCACACTAAAGGTATCTTCTACTTCCACTTTAGTAACCACAAGTCTCCTTGTATTGTCTGGGAGCACTTGGTTAGAGACATTCACTGCTTATTTACTCATTTCAAGAAGGAATCCAAAGATATTAGAAACAAGAGAAGAAGCTCTCTTATGGATAAGTTGAACACTCTAGATGTTAATTCCTCAAGAGTATTTTGATATTTCTATGAGATTGTGCAAAGAGAGGTATCTTGAAGCTAGTTATTCTCTTGCCTCTTCTAAAGAATTTTGGAGTGAGAAGATGGATAGAAACAACAAATACATGTACTCATTGTTCAAAAAAATAAAGTTAGGGATTTTATCCCTCCTATTAAAAAAAGGGAAGGTGGGTATATTATCAACATTGAGGAGTCCTTACAGGAGGCTAAAAGCTTCTTTATGGATGTTTTCTCTGTTTCTCTCAAGTTGGGGGAGGAAACCCAGAGGGCCAGAGCTACCATTGCTTTGAAAAGGAAAAAAATGATACCTGAAAGCCTGGTTCCCATCTTGGACCTACCCCTCACTACTGGTGAGATCAAAGAAACCATCAATAGACTGAAACCTTGTAAATCTCCTAGTATTGATGGATCACCTAATGACTTTTTTATGATGCTCAAAGAATTTCACATTCCTTGCATTCTTTTGATTTGGGAAGAGGTTTCCAGTAAAGGGTATTTTCCTTCTCACATTAACACTGGAGTAATTAGACACATTCATAAGAAAGGGAATAAAGATGACCTCAATAATTGGAGACCTATCACTTGTTTGAACAATCCATTTTCTACATTTTTGTAATCTTGATAGCAGTTTGCACCTCCTAAGAAGTGTTGTATTTTGACGATCTACCATGCCCTTCAATTTTGAAGGCTATTTACACATCATACCTATATTCGACATTTTTAATGTATTTTTTGAAGGTCTAAACATTCCATTTCCCATTTGCGATAGATGAAAAGATGGAAAATTCTACCATAGATAGAAAGCCTAGAAATTCATGTGAAGCGGAGTGTTTATGAATGCTTCACAAACATTAGGGTTCTCTCCCTGTGGAACCTTTGTGATTTCCTCCTCTCTACGAGGATGAGAGTTAGGGCCCTCCTACTCTTTGAAGCTTTCTTTCACTGGAAATGTGTTCGACTATGTTGACCTTTTGCCTCAATCCATTGTCAAAGTTTGCCCTAGTCTGTTTAATCAAATAATAGCTCTTGGACGATATTTCCTTAGCATTTGGAGTTATCATTCATAGTTTATGGAAGATTTATCTTCCAATAGAGTATAAATTGGGTGCTTTTATCTCCATAGATATCACATACTCACTTTACAGTTTTTAGGACTGATGATTTCATTAGTGTGGATGGATCATATAGATTCATGCACCGTGAGGATGTCTGGAAGAGATAGTTTCTTTAGTATGGATACACATCTATTTATTATGGTATCATGTCATATCATTTCTGAAAATTTTTAGGAGAGGGCTTTCATCCTCATAAGGAATTTATTTTCTCCACTCTTCACTACATACACATTCATCAACTTTTTTAGATAAATTCATTTTTTTGCATCAGGGCATTTTAGTCAGTGGCCATGGTTGAAAGCAGTGATGTATTTTGTATGTTGGTTGTTGAGGATAAGTTGGATGGTAAAAAATAACCCATTGTGGTCTTATATGATGCATCATGTATTAGTCGCAAAGGGACTATGGAATATTGTGTAGGGTGTTGAAAGACATCCTATTACACCTGTGAATACACGTACTACAAATACAGGTACTGAAGCTGATGCAGATGGTATCAAAGATGGTGATATTCTGCAGATTCTTGTTCGTGTTGTTGTTTCTGTTGCACCTACTATAGAGCGAATTCGCTGGGATGGCAGAGATGCTCAAGCACATGCATTGAAAGCTTTGTCTTTCAAAGGTGCCATTATTCCACACATTTGCTCTTGTAGAACAGTTAAGGATGCTTGAGATACACTTACCACATTGTACCAGGCTAGGAGTGAGGCTCGTGTTGCTTACCTCTGAAAATAGTCGGAGAGTGAGCACATGAATGAAGGTGATTCTATGGACAATTTTTTGAAAAGATCAAGGATTTGAAGGAACAATTGATTTTTGTAGATGAAGTCCTTGCCAGTTCACTTGTGCAGACTGTTCTGAATGGTGTCTGTTCTAAATGGTGTCCTCGACTCATATCAGAGTTTTGCCTCTACTCTTCATTTGATGATGAAAGGCAATCCAAATACCTTAACATTTGAAGAGTTAGTTTCTGTTTTGTTGCAGGAAGACCAGTCTAGGCATAACAAGTCTATTATGCGTGTTGCAGATCAAGCTTTCCTGGCTAGTCAGAAGGGCAAAGGAAAATGGAGCTCTTCTACCAGTAAGCAAAAATCTGCAAATGCTGCACGTTCGAAGAAGGAAGACAAAGATGAGAAGAAATCAGAAAAGCAAAAATTGTTTTGCAAATATTGTAAAGCAAATGATCATGTCATTAAGAGCTGTCCAAAATTGGCTGCTAAAGAGGCAAAGAAGAAAGAGGCCAGAATGGTTTTTGCAAAGGCCTCTACACCAAAAACAGAGTATGCTAATCTTGTGCAGAATGAAGAATGGGCATTTACTACTGTTTGCAGTTTTGACCCATCTTCTCATGAGCACTGCATGTCTGCAGTAGACTCACATGTTAGGTACTTTGATAGTGGGGGACCAAACATATTACTTCGCAGTGCAGTTTCTTCTCTTCACTCGAGCCTGCCCCTATAGGAAATATTGTTACATGCGCCAACAAATCTTCTTATCATGTTATGGGAGTTGATAAGATCATTTTTTCGACTACTCATGGTAGTTCTTTCACTTTGTTAGATGCTTTGTTTGTGCTAGGGATTAAGAAAAATCTGTTATGAGTTTTTGCATTAGCCAAGATTGGCTTGGTTGTGAAATTTGTTGATGACAGATATACAATTCATGATCTGTCAAATGGCAACATCATTATTGCTTCTGGCATTTTATGTCGTGGGTTGTATAAGCTCATAGACTATGAAAGATCTGTAAATGATTCGGCATGTGCAGTACATGATTCTCAAGCTATGTTAGATGCAAAGCTTTGGCATGCATGCATTGGTCATCTGAATTTTGCTAGTTTGCTACGCCTACAAAAATAAAAAATGGTGTCCTCTTTGCCCAAACTTGAGGCACCTGGAAAACATGTTTCTGAAGGTTGTATTTTGGGCAAAATGCAGTGTTCCTCCTTTCCAAAAGATGGTCCAGTTCAGGCTATTGAGAAATTGAAGCTTGTACATAGTGATGTCTGTGGTCCTATGTAGACACCTTCTTTTGGGAACTATCTTTACTTCATGAATTTCATCGATGATTTTTCCAGGCATGCATGATTATATCCATTGAAGGCAAAGTCCAAAGTGTTTATGTGATTCAAATAGTTTTTGGTTTTGGCCGAAAATCTTTCAACATGTAAAATGGGCACTCTTTGTTCTCATCAAGGGGGGGAATATATGTCTTTTGAATTTAATGCATTTTTGGTTGAACGTGGGATAAAACATCATTGTACAGTGCCGTATACACCTCAACTGAATGGAGTTGCTGAACGGAAGAACAGGTCACTCATGGAGATGGCGAGGTGTATGGTCAAGAGTCAAGCTTTACCACTTAGTTTCTGGCTTGAGGTTGTCATGTGTGCAACATATGTACTTAACAGGTGTCCCACTTAAGCGCTACAGTCTATCACTCTATATGAGGCTTGGCATGATTGCAAGCCATCTGTTGCTCATCTGCATGTTTTTGGTTGTTTGGCATATGCATTAGTGCCTAAAAAATATCGTAGAACATTGGATGATAAAGCAGTAAAATGTATTTTTGTTGGTTACAATTCTGAAAGCAAAGGCTATATTATGTATCATCCATAGACTAAATTCATTTTGGTTAGTTGTGATGTTGTTTTTGTGGAAGATGTTATTCATCCCTTACTTTCATGTACTAAGGAGACATCTGTTAGCTCCAAAGACATGTATGATACTTTGCTGCCTCTTTTTACAAGCGATCAATCTAGTGTTGGTTCTAATGAGGCAACTTCTTAGCCTTTGTAGCTTTCATGTGATGATGCAGATCATTCTATTTCTAATGCAAATTTACATGATGCACTTGTTGATGAGAGAGCTGATATTCAGCAAGCAAAAACCATGCCAAAATGGCTAGTGCAGACTTTGTGTGACAGCAAATTAGATGCACCTCTGTCATATCATACCTGTTCCAGCTCTCATAGTGCCTCTTTTGCATCAAAGTGCTATGTTATGGCTGCCTCTAGTCTCTATGATGAGACTAAACTTGTTTTGTTTGATGAAGCACAAAATTTTGAACATTGGATGGCTGCAATGCAATCTAAATATCATGCTATCATGAAAAATGGTACCTGGTCTTTGTGTGACTTGCCTCCTGGCAAGAAGGCCATTGGCACTAAGTGGGTATACAAGCTGAAGCATAAACCTGATGGAACAGTCGACTGATTGCACATGGTTTTGAGAATAGTCCAACTGAAAGCACCTTATATGTTAAGCGTGCTAATGATGTGCTTCTGATCATTGTGGTATATGTTGATGACATGCTGCTCACTCCTCCTCATGACATGCATATTGTTGATTTTAAGGCTGATTTACATGCCTCATTGGAGATGTCTGATTTGGGGCATTTGCATCACTAATTGGGCATTCTATTTATGTAAGTTGATGGTGGAACAAATTTGTGTCAAATGAAATATATTAACACATTATTTCATTGTTTTGGCCTTGAAGATGCTAAGCCTATTGCCACTCCTATGGAGATAAGTTTACGATTGAGTCTTCATGATGTTGGAGATGCATTTGATGCTGTTCTCTATCAACAGGCTGTTGGATGCTTGATTTACTTATGCATTACTCAGCTAGATATTCAGTTTGTTATCTCACAGATGAGCAGGTTTATGCCTTGCCCAGGTGTCAAGCATTGGCAGGTGGTGAAGTGCATCTTTTGCTACTTGAGTGGTACCCGACTACTTGGATTGTTTTATCCCAAGGGGGGATCACTACCGCCAGATTTGCATGCTTTTTCTGATTGTGACTGGGTTGGTTTCTATGACACTCGTGTGTCCACTAGTGGTTTTTGCTTCATGCTTGGCAG
The DNA here is from genome assembly GCA_020310875.1 of Ceratopteris richardii. NCBI lineage: Eukaryota > Viridiplantae > Streptophyta > Polypodiopsida > Polypodiales > Pteridaceae > Ceratopteris > Ceratopteris richardii. The sequence continues at coordinate 84,983,351 of CM035409.1, read as the reverse complement.
CTCATGCATATCTTGGCTTAGTAAGAAGCAGCCTATTGTGGCCACTTCTAGTTGTGAGGCTGATTATAGGGCAACTTTCACAGCAATTGTTGAGTGCGTGTGGCTTAGATGCCTTATGGTTGATTTGGGTGTTGGTCAGTCTTCTGCCACCACCATCTTCACTGACAGTCAGAGAGCATTGGAATTTGCGAGGAGCCTATGTTCTACGCTCACATTAAGCACATTGAGGTGCATTATCATTATGTCAGGGAGAGGTTCTCCGCTGGGGAGATCAGCTTGGCATATGTGACCACGCAGGAGAAAATTGCAAACCTTTTTGCAAAGGCTTTGTCTAGGGAGAAGTTTGAAGCTTTCTGCAAAACTTTGGGCTTACTTCCTTCTATGGATTGATTCCACATATCTTGGCACTTCCTTATACATGAGTGCCAGCTCCTTGTTCACTACATCACTCACAGGGTTCTTGAATTGCACCCTCTGGCACGTTGTATTGTCATTGGCTTTGCACGTCACTAGTGATCGAGGAAGCGATCAAGAATTTCTGGTTGATCCATCTATATTCCTATTTATAATTCTTTACTTATATCCACTAGGCCCTGTTGCATGTCTTTAGCATGTGTCTTTTCTTCCCTTGTGTCTCCTTTAACCTGATGTGTGCCCCTGTGGGGCTCTAGGTAGAGTGTAAGGTTGCTATTTTGATACCTTTTAATTGATTTTCCTTGTCTGTTTTGTCAACTTGTTTCTTCCTCCACATGTCCCTACTTTTGAAATTTGTCATCCTCAACAGGCTTTTGATGGCAATGTGTGTATGTCTGATATATTTTTTGTTTTTTGGCATTGACCAAATTGACTTCTCTTATCATAGAATGCATCCATTGTTTTGATTTTACGCCATCATGTGGTGCTTGGCAATGGTCGGGAAAAAAGTGTAGCTCATAAGCTACTAATCTGGCATTTAGATTGATTGGCATCTTCAAAAAGATTTATGAATCTACTCCAAAGGCCCATGAAGAAAGCTTCTTCAAATGTTTGTAAGTATGGGTTTGGCAAGAACATCAATCGTGAATAGTATGCCATTATAGTTTATCAACTGGGAGTTACTGATAAATCAAAACTAAATGGAGCTATGCCTTGATTAATTCTAATGAAATTCAAAAAGTTATATACCACACACTTGAGAACATTGAAAACTATAAGAATCATGCGTAAGATTTTTTTGTGAGCTTTACTGTCAGATGTGGCACATAAGCATATTCGGTGAGCCAAAATTTGATAGTGCAAGTCATATAATCTTGATTAGGTAAATAATTATGTGGAGGGCTGTATAATAAAGGGAAATCGAGTTATTGTTTATTTATATCGCATTTCTATTATCCTTTCCAAAAATCACGCAATGATCTATATCTTGGCGCTTGACAAAAAAGATGGATTTACTTTTAGAACCTAAGGTGCTTCTTACCAATGCACCCATAATGTAGGATTCTTCTCCAAAAATCTCTTTCGCCAAACTAGATCAACACATCAAAGTGTCTTTGTGTACAGGTAAATGTATGACCAGTAAAGTTTAATTCCTTATCTAGGTCCTTCTTGGTAGCCTTTTTTATGTACCTTGGCATTTGTTCCTTCATTAGGTCATATGGTACATTGGAAGGCTTCATTATTTGATCGATTTCTTTGCTTTTGATCTTGGCTTCTTTCACCACACATATAACTACTTCTTCAAAACCTGTGTCATCTGAGACACCAGTAGTGCCAACTCTTTCTAATATGATTCTACAGTGTATGGCATTGGAATCTCATGAACTACCTCAAAGTGATCTTGTATTAGATAACAAACAATGGGGAGAGACAGAGGACATACCTCAGTGTCACAACAGCCACATTAGGATTTGGGTTTATTGGTGTCCCCACGTTTGTCATTTGGGTGCTTTTCTCATTTTAAAGTTTGAGTACCTGTTCTTGTAAAATGGCTATGAGTTGAAATTTTTCCATGACTTTGTTCTTTGCCTCTCTTAAATCATTGTTTACCATTATTTTGTTCTCACATATTTCTTTCAGTTGCTCAATATCCTGACTACATTTTTCAACATATAGTTTCACTAAATGGTCCCATTTTTTCTTTAATTTAGTGGTGTCCTAAGCATACCATGCTTTTACTTGTGTATGAAGTAATTTTTTAGCTTCTAATTGAGTTTCATATTGTTGGAAGCTACTCATGACACAAAAGAAGAGGAATTATGTAAGAAGCAAAGGAAAGAGACCAAAAGGGGCCCCACCATCAACTTTTCTACTCAATATTGATTTATAATTATCAAATTTCATCAGAAACAACAAGAGTGATTTTCAAAAACTATCCAACATAACATACAACCATCCATTTTTTCCATGCAATGCTCCATATTTGGAATCCGAGGAGTCCTCAAGCTTGAGGAGCTTAGATAGAATGTTCCTACAAATTTTCATATTTTTTGGACCTCATTTGATACTCCAAAGTTGCTTAGAACATAAATTCTAATTAGGCTAGTCATTAGATGTGAAACTAGTCACTTCACCTCAAAAACTATAAATAGAGCTAGAGAGCTCATTTTGAGTTTAGCTAGTTTGAGGTGTGCACTCTGTAAGAGATCTTTTGTACTTAGAGCAATGAGAAGAAGTGTTTATCCTTCCATTGTCTCTCTTATTGCCTCTTCCATGTGTGTGTGCACTAGCATGCTTCTCACCTTTAGCTTCATGCACATCACTCATTCATGATCTTCACATCATCCTTACATCTTTGTGGATTGACAATTAAGGAGGTGGAGCTGCACGATGTGATACTCATCCTTTTCTAGAGCAACACCAAAATTGGCATCGTTGCTAGTGAACGTGCTTAAGGATGAATGCATGATGGTAAGAGTGTTATGAGAAATGCATTGGAAGGTAAGTACTTATAGTTTTTTGCAAGATCTTGTATTTATTTTTGTGTTTCTCTTTCCTCATTTCACGTCCTATACCTCTATCTCTCATGGCCATGAATCATCATCATCACCAAAAAAAAAATTATTTCTTCCATATCCACCCACATTCACCCCTTTTCCCTCATTTGCATGTGAGAACAAAAGAGAGATAGAGAGAGAGTGCGTGTGTGTATGTGTGTCAATTCCGTGTGTGCTTGAGTTGTGGTGGAGGATTTCATTCTATGATCGGGCTCAATAACCTATGCTGATAAGAAAATTTTTGTGTTTTCGCATCTCCTTGCTCGAGGGTTAAACCTGTCTCAATAGGCTACCAACTTGCACACTTCAAGTGTACGTCTACAACACAGGTGAGAGCATCACAATGCCTCCCAGGATCCATAGATTGATTTGTGAAAATCATCAATCCTCATACCATCACAACGGTTCACCTCATCGTGACAATCCTAAACCATCACGACTAGCCCAAACCATCATGACTGGCTAACACCATCACGATGCCTTCACGTCATTATGATTGGCTAACACCATTATGATGCCTTGATCCAATCATCATAGCCTAACACCATCGCGACTAGCCAACACCATCATTACACCTTCACACCATCACGGCTACTTGATACCATGGGGACACCTTCATCCCATCGTGATAGTCCCAAACCATCATGAGGCCTCACCTCATCGTGATTGCCCATCACCATTGTGATAGTCCCAGACCATCCTGATGGTTCACTTCATCATGACAGTCCCATATCATCATGACACCTTGCCTCATCTCGACTACCCATCACCATCACAATAGACCCAGACCATCACAACAAGGCCCCATATTTGGCAAAATTAGGTTTTCATTTTTTAATCAAATTTTCTTATTTTGTGAAATATTTTGGGTATCTTGAGGGCCGTCAGTGTGAGCAGTAAGGAACATCACCAAGCATCCAAGCAAGAAAAGGTGTTGGGGAGATTTTCTGGGCTTATTGAATCATACCTAGGGGCATACAAGGAGCTTGACTTAAGGTTGGAAGTCGTTATACCTCCTTTGTCAATTTGACTTTAAGCTAAGGTGTAACACTAGTACTCAAGCATTGGTGGCATTTATAACTTAAGTTCAAGGGCTTTAAAGAATTCAAGTACACGACAGTGATATTTCACAATCGCGATAACAATAAGGGAAGGAGCCTAAGTTGACACAATGGGAACCAATCAAACATGAAAAGTTATTCCTAACAAGCTAATTGTGATAAGAGAAACATCAAAAGATATTAAAAAGAGCAAGTAATTGGTACATAAAGGAACATTGTGATGTGTATGTACATTGGGGAAGCAAGGGAATCAAAAGTCATGAACCTTAGGTCAAGAAGACATATAGGCAATCAGACTGATGAAGTGCTAGATCATATGAGGCCAATGTGAATCACACGGTGAGATCGTGGGCACAATAGTTGAGTGACTACCCTTACAAGGTGAGCTCAGACACTAGTGAGTCACAGATGTTATTTAGCATGGAGAAACCCATAGGTGAAATGGGACTTGCCTATTTGCAAACACCAAAGGTCCCTATAAGACTCAACTAGAGTACATCAAGATTAACCAACTAGGTGCTCACATCTAGGAGGATGGTCTAGAAGGGTTTGTAGTTCAACGAAGGAATCTAGAATAGCCCTTCATAATTGAGCACCTTGTGGTCAAATTCAAAAATGGTTCATATACAGATAAGCAAGGAACCATATATGTGTTGAGATACCAAGCTCAACAAGTTATGATCCAAGATTACACATATCACTTTTTCATTTCTCTGACATGTATAGTGTTCATGCCACTATATGTCAGGGATACTTCATTGAGCTTTATTAGATTTATCTACCAAGAGTGATGACACATTTGTTTTCTTGCCAGCTCACTCATTTGCAGACATTAGGATTTTCCTTATGTACTGTTCTTTATATATTGCACTTGTTGTATTGTTGTTTTAGGTCATTCTTGTATATTCCTTTTATGTAATAGAAGAAGAAGAAGAAGAAGATCATTCTTCCTTGCCTCAATATGTGTGTGTGCTTCTCTTTGATTGTGTGTGTGTGTATGCGTGTGTTCTCTTCCGTATCTCCTTCCTCGTGACATGGTATTAGAGCTAGTGTGGTTGTAGAGAGCTCGTGGAGAAGGCAACAGTGAAGAGTATACAAGAAGGCATGGAGAAAGCACGATTCACAAATGACCTTAGATTGCTACCAAAATTGGTCTAAAGGTAGAAGGCCTCAAAATATTTTTTGAGTTAACCTTTTAGGGTCACTCGTTTTTGCCAGATTTCAATTTTGGATCCATCTTGACCTTCATTTTGAGCCCCCAAGGTGGGGCCCACAGAAGGTGTATTTTTGTTCTATGTGGCAATACAATGTGGTTCCTTGATGGGGCTTCCTATTGTAAGGGTACGCTTGGGGTAGGCCTATTCCTCCTTGTACACACATGTGAGTGGGGTGATCACCTCCACATGAGCTACATCTTCACAACATGGGTACTCTTAGGGCTGGGTGCTGATAATTTCTTTGTCCTTGGACTCCCAATTTCTTCGCCACCAGCTCTGCTAATTCTTCTACATTACTAGAATTGGATGTTAGTGTGCTTCGGGTGTCTTTTGATTTAGTAGGACTGGTTTTACGTTTGAGATCATCTACTAGGTTGTCCTCCAAGTCAATACATTCTTGAAGACATTCACTCAATGTCTGTAGTCTCTTTACATAGACCAAAGTTATTAAAGTTCCATTCGTTAGTCCGTCTAAGAATAAAGAGATCATTTTTTGATGTGTTGGTCGTTCTGTGACTGGGCATCTATCAAGATACTGGTTGAATCTTCGGGCAGCTGTTTTACGGTTTCGTTGGGGTTCTGTTTAAAGCTATGGATTAATGATGAAGAGTTGTGTTTAATCCCTCTTTTAGTGAATTCCCCTATGAATTCTTGAAAGAATTGTTCAATATCCTCGAATTGATTTGGGTTTAATGGTTGGAACCATGTCAGAGCTATTCTTGTGAGAGTGAGTCCAAAAGACTCATACTGCACAAAGAAATCATCCACTTGTTCAGCTCTTAGAACTTGCTTGAATTCAACAATGTGGTCATAAGGTTCTCCCAATCCATCATAATGATTTCTCAAACATTTGGCCACTTGAATAGGTCTTAATCTTCGTACGCGCTCTGGCTGTCTAGGTATTACAGGGAGTGCTGGTCTAATTGGGGGTATTCCAGGTTGCACTCCTCGTGATGGTCTTGGTCTTGCTAGTGGTCAGTGTTGGTTGCCTACTCCAGGTTGTGTTTGATAGTGTGTTTGCATTCCGGGCATTGTAAAGTGTACGTGGTTTCTGTTTGGAACACGCTGATGGCTTCTTTGTCCTGACATTGTATGTTCCGATTCCTACTGTGTCCCAAAAGGATTCTGAGAGGTAGTTGCCTGCTTTCACTGAGGGAATACAAGTAAGCCCATATACTTCAATCGAGCTTTATCTAAGGCATCGACAAGACAATATCTTCTTTGGTTCTTGTCTAGGTAGGTTACTCTAGACTCGTCTTCAGGATCTTTTAACTCGTAAAAGGTCATCGTACTTTCTTCCCATCCTTGTGTAGGTGAGTCAGTTTGTAACAGTAAATCTGCTCCATGGATCAAATAGACCTCCAATAAGTAGTCATCCTGAGGTATCAAATCCCCTCTAAAGACTCTTGTCACTACTGACTTGCCTCTGGGAGTTGTTACTAACTCTCCAGGGTCTGGTCTTCCTGAATGTTCTGGTCCTTCCAATTCTCCTCTCTCATTGATCAATTCTTGTTGTTCTATCACCACATAGACGTGACCCAACTTATCCATATATACTCCTCCTTCATACTTGGCATCTGGTCTGGGCACAATTGTGGCATTGGCTGAGGTTACTATCCCAGCAACTGATCTATTCAACCCGTTTAGGAAGATCGGAATCTCCTAGGCATTTGTAGACACATATTGCAAGGATGTGCGATACTCCCCTTCTACAGCAGTCATGAAATTTCTCCCGGGAACATGTCCTTGCGTGTCTTCTGAAGCCATGGGTATCTCCTCCTCCGATTCACTAGAGGTGTCGGAATAGGTAGAACGGTGACTGACCTGAGCGGTGCTTCCTACTGATGATATGACACTTCTCTGGCTACTTAGAACTCTTCCTGACCTCAAGTTCATCCACCCTCTTGGGGCTATCTTGGCCTCTAAAACTCTCCCTAAGTGGCTCCTCAAATGCCTCAATTTTACCCTTGAAAATGCTCAAAGTGTTCTGGACAATACCACTTTGGTGATACTGCCCTAGGCGATACCATGTTGTCGGCGATACGATACCACTTCCGGACGCGATACGATACTTGAGTAGTTAGCGATACGATACAAGAGGATTGGACGATATGATACCAAGTATGGTATCGCGATACCGTAGGTGGTAACTGGCGATACGATACCTGCTTGTCACATGATACGACATCAGTGCTCTAGGCGATACGATGCTATGGGCTTCAGGCGATACGATACCACCTGAAGACACGATACGATACTAATGTAAACCACGATACGATACCTGAGTAGTGTACGATACGATACCTCTACACTAGGCGATACGATACCACAAGAGTCAGTGATACGATCTTGGGTGCACAATACGATACTGATTCTGTGGACGATATGATACTGGAATTCTCACGATACGGTACCACTTTTGGCACGATACGATACCAAACTTTTTCACGATACGATACCAGAAAGGTCATGATAGGATACTAGAAAGTGAGGCGATACGATACCGCTAGGTCAATGATACGATGTTGTGACCGAGACGATACGATACCAAAGTGGACCACGATACGATACCACTTGGCAAATCGCAATCTCGATACCAACTAGGCGATACAAGACCAAAAAATGGTATCGCAATACCACAGTTGGTAACCGGTGATACGATACTTCGGTGAGTATCGCGATACAAGGGAATTTTTGGTATCGCGATACCAAAAACTCAACCGATCGCGATACTGTAGCCAAATCACTTCCAAATTCCAAAACTTTTTCACCCCTTGGTTCTTCTCTCACCCCTCTTCACTCTTAGACTTCTGTTTCACAAATAGAACTCCTCAAATCACTCTGTCCCACCCCACGATACCATCCGGGCCTTTAATCACGTGTGAGTGCAATTTTTCAAAGTCTTTGAGATTAATATTTGCATGTAGCTTACCATGAGGTGGTTATGCTTAGGCCTTGAGCTCACTAGGTAAGTGTGGGGGCTCTGTTTGCACGATACCAAACTGGTGATACCAGTCGCTGCTCTCAGACGATACCACACTGGAAGCAAGTATCAAATGAACTTCTATTTTTGGTTTTTATAGTTCTTGGTGATTGAAGCCTACACTACATTAATTTGGCAATTTTTTGGGAACTTTTCTTGATAATTCTGACTTACTCCTACTCCACTTCTCTTCCTAGCCTAACCCTAAATCTTTCTCCTCTCTCTCTCTCTAAACCCTAAACCTAAAAACTCATTACACACCTCTGGGATGTGAAGTAACAAGTGCTGAAGCATCGGACTACTTGCCACTGAACGAATTCACTCTTACAAGTATGATTTCGTCACTCTAGAGATATAACCATCACGAAGGCACCTTGGTTAAGTGTGTTCCCCAGCAACAATGCCAAAAACGTGTGTACCTAAGTCACGAAGTCTTAGGGACTTGTTCCAAAGAGACTAAATCTCGTTTGCCACACAAGTGCGTATAGTGGGGAATTGACACACACTTAATTGTCAATCCGACGAATCGACCTAACCAAACATATGAGGACATGTGCACACATGATGGAAAATGAAGTGGTTCAACTATCATGCATGAGAAAAGACTAAACTACCTCTCAAACTCACTTAAATGTTGAAAGTGCTTGCCGTGATACCACTTACAGTAGTTTTCACTAAATCGAGGGTATCTCCTAGCTCACAACTCTGAATATGGCCAATAGTGGGTTTCTTTCGAAGCTCTCGATGAGATGCTTCTATTGGAGGTGGTCTCACTCGATTTTGACAACTATACTTCAAGTTATGACAGAAATAGTGAATGGTGGGAAACGCACACACTCACTCCACAACTCGTGTTTTCTCACACACACACTACAACAGCTCAAAAGTGTTGGAGAGGGGTAGAGAACAATCTTACACACACATTCCAAGCTTCACACACACACACCAAAGATCATAGAGAAGATGAAAATCTGCAGAAAAGAAGCAAATTCGAAAGTCTTCAGCTCTCCTTGTTCAAAAATGGCAAAAAGTCTCTACAAAGTGTCACCAAGTGACTTATATACATGTGCCCTAAAAAATGGTCCTTTCACACAAGTGACCGGCACTTTATTGACTACTCTCTATTCTCCTACTATTTTACAAGGAATATATTACAATGACTTGGGATTATGCATCTATAGGACTCCTCTAGTGCATTTACATAGCTTGAGGGAATTTCCTAAGACTTTGAAGAAGAAAAATATGCCCATTAATTTTGAAAATTTTGGGGCTCCTCTTTTGTGCCTCTTTGCTCTGCAACAGCGATGTACATTAGGGTTGCAAATTCCTGTCCGTAGGTGTTGTCATATCCCTCATAGCCATAGTATTGTGGGTCATAATTTTGGTCATACTCTAGTAAATTGGTGTCGTAGGGATAGTATTCTCCTTGGGTTTGCTCATATCCTTGATTTGTTGCTTCTATACTGGCTAAGGGTGTGGCTGGCACTATGGCTCTCTCCATGTTTTCCTCTGGTTGAGTATATTTAACTGGCACTACATTCTATGGAAGTGGTGGTTGCTATCCTAATACCGGCTGAGGTTTTCCATATTGCCCTTGCTTGTATGGCCTAGGTGCTCCTTGTGGTCTTGGATAGGAATTGTATCCTGGAATCTCCCTTCCTGGATCTCTAGGAGGGTATCCATACGGCCTAAATTGAGGTTGATTTAAGGGTCTCGACTGCCTATTGAATGTGAAATTCTCAGTAGTGTGATTAGTGTATTTTTGTTCTATCTGGCAATACAGGGTGGGTCCTTGATATGGTTGCCTATTGTACGGATAAGCTTGAGGCATGCCTGTTCCTCCTCTTGCACACATGTGAGATGGATGGTCTCCTCTATAAAGGCTACATCTTCGCAACATGGGTATTCTCATTGATGGATGTTGGTAATTCCTCTGTCCGTGAACTCCTAACTTCTTGCCTACTAGTTCCGCTAACTCCTCTACATTACTGGAGTTAGATGTCACTGTGCTTCTAGTGTCTTTCGGTTACAAGGGTTTGTGGCTTATGCATCTAGAGGACTCCTCTAGTCCATTTACTTAGTTTCGAGGGATTTTCCTAGAATTTTGAAGAAGAAATTTTATGCCCATTAATTTGAAAATTTCGGGGCTCCTCTTTTGTGCCTCTTTTCTCTGCAACTATATATATATACATATATATATATATATATATATATATATATATATATATATATATATGTGTGTGTGTGTGTGTGTGTGTGTGTGTGGGTTTCCATTCACCAATATAAGCACCTTCACATGTAGATGGCATTGAAGATGACCATCTTCGAATTTGTGTTTGTGCTACGATTGGTGCTACATCTACTGTAGACATGCTTAGGCACATGCATCGAACTATTTGGGGATGGCAGAGATGCTTAGGCACATGCATTGATAGCCTTGTCTATCAAACGTGCCATTATTCCTCACATTCGATCTTGCAAAACAAAGGATGCTTGGGTTACACTTACCACTTTATACTAGGCAAGAAATGAGGCTCATGTTGCTTACATCTGAAAATAGTTGGAGAGTGAGCACATGAATGAAGGAGATTCCATGGATAATTTTTAAAAAAGATCAAAGATTTGAAGGAGCAATTTATTTTTGCTAATGAAGCCTAATTCACTTGTGAAGATTGTTCTTAACGGTCTTGCAGATTCATATCAGAGTTTTGCGTGTACTCTTCGGTTGATGATGAACGGCAATCCAAATGCCTTAATGTTCAAGGAGTGAGTCTTTGTTTTGTCGTAGGAAGGTCATTTTAAATAGAACAAGTCGATCATGCATGTTGCAGATCAAGCCTTCTTAGCTAGTCAAGAGGGCAAGGGAAAATGGAGCTAATCTACTAACAAGCAAAAATCTACTAGTGCTGCACCATCAAAGAAGGAAGTCAAAAATGAGAAGAAATCAGAAAAAAAGAAATTGCTTTGCAAGTCTTGTTAAGGAAATGATCATGTCATAAAGGGTTGTCCAAAATTGGCTTCAAAAGAGGCAAAGAAGGAAGAGGCTAGAATGGTGGTTATAGAGGCCTCTGCACCTAAAATAGAGTTTGTTAATCTTGTGTAGAATGAAGACGGATGTTTATTACTGTTTGTAGTTTTGACCCATCTTCTTATGAGTAGTGTATGGCTATAGTAGACTCAAATGTTTTGTACTTTGATAGTGGGCAACAAAACATATTAACTCGCAACATGGTTTCTTCACTTCACGTGAGCCTGCTCCTAAAGGTAATACTATCACATGTGCCAACAACTCCTCTTATTCTATAATGGGAGTCCGTAAGATCATTTTGACTACTATTGATGCAGTTCTTTTCCACTATCAGATGCTTTGATTGTACCATGGATCAAGAAAAATCTACTGTCAGTTTCAACATTAGCCAAGATTGGCTTGGTTGTCAAATTTTTTGATGACAGATTAAGATTCCATGATCTCTCAAATGGTGATGTTATTATTGCTTTTGCCATTTTATGTTGTGGGTTGTATAAGCTCATAGACTATGAAAAATCTATGAATGATTCAACATGTGTAGTACATGATTCTCAGGCTATCTTAGATGCAAAGTTTTTGCATGCATGCTTTGTTCATCTAAATTTTGCTAGTTTGCTATGCCTATAGAAATAAAAAATGGTGTCCTCTCTGCTCAAACTTGAGGCACCTAGTAAATATATTTGTGAAGGCTATATTTTAGGCAAAATGCAATGTTCCTCACTCGCAAAACGTGGTTCAATTTGAGCTACTAAAAATTTGTAGCTTGTTCACAATGATGTTTGTGGTCCTATGCAGACACCTTCTTTTGGGAACTACCTTTACTTCATGAATTTCATTGATGATGTTTATAGGCATGCATGGCTGTATCCACTGAGAACAAATTCGGAGGTGTTTATGTGCTTGAAATAGTGTCTAGTTTTGGCTGAAAATCTATGAGCATGGAAAATGGGCACCATCCATTCTGATCAAGGGGAGAATACATGTCTTTTGATTTTAATGCATTTTTAGCTAAATGTGGGATAAAACATCAGTGTACCATGCCATATACACGTCAATAGTATGGAGTTGTGAAAGGAAGAACATGTCACTCATGGAGATGGCAAGGTTTATGGTCAAAAGTCACGCTTCACCACATAACTTTTGGCTTGAGGTTGTAATGTGTGCAACATATGTACTTAACAGGTGTCACACTAAAGCATTGCACTCTATCACTCCATATGAGGCTTGGTATGGTCGCAAGCCATTTGTTGTTCATCTACGTGTTTTTGGTTGTCTTGCATATGCATTAGTGCTTGAAAAACAATGCAAGAAATTGGATGATAAAGTAGTGAAATGTATTTTTGTTGGTTGCAATTATGAAAGCAAAGGCTATTGTTTGTGTCATCCATAGATTAGAAGCGTTTTGGTTAGTTTTGATCTTGTTTTTTTGGAAGGTGCAATTCAAAAATTACTTTTATTTACTAAGGAGACTTCTATTAGCTCTAGAGATGTGTATGACACTTTGCTACCTCTTTTTACAGGGTGGAGAGTCAACTGCTAGTCCAAATGAGGCAATTTCTCAGTCTTTATAGGTTTCACGTGATGATGTGGATCATTCCATTTCTGATGGAAATTTACATGAAGCACTTGTTGATGAGAGAACTGGTATAGAGGAGGCAAAGGCTATGCCTAAATGGCTAGTGCAGACTTTGCAAGATAGCAAATTAGATGCACCTCTATCATATCGTACTTGTTCAATCTCTCATAGTGCTTCTTTTGCATCAGATTGCTATGCTATGGCTGCCTCTAGTTTTTGTGATGTGAATGAGCCTATTTCATTTGATGAAACACAAAACTAAAAAAAATGGATGGCTGTTATGCAATCAAAATATGATGCTATTATAAAAAATGGTACCTCATCTTTATGTGATTTGCCTCCTGGCAAAGGCCTTCATCACTTAGTGGCTATACAGCTTGATGGAACAATCGACATGTATAAGGCTAGGCTTGTTGCAAAAGGTTATGCTCAAGAAAGAGGAATTGATCTCAAAATTGAGGCACTTGGTAAACATGTCTATGAAGGCTGTATTTTGGGCAAAATGCAATGTTCCTCCTTCCCAAAAGATGTTCATGTTCACTTTGAGCTACTCAGAAATTGCAGCTTGTTCATAGTGATGTCTCTGGTCCTATGCAGATGCCTTCTTTTGGGAACTATCTTTACTTTGTGAATTTCATCGATGATTTTTCTAGGCATGCATAGATATATCCATTGAAAGCAAAGTCCGATGTGTTTATGTGCTTCAAAATTTTTTTGGTTTTGGTTGAAAATTTGTGAACATGTAACATGGGCACCCTCTGTTTTGATTGAGGGGGGAATATACGTCTTCGGATTTTAATGCACTTTTGGCTGAACGTTGGATAAACCATCAATGTACAGTGCCCTATACACTGTTGGTGCAATTAAACTGGACCCCACATACTTGGTTAATTAGCTTATGCTTGATTTAATGGCATAACTTATGAAAGGCTTATATGATCAATCTCTTGTAAAAATTGTTCACATTTAGCCTTGTAAAAGTGGATTACATCCATGTGGAGTTCGGAAGCTCTAAAATCATGAATCATTTGATTGTTGATTGATGATGGAATCTACCCTACACTTTAGGATTCACCTTTTAGGTAGAAGTTTGAATTTGAATTCAAACTTTGGCTCCAAGCATAACTATAAGAAGAGGATCAAGAAGACCCGCGTGTATCTCAAGCCTAGGAGATCATTTTGAAGGACATTCATTGTGGAGTGAGAGCTTATCTCATAGCTCATTCAGCTCTCACACATTGAGCAATGTATTATTGCCAAGGACATTGTATGTGTACATGTTTTAATACATATATGATCATTACATTCTCATTTCACTTCTCTATTGTAACTCCATCATAACAGTGACTCAGAGTTTGTTCTCAGTGTGTAGTTGATCATTTTCCATGATTTAAAGCATGTTAGATTCAGAATATTGTCTCTTATACACCTACAAAATTTCATTAGCATTGCTTCTTGAGATTGTGAGATATTAACATATCTTTGGCCACTGGTCTGATGATTGTTGCAACCCGTGAATGTCGGGATGAAGCTATGACTTGCTAAACATCTTTCTTTGCATGTAGTCCATAATGGTTTATGAAATCACTCATGATTGATATATTAATAAGTTAATTAGAGTTCCCTAAAATGAATTAAGTCAATTACTATTGTGCTCAAAGAATTGTTCAAAACATTTAACAAGTGTAAGAACAAAAATAACAAGTTTTTGTTCATGGATCAACTTTCTATCTATTTTTTGTGATCCATCAATTAGTAGACCGTTTTCCAAGAAACATATATGAGTATTTGTGTTCATTAGCAAGCTAAAAAGTCTCACTACTCTATCCAACCATCATTCATACCAGTTGTGAAGCAGGATCTAGCAACACCACTTCATCTTGTGTGACTATCCACCATCTCCTCCAACATACACCTTAGTAGAATGGAGTTGCTGAAAGGAAGAATAGTTCACTCATGGAGATTGCGAGGTGTATGGTCAAGGGTCAAGCTTCACCATGCAGTTTTTGTCTTGAGGTTGTTATGTGTGCCACATATGTACTTAATAGGTGTCCCACTAAAGCATTGTAGTCTATCACTCCATATGATGCTTGGCATGGTCGTAAGCCATCTGTTGCTCACCTGCGTGTTTTTGGTTGTTTGGCATATGCATTAGTGTGTGAACACAGGAAATTAGATGATAAAGTAGTGAAATGTATTTTTGTTGGGTATAGTTTTGAAAGCAAAGGCTATCATCTGTATCATCCACATACCAAACACATTTTGGTTATCCGTGATGTTGTTTTTGTGGAAGATGCTATTCAGTCATACTTTCATGTACTGGGGAGACATTAGTTAGCTCCAAAGACATGTATGACACTTTGCTACCTCTTTTTATAGCTGGACAATTTGGTGTTGGTCCTAATGAGGCAAGTTCTAAGCCTTTATAGGTTTCATATGATGATGCAGATCATTCTATTTTTTATGTAGATTTACATGATGCACTTGTTGATGAGATAACTAATATATGGGAGGCAAAAACTATGCCTAAATGATTGGTGTAGACTTTGCGAGATCATAAATTAGATGCACCTTTGTCATATTGTACTGGTTCAGGCTTTCATACTGCTTGTTTTGCATCAGATTGCTATGCTATGACTGCCTCTAGTCTCTATGATGAGAATGAGCTTATTTTGTTTGATGAAGCACAAAATTCTAAAAATAGGATGGCTGCTATGCAATTAGAATATGATGCTATTATGAAAAATGGTACCTGGCCTTTATGTGACTATACTCCTAGCAAGAAGGCCATTGATACTAAGTGGGTGTACAAGCTGAAGCATAAGCTTGATGGAACAATTGACAGGTACAAGACAAGGCTTGTTGCAAAGGGTTATGCTCAAGAAAGAGGCATTGATTTTGATGAGACCTTTGCTCCTACATGCCGAATGACTACTATTAGCATCTCTGGCACTTGCAGCTCATCATGGTTGGAATGTACATTAGTTGGACATTAAAACTACATTTCTGAATGGTGACTTGCATGAAGAAGTGTATGTTTCTCAACCTTGTGGATTTGTGCAGAAAGGGCATGAAAACCAAGTGTGCAGGTTGAAAAAGGCATTACATGGTTTGAAGCAAGCACCACGTGCTTGGTATGAAAAAATACATGCCTATCTCATTGCACATGGTTTTGAGAACAATTGAACTAAGAGCACCTTATATGTTAAGTGTGCAAATGATGTGCTTCTGATCATTGTTGTCTATGTTAATGCCATGCTGTTGATTGGCCCTAATGAGAAGCATATTGTTGATTTTAAGGTTGATTTACATGCCTCATTTGAGGTGTTAGATTTGGAGCAGTTGCATCATTATTTGGGAATTCAGTTTGAAACTTGATGGTAGAATAACTTTGTGTCAAATGAAATATATTGACACACTATTGCAACGTTTTGGCCTTGAAGACTGCAAATCTATTGCCACTCCTATGGAGACAGGTTTAGGATTGAGTCTTCATAATGTTGGAGATGCATTTGATGTTGTTCTCTATCAGCAGGTTGTTGGATGCTTGATTCAGTTATGCATTACTCCGCCAAATATTTAGTTTGTTGTCTCACAGATGAGCAGGTTTATGCATTGCCTAGGCGTCAAGCATTGGAAGGCAGTTAAGTGCATCTTTTGCTACTGAGTGGTAGTACTCGACTATTTGGATTGTTTATCTCAAGGGGGGATCACTACCACTAGATTTACATGCTTTTTTTGACTCTGACTAGGCTAGTTGTTATGACACTCATATGTCCACCAGTGGTTTTTGCTTCATGCTTGGTAGCTCATGCCTATCTTGATTGAGCAAGAAGCAGCCTACTATGGCCACTTCTAGTTGTGAGGCTGAGTATAGGGCAACTTTCACAGCGATTGTTGAGTGTGTGTGGCTCAGATGCCTTATGGTTGATTTGGGTGTTGGTCAGTCTTCTGCCACCACTATCTTCACTGACAGTCAGAAAGCATTGGCAGTTGCGAGGAGCCTATGTTCTATGCTCGCACTAAGCACATTGAGGTTGTTGGAAGCAGCCAGAGGCACAGACGACACGGAAGCATGTAACGACGGAGCAGGGAGCCAGTCGAATCGTTTTTCAAATAATTATGTTTTCAAATACTTTCCAAAAACCTCCAACAGTGATTTTTATCACTATTGTAACATATGTAACATAGAAAACCCCATTTTGTAATCCATAGCTCCATTTTGTGCAAGCCGAGGAGTCCTCGAGCTTGAGGAGCTTAGGTAGAATGCGCGTACCAATTTTCGTTATTTTTAGATACCGTTTACCCTTCCAAATAGCATCTAGGACCTAATTTTTAACTATGCCGGTCACTAGATGTGAAACCGGTCAAAACTAGTCTAGAAACTATAAAAAGAGCTAGAGAGCTCATTTTTGAGGTTGGTTAGTGTTGGCTAGTGTGAGCTTAGAGTTCTTTTGAGCTTGTAATAGTGTTCTTGAGTAATAGAGCTAATTTCCCACCTTCCATTGTGTCTTGCTTGTCTCTTCATTGTGTGTGTGTATGTGTGTGTGCATCTTGGTGCTTCTCACCTTCACTCTCACATCATCTCACGTTCACGATCTTCATATCACTCCTATCTCTTCCGCGGATTGACATTAAGGAGGTGAAGCTTCTTAACGTGGTTCTCACCATTGTGCTAGAGCAACACCAAATTTGGCGCCGTTGCCGGGGATCGAGTCTAGGACGATTGTGTGATGGTAAGAGTATAGCAAGAAGTGGCGTTGGAAGGTAAAAATTTCAGTTTTTGTTGTTGTTTTTACTTAGTTTTTAGTGTTTTTCACCTCCCCCACACTCCATCTTCATCACCGCATCATCATCTTCATCTCCAAAAAAATCAGAAAATTCACTATATCCCCCCATTCTCCTCATTTCCCCTCATTTGTGCATGTGAGAGAGTGAGAGAGAGCTTTTGTGCTTGTGTGTACTTTTGTTTTCTTGAGTTTTCTTGCAGGTACAGAGCTCCAGTGCATTAGGAAGGCTGCAAAAAGGTAAAAACTTCACTTTCTGTCAGAAATTTCCGTCTGTGTCAGACCATCGCGATGGTCTGCAAAGTTCGGAATTTGGAGAAGGCGACCACACCAGCGTGAAGAGCACACTTGCGCCTACAGGAATCCATAGCTGCATTCACAAAATTTGCATTTTGGTGGACCATCGCAACGGTCCTTGACCATTGCGATTGTGTCACACCATCGCGATTGGCTCACGCCATCGCGACGGCTTGGCCGGACCATCGCGACGGTCTCTGACCGTCGTGATTGTGTCACGCCATCGCGCCGACGGTGCCACGTGGCAAGCTAGACCATCGCGACGGTTCACTTTTTGGACCATCGCGACACTTCAAAAATTCAGACCATCGCGATTGGCTCACGCCATCGCGCCCAGACCATCGCGATTGGCTCAAGCCATCGCATCTGTGACCATCGCGACGGTTCACTTTGGACCATCACGATTGTTCACGTTGACCATTGACTGACGCCATCGTGATTGTCCGCCTGATCGAGCCATCGCGACGGTTCACTTTCACGCCATCGCGATGGTTCACTTTCATGCCATCGCGATTGTGCACTTTCACGCCATCGCGACGGTCCCAGACCATCGCGATCATCTCAGACCATCGCGATTATGCACCCCCATCGCAAATTTTAGGGTTTCATTTTTGGCCAATTTTGGGGCTATTTTTGGGAAATTTTTGGGTGATTAGACTCATAGGAGACCCCTTAGCTCATATTTGGAGAAAAACCTGTTTGTCAGTTTTTACCCCCCAGGGCCTGAACGGTCATAACTTTTTCATCCGAAGTCCGGTTTTTTGAGCTTAATAGCTCGTTAGAAAGCTCTCTACGGGTACTACGTGACCTCAACTGTTTTTTTCTTAAAGGATACATCTATTTTTAGATAATCTATTTTGAGGTTGACCTATTCAAGTGCTTGATCATCCAACTGTGAATTGGTCTAATATTGGATTTTTCCAGGTCTAGCAAGGGCAATCGAAGGCAACCAAGGCAAGGCAGTGAAGGGCATAAAGCTTGGGAAGCGCGGCTTCTTGGGCATCAGAGCAACCAGAAAAGCTGACTCGAGGTTAGAAGATTACTCAACCCCCTCAGTCAATTCTTAGCTTAGGCTAAACGGTAGTGTTGTGGATTAACGACAATAGGAACGCCTCAAGTTCAAGATATTTAATTCTTTCAAGTCTAAGACTACAAGTAAAGGTGTGTGACACGAAAACCTAAAGGAAAGAACCTAAGTCTGACGGAACGAGAACTCAAAATTATAACGGAAAGTCGAATTCCTGACGCATACATTAAGACAAGAATCTAAAGAAATTTAAAAAGAATCAAGAAAGTATAACAAAGAATCATTGACGATCTGAGCGTGTACTGAGTGTGCAAGGAAGAAAATTAATGAACCTTAGATTGGGCAAACATATAGGTAAGTCAGACGGACGAAGCCTTAGATCATCAGAGGCAAGTGTAAGAACTACTGCACGATCGTGGGCTCAACAATTGAACACTAGTTATCCCTACGAGAACTCAGACACTAGTGATTCAGAAATGGCATTTAGCACAGAAAGACCAGAAGTAGGGTCAAATGTAGCATACTTAGAAAAACCAGAAGGACCCTATAGAACGCAACTAGAGTTTCTCCGAACCAACCGATTAGGTGCTCGCATCTATGAGGATGGTTTGCGAAGGCAAGTGGTGCAAATGCACAACCCCGATCAACCCATTGGATTGGAACGTCCAGTGGTGAAATTCGAGAGAGACGCGTACATAGACAAGGAAGGAACAATGTACATATTAAGTACGCAGCCAAACAATACCAACGAGTTTGGCGTGATTCAACCAGAGACGGAAGCAAAATTTCAAGGAAAAGAACCATTAGAAGAGCCTAGAACACCTAGAGGGAAATCTGTACTGACACGAGTACTAATCCCAGAATGGATCCCTCAAGACAACAGAAGCATAGAGTTGTTTGTAAATAAAGAAACTGATGAAGCCTTTTGGAGATACAAGACAGAACTACTTAGTGAGGTAGGTATCATCACTATATACGAGTTCAAGGACCCGGATACACCTGGAAAGGTTGTATACCTGGATGAGACTTCAGAAAGAGTCTTTGTGGTACCTGACCGCGCTAAAAACACATACACATGGAGAGGTGAATTGGTATTCCCTCCATCTAGAACAAACATGAATATGAGTCAACAAGGGGCAGGAACATCCTCAGCCCATGGAAATCAAAGAGAGGGAAATAAAGAGAGACCGGAAGTAAGCTTTAATCACCCCATAGGGAGAGATAGAACAACCACGGACACTAATAGAGCGGATAGACAAAGAGATCATGGAGTACTAGGTGGTAGAGATGATTTTCCTCTACCAAGACCACGTGAACACGCAAGAATATTGAGACCCACACAGTTAGTAAAATCAATGAAGAATTACTTTGATGGGACAGGAGACCCCTATGACCACGTCGCAGAATTCAAGCAAGTACTAAGAGCGGAACAAGTTGAAGACATGTTCACGCAGTACAACGCATTTGGACTAACGTTAAAGAATACCGCTTTAACTTGGTTCCAACCATTGCAACAAAGGCAATTTAGAGACATCCATCACTTTTTAGAGTCATTCATCACCGAATTCTCTAAAAGTGGGATTAGACATGACACGTCTTCGTTGATTCATAGCTTTAAACAGACCCCTCAAGAAACAGTAAGACTGGCAAGACGTAGGTTTAGACAATATGTGGAACGATGTCCAATGCAAGAGCTACCCTCACAAGCTAAGCAAGTGTCATTGTTTTTAGATGGCTTGTTGAGCTCTAAACTGCGCTCCTATGTGTACCTAAAAGAACCCAGAACACTAGAGCAATGTGTGAGAATATGCATAGACATTGAGGACAACTTAGGAGACGAGTTGGAACTCTCAAAGGTCTATAAGGACTCAGACTGTTCATCTCTAGCATCCACAAAATTGTCTAGCTCAATAGAAGACCTTGCAGAAAAAGTGGCTCAGAAACTAGGAGTTTCTAGCAAACCTAGGGTACTAATGAACAAGCGTTGTTACACCTGTGGTGGTGATCATATGGCAAATGTGTGTCCCAATGCACCACAACCACAAGCCAACCCTAGTGGCCAATACTGTACAATTGAGAGAAGATACACGAATCATACGGCTCAGGACTGCCCATACAACAAACACACCGTGAGACAGAACTACCCGCAAGCATACCAGCAGCCAGGTAGGTATCAAGGCCATTTCAATGCTCAGCCTTATTACTATAGGCCTCCTCAAAACTACCCATACCAGGCTCAACAGACACCTCAACCTGTCTTAGCTCAGCAACATCCAAGAATTGACTTCACAGGAATTGAATCAAGAGAATCCAGCTTAGAAATCAGGATCAGTTTTAGCGGGACCCATACCAGAAAATCTAGACATGATGTTTCGTGCATATCAGGCTAGATTAAAAGAGGGACCTCAGGTAGCTGAAATGAACAAAAACTACCCTCGAGCTGATCTAGAAATTGAGAGAACTAAAATTTGCATGAAGATGGTAGAACTAGCACAAGCTTTGTTCGAAGCCTCTAGATATCTTAATTGGAATAACATGGCAAAACCGGAATTACATTTTCAAGGACTAATGGAGAGGCTAGAATACTTGATTGAAAGCAAAGAGAAAAAGGATCAGCCTAGGAACCCTATTGTCCCAGAGACACAGGAAAGGAATGCACCATCCCTGTCTCAAGTACCCAACTCAGAAAGTCAAGACAGTTTGTCTTCCATACATAAATATTCACATGAATTTTTGAGAGAAATCCAAGAAGAGAAATGGAGAAAAGAACAAGGAACCCATCCTCCTATTCAAGAAATAGATGATTTGCAGGAACAATTTCCCCAAGACATCCCCTCTATTTACGATGAGGTAGAGGAGGAACAACTAAGTGAACACACAAGACTTGAATCTAATTCTTTACAAGAATTACCTCAGTTCACAGGACCTTCGGAAGCAAAGTCTATTAGTATGAGAGCACCCACGATAATAGTGAGGAATGAAGAATCAGTAATCCCTAGAAACACGGAAGTGATCAAGAATACCAAAGTACAATGTAACCTTACTCTGGAGGAGTTGTTAAAGGTAAAACCAGAATTGTGGAAACATGTAGCAAATCAATTCCCGGAGCTTGCTACTACTCCTTCACATATAGGATCACAAAATAAGGTACCAGAGATACCCGTAGAAAATATTGGAGATGTAAGCGAAGGAGAGGAAGGTAACACTTATCTTCCGATAACCCATCAGGGCTACACCACGAAAGCCATCTTAGATTCAAGAGCCGGAGTAGCCATTGCTACCACCGCTCTATGGAAACGTTGGGGTAAGCCAGCATTGAGACCCACCAGGATGAAGCTACAAATGGTTGATGGACACATAGAAAAACCATTAGGCTTACTAGAAGGCATATCTCTCACCACTTGTGGTGTAGAATTTGAGCATACTTTCGCCGTTTGTGACTTTGCAAAAAACCATGCATATGAGATGATATTGGGACGACCATTCATGCGTCAGTTGCAAATTGTACAAGATTGGGGAACTAATTCTTTGTACTTGCAACATTTAGGAGTGACTACCAAAGTCAATCTTAGAGACTATTCACATCGAGATGTACCCCCAATACAATGGAATACCATCCATAAGACACCAGTAGAGACGGAATCCGTGCACTCATTAGAATCAGATCCTTCTTGGTTGCATGAGGATACTCATTTATGGATGTGTAAAGTAGCCAAACAAGAGGAAGAAAGATTAGAAGCAAGGACCTTAGGTGTAGAACAACATCCACGAACCCTTCAAGACCCAGCTTATGCACCTGTAGTATTCCCAGACGAAGAGTTTGAACCCCATGGTTGGGCAGAAATCCTAGCAACCATGGATGTAGCCATCAATGAAGAACAATGGACACCCCACTGTGACGAGGATGGCTATGATATTTCAGTTTTCACGATAGAGCCAATCATGTGCGATGCAATTTTAGAAGAGTGTGAACCTAACACTGATGCATTTGAGGATGCAAGCGATTTTGATTTAGAATCAATTATCATGGACCCACCCTTTGCATCAGAGGAAGAATATTTTTTCAAGGTAGAGACTCACACTCAGAGACACGAGGAAATTACGAATGAGGTGAGGTTAGCCACGAAAGTGACTAACAAGAGTGAAGGCAAGAAAAGAAAGAAGAAAGAAACCATGTCAGAAAAAGAAGAATCTTTATTTGAAGTACCCGAGAATTTCAAGAAATATGAAATCGAAGATAGAAGAATCATGGTACGAATGCCTATTAGAAAGGCGAATGACGGACAAGTATATGATAACCAAGAGAAAACCAAGAAAATAATAGTTGCTATCGAAGGAGAAGAAGAAAAATGTACATACATAGGGCATGATTTGACGAAGGAAGAAGAAGAAGAATTAGTTGCCCTATTGCGCGAATATAGAGATGTGTTCGCTTGGAGTTACAAAGATTTGAAGGGAGTAGATCCAGATATATGTTCTCATAGAATCCCTATGACTCCAGATGCAAAACCTACGAAACAGAAACCGTACACGTATAATGATAACTACGCTGCGAAGATTAAAGAGGAGATAGATCGCTTGATAGAAGCAGGATTCATTTACGAAATTGAGCATACCGAATGGGTATCCCCCATTGTGGTTGTGCCCAAGAAGAATGGAAAATTGCGTGTGTGTATTAACCTTAAAAAAGTTAATGCCGCCACGATTAGAGACAGTTATCCTCTTCCTATCACAGAACATCTATTGGAAAGAGTTGCGGGCAAGGAAGTTTACAGCTTTCTTGATGGATTTTCAGGCTATAATCAAGTAGCCATTGCTCCAGAGGACCAACACAAGACGGCGTTTGCCACTGAATGGGGCATATTTGCATTTCGTGTGATGCCATTTGGCTTAACAAATGCACCCGCCACTTTCCAGCGACTCATGTGTCATGTTTTCAAGGAATTCTTACGCAAGAGTTTGGAAGTTTATGTCGATGACTTATGTGCACATTCAGATGTAAGACAGACACATATCCCAGAGTTAAGACAAATATTTGACAAATGTCGAGAATATCAGGTTTGTTTGAACCCAGAAAAATGCGTTTTCATGGTCAGACAAGGCAAAATTCTAGGACACATTGTGTCAAAAAATGGAATCTCTACGGATGAAGAAAAGGTGAAGGTAATCACAGAATTACCTAGACTAACTAATGTGAAAGAGGTACAGGCATTTATGGGCCATTGCGGATATTATAGGAGATTCATACACATGTATGCAATCATAGCCAAGCCTTTGTACTCCCTTTTAACCAATTTTGAATGGACAGATGAATGTGAAAATTCTTTCAATGAACTCAAACGACGTTTGTGCTCAGCACCTATATTGACTACCCCAGATTGGAGTAAGCCATTCCATGTACATGTGGATGCATCCAATTATGCCATAGGATGTGTGTTAGTACAACCCACGAATGAAGGTAACATAGATCTCCCCATAGCTTACGCGAGCAGACAATTGAACGCAGCAGAAAGAAATTACACCACGACGGAACGAGAAGGATTAGGGATGATCTACGCAGTAAAGAAGTTTAGACACTACTTGTTGGCCAACAAATTCAAGTTCTTTACAGATCATCAAGCCCTATTGTACTTAGTCAACAAACCATGTAACATAGGACGACTAATACGATGGTTTCTATTACTCATGGAGTATGATTTTGAAGTAGTAGTCAGGAAAGGAAAGACACATCTTAGAGCTGACCACCTTTCAAGATTAACCTCAGGAGAAGCTCCTCAAGGAGTAGCGGATGATCTACCAGATGCATACTTGTTTAATCTTGAGATAGCACCAGAATGGGCTAAACCTATAGTCCCTATTGTCACATATGGACCCAAGAATCCTAGGATAAAGATCAAAGAGGGAGAGATTAACAAGTCGCAGAGATACCAAATAATGGCAGGAAGCATATATAAACAGGATAATCAAAAGATTCTTGCTTGTTGTGTAGATGAATCAGAACATGCGAATTGGTTGCAATTAGCACACATAGGTGCGTTAAAGCAACATCATTCAAAACATCGAACATTACAAACTCTGCATAGATTAGGAGTATATTGGCCTTCGATGGAAGCAGATGTCTACAGGTTGTGTAAGGAATGCAATGTTTGTTGTGAAAGACCACCAGTAGAGCATGCTACATTATATCATGTGTCTCTCACACCAGACTGGAGTGAACAGTTAGTGACATATTTGAGGACGAAGACATTCCCTCAAGGAATGACCTTAGCACGACAACGCAGTCTAGAGCAGGAAGCTCACGACTATTCACTTATTGGCGACAATCTATACAAAAGAGGACGAGATGGATATCTAAGACAATGTGTTCATGAGAGCGATTATCTGAGCATATTAGAGACTGCACACCAAGGTGTCGCAGGAGGTCATTTTGGACCCGATAGGATAATCAAAGCCATCCTCTTTGCAGGATTATGGTGGCCCACTCTTCACATGGATGCTCATACCTATGTAAAGAGATGTGATGTGTGCCAAAGAACTCAGTTTCCTACTCGCAGAGATGAAATGCCATTGAAACCCATGATGGGAGGACGTGCATTTTCTAAGTGGGGTATAGACTTTGTAGGACCCATTAACCCCCTTGCAAAAGGTACACATGCGGAATACATTATTGTTGCCACAGATTATCTTACGAAATGGGTAGAGGCAAAAGCCGCGAAAAAGAATGATGCACACACAACTGCAAAATTCTTATTTGAGAATGTCTTTACAAGATATGGACTGCCTATAGAGTTAGTGAGCGATCGAGGTACTCACTTTCTAAACCAAGTCATTGAATATTTGTTACAGGATTTTATGGTGATTCACAAGAAATCTGCACCATATCATCCTCAGGCCAATGGTCAGGCTGAAAGCACTAACAAGATCCTTTGTAACGTACTGACGAAACTTGTGAACAACAAACGTTCAGATTGGGACAAACAGTTACACCACGCTGTTTGGGCATATCGAGTGGCCTACAAGACCGTACTCAATGCAACTCCCTTTCAGATGGTTTTTGGTCAGAATGCTGTGCTTCCTTTGGACTTCTTGATACCGACCCTTAAGGTTGCACAAGAACATCAGTGGACCGACCATGAATTATCAGCGAGGATAATGGACTTGGAACGATTAGGAGAAACCAGGCTAAAGGCAGTAGCAGGCATATACGCAGCGAAGAAGCGACAGAAAGCATATTTTGATGCACATGTGAAAGATAAAGGCTTAAAAGAAGGAGATTTAGTTCTAGTATATACGTTGAAACAACACGCACGTAAGTTAGAAAAGCGAGGTTATGGACCTATGCTCATTAACAGACTCTCAACAAGTGGAGCAGTACAGTTAGCCACTTTAGAAGGAGATATAATGCCTAATTACATTAGTGGCTGTAGAGTCAAGTTATATCAGGAACCTCTTACTGAGGATATGCTTAGACGACTCACGTTGGCAAAGAAGCGTAAGGAGGAAGAAAATAGAATACGAGCGGAAGCTCAGGCAGAAGCAATAGAACGCATTAAACGCATGAAGTTAAGAAGACAAGGACTAGGGAGAGAACATTATAACCATCTGGAAACTACACCCAGATACCCCATGGCCATGTGTCAAGTAAAGTCAACCACTCATCCTAGCATAGTGGACAGGAGACCATTCATTACAGTCAGGTTAGAGCACGACAACCCTTGCCAAGATCTCAGATTGACTCAAGTGCTGCGACTAGTGCGATTAGATGGTCCCACTATAATGATTCAGGAATAGAAATGCGGCCAATTGAGGCATACCTCATAGGCCTAGGAGGCATGGAAACCCCTTGCATGGGTGAGGTGGACCTTCCTATCCTCATTAAGGAAGTGACCATGACAGTGAAGCTACTAGTGTGCCATGATGACGACCTGATAGAACCCCTAATCCTTGGCCAAGATTGGCTATACGATCACTCAGTGGACCTAAATCTTAGACAAGGCTCCTTACAGATTGGAACCTTAGAACAGAAGCGAGTGATACCGCTTGACTTCCCTAACGGCATTCCGATTGAGGTTTGTAACCCTAGACTCTATGAAACGCATGCGAAGGAAGACCGAAAGATCTTGGGTCAGACCAGTCACGTTAGGTCTACACCAACCCACTCAGGCTTGGCTATGGACAGTTGTCAATCAGAAGGACGACAGGAGATCTTCCCTGGGGCTTCCTGCAAACTAGATAGGACAGCTACCCAACCGCTAGGGCAGATGAACACAATCAGCGGTCAGGTGGGTTGCATCAGCGGCCAAATGAGCACAACACCCTGCGGTGCTCATCCTTCCAAACTTGCTGCGGACTGGCCTAGATTAAAGATAAAGAACGAATCACTTCCTAATGGGCAGGTCACGCAAGTGTTGGATCTCCCTTCTTTTCCAAAGCAGAGTGTCCATTGGACCTCTCAAACCCAACCACAAACGAGTCAACCACAACAGAGGAACCCAGACCGACAACACCACCAGGCAAGGCAAAGAAAGCAGCAGTATCAACATCATAGAACAAGCGGCACGAAACAAATATGGGTGCCAAAAGGACAACAACCACAGGCTATTGGCAACGCTACAGACGAGAGCAGGACAAAGTTTCAACAGAAGTAGAGTCAACATCCAAAGTCCCCTCGATCTTCTTCCCCAAGTACAAATACTCGACAGATTTGGATCGCCAAGAAGTATCTTATCAATCGACCCACACCCATGCAGATTTGGGTACCCAAACAATGTATTATAGCCCAACCCTCAAGCCATGTAATATATACCCCTCAGAAATCTTTCCATCCTTCAATACCACCAAACCCGATACCACTTTTCGTCCCTCAGCAGAAACACACCACCCACTCAAAGACTCTTAGGAAATGGATACCGAAACGTATCCAAACGTCTTCTTGTACCCCATTATCTAACAATTCTCCCACCCCGTTTAAACTCCACCCTTGTACTAATTCACCTTCAACCAAACCTTGTATAAATTCATACACCCAAACCCCACATCGTGCATAATAAAAGCTCATCAAGAAATGTATGCATAATCTGAACCATGTAGGCGTCTAGAGACCTGCATTAGTTTTGCAAATAATCATTGCATCCATCACTTCACGACACTTGGCTACACGGGTTACACATCGGTCATGGAAAGGGATTGCGGTCTCACCTTAATGGGATCATAATTAATTTCCATACTAATGTGCTAATCTTTTGTAGCAGATCTTTTCCATTAGCTCATCAGTCATCATGCAAACCGAAGCAAGACCATCAGAAGCTGGCCCCAGTGCACCGATGGCCACTATTGGAGAATTACTAGCAGAATCTTATCCTACAATGCAACCACCAGAGTTTCAAGGTTTTCCAGGACCCATGCCAATCGATGATCCTCCTAGAGGATATACCGAGAAGATTCATCGTAATTCTCATTGGTTTCAAGGCCTAGCAAGACCATTAGCAGACGTTGATTTCATATTTGAGGCCAATTTGGCATTTGATCTTCGCACATGGACCAAGTACCAGTTCTTTTCACGAGAATTTGAAGGACTACAGAATACACAAGATCTAACGCACGTTTGGGCACGAGCGGGATTTACAGAATACTTTAGTGACCCTCTGCCTAAACCAGATTTTTACAGATGTTTTTACTTGGTAACCACCTTAAGAGCTTCAGAAAACAAGGATCTACCTGGCACATTCATGTTACCATCCTTGGTAAATGATCCTCCATTTAGAAGGTTTTATTTGTCTAAAGATTTAATTCGCGCAGCTCTGAAAATACATGGAACACACACTCCAACGGAGAAAGAACGGCTAGTCCCAGAGCAGATGAAGTGTGATGACGTAACTAAGTGGGAGGATATTTCAGCTATAACACCTGAGCTCTCTAAGCCATTACGGATATGCATGCAGCACTTTGCTTTCCCAGCTCAAGATCGTTTTACCATGCCCCACAAGAGAATCTGGTTTGGATTATACTTAGCATGTACTGGACCGCAAACGGTTGATCTAGCCAGCTGGATAATTGATCAGCTCTATTTGGCACAACATAGGTGGGAGCGAAAGAAGGTAATCAATGGGTGCTGCGCCCTCACCAGGATCATATATATGTGCTTGGCATATGATTTACCCATAGAGCGTGCCATGACCAGTGAGGAACTGAAAGCATTCAAAGCGACCACTAGGAAGGCTAGAAAGTCTAGCAAAGGCAGAGCCGGAAAGCGGATGAGAGGTACTATCCCGTGCCTACAAGTCCCAGAATCACCCTCGCCACAACCATCTCCAGAGCAGTCACCAACAGCAGCCACTCCCACAGTACCACCAATTCGTATACGGTTATCAAGACTAGTTACGCCGGAGGGCACCACCAGTACTGTTGCACCCCAAGCAGCCACAACCACAGAACCTATCACCACAGCAGCTGAACTTCCCACCACTATTGGTGCGGAAGCTTTCTCTTTTCCAATACCGCATTTAGAACCAGGACAAGCAGAGCCACTGGACCAAACTTTTGATTTTGAGATGCCTGATGCATTCTCCAATGAGTTCCAGTTTTCAGAAGGACAAATGTTTTCTCAAGAATTTGAAAGGCCTAGCTACCCTACCACACCCAAGGATCAACCACAAGGACAGATCGTGTCCAGCTCTGATGACGAAAGAACAGCAACCGATGACGACGAAGGAGACGACGAAGCTAGCCAAGGAACACAGGAATCCCAAGAGCATGAACAGACAGATGGCCAAGGCCAACAAACAGACACACATGGTGATACAAGTACCCATGAAGATGAAACTTACGAAGCAGCAGCTTACACACTAGCTATCAAGAAGCTGTATAGAACTATGGAAAAAGTTTGGGCACGCAAAAAGCTGACAGAGGAAGAGAGTCAAACAATAATAGAACAAGAACTTGTCACAGGCGGATTCGAAGATGCATACATCAAAGGATTCAAAGAGTTAGTCAAATCAGTAGGCTCCAACGAAGCACTCAGATACTTGCAAAGAAAGCCACTACCACAGTTTGACCCCCGCAGAGTACGACTACTTTCAAAGCCCGACGAATACATTCGTGTACCAACCGGAGCACAATCTTCAGAACAAGCCAGAGTGGCACGCCTCGTCCCCGAAAGTTCATTGGCCGTAGAAACCATCTTTGTAGATTCCCCACCCCGCGCTACAGCTGTACAAACCTCAGTAGTCACTGAAGTACCGACCACCCCAACCGCTCCTCTCTCACCACCCGTCCATCCATCCTCCCCTCTTCACCCTCCT
Source organism: Ceratopteris richardii (assembly GCA_020310875.1). Classification (NCBI taxonomy): domain Eukaryota; kingdom Viridiplantae; phylum Streptophyta; class Polypodiopsida; order Polypodiales; family Pteridaceae; genus Ceratopteris; species Ceratopteris richardii. The sequence goes on along the minus strand of CM035409.1, from coordinate 84,953,103 downwards.
TCCCCCAGACCCACATCTTCATTCGCCGGTGGTGTTGCAGAAATTGTCTTTACGACCACTAACCCCACAATTCCCGCACCCATTAACCCTAGTCTACCCCCTCCCACACCCACCTTTCTACCCAACCCATTCCTTCATCAATCTTTTCCATCTTTCCCCACAACTCCAAGACCCCTCTTCCCATTCCCCCCACCATTAACCTTCTCCCCCGTCTCACCTCCCCGACCCACTGTAACCCCTCTTTCCCCTTTCCACCAAGCTGCTCCAGCCAGCCCCCCTGTAAATTACCCCTCAACATTTGTAAATCCCGTATTTACACCAGCACGAGTACCCACGATCACACCCATATTCACGGTCACCGCACTAGATACGTCCACTGACATGGACATCTCACCACCCACTGCACCATCACTCCCTTCACTCACGGCACAAACATTTTTAGGCACATCACAATTTTCAACAATCACTACATCATCCACCTTCCCACCCCCATTCCCCATTCCCGTTGCATCTACACCAATTGCATCTTCATTTAGCACCCCGTTAATACTATCACCCACTGTAGATAATGCATTCCGACAGATGTTCATGTGTATGACGCAAGTAAGAGATGAGTTCACATCCCTTGGTGATAATTATCAGCAGCTGCAAAGGACAACCAATGACTTACAGTCGCAGCTTAATTTATTGTCTATTGAGAATGCCTCTCTGAACACCCGATACCAGGAATTACGCGAGGCATATCACAAATTGGAACTAGAAAGTGAAGAGAAGACCAAGGAAGCCACTGCTGACCTGGATAATTTATTAAGAGCCCAGACAGTCCGCAATGCAACGCTCACACGAAACATGGGCTTACTACGAAGACACCTAGCAGCCTCCAAGGAAGAAAACCAGCGCTTATAGGATCAGAACCGAGAAAACTTAGAAGCAGCGCTCGACCACCCAGACCAACCACTCAGTCCTAGCAGGTTCAAAGTCATTCCTTCAGACTCGATGAGGATGCTGCTAGACGATCATGTAAGATTGCTAGATGAATATGACCGCATGAACGAGGAGTTACAGAAACTCAAAGAAGATCACAAATTACTCCAGTTACGAGAACCGGCACACCAAGACATACCAGCACCTGTGGACCCCTCTCCTGACCTCCTAGAGGAACTCAACTCATTACGGGCCCAGGTATCGACCCTTGAATCAAGGATTGCAGTATATGAAGCACCACCAAGGCCAGATTCCCCACCTGAGCTTCCAGCTAAGGAAGAAACGGTCACCATCCCGGTGGAGGAAACATTTGAAGAAGCGTACGAGCCACAACCCATCCCAGGCAGACGTGTCACGGCCGAAGGTCAGATGACGTACGAACTTCCGACCCCCGCGTGGATGAAATCTATTGAGGAACTTGGAACAACGCACTCAGCTAGAGTAGAGGCACAATTACATGCCATGGCGATGATAGAAGAAAGAATATTACAGTCTCCATTCTTTGCTCATTTGGCCCCGCGACGATACATATCTGGGCATGAGCTACAGTATAAACCGTATTTTATGTTAATGGCTGAATACCAGTTAGCCATTGAGAAAGAGACAGGTAAGAAACCATCGCATGCAACTCAATTCGAGGAGGACGATCTACCACTTGATGCGCAGCAAGGAGAGATCTATCAACCAGAGTGGCGAAAAGATTTACTACAGAAGTATCCAGAAATGATGAGTACATGGGTAAAGGCACCTTTGCATTTGAAGTACAATCCGTGTTGGGGACCCGTGCCACGACGCCGCTCCTGGACTGCCTTTGCTATTAAGGTACAAAACAATAAGCAGTGCCAAGATTGGTTGAATTACCCCTATTTTAAGCCACCCATTGAGTTACCAACTGTTGGCTACATGATGGCTACAATTCGCCACTGGCTCCCTAGATTAAAGCATATGGATGATATAGCAGTGCATATGACTGTCAAAATCTTTGACATGATGCAAATGATTTTTAAAGTCTTCCGACGCGTCAAGGCACCACATGTCAACACCCCGGGCTTTGAGCATGGCAATTTCGATCTGGTATATGATATGAGTACAACGCCATCGCTACGGGTGTGTTATGCCTGGCACTGCAGAATAAAGTACCTACCGGCGTGCTACAAGTAGACATTCGAAGAGATGTTCACAACCGGCTTCTGGGAATACCATTCAGAGGTATTCATAAGCAGGCCTACACATTTATTACACTTATTTGCCTGTGAACGAATGGTCTATTCCACACATTATCAGCTCCCGCCACCGGAAGAACCACAACCAATCGACTGGGAGAAACTCGAGGCAGATCTGGCCCGAGGCATTCGTATCTCCGAGCACACCCTCGCTCAATACCTCCTACAGAACTATATCCGACAGACCTCACAGCAAGGGTCTGTCAGGGACGACAGAAGCAAGAGGGAGGGGGGTGTTGGAAGCAGCCAGAGGCACAGACGACACGGAAGCATGTAACGACGGAGCAGGGAGCCAGTCGAATCGTTTTTCAAATAATTATGTTTTCAAATACTTTCCAAAAACCTCCAACAGTGATTTTTATCACTATTGTAACATATGTAACATAGAAAACCCCATTTTGTAATCCATAGCTCCATTTTGTGCAAGCCGAGGAGTCCTCGAGCTTGAGGAGCTTAGGTAGAATGCGCGTACCAATTTTTGTTATTTTTAGATACCGTTTACCCTTCCAAATAGCATCTAGGACCTAATTTTTAACTATGCCGGTCACTAGATGTGAAACCGGTCAAAACTAGTCTAGAAACTATAAAAAGAGCTAGAGAGCTCATTTTTGAGGTTGGTTAGTGTTGGCTAGTGTGAGCTTAGAGTTCTTTTGAGCTTGTAATAGTGTTCTTGAGTAATAGAGCTAATTTCCCACCTTCCATTGTGTCTTGCTTGTCTCTTCATTGTGTGTGTGTATGTGTGTGTGCATCTTGGTGCTTCTCACCTTCACTCTCACATCATCTCACGTTCACGATCTTCATATCACTCCTATCTCTTCCGCGGATTGACATTAAGGAGGTGAAGCTTCTTAACGTGGTTCTCACCATTGTGCTAGAGCAACAGAGGTGCATTATCATTATGTTAGGGAGAGGTTCTCCGCTGGAGAGATCATTTTGGCATATGTGCCCACACAGAAGAACATTGCAGACCTTTTCACAAATGCTCTTCATAGGGAGAAGTTTGAAGCTTTCCGCAAAGCTTTGGGCTTACTTCCTTTTTTTGGATTGATTCCACATAGCTTCACACTTCATTATACATGAGTGTGAGCTCCTTATTCACCACATCACTCCTAGGGGGAATTTGTTGATATATTTAGGTAGTGATGTGCGTGAACACACTATGACCACTAGGGCACTTTTTTCCCTCTTTAGGAGGTTTTTTTTCTCGGCTTGTATATACACCTATTACCCTAATGGGCTACTTACCTTTGTACATTCTAGTGATAATGCATTTTGGTATTGTGTGTTGTGCTCCAAGCTTCTTCATCGTCCTTGTGTTGTTTGCATTTCATAGACCTCAAACTCCAACACAATTTGGGGCATTTTCATCATTATTTGGGCATTCAATTTATGCAAGTTGATGGTGGAATAGCTCTGTGTCAAAAAAGAATATTGACACATTATTGCAACATTTCTTTGAAGATGGCAAACATATTGCCACTCTTATGGAGATAGGTTAATGATTGAATCTTCATGATGATGTAGATGCATTTGATGTTGTTCTCTATCAATAAATTGTTGGATGCTTGATTTAGTTATGCATTACTCAATGAGATATTCAATTTGCTATCTCTCATATAAGTAGGTTTATGCATTGCCCAGGTGTCAAGCATTGGTAGGCAGTTAAGCGCATCTTTTGCTATTTGAGTGGTACGCGACTATTTGGATTGCTTTATCCCAAGGGAGCATCACTACCATGAGATCTACATGCTTTTTTTTACTTTGACTGGGCTAGTTGCTATGACACTCATGTGTCCACCAGTGATTTTTGCTTCATGCTTGGTAGCTCATGCATATCTTGGTTGAGCAAGAAGCAGCCCATTGTGGCCACTTCTAGTTGTGAGGCTGAGTATAGGAAAGCTTTCACAGCAACTCTTGAGTGTGTGTGCCTCACACACATTATGGCTGATTTGGGTGTTGCTAATCTTCTGCCACCACCTTCACTGACAATCAGAGCACATTGGAAGCTACAAGGAACCCTATGTTCCATGTTTGAACTAAGCACATTGAGGTGCACTATCATTATGTGAGGGAGAGGTTCTCTGTTGGAGAGATAAGTTTGGCATATGTGCCCACATAGAAGAACATCGGAGACCTTTTCACAAAGGTTCTTCCTAGGAAGAAGTTTGAAGCTTTCTGCATAGCTTTGGGCTTACTTCCTTTTGTGGATTGATTTCACATAGCTTCACACTTTCTTATACATGAGTGCAAGCTCCTTGTTCATGCAATCACTCCCAAAGCGGAATTTGTTTATATATTTTTGTAGTGATATGTGTGAACACACTAGGACTAGTGGGGCACTTTTTTCCCTCTTTAGGAGGTTTTTCCCCCCGGCTTGTTTATATGCCTATAACCCTAATGGGTCACATATCTTTGTACATTCACATGGTAATACATTCAATGTTGTGTTTTGTGCTCCAAGCTTCTTCTTCTTCCTTGTGTTGTTGGCATGCTTCCGCATACCTCAAACTCTAACAACCCCTAAGTGCTACAAGTACATGGAATTGGTTCCCCAATCCTGCACTATTTGCAACTCTCTCATGAATGGTCGCTCCAAAATCATCTCATGGGCATGGTTCTTTTCAAACTCACAAATGGCAAAGGTGTGCTCAAAACCTACACCACAAAGGGTTAGAGTAATTCCTTCCAACAAACCCAAATGGAACCTTTCTTTGCGACCCTTTCTAAGGGAAAACATTAGCATCTTCTGGAAATCGGCTTGCTACATGCATCCACAATTTAAGTTTGAATTTCAACAAATATTCTAAAGTGAGATGACAGTACGCTTTAGCATTCTTTACTACATCCATGCTCCTAAGGAGAATTGAATCATCATTTCTTATCAAGATGGTAGGCGCTCTCATTTGGATGGACTTTGATTCCCAAGGGCTAGTGAAGTGAGGTAATTCCTATAGGGAATTAGATTCAAAATCCATTTGGTCACTTGATTGCACCTCATCCTGCTCTTTGTATATGAAAGGGATAACTTGAGGAAACTAATCATGAAGATCATTTATCTCCTGGATAGGTGGTGGAGTTCCTTGTTTTAATCTCCAGTTCTCTTCTTGAATCTGTCTCAATGATGCTTGCAAATACTTGTGAATGGAGGGAAAAATTCCACCTTTTGTAGAATTGGGAACATATGATATTAACGATAAGAATACTTCTAGTTTTCTCCCTAAGGACTCAGCCTTTCTGGGTGCTAAATGATATGAATTCAACAATTTTTTTTCTAATCTCTCTAGCAACCCTAGAAGTGCAACTCAAGCTTAACTAGGTTACTCCTATTAATGTATTGGGTTGCTTCAAACATAGACTAGGCTAGTTCAACTATTTTCATATAGAGCTTGGTTCTTTCTATTTCCAAGTCTGATCTTGGAAAACTATTGTCCAATTCTACAGTGTTGGGTCCTTCTCTCAATCTAGCTTGATAGGCTTTGAACATCATATCTAAGTCCTCTGGGATAGGTTTTGCTAAACCTGATCCTAGCTTTCACAAAGAGGAAGCTTCTAATGATTCTTGTGAAGTCAATCCTAGGATTTTTTTCCTTGGTCTCTTCTAAACTCCCTTCAAGTTCAGCTAATTTCCTATTCCACTTTCTCTTATCTCTCTCTCTCTCTCATGAATCTTTCTACTCGACTCTCTGATTTCACTATGTTTTGACGGTTTTTCTTTGTCCACTAGTTGGGTTTGTTGTAAGATCTAGGATTTGGTCACTACCTAAATGAGCAGGAAGTTTGGTGAAGATACATTTGACAAGTGCACAATTCCTATTACATTAATAGGAGTTATCTTGGAGGTGTTGGCTAGGTTTTTGGGATGCTCTCATATGATATGCTCATTTCCACATTCAAGTCAGTATCCTTGAATGGTAAAATAGTGTGAAGAAAGAATGTAGTGGAGAGGCTCAAGGCCAAGAGCTAATTGTAAAAACTTTATAATACCAATTATTGTTTTTCCAATTTCCATGTGCATTCAATCTATTATATCTTTATGGTTTTGACAATCTCATAACTTTTGCACAGTTTAATCAGTCTTTTTCCATTATTTCTTGTAATTTGTGTTGCCCAAAATGCATGCAATGGCCTAGGAACGCAAAAAAAAGGCCTGCCATAAAAACGCGAGGATGGGCCCTGCAAAACTTTTGCAGGGCCCATCCCCGCGTTTTTGTGGCAGGCCTTTTTTTTGCATTCCTAGGCCATCCTATGCACTAGGTTACCTATATTGCAAGTCTATCTCCCTCAATTAGCACCTTCACTTGGGGAATTGTGGAAGACTCTTCTTATGTGCAATACTTAGAGAAATTTAAGACTCCTCTGCGTGCATATAAGCATGCAGTAGTAAATAAGTACATGTATGTTCATAAACATTGTTTAGCTATTGGTCAGGGGGTTAGCATGCAGTGCTCTCTAGTCAAGGCCAATCATATGCCCCAATGTGCATGGCATGTGTTTTCATGGCTTGGAAATGCCAAAAAAAGGCCTACCACAGAAACGCGGGGATGGGCCCTGCAAAACTTTTGCAGGGCCCATCCCCGCTTTTCTACGGCAGGCCTTTTTTTGGCATTTCCAAGCCATGAAATGCATTAAATAGCATTACCACTTACAACACGTACAAAAAAAAGAATGATACAACTATGAAAAACACTTCAAAGAGGTACTGGAAAAAGACCCCTAGAAACATAGGAGAAATAAACTTCAAAACATGTACACTAGGAGATAAACACTTGGGAGAGCAAATACGAGAAGACAAAGATTATATTCATCATTTGGGATTTAAAAAATATTCATCATATGGGATATACAAAAGGTTCTCCAAACAACGGAGTACAAATTTTTGTTAAGGGTTATTCCCTCTAATTCTCCTAGCTAGCTGCAAATATTTAGGTTGTATTGTCACTCTCTTTGCATGGATGGCACATAGGTTAGAGTCTTCCAACATTGATATAAGATACGCCTCTGCAGCTTCTTGGAGAGCTTCAATGGCTATCCCTTGGATACGAAGTCCAGCGCAATAGCGTTGGATTTCTTCCTTCACAACTCTTGCAAATGACCTTCGTGGAATAAGAAGCTCCACAGACTTTTGATAGTGTCGAATCTCTGCAAAGGCTCTTGTTTGCTTTCTGCGCCTTTGTGGTGCTCTTGCATTTGGGGGGATGTTGGGTTGTGGTGGTTGTGGTCTACGACGTGGTTGATAGTTCTTCTTTCTTCTTGGAGGACGCCTAGATGGTCCTGCCTCATCATTTACTTCCTCTGCCCGACCTTGCTCTCTTTCTTCATTGGTTGGTCTTTGTCCTTGTCCTGGGGGGAGTGTCTTGCCTCCTTGTGTTACTCGATGGTTCACAGGGATATCATCATTGTTCCATGATGGCTCATTTATACTTTCTTTATTTGAGGAACTCGATAAATTTGATGTCTCAATCACAACTTGCCTATGTCCTCATTGTTTGGGCCTTGCCTTGATTGGTGTCCTGACTGGGGGCTCATCATCAGATGCGAGAGGGGAATAATTTATTTCTTGGGATACATCTCTCTCTGGTGAAGCTTCATCCCCTCGCGATGGAATGCTACCGAACTGTGTCCCTGCACCCGAGTTTCATCTGGAAGAGTGGCTTGTGGTTCGACGCTTCTTGTGGGGTGTCATCCATGTTGGGCGCTGAGTACCTTGCACATGGCTAGGGTAGAGGACATGATCCTTCCTAGCATTGTGCTTTGTGCGTGCCATTCTCTTAGGTTGTAAAGTGGTAAAATGAGGAAGGACACCTCTATTTATAGGCTTTCACTTAAGAATTGTCATGTTCACATTTAAATGGATAAAAATTAGTTTTAAGACATTAAAAGTATATTCACAAAACAGTAAAATTTTATTTTAAGTGAAAGGGGTTATAAAAACCTTGAAAAGAATAATGCATTTTAAGAGTTTGGAAACTATTTCCAAGAAGAACCCTCGTGGACTCTTTGTGCACGCCATTGGGCATGATGTATGGGTCCTGACGATGACATCCACTTCTCACTTGCAATATCATGTTGTAGCTTTCGTGTAATCTTTGCTATTCGTGACTCACATGCTCGTTCCATTACATATTTTCTAGCGAATGTCACATGGAAAAACCAATTGAACATTTCTTCTAAACAGTTCGATTGGAGTAGACCACCCCCATGATGAGTGTTTTTAAAGTAAACACCTCTAGCCCTGTAATGTGACTTCTGCATTCCTTGTGTACTAAAAATGTCCAGTGACCCATATCGATTCATAAAATGTGCTCCATGTGCAAAAGGAATATGCTATGATCTGGTCAATAAGATATACACATAGTGTTTAAGACCAAATAAAAAAATGTAAGCGAAACTTACTATGTAATGTGTAATGTTGCTTTCTCCCCAAGATAAAATGAATGACTGTGTAAACTCCTTCAAAGTCACTTGGAATAATTCTCGTTGTGAAGCATTAGTGGAAACCAAACACATCAAATGTAACAATTGATCGAACGATGACCAAACCTTCTTTCGCTTGTTAATGAGATCAACCTGACTATCATTGTCTATTGTAATTGAACAGAGGTCCTTCCAAAGCTCCCATTTCCCATCATCTTGACTATTCACATCTCTTTTAAAGAAACGTCTTGCCTTCTTCCCAGTCATTGAAACTTGTTGTAAAATCTCTTGAGACTCACCATACTTCTTAACAACTAAAGATATGTGGCCACCATGACAACCTATAGAATTCAAAAGATCTTCTATTTTTTGGATTGCTATTGTAGACCTCTCTAGTGGTTTCATTGCAAATGCATATACAACATGGAGCTTCAAAAGCCTATCAAAGATCCTCATGAATGCATGCAAAGTACAAAAGTGGACATTGACTAATGGAAATGGGATAATGGGGTTCCAATCATTGCTTATTTTATCATGAGTTGGTTCCTGTAACATTGGATACCTCAAAAGTGATATCTCCCATTCCCTGTGATTCGATGAGTCTGTTTCATCAATTTCTTCAGAGTCATCAACTCTCATCAATGCCCTTGCAGGTTTAGACTGTCTCTTAGATCCTTTGTAACCTTGTGTACAATATGGGCAAGGATAGAGAGAAGATGCTCCTTGTTTACAACCTAACATGCATTTTATACTCTTAAGGTCTCCACTCAAAAGCCTATCAAAGATCCTCATGAATGCATGCAAAGTACAAAAGTGAACATTGACTAATGGAAATGGGATAATGGGGTTCCAATCATTGCTTATTTTATCACGAGTCGGTTCTTGTAACATTGGACACCTCAAAAGTGATATCTCCTATTCCCTGTGATTCGATGAGTCTGTTTCATCAATTTCTTCAGAGTCATCAACTCTCATCAATGCCCTTGCAGGTTTAGACTCTCTTAGATCCTTTGTAACCTTGTGTACAATATGGGCAAGGATAGAGAGAAGATGCTCCTTGTTTACAACCTAACATGCATTTTATACTCTTAAGGTCTCCACCCAAATGCCATTCTACCTCAAAATCACCTATATCATCTACAAAAAGCTTTTGCCCATGTATTTGAGAAGAGATTACTTCCGTAATCCATGGAGTCCTACTAAAAATCCACAAAATAACATTGTTTGTTTCTTTGGGAACTTCTATAGCACTTAACCACCAAATATCTCTCTTTGATTGCACGCTGTAAGTCAAATGTGTCACGAGGAAGGAGATAAGGAAGAGAGCTCACACACACTCTCACTCTCAAGGAGAAGCACACACACAAATTGAGACAGGGAAGAATGATCTTCTTCTTCTTCTTCTATTACATAAAAGGAATGTACAAGAATGACCTAAAAACAAGAATACAACAAGTGCAATATATAAAGACCAGTACATAAGGAAAAACCTAATGTCCACGAATGAGTGAGTTGGCAAGAAACAAATGTGCCATCACTCTCGGTAGATAAATTTAATAAAGCTCAATGAAGTATCCCTGACATATACCGACATGACCACTATACATGTCAGAGAAACGAAAAATTGGTACGTGTCATCCTGGATCATCACATGTTGAGCTTGATATCTCAACACTCCCCCTCAAGCTCAATGCCATATCCTGTAATCCAAGCATCTTCCAAAACTTCTTCAACTTCTCAGCTCCAAGTGCTTTGGTGAAAATATCAGCAACCTCCTCATCTGTTCTCACATAAACAAGATCAATATCACCTGCTAATACCTTCTCTCTGATGAAGTGATAATGTACCTTGATATGCTTTGTTCTAGCATGGAAAACAAGGTTCTGTGCTAACTGTATGCTACTAAGATTATCACAATAGATAGTGATAGGCTTTTGCACTTCCACATCTAAATCTGCAAGTAACATCTCCAGCCATGATGCCTCACATGTTGCCATTGCAACACCTCTATACTCAGCCTCTGTACTCGACAAAACAATAGTGGGTTGCTTCTTACTGCTCCATGTAATAGCTACACCTCCAAGTGAGAAAAGAAATCCACTAGTAGATCTTCTATCTGGAGTACTACCAGCCCAATCTGCATCGGTGTATCCATGAACCTACAAATCTACACCAGCTTCATAAAACAATGCATAATCCAAAGTAGCACTCACATAACATAGAGTGCGCCTCAGAGCATCCAAATGTGGCTTCCTGGGAACCTGCATAAATTGACTTTCAAGTCCAACAGTGTAGCTTAAATCAGGCCTTGTAATTGTAAGATATATAAGACTTCCCACAATTTTCCTGTACATAGTAGCATTTTCCAATGCTTCACCTGATGTAGTATCCAATTTCAAATTCTGATCTAAAGGCATAGAAATTGGCTTACAATCAGCCATACCATAATTTTGCAGCATATTCAAGGCATATTGACTTTGTGACATCCATATACCTGTTTCTGTATGTATAAACTCAATGCCCAAGAAATAGCGTAGCACACCAAGATCTTTCATGTAGAATTCTTGCATAAGAAGTTTCTTTACCTCTTTGATGCTTTCTTCATTATCACCACCTACAATCAGGTCATCAACATAAATAGCCACAATAGTGATGCCATCATCAGCCTTCCTTGCATATAGTGAGTGATCTGCATCACACATAGAAAACCCAATGCTGGTTAAGTAATCAGCAATCCTTGCATGCCATGCACGCGGAGCCTGCTTCAGCCCATACAAAGCCTTTTGCAACCTGCAAACATATTCTGGATGCTTTGAATCTTCATATCCTTGTGGCTGGTCCATATATACTTCTTCCTGTAACTCAGCATGTAGGAAAGCATTCTTCACATCCATCTGATGCAAAGTCCATCCTTTTGTTGTAGCTAATGCAACAAGTGTCCTAACAGTAGACATTTTAGCTATAGGGCTGAATGTTTCCTCATAATCAATGCCATATGTCTGTGCATATCCTTTAGCTACCAATCGTGCTTTATACCTGCTTATGCTACCATCAGCATTATGCTTTACCTTGTAAACCCATTTACAGCCTATGGGTTTCTTTCCTTGAAGCAATGGAACCAGCTTCCATGTATCATTTCCATAAAGTGTAGCCATCTCCTCATCCATAGCTTTTTCCCAATCTATATTACCAATTGCATCTTCAAAACAAGAAGTTTCAGCATCTTGTATTACCTTTGTCATGTAGGCACAATGGCGAGCCATGTAACTATCATATGTCAATCGTTGCACTGAATTACGCATCCTCCCATATCTTCTTGGTCCCGGGTCACTTCTCCTTGTATCATCTGCATGTGCCTTTCTTACTCATGGAGTCTTCACAGAGGGCAATCCAAGTCCGCTTGAATCTCCATCAACTTCTTCAAAATCTGCACATGTTTTATGACCAGCAGAAAGCTTTTCTTTATCTTTCTTGGATGTATTTGATGAATTTGCTGCACTAAAATTCCCATGTAATCTTCCACTCCATGGATTTGAGTTGGAACTATTGCTTGGTGATGCATCCGGTCCACTCAAAACCTGAGATTCTGCACTTGATTTTTCAGCATTTTCTTTGTCATTTGGTTCAAGACTCAATCCTTCTTTGGCATCTGCATAGAAGCTTGACATTTCATCAAATACCACATCTTTGCTCACCTTTACCTGTCGTGTGAGTGGGTTATAACATTTATATCCCTTTTGCTCAAGGGAGTATCCAATGAAGACACACTTTTCTGCTTTTGGATCAAGCTTCGTCCTCAATTCATCTGGGACATGTACATATGCAATACAACCAAAAACTTTTAGATGTGATAAGTTTGGCTTTTTACCTGTAAACTTCTCTTCAGGTGTAACTCGACGTACAGCAGTAGTCGAAGTTTTGTTCATGATGTATACAGCAATATGCACAGCTTCTGCCCAATAACAATGAGGCATATTCTTCTGAGCCATTAAGGCTCTTGCTATTTTTGCAATATGTCTCTTTTTGCGTTCAGCAACACCATTCTGTTGTGGTGTGTACCCGCATGAAAACTGACGCCGAATTCCATGATTTTTTAGAAAACTGTTGAACTCATTTGACATGTATTCACCTCCTCCATCAGATCTTAATGTCTGAATGTACTTCCCTGTCTGCTTTTCCACCATAACTTTAAAATTCTGGAAGTGAGTAAACACCTCGCTCTTCTCTTTCATGTAATATACCCATACTTTGCATGTATGGTCATCAATGAAAGTAACATAAAACCTGCAACCACCCATAGATGTGGTCTTTGCTGGAGCCCAAACATCTGTATGTACTACTTCTAGTACATTATCATTAACATGCTTGTCATGTGGAAATGATGCTCTTGACTGTTTACCAAATTGACATGTTGCACATACCTTTTGCATTTTAACAACTTTGAAATTTGGCAGTCCATGGAAATCTCCTTTGACTGCATCAATTTCAGCCTTTGCAAGTTTGCATGTCCAATCTGTTTGTGCCATATCTCTATATCTGCAATAACTCCTGCACCTTTTGCAAACATGGATGCATTCATTTCAGGAATCTTCACATTTAAGGTGAACATCCTACCCACTTTGTTTCCTTTGGCAACCAATCGTCCATCCTGCTTGTACTCTTCTACATATAATCCATCAACATTGAACCTGACTTGTAATCCCTGGTCAACCATTTGTCCAACAGAAACTAGATTCTTTGTTATATTTGGAACATGCAGCACATCAGCGAGATGTTTTACCTTTCTGTCCTCCATAGACAATGCTATGTTTCCTGTATGCTCAATAGGATGCGATGTATCATCACGTGTTTCAACATATCCAGGAACTGGCATTTTCTGCAAACTACTAAACCATTCTGCATGACTGGTCATGTGATTTGAAGCACCCGAATCAACATACCAGACATTATCATTCGATTTTAAAACACCAACAGACATCGTATTCATCATGTGATGTTGAACCATAAACAGCTTCTTAGAATCATCTACACTTTTGGATGCATAGTTGTTTTGTTGCCTTCTGTTATTTTGATTCTTCAACCTGCAATCACGTTCAAAGTGTCCAGGTTTACCAGAATTCCAGCATCCTTTACTATCATTACTTGAATCATTTCTTTGGAAATTTCTGCGACCTCTTTGACTCCCCTTGCCTCGAAACTGTCCTCTTCCTCCTACATGATTTTGTTGTTGACCTTGGTCTTGGTTATTGTTTCCTCTTCCACTTCCAAAACCTCTACCTCTGCCTCTTCCTCTGCCAGAGTAGAATACCTGCTCAGAACTGGGCTTTCCTTGGGAGTTTGAATCCTCACCAAGATTCTTTTCTTCAATAATCAGCATAGACACCAAATCAGCAAAATTCGGAATATTTTCCCTAGTCTGTATAGAAGTTCTGAATTGCTTATATGCAGCTCCTAAACCACGAAGGCACACTTCCACCTTATCATCATCATCTACATTCATGCCAATAGATGCAAGTGACTCACATATGCTTTTGATTTTTAGAGTGTAATCACTTACCGACATGCTCTTTTTCTCCAATGTATGCAGCTCGTTCTTGAGTTGTAATTTCCGTGCCTTTGTATTGGTCTCGTACAAAGTGACCAAACTGTTCCAAGCCTCTTTTGGAGTCTTGGCATCCTGTATGTGTCCAATCATGCTATCCTATATGCTAACAGATAGCCAATACATTACCTTTCGTGCTCCTTGATTCCATTCCTCATATGCTCTTAACTGTTCTGCAGTCCGATTCCTTTTTGGTAACTGCGGAGCATTTTCATTCTCTCCTTCGATGTACTTCCAGTAGCCTTTTCCCATCAAGAAATTCGTCATTCTGAATCTCCAAGCATGGAAGTTGTTCTTGTCCAGCTTATCGCTCATAAGCTGACTCATTCCATCTGCGTTTGCCATTTCTGCAACAATTCACAACCGCAACACACTACAAGCAACACTTCTGCTTGAACACTATCGCACTATGACGTGATAGTTCGATCTCAGAAAAACACAGTTTTCGTGTATCAACAGTACACGAAATCGCTTGAAATTCTAGATCTGGAATATATGAGTGTCGCCGAACACAACGCAAGTTACAGTTTCTGAAACTGACCTGGCTTTTTAGTGGGCCCCACCTTGCCGGCTCGAAACAGAGGTCGAGATGGCTCCGAAACTTCGATCTCACAAAAACGAGTGACCCTAAAGGGATAACACATGAAAATATTTTGAGGTCTTCTACCTTCACGTCGATTTTCGTAGCAAACGGAGGCCGTTTGTGAAATCGTGTTTTCTCCACGCCTTGCCGCGTAGTCTTCACCATCGCCTTCTCCACGAGCTCTCTACAGCCACGCTGGCTCTGATACCATGTCACTAGGAAGGAGATAAGGAAGAGAGCTCACACACACACTCTCACTCTCAAGGAGAAGCACACACACAAATTGAGACAAGGAAGAATGATCTTCTTCTTCTTCGTGTATTACATAAAAGGAATGTACAAGAATGACCTAAAAACAAGAATACAACAAGTGCAATATATAAAGACCAGTACATAAGGAAAAACCTAATGTCTGTGAATGAGTGAGCTGGCAAGAAACAGATGTGCCATCACTCTCGGTAGATAAATCTAATAAAGCTCAATGAAGTATCCCTGACATATACCGACATGACCACTATACATGTCAGAGAAACGAAAAACTGGTACGTGTCATCTTGGATCATCACATGTTGAGCTTGATATCTCAACAAAATGGTCCCTCCCTCCTAAAGTTTCATCACTCATTGCATGGTCCATAATTTCATTCATTAGCGTCACACTCAACCTTTCTAGTCGCCGACCCTTTATGATTTGACACTCATCAAGCTTCAGTATGAACTTTAACTTAACATTACAGTCTGTACAAAAGAGAAAACATTATCTTAATATGACACTTGAATGCAATAAAACTTCAACACCAAATAAAATGTAGTAGGGGTACCTTTGATTGTTGAACTATAAAAGTGAACTAGAAGCTTCTAAAGATCCACAAATATATTGTTGAATTTAGTGTAACTAAATCCTTGTGTAGATAGGATTTTTGGTTGCTTCTTGGGAATATTTGGATGATAAACAAAGGTAGGCATAGTTTCTTCTATGAATAAATATTGTCCAATAGTATGAGTCACATCCTCATTTGAAGTTTTTTTTACTTTAATGGGCATGGAAATATACTTTGAGAAATACCTTATGATTGTAAGGCTTGCCAAAGAAGGGTGTACATTGCAATATACCCATTTCTACTGATGCCCGCTTCGTCACATATTGCCTGCACATCTTGCACTGTGATAAGGTTTTTTAACTTCTTTGAAAACTCAGCTTCAACAACAACTCTAATACACTTTCTTATGTGTGAGTCTAAAGCAGAAGTGGTTTCTTTGGTGTTTATACAACTATTCATCAGCTTGAATTGGTCTTGTGTTGTTGATGAAGCAGTTATGTCTTGAATAAACGACCTACACAATAAAAGATTCCATTACAAATCTTCATTAAAACATATAAAAGTAAAACAAACACTCACCTTGTTGCATATATTCGTCGTTTGCGTGCTCCACCACCTTTTGAAAGAGCTTCAAAGGATGACAATGCTCTTTTCCTATGTCTCATACCAAGTGGAGTCTCTTTCAGCTGCTGGAGATTGGCAGTTAACTTTGAAATTGTGCTTTGTTTTGCTTCAATATCCTGTTCCAAATCTGCAAGTTGTTTTTGTAAAGATATGATTGTGCTTTCTAAAGTGACCACCCTCATATGATGGATGTGATATTGTTGGAGCCAATACTTAGCAGTAGCAAGTGAATGTGTAGATAATCGCTTGGAGTAACCTAATAGTCTAGCTTCACCCGCATCAATGAACTGCAGTAAAGTTGAGAGGTTATGGAATGCTGGATGGTAAGAAGATATTGGATCAAAAGGATATAGTGAACGATGAGCCCAAAGATCAATGCTTTTTTCTCCAGCTTCACGACGTTCATTCTGAGAATTGGCATCATTGTTGCATCGTGTATTTGGAGCAAACTCTCTAGGCACACGAACATGGATACTTGTTGATGCAGGAGCATGCGGCCATTCTATTGTGAAGTTCGTGATACATGTCAACACCATCTTTGCTAATGACCAGCAATATCAAAAACAAAGATGAAAAACTGGTTGGAAGGGACTTTAAAGCATATGTTTTGCTCAAAAAATGTGTTTTCTTGTATGTGTATGGGTTAAAGTGTATTTTTCCACTGTGTATGGCTGAAAATGATGAAATTTGAAAAAAATCATTTTTTGGGGGAAGCATAGTCACGGATTTGATGATGTGGCACTTACTTTTGGAGGGAGTTTGAAAATTATACTTTTTCTAAAAGAAACTTCAAAAAATGGGCCCAAAAAAGTGACTTCTGACATATATATTAAAAAATAGGCTCTTTTGAGTTAATATACACTGAAAATGAGACTTTTTTAAAAAAATCATTTTTTTATTCAAATACATGTACGAGTTTGATGATGTGGAAAGTAGATTCTCTTTCTCTCTCTCTATAAGAAGAAAGAGAGATGCCTACTAAAGCCTACTAAAAAGTGCCCTATTAAATGCACTTTGTCCCCTTAAACAAGAACAGAATTAAGCTTAATCCCTAAAAATTAGGGATCCTTACAAGGCCCATGCAGGGTTCATTTTTTCCCCTAATGTCTTCACCGAAATTAGAACCAAAATGACTCTTGAAAGTATGGCTTCCTAAGCCTTTGATTGAAGCTCAAAAAACACGACAACAAATGTGGATTCCGAAGAAGGTCAGACAAGTGGCCATTCAAGAGATAGACAAGCACGAGGAAACATTATATCGACACAAAAGTACCATAAAGACTAGCGAGATTTGCCGCAGATACCTCAAGAGAAGGAACCCCACAACTTCGATGACGAAAAAGAGAAGAGATACACATGCAGCACGACAAAATGAGCAAAAGACAAGGCTTAATACCTCTACTACGAAATGGATCTGGAAACTGAAGCAACAGCAAGGAATAGAACACCAGAATCAAGAAGATTTCTTTTGCACTCATGAAGCTTCCAATGCACCTAAAGTATGCATGATAGGGCCACATTATGAGGCCAGGCATTCGGCACATGATGTACATAATAGAATTAGTGGAGCACATTCTCCAATTGGGGACAGGTCATAGCTTCTACTTCCATAGGAATGGACCTACTTTGTAAATAAATAATTGCCTCGGCTACACTAATCCTTGTTTTCTTTCAGAAGTGAAAATGAGAAAAAGGGATGCGGTAAGAAGTTCTACTAATCAAACATGGGGAACAGAGTGACACAATGCATGATATATCACGACAACACACATCACTAAACGACATGTATTCTACAGCAGCTAATGCTCTTACATTACGAGTGCAGATGGCTTCTGAAGACTCTGAAGCTACCATTCAAGAGGAAGTGTTGGAATTCCCTTTGCAAAGTGTGACTAAAGCAAAAGGTCATTGGTTTAGGGATGATCAACCAGCAGGGGATTTCCTCTTCCTAGTGACCATCAAAATCATGGATACGGATCACAAGTTCCCTATGATGTCCAAATATTTCAAAGTAGTACATGAGCTCACATCGACAATAGACATCATGAAAAAAGCTGGAATTCACAAGTACTTCGAACTACCTATATGCAAGCCAGATTTCCAGCGTTGCACTCAAGTAATGAATACTCTGCAGCCTGTCCTGCATGACCCATTGGTGTCGTGTTGGAGCAAGTCTATGACAAGCCTAAGTATTGGCTTGAGTCCCACAAAGTCATAGAAAAAGCCTTAAAATGAAGACTATGTAAAGTTCACTTGTGAACTACCTCTTGTAACTTTTGAAGAGTTTACTTAATGTAAAAGTAAGAGAATCTTAAGTGGTTGAGTCCACATGATCAAGAATGGAAAGAGGAGCCACGAATTCGTGATTTGTGGTAGGTAGAGAATCAAATCAATCATTGATTGATTGGAGAGTGATTGAGGGAAGTTAGCCTCCCAAACTCAACTATAAATAGATGGCAGTTTTAGTCGTGGTTAGAGAGACCTATGTGAAGACCTCCAAGAGCTGAGCTTTATGCCATATCAAGGTGTGATTACAAGGCACACATATGTATCAGTAAGTCGTTGTATTGTACAAGCAATATACTTTCATTTTCATGATTATTTGGTTTCATCTTTCCATGTTCTTGTGAAGTGTACTACTCACTACCATTACTCTAAGTTTTTCTCAGTCAGCTTGCAGAGATGTTTTCTCTGAGCTTGGTGCATCATTTTCAGTGATTTAACTGGTAAAGTTAGCTCTATAAGTCTACTATATGCTCATAAATTTTCATGTCATTTGGATGTTGCAATCTTCAGTTATGTTCATTTGAAGTCAACAGGGTCTGTTCATCTTCACCTCTCTGTCAGGTACCCGACTTTTTCACTCATCTTGTCAGAGCCATTTCTTAGTGGTTACTCATTCAAATTCAGTGATTTAAAGCTTGTTGGATTCATCTTACTGTCTAGTATAACCATACAAATTTTCATAATCATTGAATTTCTACATTTTGAGTTATGTTGATTTTTCTGCTCACTGGTCTATTTTTGTAGCAGCCCGTGAAAATCGGGATGATGTCATCACTTGTTAAAACTCATTCTCAGTGTGTGGTTCATTATTTTTTATGAGATTACTCTTGAAAGTTAGCTCTTTAAGTTGCCTAGACTTCCCCAAGAGGAATTGAGCTAATTGCTGCTGTGATCAGAGAATTATGTAAAACACTGGACAACCAAGAATAGCAAGTTTTCACCTCTGAGCTAAGTCCAACTTATCTGTTTTGATCTATCTTTTTGAGAGTGATCTTCCAAGGTACATAGGGTGTCTAATACATCCATTGGAAAGCTAAAAGGGCCCACCATATACTCCCTGAGTTCATTTGGCTGGTGTAGATCAAGGATTTTGCAACACCTCTTCATCTTCAAGCACATACCTATCCATCTCTTCACAGTGGTATCAGAGCAAGGTTGGACAACATGGCAGATGGATTTCCTTCATCAATTGACAAATTGGACAGAGGTAACTACTCAGCTTGGTCATTAAGGATGGAAGCTTATCTCCAAGGTAGAAGTTTATATGGTTATGTGGCTGGAGATGAAGTTATGCCAAGTTTCAGGAACAAAATTCAACCAACACAAGAAGAGCAAGAAAGATTGAGCACATGGTGCTCCAAGGATGCACTTGCAAGGTCTTATCTCCTCAACTCTATCTCAGATTTTTTGTTGCCTCACATTAGAAGTTGTAAGACATCTCAGGAAGTGTGGGATGCACTTGAAGCTTTCTTTTCTTCAAGTACCAAAGCTAGGAAGCATCAACTATGGCTGGAGTTCACAACTCTCAAGAAGGCTCCCAAACAAAATGTGACTGATTTTGTCACAAAGCTCAAGGACATAGCGGATCAGTTGGGAAGCATTGGAGAGGTAATAGATGAAGAGAAAATTGTAAGGCAGGTCATCAATGGCTTGAAGGCAGATGATAAGTGGGAAGCATTCACCACAACTATGGATTTGTACATGGACATGCATGTACCTGATTTCAACACACTCATTGGACAACTACTTACTCAAGAGGCAAAGCTTATCAAAAATGGAGAAAGCTCTAAAGGTAATCAATCTTCAGCTTTATACACGGATAAAAGCAAGTCTAAAGATAACAAAGGAAAGGCAAAGAAAGTGGATGATGAAGCAGGTACATATCAAGCTAACTATGCAGGTAGAGGAAGACATGGCAGAAGTAGAGGAAGAGGAGGTAGACAAGGCAGGGGGAGATCCCAAGACTCCAACTCATGTTCTATTTGTGGATTAACTAATCATACAACTGAAAATTGCTTTAGGAATTCCAGGAATCAAAGAGGCAGAGGATACAATAGAGGAAGTTATGGCTACTCAAGAGGAAGGTTCAACAACTACCATGGCAACTACAACAACTACAATCATTCAAACTATCAAGGGGGCTACAAAGGAAGGAGAGACTACAATAACTACACAGAAGACTCAAACAAAGAGGATTCATTATTGATCATGAACATGGCTATGCCACAAGGTAAATCTGATGAGCATGTTTTCTACATAGATTCAGGTTGTTCAAATCATGTGGCAGGAAATGTGGCACTCCTATCAGATTTAGAAGATCCAAGGAATAAGCATGAGGTACAAACAGGAGATGATACAAAACATCCTGTGGAGAAAATAGGCAATGTCAAAGCACCTGATGGAAACATCAACCTACTCAGTAAGGTACTCTATGTCCCTACCATTACAAAGAATTTGATAAGTGTTGGGCAGATAGTAGAGAAAGGGTTGCAAGTCAGGTTCACAAAAGCAGGAGCATTTGTTGAAGATCCAAGTCAAGGATTCAGAAGAATTGCAAAAGGTGAAAAGACAGGTAGATTGTTCACATTTGAATTACAGGACACTAGAAACATTGGTCTCTTTAATTATGGTAGTCAGACACTCACAGAATTGGAAGTATGGCACAAAAGGTTAGCACATATTGGTGAAAGGTCATTAAAGCAAATCTGCAGGGACCAAAGTGTACTTGGACTTCCTAATTTGTCAAAACAACATATGATTTATAAGTGTAGTGCATGTCAATTTGGAAAGTCTCACAGGTTACCATTCATGAAGAAAGGTTATATGCATGGAGATCTCTTGGAGTTGGTTCATACAGATGTATGGGGACCTAGCAAGGAAGCTTCAATATCTGGATCAAGGTATTATGTTTCCTTTATTGATGATTGCAGCAGATGGACTATCCTATTCTTTATGAAACACAAAGATGAAGTTTTTTCATGTTTCAAAAGATATTTGGCTCTTGTGGAGAATCAAACAGGTAAATCACTAAAAAGGCTAAGGTCAGATGGAGGGGGAGAATACTTCTCCCATGATTTTGATTCTTTTCTTCAAGAAAGAGGAATCAAAAGAGAGGTAACTACAAGGTACACTCCTGAGCAAAATGGAGTGGCAGAAAGGAGGAATAGGACAATTGTTGAAGCTGCAAGGTCTATGTTAAATGAAAAGCATTTACCTAATTACTTATGGGCTGAGGCTGTATCTACAGCCACTTACTTGATTAACAGGTTGCCTTCAAAATCCCTTGATGGGATGACTCGATATGAGGCTTGGAATGGAAGAAGACCAAGCTTAGATCATTGTAAAATTTTTGGATGTATTGCTTTTGCTCATGTTCCTTCACAGGTTAGAGGCAAGATGGATCCAAAGGCAGAAAGGTGTGTATTTATTGGATATGACAACAATCAAAAGGGCTACAGGTTATACAACCCTACCAACAAAGGATTCTTGGTAAGCAGAGATGTAGTTTTTGATGAGAACAATTCATGGTATGAAGATTCATGCAGGAAGGTCAATTTACCATATAATCTTGAAGAAGATTTTCCAAAGCTTGGTAGAGAACAACCAAAGATTGAAGAACAAGACACCTCAGAGGATGATGAAGAATCTCACATGGAAAAGGTCAAAGCATGGAAGTCTAAAGGTAAAGCAAAATTGCAGGAACTTGGACATGAGGCAGAATCATCACATCATGGCCTAAGAAGATCTATGAGGGAAAAGAAAAAACCAGAAAGGTATGGGTTTGACACCTCATTAGTAACTAAACATTCTATCTACAGAGCACAGGACATAAACCAAGAGGAGCCATCATCATTTGAAGAGGCCAAAGCAAAAACAGAATGGAAGCATGCAATGAACGAAGAGATTGAAGCACTTGAGGAAAACAACACTTGGGATTTGGTGCCCAAGACTTCATCCATGAAGGTAATAGGCTCAAGATGGGTCTATAAACTCAAGAAGAATTCTGATGGTTCAATTAACAGGTATAAGGCAAGGCTTGTAGCAAAAGGCTTTGCACAAACTCAGGGAATTGATTATGAGGAGACTTTCTCTCCTGTGGCAAAGATGCCTACTATTAGGGTTTTGCTTAGTATTGCCTCTTCCAAGAATTGGAAGATACTTCAACTAGATGTAAAGAATGCATTCTTGAATGGTTGGATAACAGAAGAGGTATATATGGCACAACCGCCTGGTTTTGAGAATCAAGTTTATCCTGATTATGTGTGTAAACTTAACAAAGCATTGTATGGTCTCAAGCAAGCTCCAAGAGCTTGGAATTTCAGGCTTGTTTCATTCTTGCAGGACAAAGGCTTTCAACCAAGCAAGGCAGATCCTTCACTCTTTATTAAAAATAGTAATTCTGAGGTCATCTATCTATGTGTATATGTAGATGATATTATATTGACAGGAAATGATGCAGATGGTATGAAGAAGATCAAAGATCAGATGAGAGAAGAGTTCAAGATAAGTGATTTGGGTTCACTTACCTACTTCCTAGGTTTGGAAGTTGTCTACAAAGATCATGGTTTGTTTGTCACTCAAAGGAAGTACATTAAGGACATGTTGGCAAAATTCAAGATGCAAGATTGTAAGATTGCAGGTACTCCAATGGAGGTCAATCACAAATTGACCTCACATGAAGGTGAACTCATAGAGGACATCACATCATATCAAAGTCTAGTGGGTAGTCTCAACTATGCCACATTGACAAGAGTAGATATATGTTACAGTGTGAGTGTGCTAAGCCAATTTATGCACACACCAAGGAAACCACATATGGATGCTGCCAAAAGGATTCTCAAGTATCTCAAAGGAACCATAAATGAAGGACTTTATTATCCTTTTGTATCTGATTTAGGTTTGAAGCTATTTTCTGATGCAGATTGGGCTGGGTCCAAGGAAGATAGAAGGAGCACTTCAGGTTATCTTACCTTTGCAGGTTCAAAGCTTATTTCATGGTCATCCAAGAAACCCACAGTTGCTCTCTCTTCTACTGAAGCTGAATATAGAGGTCTTGCTATAGCTACACAAGAAGCTATGTGGATGAAGACATTATTCAAAGATCTTGGATTGGAGTTTGGAACTCCAACTATTTTTGGTGACAATATGAGTTCTATTCACTTGGCTGCTAATCCTATTTTTCATGCAAGGACTAAACATATTGAAGTTCATTATCACTATGTACGAGAGAAGGTTATAAGCAAAGAGATTCAAATATCATATGTGTCCACTCATCAACAATGTGCAGATATTCTAACCAAAGCATTGGATGGTACAAAGCTTTGCAAATTCAAAGCTATGATTGGTTTGCAGGTAATCTTGGAAGATTGAAGACCTCAAGCATACTTGGCTTGAGGGGGAGCTGTTGGAGCAAGTCTATGACAAGCCTAAGTATTGGCTTGAGTCCCACAAAGTCATAGAAAAAGCCTTAAAATGAAGACTATGTAAAGTTCACTTGTGAACTACCTCTTGTAACTTTTGAAGAGTTTACTTAATGTAAAAGTAAGAGAATCTTAAGTGGTTGAGTCCACATGATCAAGAATGGAAAGAGGAGCCACGAATTCGTGATTTGTGGTAGGTAGAGAATCAAATCAATCATTGATTGATTGGAGAGTGATTGAGGGAAGTTAGCCTCCCAAACTCAACTATAAATAGATGGCAGTTTTAGTCGTGGTTAGAGAGACCTATGTGAAGACCTCCAAGAGCTGAGCTTTATGCCATATCAAGGTGTGATTACAAGGCACACATATGTATCAGTAAGTCATTGTATTGTACAAGCAATATACTTTCATTTTCATGATTATTTGGTTTCATCTTTCCATGTTCTTGTGAAGTGTACTACTCACTACCATTACTCTCAGTTTTTCTTAGTCAGCTTGCAGAGATGTTTTCTCTGAGCTTGGTGCATCATTTTCAGTGATTTAACTTGGTAAAGTTAGCTCTATAAGTCTACTATATGCTCATAAATTTTCATGTCATTTGGATGTTGCAATCTTCAGTTATGTTCATTTGAAGTCAACAGGGTCTGTTCATCTTCACCTCTCTGTCAGGTACCCGACTTTTTCACTCATCTTGTCAGAGCCATTTGTCAGTGGTTACTCATTCAAATTCAGTGATTTAAAGCTTGTTGGATTCAGCTTACTATCTAGTATAACCATACAAATTTTCATAATCATTGAATTTCTACATTTTGAGTTATGTTGATTTTTCTACCTAGACTTCCCCAAGAGGAATTGAGCTAATTGCTGCTGTGATCAGAGAATTATGTAAAACACTGGACAGGTGTATGAACCAAGAATAGCAAGTTTTCACCTCTGAGCTAACTCCAACTTATCTGTTTTGATCTATCTTTTTGAGAGTGATCTTCCAAGGTACATAGGGTGTCTAATACATCCATTGGAAAGCTAAAAGGGCCCACCATATACTCCTGGAGTTCATTTGGCTGGTGTAGATCAAGGATTTTGTAACACCTCTTCATCTTCAAGCACATACCTATCCATCTCTTCACATGTCGAAGGCTAGAGTCATGGATGCAGTTGGTGAATGGGTCATAATTCAATTTACACATGAACTAATAAAGGAAGCTTTTGGATGGGAGAAGGACGGGACTACAGTTTTGAAAGAAGAAAGTCGAGGAGCCAAGATCCTAAAGGATGACAAAGCAGATTGAGAAATAGGGCCTTTGAAACGTAATGCTAAATTAAAAGAGAGTAGAGGTCAGCAAATCAAGGCGTGCGTGGCAACCCGACTTAATACAGCAACCCAGATCTGTGATGTATGGAATACTAAGGGGCAAACAAAAGTAAAGGACATACCTCGGATAAAGTAACAAATTGCCTGACAGTCCTTATCGCTTCTTTGACCACTGGGTGCGTGTATTTAGGAGTCTTAGACAAGCTATAAACGAGAAGCAAAAGCCTATCAAGGGACGACAGAGACAAAGAGGGGGAGAGTGTTGCAGAGCAAAGAGGCACAAAAGAGGAGCCCCAAATTTTTCAAAATTAATGGGCATATTTTTCTTCTTCAAAGTCTTAGGAAATTCCCTCAAGCTATGTAAATGCACTAGAGGTGTCCTCTAGATGCATAATCCCAAGTCATTGTAATATATTCCTTGTTAAATAGTAGGAGAACATAGATTAGTCAATAAAGTGCTGGTCACTTCTGTGAAACGACCATTTTTTAGGGCACATGTATATAAGTCACTTGGTGACACTTTGTAGAGACTTTTTGCCATTTTTGAACAAGGAGAGCTGGAGAATTTCAAATTTGCTTCTTTCCTGCAGATTTTCATCTTCTCTATGATCTTTGTTGTGTGTGTGAAGCTTGGAATGTGTGTGTAAGACTGTTGTCTACCCCTCCCCAACACTTTTGAGCTGCTATAGTGTGTGTGTGAGCAAGCACGAGTTGTGGAGCGAGTGTGTGCGTTTCTCGCCATTCACTATTTCTGTCTTAACTTGAAGTACAGTTGTCAGAATCGAGTGAAACCACCTCCAATAGAAGCGAGCTTTGAAAAGAACCCACTATTGGCCATATTCGGAGTTCTGAGCTGGGAGATATCCTCGATTTAGTGAAAATTGTTGTAAGTGGTATCGCGACAAGCACTTTCAACAGTTAAGTGAGTTTGAGAGGTAGGTTAGTATTTTCTCATGCATGATAGCTGAACCACTTCATTTTCCATCACGTGTGCACACATCCTCATAGGTTTGGTTAGGTCGGTTCGTCGGATTGACAATTAAGCGTGTGTTAATTCCCCACTATACGTATGTGTGTGGCAAACGAGATTTAGTCTCTTTGGCACAAGTCCCTAAGACTTCGTGACTTAGGTACACCCATTAGATGGCCTGTGCCGAAGGAACCTTGCTATAGATGTGGAGGAGACCACTTCATAAGAGAGTGCACTCGACCTTATAACCCATCACCTCTGAGGACTTGGGAAGGGTATTGCAATGAATGTGGAAAGGAACATCTATTTAGAGACTGTCCAAAGAATCCCAATAGAGTTCATGATACAACACAAATCAATGTGATTGAAGTAGTTGAATGATCAGGAAGTGATAAAGATTACACAGTGTCATTAAAAGCTATCATACGAGCACAAGCTAAAGGACAAGAGAGAAAACGAGTAGACTTGGAGCAAGAAAAGAATACAAACCTAGAACCCAGAATACAGGTAGTGGAAGATTTTGAAGATCCACGTGAGAGTATTCAAGCAAAGAAAAACCAAAGGTGGAAGGATAGAAGGGAAAAACTTAAAGACAAATGGATGAAAAATAAAATTAAGGAAGACAAGAAGAACATGAGAGAGAGTAAGAAACCTATGGAACCTAGAACACGAGAAGGAAACCCAAGTGTACCCCAGACACAAGAACCGAACAAGCCAGGATCTATCTTAGCAGACCCAAGACCAGATGATTTGGATATGTGGTTGTCACTCTAGCACAATGGAAAGTACCAACTTGAGGAGATACACCTCCTAAATGTCAATCCGTGGAGACATGAGAATTAGTATGAAGACTATGAGCAAGTGATGGCACAAGTGCGTGAGTGAAAGCACACAAGCATGCACACACATACACACACACGCGCACAAAGTAAGAGCAAAGAGTGGAACAATGGAAGGACTTCAATTGCAAAAGAGCTCTCTTACAAAGCTGAAATATACAACAAGCTAACCTCAAAAATGAGCTCTCCAGCCCTTTTTATAGTTTTTTGAGTGGTTTTGGCCCTGTCCAGACCTAGTGTCTAGCCTAGTTAAAAAAATAGGTTCCAAGGCTTATTTGGGGGCTCAAACAGAGTCTAGAAATTATGAAAATTGGCAGGATGATAGTTCTAAAACTCCTCAAGCTCGGGGACTCCTCGGCTTGAACAAAATGGAGTTGCAAAAATGAAAAATGGTATTTACAATGGTTTTTAGTGATAAAAATCACTATTTTTATAGGGATTTCTTCTGAAAATTTGGCAGGTGCTTCTTGGAGCTCCCTACTTGCTCCTTCTTCCTGTGTGTCCACTTCCTTGATGCACTTCCATGCTTTGTCTTTGACCTTGATCTTCAACACTCCCCCCCTCTTGAGTATGCCGTCCTTGACAGACCCTTGTTGTATTGGTTGGTCCATGTAGTATGTTGAGAGGTAGTGTCCATGTTTCAACAGGAGCGGTCCATCTTCCCAATGTAGCCTAGTCAATTGTTGGTTCTTCATCTTGTCACTACTAGCCTTTGCAGGTTGGATTCCCTTTGTATGTACTTCTTCCTTGTATTCCATCTTGATGGTGCATTTGTGAGCTTTCCAAAATTGCTAGTTGCTCAAAAGAGGTGGTTAATGTTGATTATGAGCAACTCTCCGTGGTGGATCTCTTCCTTGCACTTGTTGTTGTCACCTTGATGTCCTCTACTTCTTCCAAAGATGGCTTTTATAGTTTTCATGCCAAGTACTTATAACCCATAGTGGATGATGGGGTGCATTAGTGCATGGGTTGAAAAAGATATGTGCCTTGTGCACGGCCTTGTAATGTGGCCCTGTGCATGCATACTTGGGAAATTCATGAGAAGAGTTATGGTGCAAGAAATTGAGTCTTGAGCTAAGTACTTAAGGGTATGCCGACGAAGAGGTTTCCTAATCTATCATGGTTATAGTGTTGTTGAAGCATACACATCTTACCATGGTGAAAGGTGCGTTGATCTTCACCTCTTCATGTGTTTCCATCATGGTGTTTGACCATTGGCTTGTTGTTGTTGTTGATGGATGTCCTTGCTCATGGTGCATAGATGAGCGTCTTCAAGCACACAGTCATGTTCATGTTTTTTTTTTGTTTTTTTTGGAACAATGTAAGGAAACAAGAAGAAAGAGGTTAGTATCAAGAAAATATTTTACATGTGGAAATTGTGTCTCATGTGCCTGGGATTTCTCAATTGTGTCTATGCACGGCCATGTAAGGTGGCCCTATATTAATGCATACTTTGGAAATGCATGACTTGAATGGTGCAAGAGACAGGGTTATGCCAAAGGCACATGGTTGTTGCTGGTCGAGGCTTTTGATGTTACTTGCATACTTGATGCAATCTTTGTTTGGAGGTGGCCAGTGGACCTTGAAATGATGTGATTAGTTGATCATGAGATGACAACTGGCCATTCCTCCCTTTAGGGATTCATTTTAGAATAGTAGTTGGCCTTATAGAGATCACCTCTAGCCTCTTCCTCTTGGGATGGTTGCCAAAACTTGGTGTCCAGTGTGGGTGGATCTTCGGTTCTATGGAAGTTACTGGTATTTTGGGCTTCCAAACCCATATCCGTGATGATTGTTGAGCCCTGGCAGGTTGAAACCAGCAAAGTCAAGGTCACAATTATGCATAAGCAAGAATGAAGTGGTAAAAATTAAAGGGTCAAAGTGCACGGGTAGTGCACCTTCAATTGTTCATATAAAGGGTAATTTTTTATTGTTCACAGACAAGAGGTATTGCAGAAGTAATTTTGCTAATTCCCTTAAGGTCAAAGGGTGTTCAAAGTAATCGGGAAGGTCCAGGGGAACCCCTCTTTGGTGCAAAAGTGACGAATTAAAAGGAAAGGGTAACGTACGTGAAGCGACCATGTATGCACATGTGGAAATATGGCCACCCAATCAAAATTTTGCTTTTTGGTCTAAAGTCACTACAGGACAAAGGAGCGAGTCGTTGGCCGCCACTTGAAAAGACAATCTTGGGACATCAAAGGAAGCCTAAGAGTCTATTGCAGTTAGAAGGCCTATTCAAGAAAAATGGGAATTACACAGGATTTTGAGACAGTTCTTTTCGTCCCAATGTTTTACGTTTTCACTCATTCACACACTACAACATGTTATTATCTCTTGATTGGGGTATATTAAATTAATACTTTAATATTAAGGATAATTGTATTATTAGTGAGGTATCAATTTTGGGCTGAAAGTTAAGAAGTTAACATAGTAAGTAACATGAATGGGACTTGAATAGTTCCCAAATTTCCTGAATAGGCCTTTTAGAGGTCACGGGACCGACGCATTCAAAGAGGAAGGCAAAGGTTATTCTTGATATACACACATTGAGAGTAAGCAAGGGGAGTCCAGGTAGAAGCAAGAAGAGAGGTGAAGAGTCACCAGTGTGCGACAACACAGAGAGTTGGAAGTGAAGAGTGCAAGAAGAGTGGAAAAGGAAGTGTGCAGAGAAGGCGAAGCTAGACTCCAAGGGCCACAAGGTCTATTCGCTGTGTGCGTGCCGAGAAAGTATTCATTCCTCAGCTTGGTGGAAGCTTAGTGCAAGGTGTGCACAAGGGTAAGCGTGAACCAAGTAGAGGACTGGTGCAGAAGAGTCCGCCCACTAGAAGACTTTGAGATAATTGGTCTTTTGTAACTGAGCATTCTCTGTAGTTGTGTCCCGAAGATTGACTTGGATTGTGTTTAGACATTGTAATTGTTTTACTGTAATCAAAGCTCAAGATTTCAAGGCGTGCTCTGCAGAAGTTTTCAAGGTTATTTCCTCTTTTATTCTCTTCTTTTTCTCCTACAAACCCTCAAACTCCTTCTTGTCCAAGAATCCCCCCCCAACAAATTTGGCATGCCCAGTGGGACATCCAAGGAGAATTGAGCATAGGAGAAGATCTATTGCACTTGGAGAACAATATTCCAGTGTCGACAGTAATACTCCAGTTGACTAAAGAGGTACATACTTATATCAAGTGTCTCATATTAATTGAACTATGAACAGCTCATGACCGCGACCCGGTCACAAACCTTGAGGGTCACGTGCATGCAGACAAGAAGAAAGGCGATCAGAAGATCATCGAGTCCACTTTCATCAACTTCATCGGTAAGAAGCATGGCAGGACAGGTGGACCTAGAAACCTTACTCTCTAGATTAAACATAAAATTTCCCTCTTTCAGAGGTTTAGCTCATGAGGATCCAGATGAGCACATTCGAAGATTTCTGGCATTAAGCAAGACTAGAGGTCTAATGGGTAGGGAAGATGCCTTCTTGATACTCTTTCCGGCCACATTGGAAGGATTGGCAGACAAGTGGTTTAGCTAGTTTGCTGAAAACCACTTTACCTCTTGGGATTTGATGAAAGAGGCTTTTAAAAATCAGTTCTAGCATGGCAACACTGCGGAGATCATTATAGAAGAGCTAGAAAACCTGAGATTGGGTCAAGGAGAAAAGTTCCCAGAGTTTGTGACCAGGGCCAAAGCACTAATGGCTAAACTACCAGATCCACCGCATGATTTCTTTGTCAAGAAGTGGTTAGCCAAACCCCTACCTGTGGTCACCCAATGTAAAATAAAAGAGTTAGTGTTACCTACCGCCTCTGTTGAGGAGTTCATCAATACGGCCACATGCTTGGAGCAGATAAGGCACCACTATGGTGCAACTTCTTCCCAACCAACATATGGTACAGAACTGGAGGACCCAGTGATCCAGCTAAGAAGGGAGCTGGAGGGCTTGAAAAGGAATAAGCCCTACACAGAGGAGGAGACTGATGTGGCTCAGCTGAGAAGGGAGATTGAAGCACTCAAGCTCCAAAAGGAAGAAGAGGCCCAAGCAGAAGAATTAGCTCAGTTGAGACAGGAATTGCAAGAACTCAAAGGAAGCGGTATCAAGAGTGGACTCTGGTGCTCCATGTGCAGCAAGCAAGGGCACATAGTAAGTGAATGTCCTCTGCTAAACGTGACTTGTCAATTATGCAGGAAAGTTGGCCATGAGGCCCATGAATGCCAATCCAGGGGAATGCCTGCAACGACATTCTGGACACAGGGAGGACCTCTGCCACCAGCAAATGTTATGGCAGCCGCAGCAAACCCAGGTAACAACTATAATCCTAGACCAAGGAATAATTTTGCAAACGGGCCTAGAAGGCCCATCATTTGTTTCAGATGTGGAGAGTGCGGGCACTACCAATCTAGGTGCACTCTCCCAGAGAATGCCCCTCCTTGCAAGAACTGTCCAGAGGCCAGGGATCACTATACAAACTGTTGTCCTAAGAATCAAGCCTCTACATCCGGACCCCATATCCAAATGATCTCTGTACACAAGGAGGAAACATTACCTCAGGTCAATGAGCCCTCACCGTCTACCAGGGTGGTACAATTAGAAGAACTTGAATCCTTTACAGTGCAGACAAGAAGCAAGGGGAAGGCTCAAGTGGACGTAAGTCAAGACCCAATGATTAGGGGATTCAACAAAGACAAAGTTGCAGCTGAAGACAAAGCAACCACAGGCGCAGACCCAAAACAAAAGGAAATATTCATAGGCACCAGTGATGTCATTGGGCATGCTTTCATCAGGGCTCAGGAAGAGTTGAATAAGTCAAGTGGAGCCCATTCCTTTAAAGAGTCGGAAGCTTCAAAATTACTCAAGTCTATGAAGAAGGAGGTTAGTATTTTTTATCTAATAAAGATGGATGGAAAATTCAGGTCAGAATTATTGCAGATAATTGATGAGGCTTCTACTACAAGTTTAGTGGCAAAGACTGCTGTTTTACATAAAGGGATAATTATAGGGGAAGCACCCCTTACAGATTATAAAAGTCCTCGATTGACAGTATCTATTAAAGGACATGAATTTCAGGGAGTTATTGTGGATGGTGGTTCTGGCATCAACTTGATGCCTGAACATACAATGGAAAAAATTGGACTCCACCCTTCCAGGCCTGCAAATTTCACCGTTACTCTGGCAGATCAGAGCAAAGTAAGGCCTATCGGAGTGATTCCAAAAGTCCCACTTGAAATACAAGGTAATGTGTTCATACTAGATTTTGTTGTTTTAAGATTACCCCAGGTTGAAGGAGGGTTTCCCCTCTTAATTGGGAGACCATGGTTGAGACACGCAAGTGTCATCCATGATTGGGGCAAGGACACTATGTGGGTACAAAAGAAAGGGCAAGAGCTGACGCAACTTCACTTGGAAGAAGGCCCGGATAATCAAGGAAACACTAGCATGATGCAAAAGGTTGGCATTTGCATGGAACCAGAACTAGAAGATCAACCCCACATAGATTTTGAGGAAGAAGAGGATATTCTAAAGTGGCTGCATGCAGGCAACTCTTCTTCTTGTTTTGGAATTTTTCTAAATAATTCTTGCACAACTGAAAACTATGATGAAGATGACATAAAAATCCAGGTTGATGGATTGGGAGAGCCTATCACGAACCACAGAAGGGGCAGAAAGACACCCCTCAACTACAACTCAGAGGAGGATATCACATCTACAAATAAGGCAGATGCCAAGGCTAAAGACAAGGTAAAGGACTCTAGGGAAGAATACTCTTTTCCTATTCAAGAAATACCTGCAGGATGGATGCAGGAAAAAGAGGAACACATTGAAATTCAGGAGACACCTGCTTATGAAGAAATGCACAGAAAAATAGTGGAAGAAGACAAGGAAGGAACTGAGCACAAAGAGAGTATGGTAGAGAGAGATCATGTCAAAGAAATACATTTAGATACTCAAAACAATAACCGGCCAGTTTTGGTGGCCACCTGGTTCTGGAACTACCCAGGGCTTCTGGAAAAGGTCAGATCATTCTTGAACCACTACACAGATGTTTTTGCATGGCATTATAAGGATCTAGAAGGAGTACCACCTAGTTATGGAGAACACAGAATTCCTTTGATAGAAGGAGCAAAGCCGATGAGAGGGAAAAGTTATCGGTTGAACCCCAAGTATGCTGAAGCTGTCTATTCAGAAATTCAGAAAATGGAAGATGCAGGAATTATCATTCCTGTAGAACATTCGGAGTGGCTATCTCCCATGGTGATCGTGCCAAAGAAAAACACTAACAAGATCAGAATCTGTGTGGATTTTAGGGCATTGAACAAGGTCACGATTCCAGACGGGTTTCCAATGCCATTTGCTGAGCAGGTCATAGAAGAAGTAGCTGGTCATTCCATCTATAGCTTCATGGATGGATTCAGTGGTTACAATCAGATATCCATTCACCCTGGGGATCGGGAGAAGACAGCATTCATTACTACTTGGGGAACTTATGTATATTTGAAGATGCCATTTGGGTTAAGAAATGCTCCAGCTACCTTCAACCGAACAGTTAATCTCATTTTTGGAGCATTGCTACTAGAGTCGTTAAGAATCTTCATGGATGACTTTTCATCTTTTTCAGGTACTCTCAAAGAAACTCCATTGGACTGTATAGAGAAGCATCTGCTTCAATTAAAACAAGTTTTTGAGAGGTGTAGAGAAACGAAGCTAAAACTGAATCCAAATAAATGCCACTTTTTGGTGACCGAAGGTACTTTGTTAGGGCATGTGGTATCTTCCAAAGGTATGGCACCTGATCCAGATAAAATCATAGCTATATTAAAATTACCCAGGCCTAAATCTTCAAAGGAGATTCAAAGTTTTCTAGGCCATACAGGATACCACTGCCGATTTATTAAAATGTATGCAGATATAGCCAGACCTTTGGCTAGGCTCACAGGCAAGGAGGTTCCTTTTAAATGGGAAGAAGAGGAGGAAAGAGCATATCAAACACTACGGTCAAGGTTAGTGTCTGCTCCCATTTTGATCACACCTGAGTGGTCAAAAATATTCCATTTACATGTGGATGCCAGTGCATATGCAGTAGGGGCAGTTCTAACACAACCTAGTGAAGAATTTAAGATGGACAGACCAATTCAATATGCTAGCAGAATTTTGACTAAGGTTGAAAGGAACTACAGCACTACAGAAAGAGAAGCCTTAGCAATGGTTTTTGCTGTCCAAAAATTTTGACATTACTTATTGGGAGTGAAATTTGTTATTATAACTGATCACCAACCTCTAAAGTACTTACTCAACAAACCACAAGCCACTGGTAGAATATGGAGGTGGTTATTGTTATTCCAGGAGTTTGATTTCTCGGTAATTCATAAACCAGGTAAAGAGAATGTTATGGCGGATCACCTGTCAAGAATAAGTATGATGGATCAAGCCAGTGGAATCAATGATGATTTTCCTGATGCTCATATGTTTGCTGTACAAGCTCAAGGTTGGTATGATGATATTAAACAGCTCATTAAGACTGGGTTGTATCCAGAGAAGGCTAGTGCTGTACAAAGGAAGAGACTGCTAATCAAGAGTAGACCATATACCTTCATTAAAGATAAATTATATAGACAGGGTAAGGATGACAGGGTTAGGAAATGCTTGGAAGAAGATGAAGTGAGGGAAGTACTGCACTCTGCACATGAAGGAACAGGTGGTGGGCACCTTCCAGGGCATATCATGAGCCAAAGGATTCTGGATGCTGGTCTATGGTGGCCTACATTATTTAAGGACGCAAATGAATGGAGAAGAACATGTGATGTGTGCCAGCGGTGTGGCCCTAAGCCCACCAAGCAGAGGCATAATCCTTTGATTGTTTCCACTTCTTGGCAACCGTTTGAGAAGTGGGGATTAGACTTTGTCGGGCCTATATACCTCGTGGTGATTCCTAAAAGAGAAAAGTACTTACTGATAGCCACCGACTATGCGACAAAATGGGCTGAAGCTATTGCATCCACGGATTGCACTGCACAAACTGTGGCTGATTTCTTATACAGTAACATCATTTGCAGGTTTGGATGTCCACTTGAAATATGTACCGATCAGGGTACTCATTTTGTCAACAAAGTACTGCAGGAAATTTCCAACAGGTACCGAATTTTACATAGGACTTCTTGTGCATACTACCCACGAGCTAATGGTCAAGCGGAATCAACAAACAAAGTATTGATTTCAATGCTGCGAAAGGAATGCATGTTACAGCCTACTTCTTGGGGACAGGCTTATCTTGGTACATTATGGGCATACCGATTGGCCTATAAAGAGACGGGGTATTCTCCTTTTCAATTAGTTTATGGCCTTGTTCCCATTGAATCATTTGAGTTCATCAAGGGGTCTATCCGAACGGAAGGAGTTGAGAAAAATGGGATAGAAGTTCCAGCCCGACTAACTGCTTTGCAGAAACTGGAAGAATCAAGGATTTTAGCCTCCAAACAGTTAGAGAAGATTCAGATACAGAGAAAGGAAACTCATGACAAAAATTTATGGCACAACAACTTGAAGCCTGGTGATTTAGCTCTACTACATAGACCACAGATTTCTACTCAAACCAAAGGAAAATGGATCCCTCACTAGGAAGGACCTTTTCGCATTTCGAAGATGCTGCAATGGGGTGCTGTGCAGTTAGAAACACTCGATGGCGACACCCTGCCATTAGTAAATATTTCCAGACCCAAAGCTTACAATAAAATGTCATAACACTCGCATTTTCATAAATTTTGTTTCCTAATTGTTTTAAGCTTTCTTTTAATAAGAAGTAATAAAATAGCATAACTATAAATGCTAACACATTTTGGGCGACTTTTTTTTTTTCAATAAATAAACACTAATGAAAATTAGGCGTCCATTTTTTTTTTTCATGGCTCTTAATTCTACTCAACATCTTTAAATGAGAACCCTTTCTTTGTTTATCTATTGGATGAATGAGATTGAAGTTTGTTTCTCCTCTCTTTTGAGCACTCTTTTAGGCTGAACCCTCCCATTCTGTGAGGTGATCCCTCATTCCTCCTTGCTATATAATGAAACCTCTCATTCATTCTTGCTGCCTCAGCTTCAGCAACACCCACCCCTCCATATCCTCATCGATTTCCACTGCAACAATATCATGCAACACTATCATCCTCAATGCTCAGGCGTTCGACTGGAAATGGAGCAATCTCTCATAATTTAGGCATTCATGCTGTCACTTCTCCCTCCGGTCAAAGTTTTCGGGCGTGGATTCTCCCTCTCAACCTCTTCATACATCAACCCCTCCATCTCCTTCAACCACCCTCCATATCCTCCGCCACATCTCACCCCCCCTCCATCTCCCCCCGCCATATTCCCCTCTCCCTCCCCCTCCGTTTATCCCCACAGAACCACCGCCCCCCTCCTCTCCATCTCACCCGCCTACCCCTCTCCCTCCCCCTCCGTTTACCCCCACAAAACCACATCCCCCCTCCCCTCCATCTCACCCCGCCTACCCCTCTCCCTCCCCCTCCGTTTACCCCCGCCCCTCCATCTCACCTCGCCCACCGCCCCCTCCCCTCCATCTCACCCCGCCTAACCCCTCTCCCTCCCCCTCGGTTTACCCCCGCAGAAACACACACCCCTCCCCCTCCACCCCCCACCGCTGCCTACCCCCTCTCCCTCCCCCTCCGTTTACCCCCACAGAACCACCGCCCCCCTCCCCTCCATCTCACCCGCCTACCCCTCTCCCTC
This sequence comes from Ceratopteris richardii, assembly GCA_020310875.1. NCBI lineage: Eukaryota > Viridiplantae > Streptophyta > Polypodiopsida > Polypodiales > Pteridaceae > Ceratopteris > Ceratopteris richardii. The sequence goes on along the minus strand of CM035409.1, from coordinate 84,916,290 downwards.
CCCCTCCGTTTACCCCCGCAGAAACACACTCCCCACCGCCAGTCACTCCCTCCCCCTTCCCCTCCCTCTTCCCCCGCCGATAGCCCCTCCCTCAACCGCCCTCCATCTCCTCCGCCGACAACCCCCTCACCTCTCACCTCCCATCCTCCCGCGAGCAACCCCCTCCCCTTCCCCCTCCACCCACCAATGCAGGCAGCACCCCCCCTCTCCCTCAACTCCCTACCGCCAGTCACTCCCTCCCCCTTCCCCTCCCTCGTCCCCCGTCGATAAAAAACTCCCTCTCCCCCTCCATCTCACCCCCCCTCCATCTCCCCCCACCATATTCCCCTCTCCCTCCCCCTCCATATTCCCCCTCCACTCCTCACCGCCGGCTCCCCACCCCATCTCCCTCCACGTCCCCCGTCGACTGCCCCCACCCCTCCCCCTCCACCCCCACCGCCGACAAACAACCCCCCCTCCCCCTCCATCTCCCACCGCCCCCTCCCCTCCATCTCACCCCGCCTACACCCTCTCCCTCCCCCTCCGTTTATCCCCACAGAACCACCGCCCCCCCTCCCCTCCATCTCACCCGCCTACCCCTCTCCCTCCCCCTCCGTTTACCGCCGCAGAACCACATCCCCCCTCCCCTCCATCTCACCCCGCCTACCCCTCTCCCTCCCCCTCCGTTTACCCCCGCCCCTCCATCTCATCTCGCCCACCGCCCCCTCCCCTCCATCTCACCCCGCCTAACCCCTCTCCCTCCCCCTCGGTTTACCCCCGCAGATACACACACCCCTCCCCCTCCACCCCCCACCGCTGCCTACCCCCTCCCCTTCCCCCTCCACCCACCCACGCAGGCAGCACCCCCCCTCTCCCTCAACTCCCTACCGCCAGTCACTCCCTCCCCCTTCCCCTCCCTCGTCCCCCGCCGATAAAAAACTCCCTCTCCCCCTCCATCTCCCCCGCCGTCTACCACCCCCCCTCCCCCTCCATCTCCCCCCGCCGGTCACCCCACCCTTCCCCTCCAATCCTTACCTCCCGCGAGAAACCCCCTCCCCTTCCCCCTCCACAAGCCAACGCAGGCAGCACCCCCCCTCTCCCTCAACTCCCCACCACCAGTCACTCCCTCCCCCTTCCCCTCCCTCTTCCCCCGCCGATAGCCCCTCCCTCTCCCCCTCCATCTCCCCCGCCGTCTACCACCACCCTCCCCCTCCATCTCCCCCCGCCGACCACCCCCACCCTTCCCTCCAATCCCCCCGCGAGCAACCCCCTTTCCCCTCCCCCTCCAACCCCCACCGCCGACACACCCCCCCTCCCCCTCCATCTTCCCCTGCCGGTAACCCCACCCTCCCCCTCCCCCCCTCCAAGCCTTCCGCGAGCAACCCCCTCCCCCTCCATCTCCCCCCACCGACAGCCTCCTTCTCCCCCTCCATCTCCCCCAACAGACGAGAGCTCCCTTCCCCTCCCCCTCCACCCTCCCACCGCCGACACACACCTCCTCCCTTCCCCTCCAATCCCCGCGAGTAAAACCCACCCCCCTCCCCCTCCAATCCCCGCGAGTACAACCCACTCCCCCTCCCCCTCCACTTCCGCCATCGGCACCCACCCCCCCCCCCCTCCCCCTCCACTCACCCCGCCAATCGCACCCAACCACCCCTCCCCCTCCAGTCACCACCACCAATAGCACCCACCCCCTCCCCCTCCACTCCCCACCGCCATCAGCACCCACCCCCTCCCCCTCCACTCCCCACCGCCATCAGCACCCACCCCCTCCCACTCCGCTCCCCACCGCCATCAGCACCCACCCCCTCCCCCTCCGCTCCCCACCGCCAGCAACCCCCTCCTCCTCCCCCTCAATTCCCCTGCCGAACACACCTTTCCCTCCACCTTTCCCCGCATAACACCCCCCCACCCCTCCTCCTCCACCTTGCCCACCCTCAGTACGACACCTTGTAATCCATCCAGGGACTTACATTGCCCCTCGCTCAACATCTTATCCACATTTCCATCCATGGTCGATCCCTCCGCGCCGGAAGATATTTCGGAACACACGCAGTCGGCACACCAGTTTGCCGGCATCAACTACCAGGTCCCAACATTGCCTGTACCCATTAACCCAACACAGGATGCATCGCCTTCCGCTCCTCCTCCTGCCCTTCTTACTATTCCTACTTATTCCATCCAATCTGAATCCACCGATATGTATTCTCCACCTTCCCTCCCTCGCCCTCCTTCTCCTTCTCCTTCTGCTTCTCTTAACTCGCAACCAAACTCGCCTACAGGAGATTATATGTGCCTCTTTCTTCCGCCTGATTTAAATCTGCAGATCCATCTTCATTTATCCCTCCCAACCATTGCACTTCGTCAGATGTTTTCTGTCGAATATCTTCAGCAGGCGGGTCTCTGGGGCTTGGCCAACGTTTTCTTCAATCCTATCTCCAATTATACTGAGGTCTATGAAGCTCTCCGTCTCTTTCCTACTTTTCGCACAGGCACTCTCTCCATTCCCAATCTTGCCGCCAGTATCGGCTCCTCCCAAATCCAGTTCAGTAGTCCTCCCTTCTTATATTCTGGATTGTCAGCATCTGCCACAATTGCCTTTTGTACAGATCAATTTCAAAATAATGCCCGCTTTTCCCTCCTCATGACCACCATTCTCAATGCATTCATTTTTTTCTTTTTACTGCGTAGTCCCACATCTTCACTCCCCTGGTCAGATATTCGCATTGCCGATCCTCTTTTTTGCTTCCTACATAGCCGTCCATACCCTTACGCCGCCCTCATCTATAGTTCCTTAACTTTGCGATCCCGTCACTTCGCGAAGCTATCACTCAGGGCTCTCATGCATTTTCCATCTATTCTGCACCATTCCTCGCTTGGATATATCAAATTCCAGCGCACTCTACCAATAATCTGGCTATTCTCCCTCCCAACCATGTTAGCCACCCACCTAGCCATCCCGGGCTCCCTTCCACATCCCAATCTCCTCCCTCCCCTCCGATCTCAATTGACTCAGCTTTCGCTTCCACACCAACATCCGCCCCCCCTCATATCACCTCCCTTACTACACAATCTTCTTCGCATATCCTTCTAGCATCTACCACTACTACATCCATTCCTACACCTAACGTTGTTCCTAGACCTTCTCCCTCATCAACTTTCAGGCCGCTCGTTCAAACGCAGCTCAACCCCCACAACCCCACCTGTACGCCCCCTCGTCCTCCGGTTTCCAATTCACACCCTATCAGTGATGTTCCCCTCATCCAACCCCTTCCCTCGAACATTCATACCCAACCCAATCCCCCTACCGCTAAAAACCCTATTCCCATTCCGCCTGACCCCCCTGCTCCGCCATTTGACCTTCCATCGACCCCTTCCTTTTTACAATTACTCCGCGATGCAAGTGCAGTTGCTCTTGGCAGTGCTCATGCCTCCCAGGTGTCCTTGGATTGTGTCTCGGTAGCAGCTTCTGTTCATCAGCAGTATATCTCTACAATCGACAACATCAATCGAATGGCAACTTCTCAATGGCAATCGCTCAATGAAACGGCTCGATTGCTCAAAGAAGAGAGAGATCATTATCGAGATATGGCCGACTCTGCGTTGAAGGCCTTAGAAGATCTTCAAAATCGCTCTACCTTAGGGCTATGTGCTAATGCTGCGTGCCATCGTATCAAACGCGAACGGGACAACCTAAGGCAGTGCCTTAGTTCTCTCCAGCATTTGATTGAACAAGCTTCTGCTCCTCTGCCCTCCTCTCCACAACCACCACCTTCTCAATAATTTGCTCTCCCCCTTCTCAATAAATTGCTATTAGCTTCAGCTTCCATTATAGAATTGCAAATAAACATCTCATCCTTCTGATTTTATCATGATCCGGGTTAATAACTTCTTGTAGCGTGTTTTATCGGTTTTTCTTGCTTAAACAATAAGAGCACTCTTTATCTCTTTTCCTGCCTCAGTCCTCTCTGTGTTTCTTTCTTCTATTGTTCCACTCTGTTCTTGAGTTCTCCCTGTTTCGTGTTGTTGTTGTCTCTCCGGGACGGAGAGCACATTAGGTGGTGGGTATCTGTTGAGCCCTGGCAGGTTGAAACCAGCAAAGTCAAGGTCACAATTATGCATAAGCAAGAATGAAGTGGTAAAAATTAAAGGGTCAAAGTGCACAGGTAGTGCACCTTCAATTGTTCATATAAAGGGTAATTTTTTATTGTTCACAGACAAGAGGTATTGCAGAAGTAATTTTGCTAATTCCCTTAAGGTCAAAGGGTGTTCAAAGTAATCGGGAAGGTCCAGGGGAACCCCTCTTTGGTGCAAAAGTGACAAATTAAAAGGAAAAGGTAAAGTACGTGAAGCGGCCATGTATGCACATGTGGAAATATGGCCGCCCAATCAAAATTTTGCTTTTTGGTCTAAAGTCACTACAGGACAAAGGAGCGAGTCGTTGGCCGCCACCTGAAAAGACAATCTTGGGACATCAAAGGAAGCCCAAGAGTCTATTGCAGTTAGAGGTCACGGGACCGACGCATTCAAAGAGGAAGGCAAAGGTTATTCTTGATATACACACATTGAGAGTAAGCAAGGGGAGTCCAGGTAGAAGCAAGAAGAGAGGTGAAGAGTCACCAGTGTGCGACAACACAGAGAGTTGGAAGTGAAGAGTGCAAGAAGAGTGGAAAAGGAAGTGTGCAGAGAAGGCGAAGCTAGACTCCAAGGGCCACAAGGTCTATTCGTTGTGTGCGTGCCGAGAAAGTATTCATTCCTCAGCTTGGTGGAAGCTTAGTGCAAGGTGTGCACAAGGGTAAGCATGAACCAAGTAGAGGACTGGTGCAGAAGAGGCCGCCCACTAGAAGACTTTGAGATAATTAATCTTTTGTAACTGAGCATTCTCTGTAGTTGTGTCCCGAAGATTGACTTGGATTGTGTTTAGACATTGTAATTGTTTTACTGTAATCAAAGCTCAAGATTTCAAGGTGTGCAGAAGTTTTCAAGGTTATTTCCTCTTTTATTCTCTTCTTTTTCTCCTACAAACCCTCAACTCCTTCTTGTCCAAGAATCCCCCCCCAACAATGATCGTCTTGTTATTTTTGCCTAAGGGTTGAGTTTATCTTCTTTTGTTCTTTGTGCTCAGTTCTTATTCTTTTCTCTACTTGGCTTATTTTTTGAGACCTTTTGCATGGTGGGTAGCCTAGGCCTTTGTGCATGTAAGAGGTCTTTGGGAACCCACATGTATAATCGCCCTCGTTCAGCTGCAGCTAATTTTTTTGGTACCCAAATTTGACGTCGGAGGCCTTTTCGTTGAGCTGGTCGTGGTGGTTTGGTTCTTGTCTTCACATGGTTAGCTTGCCTGGCTGGGAATTGTGTTAGCAAGGCTGGTGGTTTCTCTCCTTTTCATACCCAAATTTGCTTCGTGCACGGAACTACTTTCTTCTTGAAATCAGTTTGTCTATTTGATATAGTGGTTGTTATGTACTCATTTGCTTGCCTTTTTGGTTGAGTTGTGGTGACGACATTAGTCTTTGCACAAGAGGAGGAGTTCACTTGTCTTTGAGCCAGTTCTTCCATGATTGAGTTCTTCTGGGACACAGAGCTTTTGACACATACAACATCTTTTTTGCTAAGATTAGCCCTAGAAGAACTAAGAGAATGTGTGACATCTGGATTTGTCAGCATGCAATTCTCTAATTCTACTGTGATGCATTGTTCATATACCCAAACTTGAAGAAGTTGACTCCTTAAGTTCAAGTTGACTGTATGGTCGTAAATCCAATCTTGACCCAAGACAAGTGGCTCTGTAAGGTCCTCATCATGACACACTAGCATTTTGACTTTCATTGGAACATCTTAAAGGTAGATGGGAAGTTCCACCTCGCCCAAACAAGGGGTTTCCACACCTCCCAATCCTATGAGATATGCTTCTATGGGCTTGATGTCCAAGTGTAGGTCTTGGTTGGCCACATTCATAATCAGTCTTGCCAATACCAGTCTTGGGAGCTCAAGGAGTCGTGACCGCCAAGTAAGTACTCTTCAAGTTCCAGTTCTAGTTCTTGTCTTGTTCCTTGTTCTAGTCTAGTTCTTGGACATCCTATCTTTTCCTCTTGTAATCTCGTAGTACGAGATCCTGTCGAGTTCTTTCTTGTATCCAGTTCATCTCCCAGAAGGGAGTTCTTGTAATCCAGATATCTTGCCTTATACTTACGATCCCGGGTTGTGGGATCTCCTCTATCATCTCTAGTCTAGTTTTCCATACTTATTGGTCCCGGGTTGTGGGACGTCTTGTATCGATTCCATCTTCTTGTATTATTTTCCCTACGTGGGTGTTCTTGTTATCATAAGTGTATTTCCGAGATCTTGTCTACTGTAGTCAGAGAGCACAATCTAGTGCTCCCCTGACATTTTGGCGAGACTAGCTTCCATCCAAGACCAGTCATCATGGAGAATGCTTATGAACAGATTGTAGCATCACTTCAGAGTCTCCAGCAACAAGTCGAAGACCTAACTCATCGACAGACACAAATTCCAATCCAGGGCATGTAAGTGCACTCCTCTAAGAAATACAAGAACGAATCAGGGGTCTTTAGACAAATCAAGGGAGTATGCAAGTAAATCAATGACCTAGTACATCCTTCATGAGAGAACCCAAGATCTGCATGCGAGAAAAGTTTGATGGTGATCGCACAAAGTTCCGAGGATTCTTGCAACAAGTCAAATTGTACATCCGTATGCAGCCTGATAGATACCCTAATGATGCATCCAAGGTCGGCTTTATTGGAACCTTGCTCTATGGTCAAGCATTATCATGGTTTGCCCCGATCTTGGAGAAGGATATGGCCGTACTTCATGACTATGAGGGTTTTCTTGGAGAGCTCATCGCCACATTTGGAGATGCTGACACGAGTCGAGTGGCAGAAACAAAACTTCGGAAGCTACGTCAAGGTAACCGCCCTGCCTCTACCTATGCATCAGAATTTAGGCAGTTGATATGTGACCTCACTTGGCACGAAGATTATTTTATAAGCCAATTTAGATGGGGCTTAAGAGATGATGTGAAGGACCTTCTACTTACGATGCCAGAGGTGAAGACATTGAATGAATACATCAACCAAGCTATTCAATGTGATAACCGCCTTTTTGAAAGGAAACAAGAAAAACAAGTAGAAGGAAGACCTCGCCAATGGAAACCTTTCCAGCTCACTCCTAGAGATGAATCTATGCCCGAACCTATGCAGATAGATGTATCTCAGTTCCAACCTCTAACACCACAAGAGAAACAAAAAAAGAGGGATAACAAGTTATGACTGTATTGTGGAAACCCTGGCCTTATTGTAGTTAATTGTCCCAACAAGAGAACGAACTCCAAAGTCGCAGCCACCCTTGTAGAGTAGGGAAACGAGGAAGTCCAGTTGTAAAAGCGACTGTACAGTCGGACCATGATATAACAAAGGGTCTCATAATTCCAACCACACCCGTAGAAACATGCCTTGCCCCTGTCAAGTTAATCATGTCTGAGAAGACCCTTTCCCTTATAGCTCTCGTAGATTCAGGAGCCTCCTCATGTTTCATTGATGAAGGACTCATTAAGAAACATGGAATTCCAGTACTTCAGAAGAAGAGACCAATAGTAGCTGAAGTAGTAGATGGACGACCTCTAGCATCAGGGAATATAACCATGGAAACCATACCACTAAGAGCACACTTTGGTGACCATGATTCACACATATGTTTCAATGTAATATCGAGTCCAGTAAACATGGTTATCATCGGAATGACGTGGTTAAAGAAGCATAATCCAGAAATTAATTGTGAGAATAATAAAATAACCCGTCGAGATATCCAGAAGAACCCAAAATATGTTGGAGCCAAAGCCTTCATACATGCAATAAGGAAGGAACCGACATATATGATCTATGCCATACCAACTCAAGAGCCCAAGAAAGATGATTCAATGAAGCTACCTGACCAATACCAAGGGTTTGAAGATGTCTTTGAAAAAAAGAATGCAGATATGCTCCCGGAACATAGACCTTATGATTGTACCATAGAACTTCAAGAGGGAGCACAACCACCCTTCGGGCCAATCTATAGACTATCCCCAGAGGAACTTCAAGAATTACGTAAGAATATTGATGAGAATCTAGCCAAGGGGTTTATCAAACACTCAAAATCCCCTGCTGGAGCCCCTATCCTATTTGTAAAGAAGAAGGATGGAACTCTTCGAATGTGTGTGGACTATCATGGTCTGAATAAAGTCATAATAAAGAACAGATATCCTCTACCACTTATATCAAAGCTCTTGGAATGCCTCGAAAAAGCAAAGTTCTTCACTAAGATTGACCTTCGAGGAGCATACAATCTTGTCATGATCAGAGAAGGAGACGAATGGAAGACAGCATTCTGAACAAGGTATGGACACTTTGAATATGTAGTTATGCCATTCGGTCTCACCAATGCTCCAGTAGTCTTTCAACATATGATGAATAATATCTTTCGAGAGCATTTAGATGATTTTGTGGTAATATATCTGGATGATATCTTGATATTCTCCAAAAATCTAGAAGATCATGAATGTCATGTGAAGATAGTCCTAGAGAAACTAAGAGAAAAAGGGTTATGTGCAAAATTGGAGAAGTGCTATTTCCATCAGACAGAAGTAGAGTTTTTAGGGTACATTGTATCAGAGAAAGGAATCTTTATGGACCCTAAGAAGATGGAGACAATCCTTGATTGGCAACCAGCTTCATGTGTTCGAGATGTACAATGTTTTCTAGGGTTTGCCAATTTTTATAGGATATTCGTTAGAGATTACTCCAAGATTGTGACACCTCTTACCAAGCTTACAGGAAACTCAAAATTTTCATGGAACGAAGAAGCAGAAAAAGCCTTTCAGAAGTTGAAATCAGCATTCACCACTGCCCCAATTCTAGTTCATCCTGATTCAAGCAAGCCCTTCTTCCTAGAGACAGATGCATCAGATTTTGCCCTAGGGGCCATTCTTTCCCAATATGGAGATGATGGACACCTACATCCAATTGCATATCATTCAAGAGAATTTTCTCCTCCATAAATTAATTATGAAATTCATGACAAAGAGCTTCTTGCCACAGTGGATGCCTTTGATACGTGGCGCCACCATCTAGAAGGAGCAGCTCATAAAGTTATCGTGTATACAGACCACAAGAACCTAGAATATTTTATGACCACCCGCATCCTCAACAGAAGGCAATCTCAATGGAGTAACGTCTTGTCTAGGTTCGACTTTTTCATCACATATCGTCCAGGACGACAACAGTGTCAGTCAGATGCCTTGTCATTAACAGCTATCTCATCCACCCATTCTGAAGATTCAGCCTTGAATCATTTGATTCGTGAGAATCTACCACAAGATGAATTATTTTGTAATGTTAAGCAAAAAACTCAAGAAGGAAAAGTCCAAGAAGTAAATGAATTCCAGGAAAAGGACGGGTTACTATTCTATAAGAACCTATTATATGTCCCTCCAAGAAAGCCCAAGATCCAAGTACTTCAACGACGTCATGATAACCGTGCAGCAGGACATTTTGGAGTAAATAAAACAATAGAACTCATATCCAGGGATTTGGTGGCCTCAAATGTGGAAGGAAGTCAAAGAATATATCCGAACCTGTGACACTTGCAATAGATCTAAGGTACCACAACATAAGCCTCATGGCCTCTTGCAACCTTTACCTATTCCAGAAAGGCCATGGGCTTCATTATCTATGGATTTCATCACAGATCTACCAAAGTCAGATAAGTATGATGTCATTCTTGTTATTGTGGATAGATTCACAAAGATGGCACACTTCATTCCAACTACAAAGGCAATCGCAGGTGCATCCACTGCTAGACTCTTTCTCAGATACATCTTTAGGCTTCATGGATTACCTCATGATATTTTCAGTGATCAAGGTCCACAGTTCATATCCAGCTTTTGGAACAGTCTTTGCAAGCTCCTTGGTGTTCAAGTTAAACCATCTACAACAAATCATCCACAGACTGATGGACAAACAGAACGGGTGAATCAAGTCCTAGAGCAATATCTCCGTTGCACTAGCAACTATCACCAAAATGATTGGTTTGAGTTGTTACCCTTTGTAGAGTTTGCCTATAACAATAGTGTCCATGCATCTACTAAGCAAACTCCCTTCTTTGCAAACTATGGACAACATCCAAGGATGGATATACAACTCTCAAATCATGTCAAGAACCCAGCTGCCAGAGACAAGGCCCAGTACCTGATGGACATTCATAACGAACTCAAGGAAGAGATCCATAAAGCTCAACAACAATATAAGTACTATGCAGATCAACATCGTGTCCAAAATCCATCGTATCAAATTGGGGATAAAGTATGGTTACTCAGAAACAATTTGCAAACTTCAAGGCCTTGTGCAAAGTTAGATCATCAAAGATTTGGTCCATTTACCAACTTGGCCAAGATTAATCCAGTCACCTTCAAGCTTCAACTACCAAGTACCATGAGAATACATCCAGTTTTCCATGTATCCATGTTGGAACCATATGAGATTTCACCATTGAGGGGGGAGAGACCTAGTCCTTCACCACCTATTGAGATTGATGATCATGAAGAATTTGAAGTTGAGCATGTCCTAGATTCGAGAATATCCCGAGGAAGATTAGAGTACCTTATTCATTGGAAAGGGTATGACATCAGTGATCGTACTTGGGAACCTACAGAAAACCTTCAAAGAGCACCAATCAAGGTTCGAGAATTCCATAAGAAAAATCCAATGAAGCTGAGACCAGAGAACGTGACCGCTCCTCGTGGAACTCGTCGCTTGAGGGGGAGATAATGTCATGGACAAAGGAAACTCTCAGATTCCATGTGAATCCTATATCTCATTATTGGTTCAGAATTTGGGGAAATTAATACTTCCATTGCGTCTGGAACGTGCCAAAACCCTAAGATCGACTGTCTTCTTGCTTGATTCTGACATCGAGAGACCATGCTACGAATTGATGATATCATCGATGACATCATCAGTTCGTAACCGCCCTAAAACCGCCCTTGGAAAACGTATATAAGGAGGGGTTGGCCACATTCATAATCAGTCTTGCAAATACCAGTCTTGGGAGCTCAAGGAGTCGTGACCGCCAAGTAAGTACTCTTCAAGTTCCAGTTCTAGTTCTTGTCGTGTTCCTTGTTCTAGTCTAGTTCTTGGACATCCTATCTTGTCCACTTGTAATCTCATAGTACGAGATCCTGTCAAGTTCTTTCTTGTATCCAATTCATCTCCCAGAAGGGAGTTTTGGTAATCCAGATATCTTGCCTCATACTTATGATCCCGGGTTGTGGGATCTTCTGTATCATCTCTAGTCCAGTTTTCCATACATATTGGTCCTCGGTTGTGGGACATCTTGTATCAGTTCCATCTTCTTGTATTATTTTCCCTATGTGGGTGTTCTTGTAATCATAAGTGTATTTCCGAGATCTTGTCTATTGTAGTCAGAGAGCACAATCTAGTGCTCCCGTGACATAATGTATTCTGCATGGGAATTTCTAGCTGGGGGGTTAATAGGACCAACAAAGTCTATACCCCACTTTGAGAATGCACGTCCTCCCATCATTGGCCTCAAAGGCATCTCATCTTTTCTAATTGGATATTGCGTACATTGGCATGTGTCGCATTTCTTCACATAGGTATGTGCATCCATATGAAGAGTGCGCCACCAAAGTCCAGAAAATAAAATGGTCTTGATTACTTTGTCAGGCCCAAAGTGCCCACCTACTACACCACTATGTGTAGTTTCTAAGACTTTCAAGTAATCTGATTCATGAATGCACAATCTTAGGTACCCATCTTTGCCCCTCCGATATAGGTTGTCTCCTACTAAGGCATAGTCTTGAGCCTCTTGCTCCATGCTCTGTTTTCTTGCTAGACCAGCCTCATTGGGTAATGTTCCCGATCTCATGAATTCTACCAATGGAGTGCTCCATTCTGGAGGTAATGATACCTGATAAAGAGTTGCATGCTACACTGGTGGTCTCTCCTGGCACACTGGACAATTCTTGATCCTCTCATTTATTGCTTTGTCCATGCTAGGCCAATACACTCCTAAACGTTTTAGATTCTGCAATGTTCGTTGTTTAGAATAGTGACTTCCTAGCAATCCTTCATGGGCTTGTTGCAACCAACTGCTATGTTCATCGTCCTCAACACAACAAGCTAATATTCCCTCTATATCTTGTTTGTACATGCTTCCTGCCAGTATTTGATATCTTTGTGATTTTACAATTTCCTCTTTGTTTGTTTTTACGTTCTTATTTGCTGGTCCGAAGGTTAGGACGGGTACCAACTTATTTGCCCATTTAGGAACAACTTCTAATTGCTTTGGTTGTGTAACCTTGATAGGTGATCGGAAGATAAGTGTTACCTTCTTCACCCTCATGCATGTCTCCTATTTTATCGAGAGGTATCTCTGGAACTTTTTGCTTAGAGCTTCCTTTTGGCATATTGGAATCAAGTTCTGGAACTTGATCCTTCGCATGTTTCCATAGCTCTGGTTTTGCTTTGAGCAGCTCTTCTATAGTGAGATGACATTGAACCTTAGTGTTCTTCACGACGTCAGTGTTTCTTGGAACCATTGAGTCCTCATTTCTTACCAAGATTGTGGGAGCTCTGATCTGGAGAGATTCAGATTCCCATGGGCGTGTGAATTGTGGCAACTCTTGTAAAGAATTAGATTCAAAATCTAATCTTTCATCTTCATGTTGCTCTGTTTGGTCTCCATAGATAGATGGAATGACTTGGGGAAATTGATCATGAAGATCATCGACCTCAGGAATAGGAGGGGGATTACCCTTCTCATTGGCCCATTTTTCTTCTTGTATTTCCTGCAAGAACTCTTGAGAGTACTCTTGTATTGAAAGAGATGCTCCCTCATCCATGGAATCAGGAACATAGGTTTTCATTTGTGATGAAATCTCTCTTTCAACAACCAATTGAGCTTGTGGAGGTAAAGGAACTTGCGGCTCATTTACCAACTGCTCTAATCTTTCTAGTAAGCCCTGGAAATGCAAATCCGGTTTGACAGAGTTTGTCTGATTGAATGATTGATTGGTCTCAAGCATAGCCTGAGCTAGCTCTACCATTTTCATGAGCTAAATCTTGTCTAGGTTTGCAGCTATTGGCCCTTCTTGAAGTCGAGCCTGGTAGGCCTTGAACATCATGTCCAAGCCTTCTAGGGTTGGATCTGCAAGAACAGACCCTGGTTGTGGTTTATTTACAATGAGTGGTGGGGTGGGGTGAGGTGGAGTGGATGGAGCTTTGGCATGCGAGGGGCTTTGAGATGCAATGTCTTCTATTTTTGTTTTTGCATCTTTTAGGCTTTCTTCTAGTTCAGATAGCTTTTTATTCCACTTACGATTGGCCTTCTCTCTAGTATCCTTCCACGTTCTTGTTTTCCTCTTACTAGGCTCTCCTGATTCACTTGACTCTGATTGTTCAGCCGGCTTACCCTGGTTCAATGCTTGTGCCCTAGTGACTACCTATATAGGAGCCACATTACTGCTACTTGAACTTGAATCTTCCACTGAACCTACCACATTGATGGGTGTAACCTTGGGAGCACTAGAGGGATTCCTAGGACACTCTCTTGGAAGATGTTCCTTGCCGCACTCAGGACAAAATCCTTGTATTGTGATGTTTTGTCTGGTTCTGATATACTCCAATTGTGTTTTATAGGGGCCTTTTGGTGTTTGTAAATAAGCAGTGCCTGAACTACGTGTGGGTCTTTCCGGGCTAAAAGACATTTCTGAATCACTTGTGTCGGAACTTAGTGTGTAGGGATACCCACTTAGTTGTTGTGCAAAAGTCTTAGCTGTATGGTTGACACTAGCCTCAGATGATCTAATGCTTTGTCTATCCTTGCCTAAGTGTCTACCAGATCTTACGTTCATAAGCCTTGTCTTCTGGTCCCAAAGTTCTCTTATATTGCTCAAAATCCTTTGGAAATCCTTGGTTTTCTAGTTTCCCTAAGGGTCAACTTCAAATTAACCTATCTAGTACTCCCCACGAGCTTTCCAACGAACCCAAAATCACAGCAAACGGATTTCGTATGAGAAAGTTATGCCAGTTCAGGGTTTTGGGGGTTAAAACAGGGAAACAAGATCTCTCTGGGAGCTCGAAACAGGCAATACGATACCAGATTTTCCACGATACGCGATACCACTGTAGATGATACCACCTTATACGATACAATACCACCAAGGCGATACCAACTTCCATGATACGATACTAGGCTATAAACGATACGATACCACTTGACCTCACGCTACGATACCAGAATTAGACGATACGATACTAAAGTAAGTCACCATACGATACTAACTCTTTGAGCGATACGATACCAAAGCAAGAGACGATACGATACCAAGTTGGCGATACGATGCCAAGTGGGACAATGATACGATACCACACCAACCACGATACGATACCACACCAACCACGATACGATACTGCAAGATGCACGATACGATACCAGGTGGACCACGATACGATATCACCGGGGTGACCGCGATCGCGATACCAAAATTAGAGGCAATACGATACCAACTTGGCCGACGATACGATACCGCTTGGTCGACGATACGATACCGGGACCGACACGATACGATACCACCGGGATGAGTGCGATCGCGATACCAACACTTGGCGATATGATACCAGAATGGTATCGCGATACCTCAAGTGGGTATACACGATACGATACCTCGACAAGTATCGCGATACACAGGAGTTCTGGTATCGCGATACCAAAACTCAACCGGACACAATACTTGGAGATTTTTAAGCCCAAATTCAAAAATTTTTGCAAATATGAGTACCTTGTGTCCTCCTTGTCACTCCTATGTGCCTCTAGATGCAAAATCTACCTCCAAACTGGCGATACCACCTGCGCAATACCAAATGCAGTCCTTATCACTCCGCGATACTGTCACTCAGATTTTTTACGTTTGAGGTGGATTTCTAGGCTATTTCTTCAGCGTTTCAGCTCTAAACACCCTCTGCGCTTCTTCCTCACAGCCGCAAGTGAAAAACGAGGTGAAGATACAGTCGAAAATGGAAAAAATCAGAGAATACGATGAGGGTAGAAGATGGTGATGATGATGAAGATGAAGAAGAAGAAAAACTCAAAAACTGAACTGAAAATGGTGATTTTTTTTCCTTCCAACATCGCTACTCTACGTCTTATAGTCACACGCTCATCCTCCAAGCTCTCTCCTCGGCAACGGCGCCAAATTTGGTGTCACTCTAGCACAATGGCAAGTACCAACGTGAGGAGATACACCTCCTAAATGTCAATCCATGGAGACGTGAGGACTAGTATGAAGACTATGAGCAAGTGATGGCACAAGTGCGTGAGTGAAAGCACACAAGCATGCACACACATACACACACGCGCACAAAGTAAGAGCAAAGAGTGGAACAATGGAAGGACTTCGATTGCAAAAGAGCTCTCTTACAAAGCTGAAATCTACAACAAGCTAACCTCAAAAATGAGCTCTCCAGCCCTTTTTATAGTTTTTTGAGTGGTTTTGGCCCTATCCAGACCTACTGTCCGGCCTACTTAAAAAAATAGGTTTCAGGGCTTATTTGGGGGCTCAAACGGAGTCTAAAAATTATGAAAATTAGCAGGATGATAGTTCTAATACTCCTCAAGCTTGAGGACTCCTCGGCTTGAACAAAATGGAGTTGCAAAAATGGAAAATGGTATCTACAATGGTTTTTAGTGATAAAAATCACTATTTTTATAGGGATTTCTTCTGAAAATTTGAGAGGTGCTTCTTGGAGCTCCCTACTTGCTCCTTCTTCATGTGTGTCCACTTCCTTGATGCGCTTCCATGCTTTGTCTTTGACCTTGAGCTTCAACAGTGGTTGAAAGCTTACCAGGCCCGGATCACAATCGGACCCAACATAGAGCAACACGAGAAACTTTACCCACATGGGGAATTAGAAAAGGAGAGACTTTCCATATGTAAAAAGCTCATAGAGGTAGCTCATGACACTCTAGAAAAGACTATCCCTGTCCTACCAAAGACAAGAATATTTGAAAATCAATACAATGATTGTTTTAAAGAAAATGACCAGAAACCAAAAGAAAAGGATAATAAAGAAGAACTATTGAACACCCACGACAAATCAATATCCATAGACCTTGATTTAGAGGCTGATTGTCCAAGAGAGTTGTGGACTAGAATGCAAGAAGACCAATGGAAAAATAATGGAAATGCAAAACCTCCTTTTGAGGAATCAGATGTGGAAGACAATCAGCCAATGACAAATTTGGAAGAAATATATAAAGAAGTCTCCATGCTAGACCGAAATAGGGAGGAGGCATGTTGAAGAAACACTCACGAATTTGACAAACAGACATGCATAAAAGAAAAAAGAAAAAGAGAAGCAGAATCAAAGAAAATCAAAAGCCTTAGTGGAGGGACAAATCCACGACCGTTATGTACAGTACAGAATCTCCCAGGATCAGAGTTCGTTACACCGAATCAAATTGTACATAGAGAGAACGTGCATAGGAATAATAGAAGGGAAGTGCGAACAAGAACGTGCCTGAGAAGAGCGCGCAATATAAATAAGAGCACAAATAGAAGAGACAGAGAGCTTTTAGTTATGATTAGAAGAAGAGGCCAGAGATCGCGTATGTAGAAGAAGACGCCAGAGATCGTGTATGTAAATATGAATAACAGAAACCTGAAATGTCGGGTATTCATCTGAGAGAGATGGTAGGAAGAAGCTACTCACTGTAGGAGAGTTTCTGTAGCTTGAACAAGAAGAGGCCAAGCCTATTTGTACACATCTTCTCTAATAGAAAACACATGTTCATGTGGAAATTCGTGTGCACTGTTCGTATGTGAAGAAACCGAAATATTGTCATACTACGGTTAAAATAGTTAACAGTTAAAGTTTTCACAGTAAACGTATTTTTGGTCAGTTACAGTTCTCAGTAAACGAGTAATTTCCAGTAGAAGAACGAAGTAGATCTCGCAGAGTAATGCGAAGTTTTGTATGAGAGATAGCTCATTCTGTAGCTAGACATCTCTACTTTCAGTTGATCAAAGTTTCCGATGGAAAAGATATCTACACACAGTACAAAGCCTGACTGGAAAGAGGTTTTCTGAACTAGTGGAGTTTTTCCTTAAACTTCAGAAAGAGTTCAATAAGTTAAGGAAGTTCACGCATCACTCCCTTACTTCATAAACATTCACTAGAAGTAATTATAATCAGAATTGAAGTTCATTCCGGTACAATTCCGGTACGATTACGGTGTCAGTCTAGTAACAGTCTGGTGAATTTTCGGCACAGTCTTATACGTTGAGCGTCAGAAACTTTGCTAAGCTATTGATTGATTACAGAGGTGTTCTAAATCACTCTAGCTTAGTTCTTCTTGGGCGTGGCGATTTCCGCAGTCTTAAAGGTTCAGCCTTCGTCGCGTCGACAAGAAGTGGTATCAGAGCAAAAGGAGGATACCACACATCCGCAACAGTGGTATCAGAGCAAAAGGAGGATACCACACATCCGCAACAGTGGTATCAGAGCTAGGCATATCTAATCAGAGCAGGCTAGACCCAAGAGCCGAAAGATTCTGAAAAGCAGAAAGGTTCTCAAGGAACAACCGAAAGTGAAGATACAAGAGAAGTCGAAAACTTTCATAAGGAAAGGAGAACGCTGAAGAGATCAACAGCAAACGGTATCAAGAAGTATTCTGAAGTCATCCTCAAGAGTAAAGGTTTGTGAAAGGTAAAACCCTTAACATCATACTCACTGGAAAAATTATGGCAGACCACGTTACTATTGACAAACTAGACAGAGATAATTATCCTGCATGGGTAATGCGCATGGAAGCCTTACTTATGAGTAAGGACTTAATGTATCCGGAGAAGAAAAGAAGCCGATTTTCGAAGATGATAGTCAACCGGAAAAAGAAGAATTAGAAGCCTTGAAGCTATGGTAGAAGAAAGATGCAACGGCAAGAGCCTACATCTATAATACCGTAACAAACCATCTACTACCGCACATTAGAGGTCTGGAGAAAGTGGAGGACATATGGAGTGCGTTGGAAGATCATTTCCAAAATACTACGAAAGCTAGGAAGGCTAGCTTATGGTCCGAATTCACAACGTAGAAGTCGAGTCAAAGCATTAGTGACTATGTTACTAAGATGAAGGATCTAGCAGATAGTCTTGGATCCATAAATGAAGATGTCGAAGATCACAGATTGATAGCGCAACTGCTAACAGGTTTGAGAGGAGATGAAAGGTGGAAACCTTTCGTACTTTCAACTGAACTTTCTTTGAATCATTTCGTGCTAGATTTAAATCAGTTGCTTGGTTTGATGCTCACATATGAGCAAGACCTGAGAGGAGATGGAGACAAAGGACAAAGTTCAACGATGTACATGAAGAACAAGAAGAAAGACAAAGGTAAACCAAAAGATGAAGAAGAGTCGAGCTCTCAAGCCTATTATGCAAGAGGTAAAGGCAGTGGCAGAGGAAGAGCAAGAGGTTTTGGAAGAGGAAGAAGTAGCCAGAATACCAACAAGAAGGCCTGTTGGATTTGTGGATTAAGTAATCATCTGGCTCATGACTGTTGGCACAATCAACAAGGATCAAATCAAAATCAAAACAGTAATAGCAGAGGCAGAAGCGTAAGATATCAGAGTAATTTTCAAAGAGGAAGACAAAATCAAAGAGGAGGCTATGGTAGAGATGGAGCGAGAAGTTGGGGACAGAATCAATCCTACAACACCACCTACAGCAACTACACAAATGACACGCAGAATGAAAGTCATACATCGTTGATGATGAACTCTATCAGCACATCAGAAAATGAAGACCTAAAGGTATTTTACATTGATTATGGATGCTCTAATCATTTTTTAAGAAATATAGAACTGATGTCAGAACTAGAAAAAGGTAGTTCTAGTCACACTGTTCAAAAAGGTGACAATATGAGACATAGCGTACATTCAATTGGAAAAGTGAAATGCAAGAGTGGAGCAGATTTGCTAACCAATGTTTTGTATGTTCCAACAATACCAAAAAATTTGATCAGCATAGGACAGATAGTTGAGAAAGGTTTTCAGGTCAGATTTACAAACAAAGGAGTATTTGTAGAAGATCCCGAGAATGGATATAATCAGATCGTTTCTGGAAAGAAAGAAGGAAGACTCTTTACTTTAAGAGTACAAGGGAACATTGGCCAAGCGTTGCTCACACATGGAGAAAAGGTAATTACAGAACTTATGGCATAAGAGATTAGGTCATTTCAATGAAAAAGGAATTAAAGCTATGATCGCAAATCAGTCTGTACTGGGAATACCGAACATACAGAATCAACATATGATTCATAAGCGAAGCATGTCAGATGGGAAAATCCCACAGGTTACCTTTCCAGAAGAAAGGATTCAAACATGATGGAATACTCGAGCTTATTCATACAGATGTATGGGGGCCAACGAAAGAAGGATCAATCAGCGGATCGAGGTACTATGTCTTATTCATTGATGATGCAACAAGGTGGATAACTCTTTATGTTTTGAAAGAGAAATCAGAACGTTTGGAGCTTTCAGGCATTTTCATGCATATGCTAAAAGACTTACCGGACGAAAACTTAAAAGACTAAGGTCTGATGGAGGGGGAGAATACTTCTCCCGAGAATTCAATGACTATCTTTGGAACGCAGGTATTAAGAGAGAAATAACCTACAGATATACACCACAACAAAATGGAGTAGCAGAAAGAAGGAACCGAGTTCTAGTTGAATTTGCACGAGCTATGCTAAACGAAAAAGATTGTCCAAATTATCTTTGGGCTGAAGCTGTAAATACAGCTACATACTTGGTAAACAGATTACCATGTACAGCATTAGAAGGAATGACCCCTTATGAAGCTTGGTGGGGAAAGAAGCCAACACTTGATCATTGCAAAGTGTTTGGATCAGTAGCATATGTTTATGTACCATCACAACTGAGACAAAAGCTTGAACCGAAAGCAGAGAAATATGTGTTCGTCGGATATGATGAAAAACAGATGGGTTATAGATTATGGAGTCCTCTAACGAAACAGGTTATTGTTTCTAGAGATGTTACTTTTGATGAACAAAAAGGTTGGTATACAGACCAAAGACATACGGCTGAAGAATCTGAAGAAGAGATAAGAAGAAGAGAGAAAGGAAAATCAATTGTGCAAGTGAACAGAGATGAAGATCATATACAGGCAAGTACGTCCAGGATCGGATCAGGTATGAGAAATGAAGATGAAGAAGTGTATTCAGACACTTATGAAGAACGCGAACCAAGAAGGTCAAGCAGGACTAGAAGACAACCAGAAAGGTATTCATATGATACCTCATACATAACTCAGAAAGATTATGCATATATGGTCAAAGATGATGAAGAACCACAGAGCTATGATGAAGCTAAAGGCAAGAAGCAATGGGAAGAAGCAATGAAAGAAGAAATCAGTGCACTGGAGGAGAACAAGACATGGGAACTTGTTCCGAAACCAAATGGTAAGAAAGTAATCGGAAATAAATGGGTTTTCAAAGTAAAGAAATTTGCAGATGGAAGGATAGTGAGACACAAAGCAAGGCTGGTGGTCAAAGGCTATGCCCAGACGCATGGCATAGATTATGATGAGACGTTTAGTCCGGTGGCAAGAATATCAACCATAAGGACAGTAATTGCTATAGCTGCATCGAAAGGATGGAAGCTAAGTCAGCTAGATATAAAGAACGCATTTCTGAATGGATACATTTCTGATGAAGTGTACATGGAACAACCTGCAGGGTTCGAAAGTTTCAGATACCCAAACTTTGTCTGCAGATTAAGAAAAGCACTTTATGGACTGAAGCAAGCTCCAAGAGCTTGGAATTACAGACTTGTGAAATATCTCAATGAACTTGGATACCAAAGTTCGAAGGCAGACGCAAGTCTACTCATAAAGAGAACAGAAGAAGGAATGATCTACATTTGTATTTATGTAGACGACTTAATAATCACAGGAACCTCAGATGAAGGGATTACAGAAGTAAAGAAACTACTCGAAAGAGAATTCAAGATCAGTAACCTAGGGAAGTTATCATATTTCTTAGGAATGGAAATCACATACACAGATCATGGTGTATATGTCTCACAAGAAAGGTATCTCCTAAACTTATTGAAGAAGTTTAATATGGAGAATTGCAGAGAAGCTTCAACACCGCTTGAAGTAAATCACAAACTCAGCAGATACAGTGGTGCAGAGTTTAAAGATATGAAGAGATATCAGTCATTAGTAGGAAGTTTAATTTATGCTACGCTAACAAGACCAGATCTTAGTTATGCAGTAGGAGTTCTCTCACAATTCATGCATTGTCCGACAGATCAACATTGGGTTGCAGGACAAAGAGTTCTTAGATACATCAAAAGAACTATAAAAGAAGGATTATATTATCCTTTTACGTCAGATATAAAGCTGAAAGCATACAGTGACTCAGACTGGGCTGGAAGTCAAGATGACAGAAGATCAACACACGGGTATATGATATACCTAGGAGATAAGCTGGTAAGCTGGTGTTCAAAGAAGCAACACACAGTAGCGCTATCGTCAACAGAAGCCGAATACAAAGGACTCGTAGAAGCAGCTAAAGAAATAATATGGATGTAGAGCTTGTTCAAAAGCATGGGTATTGATCAAGGTGTACCTATCATACATGGAGATAATATGAGCTCGTTGTATCTTGCAGCAAACCCAGTATTTCATACAAGAACAAAGCACATAGAGATTCAGTATCATTTCCTGAGGGAAAAGGTAATGGAGAAAGAAATAGAAATAGTATACACTCCGATAAAAGATCAGATTGCAGACATTTTGACAAAGAGCTTGGATGGAATGAAGACAAACAGATTCAAAGAGATGGCAGGTATAAAAGAAAGAAAGATATATGAAAGACCGGAAGATGTCATATTAGTGATTGAGGGGGAGCTGTTGAAGAAACACTCACGAATTTGACAAACAGACATGCATAAAAGAAAAAAGAAAAAGAGAAGCAGAATCAAAGCAAATCAAAAGCCTTAGTGGAGGGACAAATCCACGACCGTTATGTACAGTACAGAATCTCCCAGGATCAGAGTTCGTTACACCGAATCAAATTGTACATAGAGAGAACGTGCATAGGAATAATAGAAGGGAAGTGCGAACAAGAACGTGCCTGAGAAGAGCGCGCAGTATAAATAAGAGCACAAATAGAAGAGACAGAGAGCTTTTAGTTATGATTAGAAGAAGACGCCAGAGATCGCGTATGTAGAAGAAGACGCCAAAGATCGTGTATGTAAATATGAATAACAGAAACCTGAAATGTCGGGTATTCATCTGAGAGAGATGGTAGGAAGAAGCTACTCACTGTAGGAGAGTTTCTGTAGCTTGAACAAGAAGAGGCCAAGCCTGTTTGTACACATCTTCTCTAATAGAAAACACATGTTCATGTGGAAATTCGTGTGCACTGTTCGTATGTGAAGAAACCGAAGTATTGTCATACTACAGTTAAAATAGTTAACAGTTAAAGTTTTCACAGTAAACGTATTTTTGGTCAGTTACAATTTCTCAGTAAACGAGTAATTTCCGGTAGAAGAACGAAGTAGATCTCGCAGAGTAATGCAAAGTTTTGTATGAGAGATAGCTCATTCTGTAGCTAGACATCTCTACTTTCAGTCGATCAAAGTTTTCGGTGGAAAAGATATCTACACACAGTACAAAGCCTGATCGGAAAGAGGTTTTCTGAACTAGTGGAGTTTTTCCTTAAACTTCAGAAAGAGTTCAGTAAGTTAAGGAAGTTCACGCATCACTCCCTTACTTCATAAACATTCACTAGAAGTAATTATAATCAAAATTGAAGTTCATTCCGGTACAATTCCGGTACGATTACGGTGTCAGTCTAGTAACAGTCTGGTGAAGTTTCGGCACAGTCTTATACGTTGAGCATCAGAAACTTTGCTAAGCTGTTGATTGATTACAGAGGTGTTCTAAATCACTCTAGCTTAGTTCTTCTTGGGCGTGGCAATTTCCGCAGGCTTAAAGGTTCAGCCTTCGTCGTGTCGACAAGAAGTGGTATCAGAGCAAAAGGAGGAGACCACACATCCGCAACAAGGCACATAGCATTTCTACCCTACCAAACTACATGGGAGAATATGAGAAAGAATCCATAATCTTATGTACTCCCACAGTACGAGGAAAGGAAAAGGAGTCTTTAGAAAAGACCTCCACAATTCAGTTGAACTGAAGAAGGCCAAAGTACAATGTTGATTGATTGTGGAAGAATTACTACGGGCCAAGCCCCAAATATGGAAACAATTAGTGGGACAATTGAAGTTAGAGTATGAGAAAAACAAAAAGGAAAGTAAGGAAACTGAAGCCCCTTCTACTATACAAATTCTTGTGGATAAAGTTGGAGAATTTAGCAAAGAAGACGAGGGCAATAGATGTTTACCCGTCACATACAATGGATACATGACCAAGGCCATACTAGACATAGGAGCAAGAGTAGGCATAGCCACCAAAGAGATTTCAGAGAAATGGGGAAAGCCAGCCCTGCAACCAACACGTATGAAGCTTCAATTAGCAGATGGTCATGTAGAGAGACCCCTGGGAATATTGGAGAAAATTAAGTTAACCACCTGCGGAGTGGAGTTTGAGAACACATTAGCTATATGTCAATTTGGGAAGGCTAAAAACTATGAAATGACACTAGGACGACCTTTTATGAGACAACTTAGGGTAGTACAAGATTGGGGAAGAGATGCTTTGTACCTACAACATCAAGGAACTACTACCAAGATAAATTTTCATATGTTCGCATATAGGGATGTACCCCGCTACAATGGAATCCCATACACAAGGAAGAAGATGATTTGTCAATCCATAGTGCCGGTTCAAGTGACCCATCATGGATGCACGAAGATGCCCAATTATGGATGTGTAAGGAAGCAAAGAGAGAAGATAAAAAGACTCGAACATGGCCTATAGGACATCAAAATTACCGACCTATGGAGGACCCTATGTACATGCCTCAAGTTTTTCCTAATGAAGCATTTGAACCACACGGTTGGATGGAGATTCTAGCCACCTTGGACGTATGCGTAAATGAAGAAGTATTAACCATGAATGAATGTGTGGATGAAGAAGGTTATGATGTAAACTTTTACATGGTAGTCCTTCAAGAAGTAGAAGTAGGAGAAGTATTAGGAAAGGAATGGAAGGAAGAGTACAAGAGCATAGAGATGGAACCAGAATTTGATTAAGAGGAATGATATTTAGAAACCATCCAAGCCAAGGACAAGGATGGAACAACCAAAGTGTTAGCAATAGAAGAAGCTCAGATGGGACCGAACCATGAGGAAACCATAGATAAGACCGAACCAACCCCAGATTTGTTTGAAGTCTCGGAACACTTCAAAAAATATGGAGTAGAGGAGAGAAAGATAGACATTTATATGCCTAAGAGAGAGGCAAGAGAAGGAGAAGCATATGACAACAAGGAACAAATGAAGAAAGTAATAGTGACTGTAGAAGATGGAGAAGAAAGATGCACGTACATAGGAAAATATGTGTCACCTGAGGAGGAAGACAAATTGATAAAACTGATTCGAGAATATCGAGATGTGTTTGCATGGACTTACAAGGACCTCAAAGGTGTGGAGCCCTCCATTTGTTCTCATCGAATACCAATGACACCTGATGCAAAACCATCAAAGCAACACCCTTACACTTATAATGATGTCTATGCAACAAAATTAAGGAAGAAATAGACAAGCCATTAGCAACTGGATTCATTTACAAGATAGAACACACCAAATGGGTGTCACCATTAGTAGTTGTGCCCAAAAAGAATGGGAAACTAAGAGTGTGCATTAATCTGAAGAAAGTCAACGTAGCCACGATCCGTGATAGCTACCCATTACCTATCACTGATCACCTCTTGGAAAGAGTCGCAGGTAACGAAGTCTATAGCTTCCTGGATGGATTCTCTGGATACAATCAAGTAGCTATTGCTAGGGATGGCCAACATAAGACCGCATTCGCGACTGAATGGGGAGTCTATGCTTTCAGGGTGATGCCTTTTGGGCTCACGAATGCCCCTGCTACTTTCCAACGGTTGATGTGTCATGTCTTCAAAGAATTCAAAAGGAAGAGTATGGAAGTATATGTAGACAGCTTATGCACATACTCAGATTAGAGACAGGAACGTATTCCAGAGTTGTGAAGAATATTTGAAAAATGTCGGTAATATAGAGTGTGCCTGAAGACTGAGAAGTGTGTATTTATGGTGAGACAAGGAAATCCTAGGACACATTATATCCAGGAATGGAATATCCACTGATGAAGACAAGATCAAAGTAATTCTAGAACTCCCAAGACCAAAAAATGCAAAGGAAGTGCAAGCATTTATGGGTCATTGTGGATACTATAGTCAATTTATCCACATGTACACCATAATTTCCAAGCCATTATATGGATTGTTGACCCAATTTACATGGACGGATGAATGCAAAAAAGCGTTTAATGAACTAAAAAAATGACTCAACACAGCACCTATCTTGAAAATACCCAACTAGAATAAGCCCTTCCATATTCATGTAGATGCCTCCAACTATGCAATAGGTTGCATTCTAGCCCAAGCGGCAGATGAAGGAAAATTGGACCATCCTATTGCTTATGCTAGCAGACAGCTAAATCAAGCTGAAAGAAACTATACAACTACGGAGCGAGAAGGTTTAGGGATGGTGTATGCTGTAAAGAAACTTAGACACTACCTTTTAGCCAACAAGTTCAAGTTCTTCATAGATCATCAAGCCTTATTCTACTTAGTCAATAAGCCTTGTAACACGGGAAGACTAGTGAGATGGTTTCTGTTGTTAATGGAGTTCGATTTTGAAGTGATTGTAAAAAAAAGGAAATACCCACATGAGAGTTGATCATCTCTCTAGGTTAACACATGAAGAACCACCTAGCGGAGTACCAGACGATTTGTCAGACACTTACCTATTCAATTTGGAAGTATGTCCTAAGTGGGCAGAAAAGCTAATTTCAATACTCACTCATGGACCTCAACACTCAATTAACAGGGAGATTAGGAAGGAAATTCTGCAATCGTGTAACTTACACATTGTAGCAAGAAGTGTGTACCATAAAGAACCCAACGGTGTATTGTCTAGATGTGTAGAAGAAGACGAATAGACGAGCTTAATTGAACAAGCACATGTAAACAAATGGAAAATGCACAAAGGAACTCATGGAACTCTAAGAGAATTAAAATGATTAGGAGTCTATTGGCCTGAAATGCCTAAGGATGTTCATGAGTATGTGAGTTGTTGCACGGAATGTCAAGAAACCTCTCCAGATGACCATACATCATTACCCTTCTCTACAATAGCACCCAATTGGAATAAGACATTAGTGAAACTCTTGAAGACACGAGAGCATGAGGACGGAACCAATTTAGGTAGGAAACGATCCCTAGAAGAATTGAGTAAGGACTATGTTATCATGGGGAGACAATTATTCAAGAGAGGGAAAGACAATCAACTACAACTATATGTGCATGAAGGAGAGTAATTGCCCATATTAGAAATGGCACATGCAAGTGCTACACGAGGACATTTCTCAGCCGAAAGAGCTGTAAAAATGATTCTCAGCAGGCTTGTGGTGGCCAACTCTACATATGGATGCATACACCTACGTACGAAGTTGTGAGGCATGCCAAAGAGCTAAGTACCCACTCAGACAAGATGATGTGCCTTTGAGACCTAGGGTTTGCGCAAAGAGCCTTTGTCGAATGGGGTATTGATTTCATAGGAACCATTAATCCACCAGCCAAAGGATCACACGCTACATACATAATAGTGACAATAGATTATTTAACTAAATGGGTAGAAGCAAAAGCAACTAGAAAAAACGATGCACACACCACAGCTAAGCTTCTTTTTTAACACATCTTTACTCGCTTTGGACTACCTATAGAGATCGTGAGTGATCGAGGAACGCACTTTATTAACGAAGTAATAGAGTCCTTGATGAATGAATTCTTAGTGATTCATAAAAAATCAGCCCCTTATCATCCTCAAGCCAACGATCAAGCAGAAAGTTCCAATAAAGTGTTATGCACTGTATTGACCAAGATACTTCAAGAAAGAAAGAGGAAAAGTCTAGAACACCACAAAACCAAGAGAAGACGAGGCCTCAAACATCAACTACAAAATGGATATGGAGACCCAAGAGGCTACAAGGACAACCAATTCAACAAGATCCCACTTGCACTCATGAAGAGTCTATTGCACCTCGAGTATGCATGCCAGGGTTGCATTACAAGGCCATGCATTTGGCACATAATATGTTCAACAAAACTAGTGGTGCACATTTCCCACTTGGGAATAGATCCTAGATTCTACTCCCATAGGAATGAATCTACTGTGTAAATAAATAAATTCTTCTTCTAAACTAACTCTTGTTTTCTTTTAGGAATATAAATCAAAAGATGTGTGGTAAGAGATCTTACTTACTTGAGCAAGGGGAAACGGAGTGACGCAATAAGCAAAATGTCACTAAGACACACATAACTCATGAAGTAACTTCTATAAGAAGCTGGTGTTCTCCTTATTACAAGTGCATATGGCTTCTGAGGACTCTGAAGCAACTATTCAAGAAGAGGTGCTAGAATTCCCCTTATAGAGTGTGATGAAAGCAAAAGGTACTAGTTTCGGGAGGACCAACCTGTTGGGGACTATCTGTTCTTAGTAACAATCAAAATTATGGACACAGACCATCAATTTCCAGTGATGTCCCAAGATTTCAAAGTCATGCATGAACTTTCATCCACTATAGACATAATGACAAAAGCAGGCATTCAAAAGTACTTTGAACTACCAATCTACAAACCGGACTTCCAACGATGCACACACAGGTGATTAATACCCTCCAACCGGCTTTACATGACCCATTGGTACCTGAAGCCAGAGTTCTAGATGTTGTAGGAGAGTGGGTAATCATTCAATTCACCCATGATTTGATAAAGGAAGCCTTCGGGTGGGAAAAGGATGGAAACATAGTTCTGAAATATGAAAGCCGAGGTGCTAAAACACGCACATTCACAGACATTAATCGTGTCGACATAGAACAAGAAGTCAGATTGATCCATCAATACTTTTGCTTCCCAAACATGCATCGTTATACCGCACCACAAAAGATCATAGTGCAGATGCTATCTCATGGCATCAAACAGATAGGGAACCAAGTGAATATGACACCATATATTCAAGAACGCCTTTTTGAAGCAAAGAAACAGTGGAACCATAAGAAGTTCCTGAACAAAAGCATTGCATTAACAATACTGATCTATCATGCCCTAGGCATTCTGAGGACAAGGATAGAAGACAATACGCTCATCACGGAAGCGGAACTAAATGAAGCCATGCAAGAAACTCATCAGTACATGGAAGGTCAGGTAGACCTGTCGGTACAAGGACATCATTACCAATAGACTATTGTAGACAACAAACAAAGAAAGAGACTGATGAAGGTCCATCGATATAGAGAGTTGGGGTTGGCCAACTCTAGTTCATCGTTCGATACACTCAAAGAGCAAGAACCCTCTATGTTGAATGTGGATATTAAAAGTGATTCAAAAGATGATGGTCAAAGGGAGGAATTGAATCAAGTAACCGATGACTTTGGATTGGAAGGTACAATGATAGATCAGATTCTTGATGACACTATCAAAGGCACCATAAAGTAGGAATCACCTAAAGAAGAAATTCATGTATTCAAGATGAATGAAGCTATGAACATTCAAATCACAGAGACTCACTTAGAAGGAGGAGCATCGGTCAGGAATCCAAAGGAAGACAAAATAGAAGAAACAGTGGAGGAGTCCAAACCCTTCACACCAATAAGGGTAGTAGCGGAACCCTCTCCTTTGGATGTCACTTTTCAAAGCAGTGCTACCAAATCGACCACTAATGAAGAGGAAGAAAGAGACCAAGAGATACACCTACAAATAAGACAACCACACAACAAAACCATACACGTGGAACAAGGAAGAGACATACGAACAGGGGAAGAATCAAGCATCCCCAAAACACAGCTGAATGTGGATGTCACTAAATTAAAGCCAGTCGTCAAGCAAATGATACAAATTGCTATGGATACTCAACACTTAATGCTTGAAGCAGATGCAGATTATGATAAGGCCATGCGAGAGAAAAATCAATTCCAGGTAACAAGTGAAAGCTTATCTGCAAAATTAATTCAAGCTCAACAGGCACTCTTGGACAAGGAATCAGAGGCCGAAGAAGCAAAATGAAAAAACACCATGTTAGCGATGGAGAACCTACAACTTCGAGATCAACTTAATGAGCTGCAAAGAAAATACGACGCTCGTGAAGTTGAGAAGGTCAGAATGAATGCATGAAGTAAGCTACTTGAGATTCAAATCAAATTATATATGGAGGAAGGAGACACTTTAAGGAATAGGAATAAAGATCTTATGACTACCATATTATGTGACCAACCCATCGAAGCACCTGAAACGATCAAACGCAGCACAAAAGCATTGGAGGATCAAATAGAAAGGTATGAAGATCAGCTGAAAAAGGAGCAAGCCATCATAGCAAAATGGGAAAAAAGATATATGGAAGACACACTGAGAGACATAATCGGGCTATTGAAGAACTAAGCCGAAATAAGCAGGCACTACTGGTGTCCCAGCTTATGCAAGAATTTGAAGAACAGGTAATCAAAGTAATGAGAGAAGCAAAGATTGAGAGCAAGAATCTAGAACGGGTTATGAAGCCTTTCAATGTACCTTATGGGTTACTCAAAGAAGAAACATGCCAGTATATAAGGAGGACCACCAATAAAGAACCAGATAACAATTTGCAGTTCAATATGCAGACATTTACCTATACACAAGAGGAATTTGATAAAGCAGATCCTATATGGAGACGCAAGTTTTTGGAAAAGAACTCTACGTTGCGAGTACACTGCAAATCGGCACCGTATGTGCTTTAAGTTGACCCATCTTTTTGCCCAGTACCTAGAAGATGCTCCTGGATGCAATTTTGGGAAGCACAGCACCAGGGAAGCTTAAATAATCAATGGCTAAATTATCCACTATTACCGAGTCCACCACATAACTATGTACCAACAGAAGAATACATGGTGAAGACTATCGAGTTTTGGATCGCCAGATATGCCACGGTACCGGATCTAGCTATCAAGATGACCAACAAAATTCTGAGTATGCTCCTTACTGTAATAAAGGTATTTCAACACGCTCAGTATACCTTTTTGAACTTCATCGGAATTAACCACGGATTAGATGCTCTAGTTTTTTATTTATCTACTATCCCTAGTTGCTTAAAACTCATGGACATATACTCCAGACTTATGTTTTTGCCGATTCCATATATGCAGACATTCAAAGAAGCATTTTTTACAGGATTTTTTGAAATGGACTCGGAGATCTTTGCAAAAATATCTTCTAACTTAAATCTGTGACTGGTGGCCTACGAATTAAGCTTTTCTGTAGACCATAGACAGGCACCAGATGACGGTGTAAAGTCAAGTCAATGGAAGGAATTGATGATATGTCAAGCAAATTTGCTTAAACATAGAGAATAAAAAGTCATCCAAATATACACACGTCGCCACAAAAGCCTGTCGGGGATGAGAGAGTTCGAGCAGGGACATGTGGAGGGAGAATCAAGAAAAAAGAGGAAAAGAAGAAAAGCAAAGACCAAAATAGCTCAGTAAAAAAGAAGCTCAAAAAAGAAAGAACCATCCTCTACCCAAAGCCTCATAGGGGCACGCATCAGGCGGCAACACCAAAGAACCAGGTCCTGAGGAATGGAAATAAAGAAAGATAACAACCACGATTTTTCATGGGAGGTTGCACAAAGCTTCCTCATCCACCAGGTGCATGTGATGGAAAGAAATGAACAGGCTAAGCAATGCATCAGGTCCCAAAGGATGTCAAAGAAGATTTAAGAATAGGACTTTTAAAACGTAATGCTAGCTTAGACAACAGGTGAGGCCCTCCAAGTGAGGCATGCAATGCAAAGAAATAAACAGGCCCCAAAAAACATAGCAGTGGGAAGCTTGCCACAAGCAAGGATGGATCAAGGCCAGAAATTATCCAAGAAGAAGTGCAAGAAGACATCTGGCAGATCCTGAGCCCCAGGAAGGTGCTTCAACCTCTTGATCTTCGGAAGGTCCAGATCGAAGGCTGTAAATCCAGACCTTCATACCTTCCATATGGTGCTTGCAGTGCAGATACAAAGAGGCGATTGGAAAATTAGACTACAAAGTTATTGTAGTCCATCTTCACTGGTTGTGTGTGTGACAACCCAACTTAACACAACAACCCAGAGTTAAAGAGGCTATAGGTCAGCTAGACTACAAATCGATTGTAGTTCATCTCCAAGGGTTGTGTGTAGTTAAAAGAAAAGAAGCGGCCAGATCGACTACAGCTATAGACAAGTTGCAGACAAAAACCAAAGCCTATCAAGGGACAACAAAGACAAAGAGGGGGAGAGTGTTGCGGAGAAAAGAGGCACAAAAGAGGAGCCCCAAATTTTTCAGATTAATGGGCATAAAATTTCTTCTTCAAAATTCTAGGAAATTCCCTCAAAACTATGTAAATGCACTAGAGGAGTCCTCTAGATGCATAAGCCACAAACCCTTGTAACATAATTCTTGTAAATTAGTAGGAAGATAGAGATTAGTCAATAAAGTGCCGATCTCTTGTGTGAAAGGACCATTTTTAGGGCACATGTATATAAGTCACTTTGTGACTCTTTGTAAACACTTTTTTCCATTGTGAAGAAGGAGAGCCAAAAATTTGAATTTTCTTCTTCCCTATTGATTTCCATCTTCTCTATGATCGTTTGTGTGTCTATGATGCTTGGAATATGTGTGTAGGGCCGTTAGCTACCCCTTCCCACCATTTTCAAACTGTTGTAGTGTGCGTGTGAGCCAGCATGAGTTGTGGAGTGAGTATTGGTATTTCCCACCATTCACTGTTTTGCATATAACTTGAAGAGCGTTTCTCAGAATTGAGTGAAGATACGATTAATAGATGCATCTCATCGAGAGCTTCGAAAGGAACCTGGTATTGGCCATACTCGAAGTTTGGGGCTAGGAGAAAAGATTGAATTTGTGCTTACTACTATAAGTGGTATTGCGGCATGCATTTTCAGAGTGTTAGTGAGTTAGAGAGGTAGATGAGTCTTTTCACATGCATTGAAGCTCAGCCACTTCACTTTCCATCATGTGTGCGCACGTCTTCATACACTTGGTTCATTTGGTTCTTCAGATTGATAATTAAGCGTGTATCGGTCCATCACTATACGCACTTGCGGGGCGATTGAGATTTAGTCTCATCGATGCAAGTCCCTAAGGCTTCACGACTTAGGTACACTATATATATATATATATATATATATATATATATATATATATATATATATATATATATATATATATATATATATATATATATATATATATATATAGGACACAAAATGACAAAATCGCCTGCATAGGCACTATGATTATGTGTTTGGAGGCCAAAATGAGCTCACCAATTTTTGTGCGATTTTGAGACTGTGACTAGAGGGGTGTCAATGATGCCCTAGATGAAGTGGCGACCTACTCTGATACCAAATGTTGGATTTTGAGGTCTATGGAAGCACCTAAACAACACAAGGAAGAAGAAGAAGAGGCTTGGAGCACAACACACAATATTGAATGTATTACCAAGTGAATGTACAAAGATAAGTGACCCATTAGGTTTATAGGAATATATACAAGATGGGGAAAAAAACCTCCTAAAGAGGGAAAAAAGTACCCCAGCAGTCTTAGTGTGTTCACACACATCACCACCAAAATATATCAATAGGGGTAACCACCAAAGTCAATCTCAAGGATTATTCCCATCGAGATGTACCTCCATTACAATGGAATACCATCTGTAGAATGCTCAAGGAGACAAAGTCAATGCAATCCATAGGATCGTACCCTTCCTAGTTGCAAGAGGACACACATTTATGGATGTGCAATAATCATAGTAGACGAGGAGAAGAGGCTACAATCCAAAAACTTAGGAGCTATGCAGCACCCAAGATCCATCCAAGACCTAGCCTATGCGCCTATGATATTTCTAGATGAAGATTTTGAACCTCGGTTGGCTAGAGATATTATCCACCATGAACATAGTAGTGAACGAAGAACAATGGACATCCCATTGTGATGAGGATGGTTATCATATCTCAACAAAGGAGTTAGCAAGAGTAAGTGATGAGGACTTAAAATCCATCATCATGGAGAACTTTTGCTCTTCAGAGGAAAAATACCTATATTTAGTGGAAGCCAAAACTCATGATCAAGTTGAGTGTAATCAAGATGAGATGCTAACTAGACCAACAAAATCTAAGCTTGAGGAGAAGAAGGAGTGACAAAAGCCTCCCACACAAGAAGAAGATCAAGAACCACTGTTTGAAGTGCTAGAAAATTTCAAGAAATATGAAGTTGAGGATACAAAATTCATGATAAAAATTCCTACAAGAGAAGCCCTTACATGAGAAGCTTATGATAACACAGAACAGACTAAGAAGATTGTGGTCACAGTTGAAGAAGCAAAAGAAAGATGCACATATATAGGGCATGATTTAAGTGAAAGGGAAGAATGAGAGTTAATAACATTACTAAGAGAGTATAGAGATGTGTTGGCTTGGAGCTACAAGGATTTAAAAGGAGTGGATTTAGACATTTGCTCTCATAGGATCCCCATGACACTAGAATCCAAGCCAACTAAACAAAAGCCTTACACATACAATGACAATTATACAGCTAAAATAAATGAAGAAATTGATCAGTCGATTGAAGCACGGTTCATTTATGAAGTAGATCATATAGAATGGGTATCCCCCATTGTTGTAGTCCCCAAGAAGAATGGGAAAATGAGAGTGTGCATAAACTTGAAGAAAGTTAATGTTGCTACCATACGAGCTAGCTATCCACTACCAATCACTGAGCACTTATTGGAATGAGTAGTAGGCAAGGAAGTCTACAGCTTCATTGATGGATTTTCAAGCTACAATCAGGTAACCATTGCCCTTGAAGATCAACATAAAATGACTTTCGCCACTAAGTGGGGTATCTTTGCACTCTAGGTGATGACTTTGGGCTCACAAATGCACCTACTACCTTTCAGTGCCTAATGTTTCATGTGTTCAAGGGCTTGTTGAGGAAGAGTCTAGAGGTCTATGTAGATGAATTGTGCGCCCATTCCCACACAAGGCAAACACATATTTTGGAATTGAGGCAAATCTTTTGTAAATGCAAAGAGTTTCAAGTGTGCCTAAACCCATAGAAATGTTTCTTCATTATTAGACAAGGTAAAATTATGGGCCACAGTGTCAAAGAAAGGTATATCTATAGATGAGGATAAGGTGAGAGTGATAGCTGAGTTACCTAGACCTAGGACAATTAAAGAAGTACACGCATTTATGGGTGATTATAGGTACTACCGATGTTTCATCCACATATGT
Source organism: Ceratopteris richardii (assembly GCA_020310875.1). Taxonomy (NCBI): domain Eukaryota; kingdom Viridiplantae; phylum Streptophyta; class Polypodiopsida; order Polypodiales; family Pteridaceae; genus Ceratopteris; species Ceratopteris richardii. The sequence continues at coordinate 84,881,682 of CM035409.1, read as the reverse complement.
GCTATTTTTGCCAAACCTCTATATAGAATCTTAAGAGAGATGAAGACCATGATTGATGAAACACATCATGGGGCACAAGGGAATACTCCATATGATATAACTCTACACATTTTGATGACATAAATGTTATAAGGGGAAGAATTTTGTATAACTATAGGTATGAAAGGCAAAATTCATGGGTTTAAGGGTCCAAAACCCCTTGCACAACCCTTGGATTTCATTGAGAACCCCTTGGAAAATCATCTCCAATTGGATGATTTGAACCATTGCATTATTTTAATTATTTGATCTCCCATTTGACTGGTTTCAACCTTGGAATTAATTTATCCTAAGGTTTGTGAGAAGCTTCTCAAATTTCCTCCTTGAGTTGTAGAAGAGAAGATAAACCTCATTTGATTAAGAATCCATGTGATGCCATTTGATGGGCCTTAGGAAAGTGTCCACATCAAGAACACTTGGAAGTGTCCTATGACATTTACCCCTTGGTGGAGAGGTATATATGTGCAAGGTGGAGTTGGCTTGGTGGATATGTACATCTCTCACCCATTTATGGGCTTAGATGTAGTGGTATTTCTATTTGGATTATGCTCTTGATTAGTTTAGGCTAGTTCATTTATTAGATTACCTTGACACTAGTCCTTGTTGGAAACTCATGACCACACAATAGTTTCCTTTGGTTGGAAACCATTACCTTTATTTGTATGAACATCATTTAAAGAACTCATAAGAAACTCCATTAAATATGTTCTCCATTGCAAAGGTGAAAGTATGCATTTATTTCTAGCTTTGTTCCTCTTTAGAAACAACTCATCTAGAATAATCGTCATTCAAGGAATAGTAAGGGTGACACATTTCATGGATATATAAAGTGGTTCTATTACTAAAGTGAGCTCAAGCTAGGTTGGATGGAGGAGGTTGTGTTGGAATTTATGAAGTTTTCCTAGGGTTTTATGAGGTGCAAGATAGGGAAAGTGAGATAACATTAGATTATTCATTTGATTCACTAAGTATGATAGATTAAGTGTCAAGGTCATTTCTCTGAGTAGAATAAATATAGCTTGACATCATTTATTGATTTAGTATCCTTTGGGGATTTCAATATTGGAGTTCAACTCAAATGACTTTTTAACTCATGGAATTTTCTCAATCATCAATCCATTCAATTTTTTTCAAAATACCAAACAAAGGTTTGACGATGAAAACGTACACATGAGTGAACCTTTGGTAATTTCCACAATGGATCATGAAAGCTTGAACTTCTTTGAAATCATTGGGCCTAGGCAAATCTATAATGACTTTGTTTTTGTCTTCATCCATTGAGAATAGACAATATGTCCCAAAAGTTTGTCTTGATGCACCACGGAATCACATTTTTTGGGATTGAGACACACATGATGATGACGGCATTTTTGAAAGATTCTATTTAAATTAGGAATGTGCATAATATGGTGCTTCCCATATATGCATAGTTCACCCAACTACACTTCCAAGAACTTCCTTAAAAATTCTTTGAACACATGACACATTAAGCATTGGAATGTAGGCCATGGCATTTTTCAAGCCAAAGGACATCACGTGAAATGCATAGGTTCCCCATTCAGTGAATGAAGGAAATTTAATGTGGGTCTTCAGAAGCAATTGCTACCTGATTGTAAGTGAGACCATATTTCTCCATTGAAATTCTTCAAATATATGCATACTTGGAACTTCCCATTCTTCTTAGGAACTACCATGATGGGTGAAACACTCTTGTAAGTGAAACCATATTTCTCCATTGAAATTCTTCAAATATATGCATACTTGGAACTTCCCAGTTCTTCTTAGGAACTACCATGATGGGTGAAGCACTCTGTATGCTCTATTTCTACTATTGAAAGTTTATTCATCACTTCTTTAATTTTGGTATTGTAAACACCATTGTACATGTGGGGTCTTTTTTTGTGAGTTTTGTGTAATCTGACATCGAGATTTGATGCATGCACACCTCAAGATCTACACCTTTTAAATCTTTGTAACTCCATGCAAACTTACTAAATCTCTCTCTTCATCCATGGTGGTGTAGATTTCCTCCTAATTTTCAAGTGTTACTACCACCGATTTGGTTTGTTCCTTTTTGTCATAAGCTATGTCGTCTATGTTCCACTTTATACTTTTTAAGGTTCTCACGCACTTCAAAGATGATACTTTTAGACTTGTTACTCCTAGTTCCTTTTTTTTCTTAAGTCATCTTTTACTCACGCTTCCCTTCTTTCACTTGTATTTGATATGATTCAAAGTTTTGAGGATGATCAATCGTTCTTACTCCAGGAAGTCTTCCTTTGAGTTGAAATATCAGCCTTCTCAAGCTTTGTCCCATTGTTTTCACCTATGCTTTCCTTTTTTTCGCTTGGTTTGATTATCCCTCTTATTGACCTTTGCTCCATTTCTCTAGACTCATGATCTTTGTATGACCATCTCCAATCATTTGGGATTTTCTCCATGTCTAGGTCTTTAATGAGGATTTTGATCATGAATAGGTCATACCCATATTTATCATAGAATTATTCTTCCACATTTTTATTTATGCACATATCCATAGTAGCAAATATTTGCGTCCATGATGTGGGCTCAAATTATTCATCATTAAGTATTATCTTGGCATTTCTAAGATCTTGCATATATGGTGAATTCTTGTTTAGGATACCAGGATCATTATTTCTTGCACATTCGTCTTTTTTTTGTAGCATCTTGGCATAGCCAGAGATGTGTATCCTCATCCATCTAGTCAAGATCACTAGTATTGGCATTGAACGAAAGTGAAATAATAATCATCATTTTTATTGTGGATGGGATTCCATTGCAAACAAGGAATATCTCTGTAAGATATGTTTTTTAGGTTGACTTTTGTGGTTACATTCGCATGTTGCAAGTAGAGAGAAGTTTGATCCCAATATTTCACAACTTTCAATTGCCTTAGGAATGGACATCCTAAGAGCATTTCATAGCTACTCGCTTTATTGAAATACCAGAATGCTCATGTGTGCTCTAATTTGACACCATACATGAAGTGGTTTCTTAAAGATATTCTTGTGAGCTATATGTGTTTGATCTCCTTGTTGAGAGCATAGCATTATAGTCCTATGGCACTCTAGTTTCTTCTCATAAGGGCATAATATATTGGCAATGAGTGGCCATACGTCCTTATTAATATGTTGAAAGAGTGGCATCATTGTTCATTGGTGGTTCTAGGAAATGATTTAATGGGAAGGGAGGTTCTTGACTCTATATATCTCTCCATTTTCTTGATTGTACTTCTTCTCATGATTTCTTTTTCTTGTAGCTCTCTATTTCTAGGTCTAGAATCTCTTCTTCATACATTACATCAATGTTAGGAGGCTCTATCAACACTTTATGGTGTTTAGGTCTTATCATCCATAAGTTTTATGTGGTAATTCTTAAATCTATTCTTGATCATAATTTTTGAAAATTCTCTTCAAGAATACCTATGAAAAAGATAACTTGAGGAGCTTTTTCCAACATCTTTTGAGCTAGGTTGATCCTCTTCTTGAATATTTCTAGCCTTTGTTTCTCTGGTTGAGGCCTTGGCTAACAACTCTCATGGTTTGGGATAGGTTCTTCATGATTTTCTTGTGATATGCCTATAGCAATAGCTCAAGATTTGGGTCAAATATAGAATAAATCTTTGATTTGGATCTATGTTTGTCTTGATATATCATTCTATTTTTTCACACTCTTGACTTCTTCTTGGGATTCCTTTATCTGGATCTCCAATTGTTCTATCTTCTTCAGTCATTTATGAGCCCTATTTTTGCATTATTTTCTCAATGGATTGTTAGTATTTGATTTCTTCTCTTTTTGCTTCTCAATTTCAACTCTTTTCCCTAGATTGGATTGAATGGATTTTCGTTTTTCTTGAGACCTTGTGACTACCTAAATTGGAATATCAACATTGCTTTCACTCATCTCGGCTTACTTGGCACTCTATGGATTCAAGTAGCCACTATCATTTTCCTTGGAATGTCCCAAAAACCTTTGGACAAATGAGTTACTCCGCAATTGGGGAAATTTCTTGCTATCTGCATAAGTGATAGAGATATTCGTTGAGATAAATCTTCATTTCTTTCTATTTTTCTCCCAATTGATCACTCAAACTGAAGATCTAAGATGATTGTGTGTGCAACTCTCATCCATCCTCTATATCATCTTGCACTCAAGATAGTAATGATATGGAATGCTCTAGTGTGGAAATGTAGCCATCATGCACCCTCATTCCCATTACTTCTTAAGTATCTTAGGATATCCCTCGAGCTAGGGACCTTGGCTATGCTTAGCCTTTTTCCCTCAAACTCATATAATGGTCATTGTAGACCGATGTCTAACACTCTCTCCCCCTTCTAATGATCATTTTCCTCAATGAGCATTGAGGGAAAGTACTTGGAAACCAAAGCTTCTGATTCCCAAGAAAAATTTGTAAGTGATAATCCTCTCCAAACTACTAGATAGAATGACATGGTTTCTCAACTGTTTCTATCTCCTATCTAGTATCCTACGTGGAGAATGATTTGTGCTATCACTTTGTTACACAAAAGCAATACCCTCTATTAGGTTATCCTCCCTGGAAATATACTTTCTAAGTTAATTGACATGAAAAATTGGATGGACTCTACAATACATAGGAATCTCTAATCAGCATGCAGCATCACTAAGCTTCTACACTATCTTCCAAGGCCCACAAACCTTGGTGAAATCTTACTGCACTTTCCTATGGATAATGAAGTTTATCTTGTTGGTACTTGAAGAAAAAAGTGTGCCTTTATGGTAACTCAAGGCAAGATCCTATGACACATAGTGTCTAAAAATGGTATTTTGATTGATGAAGATAAAATTAAAGTAATTCTCAAACTACCTAGACCTAAGAATGTGAAGGAAATTCAAGCCTTTATGGGACATTGTGGATATTATCGCCGATTCATTCATACATATACAATTATAACAAAAACCATATATAGACTCTTGAATCACTTTAATTGAAGTGATGAATGTGAATAAGCATTCAATGAGTTATAAATAACATTGAGTTGGGTACCTATCTTAAAAGTGCCCAATTGGAATAGAACGTTTCATATTCATGTTAATGTATCTAATTTCCCAATTCGATCTATATTGGTACAACCAATAGATGAAGGAAAATTGGATCATCCTATAGGCTATACAAGTAGAAAAATGAACTAGGTAGATCAAAATTACACTACGATAGAGCGAGAAGGATTAGAGATGATCTACACAATGAAGAAATTCTGACATTACCTACTAGCCAACAAGTTTTTCATTGATCACCAAACTCTACTTTAGACGGTCAATAAACCTTGCAACATTGGAAGGCTAGTTAGATGGTTTGTGTTACTCATGGAATTTGATGTCGAGGTATTTTTCTAGAAAGGTAATACCCACATTAGAGCTGATCACTTATCTAGAATGACTCATGGAGAACCATCAATGGGAGTAGTAGATGAGTTAACATAGACTTACCTATTCAAATAAGAAGTATGTCCTAAATGGGCTAACAATTTGGTACCTATGCTCACACATCTACCTAATCATAGGATCAACTAAGCAAAAGGAAAGAAATTTTGGAAAGTAAGAAACCATCAAATTGTGGAAGCTAGCTTATATTTCAAGGATTCCAATGGGATGCTTCCAAGATGTGGTGAAGACGAAGAGAATATCAATTTAATCAAACAGGATCATGTAAATAAATGGAAAACAATAAAGGTGTAAGCAACACTCCACAAGAGCTAAAATGCCTAGGAGTATATTAGCCAAACATGCAAAAGGATGCACATGAGTATGTAACCAATTGTAATATATGCCAAGTATCTATGCTTGATGAATATTCCTCTTTGTGCTATTTGACAATAGCACCTAATTGGAGCAAGCCACTAGTTGAATTCTTGAAGTCATGCACATACCCAAAAGGAGCTAGTCACACGAGAAAGCGAGCTCTAAAAGATCAAAGTAAAGATTATATGATTCTAGGAGAAGAACTTTTCAAAAGAGTAAAAGGAAATCAATTACGAATGTGCATACATGAGGGAGAGTACCTTCCTATATTGGAAATGGCTCATGCTAGAGCAATGAGAGGTCACTTCTCAGTCAACAAGACTGTGAAGATGATTCTCTTTTCAGGCTTATGGTGGCCAACACTCCATATGGATGCAGAAACCTATGTATGCGGTTGTGACGTATGTCAATGAACCAAGTATCCAATTCAATGAGATGATATGTCTTTTAGACCCATGGTTAGTGCAAGAGATTTCTCTAGATGGGGATTTGATTTTATTGGATGGATTAATCCCCCAGCGAGAGGCTCCCATGTAGAATATATCATTGTAGTGACTGGCTACTTAACTAAGTGGCTAGAGGTTGAGAAATTATGCCCAAATGGCTGTAAAATTCTTATTTGAAAATATTTTTACTAGGTTTGGACTACCCATCAAGATATTTAGTGACAAAGGTACAAACATAATCAATGAAGTTATTGAATCACTTAGGAACGAGTTCTTGGTGATTCACAAAAAGTCACGGCCCTATCACACGCAAGCCAATGGACAAGCTGAAAGTTCAAATAAGGTATTATGAAAATTCTCATAAAGATATTCAACCATGGTAGATCCAATTTTGGATAAACAATTGCATCATGCAATTTGGGCTTTTCGAGTAGCCTATAAGATGACTATTGGAACTACATCATTTAATCTAGTCTCTAGACAAAATGCAATTTTGCCAGTTGATTTCTTGATTCCTACTCTTCGAGTAGCTGAGAAGTCTGAGTGGACAGGACATGAATTGTCTAATCAATCGGATAAATTGAAAAATTGCATGAAACTAGGTTATAGGTTGTAGAAGGCATCTATGTTTCTAGAAGAAGATAGAAAGCATACTATGATGCTCACATAAAAGAAAAAGTTCTTAGAGTTGGAGACTTAGTACTGATATACTTTGAAACAACATACAAAGAAGCTCCAACAATGAGGACATGGATTGTAAATCATTAATCACATTTCCCTTGGTGGAGCTATCAACTTAACTACATTGGACGACGGCATATTTCCAAACTACATAAGTAGATGCCGGGTCAAAAAATATATGGAAGCCATAACAAAAAAAATGTTGTCCATACTATTAGGATCTCAAAACCAAAAGAAGCAAGAGGATAGAATTTGGGAAGAAGCTAGATAAGAAGCCCTAGAAAGAATCAAGAAATGGAAAGAGGATTAGGGAACAAGACGAGAAATACGTAAGAGGTGAAGAACCCATTCCCATAGCAAAGTATCATGCCACAATTATCAAGAAAGTTGGCAACATACCAAATCAACCATATTTAATCCTAGGAATTCGATAGAAAGAGTATCACCTAGTGGAGTCTATGATAGACACAACAACAACTCTAAGCAATGATTTTGCCTCCGTAGTTGAAAACCTAAAGATGTTGATCACCCCTACATAAGTATATAGGATTGGAATTGGAGGCGATCATATCAGGTGCTTAGGAGAGGTAATCTTATCCTTACACATAGGAAATAACACTATGCAACAAAAATTGTTGGTCTACAAAGATTTTGATATGTTAGAAGAGCTTATCCTAAGATGATATTGGATGTATGAATTTGAGGTTACATTGAATCTCTCTCAAGGATACATATCTGACAAAGTAGGGCATAAATGCCATTTGGATTTGCATGTGAAAACTTGAATCAAGTGTGAAGTATGGAAAGAATGATAAGGATGGAATAAAATGCATCTGTCCACTTCTATTGTATTGCTATGTGATTACTGAGCATCCATAGCATAAACATGTGAAATAGGTGGATTTTAATCATCCTCAAGCCCAATGGATATCTTGATCCATTTATGTGCACCACTTGTGCATGGATCTAACTAAATGGGAATCTTCTGACTAGTTCAAGACTTTGAGAACTCTCCTCAAATTTGATTTGGAATGGAGGAAAATTACGTTAACATTGACCAAAAATATATGACTTAGATTTTCTTACTATTGGGGGAATTATCTCAACCCCTATGCAATGATGAAGCGTGAATGACCTCCCCAGATACCCTTCTTTGACCCTTTGCACACCAAAAATGATCTTTCTCATAGTGTATGCATACAACTCTAGTGAGCTTTTTTGGACCTGTAGTAGACAACAAGATCTTTCTAACAAAACAAATTCACTCCAAATGGATTCTTATACAAAGAGAAATAATGTCCACAAGATGAGATAGTTGAATGCTCATAGTTGTTAGTCAAAGAAAGACCTTGTAGAAGCATAACTACCTTGGCCTTTCTATGAATAACCTTCGTTAAAGCTCCTTTGGTTTCCTCCTTGGTAGCAATCTCTAGCATAGTGGCCAAACTTGCCACATATGTAACATCCTTTGCCATCTTGATTCTAGTTGAACTTCCACCTATGTTTGTCTCCTCTTTTACCATGAGAGCAACCAATTTCTCCAAATTGAGAAGATTATCTCTTACATATACAGAAGTGGTAAAGTTTTTCCACTTCTCATCATCCCTTAAAGCATTGAGACTATAAGCCACAGGATCATCATCTATGTGGCTTCCAATGAATCCCAATGCATCTCACAATTCCTTAACCTTAAGTATGTAGTCATTTATGCTACTCCTTGAGATTTTCCTAAGGTTTTTGATCTCATTCTTGGGTTGGATCTTCCTTTCTTTAGTGCTTGTTGAATAAAGCCTCTCAAATGTCTCCCATACCTTCATGCTTGAATCCAAATCTTGGATATGGTCAATCATCCTATTTCTTATGTGTTGGGAAAGGATAAAGATAACCCTCTTGTCTCATTCATTCCACTTGCTAAAGGCCCTTCATTGGCGATTGGTTGGATTTTCATCCAACCTAGGTCTTGGTTCACTTCACTAATCTATCCCCAAAGGCCCTTGCCCATAAGGTAGTTGGAGACCCTAAATCTCCATGGTTGATAGTTCCCCTTGTCTAACTTTTCAATTTGAGTGTTGAAATCTTCATCTCATGTCTTTGCTACTTGATCTAACCCTTGGCTAATGCTCCAATGTTTGTAAAAATGTAAATGAGGCACCAAAGTTACCTTAATCCAAAGCTTTCCTTAGATGGACACCTGGTGCACTTGAAAGTTTGAGTAGAATAGCTCCCCCATGATGTCAGCTACCTCCAACAAGGTCTTGTTGATGAAAACCTTCAACCACCAAATCCAAGAGGTCTTGTTTCTTGGATTGGATGTCTCCAACACACCAAAATCCTCTGATACCATTGTTGGGGGAAGTATCTCAACCCCTATGCAACAATGAAGCACGAATGACCTCCACAAGTACCCTTCTTTGACCTCTGCACACCAAAAATGCCCTTTCTCATAGAAAATGTGGAGAACTCTAGTGAGCTTTTGTGAACTTGTAGTACACACCTGTTGATATATTTAGGTAGTGATGTGTGTGAACACGTTAGGACTGTCAGGGCACTTTTCCCTCTTTAGGTGGTTTTTTCCCCTTGGCTTGTATATACGCCTATAGCCCTAATGGGTCGCTTATCTTTGTACATTCTAGTCGTAATACATTTAGTATTGTGTGTTGTGCTCCAAGCTTCTTCTTCTCTCATGTGTTGTTTGCATGCTTCCACAGACCTTGAACTCCAACAATTGGTAGCGGAGTAGTTTGCCGCTTCATCTAGGGCATCATTGACACCTCTCGAGTCATAGTCTCAGAATCGCATGAAATTTGGTGAGCATACTGAGGGTGATTAGGAGATCAAAAAATATTTTCTTTGCGGTGTCAAAATCGTGATATGAGCTCATTTTGGCCTCCAAATGCACTATTATAGTGCTTGTGCAGGCAATTTTGTCTTTTTGTGCCAAAGATATATATAGGTTTCGATTCACTAGTATAAGTGTCTCAAAGTCTGCTATAGGTTTAGTAGAACTCAATAGGGTAGTTCTGTTCAACTTTTTGAGATAGAGTCATTTTCTACATCAAGATATTTTAATCAGTGGCCATGGTTGAAAGCAGCGATGTATTTTGTATGTTGGCTATTGAGGATAAGTTGGACGGTACCAACTACCCATTATGTGAAGTAGTTCGATGGCAATGCACCACGATGCGCTCTGCTTCTCGAGAGCTCCACGACGATATCCTCGGAGTAGAAAATTGAGCTCTTAGGGCTGCACATGGTACTCCGCACAAAGGCTATAGAATACACAAAAAAAATATAGTACATAGGGAGCACGGACACATACTTTTTAGGTGTTACAAATACGATCAAAATTATAGTACGTGTTTTATTAAAGAACATATACAAAGAAGTGTTCAGTGGCCATTTGGCCTTTCACATGGATACTAATGATAACAATCTCCCACTAAAGGCCAATATGGCCAAAGTAACTATGGGAGAAAAATAAAGAATGATAAAGAATACCTGAGTGTAAGTATACAAAGTATACCTCCCATCTGATGGGCATGTTACACAGTATACAAGTGACTATGTAAGATCATGAATCAAGTAACCCCCATCAAGTGACAATAGTGTCGAAAGCTATCCTATGGTAGAGCTTTAGTCAAAGCATCTATAGAATTATCTTGAGTGTGAACCTTCTCAAGAATAATGCGCTCAGTGGCTAAGCAACCTCTAATGAATTCATACCTCACCTCAACATGCTTGGTCTTTGCATGATAGACCGGATTCTTAGCCAAAGCAATGACACTCTAACTATCACTGGGCAAAAGAGGTACATGCTGAGGTAAACCCATATCACAAGCAAGACGAGAAAGCCACAATGCTTCCTTACATGCCTCAATTGCTGCAACATACTCTGCTTCTGTGGTGGAAATAGTTGTACATTCTTGAAGACAAGATCTCCAAGAGATAGCACCTCCAGCAAAATGAAAAATGTACCCTGATGTAGACTTATGATTGTCTACACAACCAGCATAGTCAGAATCTGTGTAACCAATAATGGATGTTGTAGCTCAAGCGTAAGCACCACCTCCTTTACTTGTCAATCCGCGGAGACGTGAGGACCGGTATGAAGACCACGAGCAAGTGAAGGCACAAGTGCGTGAGTGAAAGCACACAAACATGCACACACATACACACACACGCGCACAAGGCAAGATCAAAGAGAGGAACAATGGAAGGATTTTGATTACAAAAAGAAATCTATTACCAAACTGAAATCTACAAGAAGCTAACCCCAAAAATGAGCTCTCTAGCTCTTTTTATAGTTTTTTGACTAGTTTTGGCCCTGTCCAGACCTAGTGTCCGGCCTAGTTAAAAATTAGGTTCCAGGGCTTATTTGAGGGCTCAAACGGAGTCTAAAAATTATGAAATTTGGTACGATGGTACTTCTAATGCTCCTCAAGCTCGAGGACTCCTCGGCTTGCACAAAATGGAGCTACCAAAATAGAAAATGGTATTTACAATGATTTTAGTGATGGAAATCACTATTTTTGTAGGGGATTCTTATGAAAAGTTGACAGTTACTTCATGGAGCTCCCTACGTGCTCCTTCTTCTTGTGTGTTTCCACCTTTCTGATGTGCTTCCATGCTTGTGCTTGACTTTGAGTTCCAACACTCCCCCCCCTCTCGAGTCTGTCGTCCCTGACAGACCCTTGTTGTAGTGGTTGTTCCATGTAGTGCTTTGAGGGGTAGTAGCCATTCTGTATGAACGAGAGCCGTCTATCTTCCAAATTTGATAGTGTTGGTTGTCCGGTTCTTCATGTGTCACTGCAAGCCTTTACAAGTTGTCGTCCCTTGGTATGTGTTTCTTTCATGAATTGCAGCATGAATGCGTCGTTGTGAGCTCTCAAAAATTGTGAGTTGCTCAAAAGAGGTTGTCAAGATCGAGTTAGAGCAACTACTAGCTTCGAATTGCTTCCTAGGTATGGATGTTGTTCCCAACCGCTAGCTCTTTCAAAGATGATGTTGAGAGCAGTCATGCCAACTACTCATAACCCATAATGAATGATGGGTAAGTGTGTTCGTGCCTGGGTTGAAAAAAGTATGTGCCTTGTGCACGGCCTTGTAATGTAGCCCTACGCATGCTTACTTGGAAAATGCATTGGAAGAAGTATGGTGCAAAAATTGCAGTTCTTGAGCTAAGTGCTCAAGGGTATGCTGACGAAGAGGTTTCCTAAACTATCATGGTTATGCTGTTTCCAGAGTAAAGATACTTACCATGGAGAAGGTTGATGGATGCTTTGTCTCTTCGTGTTGTACTCTCGGCCTTTGGGATGGAACCTTGTTGATGAATGTCCATGTTGATGGTCCACTGATGAGATCTTTTGAGTGGTGAATCCCCTTTCCTCTTTTCAAAGCAACATTTGTCACTAACAATGTGCATTTCTGAGCTTGGGCTCATGCACGTTCACTTCCCTATATTGACACTCAGAGGAATATTGGACACGTGCCGGTTTCTAAGAGATTACCATGCTGATTGACATAGACCATTCACCAGTGCTACTGTTCCATACTGGTTCAGGAAATATTGAGAATTGAATTGCTTTATATTCTTTGGCAAGCAACATCGGTTAACTACACCAAGCTGAGTTTCACATATTCTCTTTAGCTTCCCATATACAGGAGTCTTCTCCTCCAGAACTACCTTTTGCAGATATCTCCTTGGCTGCTCTGGTACATACAGTAGTTAAGCATCACTCAAGTTGTGGACCTTCAAGCTCTTCACTCCCACCATAGTAAGAGGAAACCATAGTTGTGGATGCCCTGCTCCTGCTAAGTTCTTGACATTTATGAGATAAGGCAGCAATTAAATCATCTGCTAGCCAAGACACACTTCTATCCAAACTGATAAATGCCCAGTAATCGATGGTTCAATCTTCAACTAAGCATGACTCATTCATGTTCCATGAGCGAAACCTGGGAACAAGTTCTTCCTCGTTTTTTTTTTTTTTTTTTTTTTTTTTTTTTTTGTTGTGGGAAAAATTATCACAAAACAAGAACACAAAAGTTAGTATCAGTAGAAAAAATTTTGACATATGTCAATGTGCTCTTGTGCTTGGGATCCTCAATTGTGTCTATGCACGACCGTGTAATGTGGCCCTATAATGATGCATACTTGGGAAATGCATGACCTGAATGGTGCATAAGACAGGGTTGTGCAAAGGGCACATGGTTGTCGCTCGTTGAGGTTTTCAATGTTATTTGCAGATCTTGATGCCATCTTTGTTGGAGGTATCCATTGTATCTCGAGAGGACAACTGATCATTCCTCCTTATCGGGATCCATTTGAGAACGGTCTGCAACTGGGTAGAGATCACCTTTGGCCACTTCGTGTTTGAATGATCTCCTGAGGGTTTGATCCATCGTGGCTGGCTCTTTATTTTGGTGGATGCTATCGGTACTTTCGTCTTCCATATCCTTGCAGAAGAGGTTCTTTGATCTTTATTGGAGCTCTGTGCTTGATTCAGTTCTTTACCTCGCCTTGGTGTCTTTGTTGTGTAGGTTGTTGCCTTGAAGTCCCCCCTTGGATTTTGTCTAAGCTTAGGCTTGATTGCTTGGGATCCTTGGGTTGGAAGTGGTCTTTCTTGAGGATAAGTCATGGTAGGCCTAGACCATAGATATTGAAGTCTAGTGTGAGGGGACTGATTTTGTGCAAGGGCTTTCTTTGGTACCCATATCATAGTGCGATTGGGTTGGGCTCTAAGTAATTTCTTGGCCACCCAAATTTGCTTGACATTACCAAAAAAATGTGATTCCTGTTTCTTGATGTAAGGGTCTTTTGGGCCTTCTATGTGAGTTTTTTGAGAAAACTCATCCTTACATGGGGAGTGCAACAAGGGTTGATCTTCTATACCTACACCAGACTTATGCAAGGGATTCATGGGCTGTGTGGTTTGAGATTGATCTAGAGATTCATCGAGACATTTATCCTTATTACACATAGAATCCCTAGGTGTACAAATGGGTGATGGATTGTCATGATTCACCCCAGAGTCGACCTCCTTTCCCACATCAGTGATACACAACAGTGGTTGATCATCTCCTTCTTGACCATCTGAGTGCAGATCCTCCCTACTTATGGCTTCATGAGGGGAATCCAAATTTACAGGAAGAGAGGGTCCTTCCACATCCCCCAAACACTTGGAGTCCTCCATATCTCCATTCTCTAAGGTTTCCTGTGATTTACTCAAAGAAGGATCAGATTCGAAAACATGAGTAGAAAGAAAAATTTTCTCATTAAAAGCACGCTCTGTGAAAAGATGATTTTGCCCCCAATCATCATAAGGTGGATAGTCATTGGGATTTTCCATAGACATATATGTAGAAGCACTGATAATAGGTGGAGAAGGCACCTCAATTTCTTGATGATTTTGTGTAATGAACCTTTGGGTGCCAATGATCAAGTCTTCATCTATGCAATCCATGACAAAGAATGTTTCCGAAAATTGCATATCACCCACCATAACTGGCAACACAACTTGACCCATGCATTCATAATGTTCATCATCCATGAGGATAGAAGAATGAGTTGTTGGTTGTATGTTCTCAAAAATAATGGTCAAGAAGTCAATATGAATCAAATTCCACTCACAATGAGGATTGATATATGCACTCAACCTTCTACATTCATATCCTATTCTTATATCCACCAACATATTGTGATATTCTCTTGTTGCAAATATGGATCCGACCCCCTTAGACATTTCCTCCTTTTCCTTGACTGCTTGCAATTTTTCTCTAGATGTTTCATCTTTATGTGATATTATCTCATGTATTTCATGTTTATCCCCCTCCTTTTTTTCAACCTTAGCCCCTTTTCTTCTATCTTTTGCTTTTTTCTTTCCCATGACACAAATTTCTCCCCCTTTGTATTCCTCAAAAATCCTTGGGGGCCCCCCTGGTTTCCTAGTCCCACTTGAGGGTCAACTTCAAATTATCCTATCTCAAAATCAATGCATTATTCTTGAAAAAAACAGTTGAGATCGTGTAGGATTTGAAACGAGCTTTCCAACAAGCTATAGAGCTCAAAAAATGGACTTTGGATGAAAAAGTTATGCCAATTCAGGCTCCTGGGGGTTAAAACAGGCAAACAGGACCTTTGGAGAAAATCGCGATTTTGTGAACTTTCTGAAAATCGCGATGCTGTGAAGTCAAAAAAATCGCGATGTTGAGCACAAAATCGTGTTTTTGAAAATCGCGATTTTGAGCAGAAAATCGTGATTTGAAAATCGCGATGTTGATCACAAAATCGTGTTTCTGAAAATCGCGATTTTGACTCAGAGAATCGTGATTCACAAAATCGTGTTTTTGACTGAAAATCGTGTTTTCTCAGAATCGTGTTTTTGACATGAAAATCGCGATTTTGAGCAGAAAATCGTGAATTGAAAATCGCGATTTTGAGCAAAAAATTCGTGTTTTCTCAAAATCGTGTTTTTGACTTGAAAATCGCGATTTTGTCCCACAGAATCGTGTTTTTCTCAAAATCGTATTTTTGGCTGAAAATCGTGATTTGTGAGAATCGCGATTTTGAGCAGAAAGTCGTGTTTTTTTCACAAAATCGTGTTTTTGAAAATCGCGATTTTGAGCAAAAAATCGTGTTTTCACAGAATCGCCTTTTTCACAAAATCGTGTTTTTGCTGAAAATCGTGATTGGTGAGAATCGCGATTTTGAGCAGAGAATCGTGTTTTTTTTTTGAGAATCGCGATTTTGAGCAGAGAATCGTGTTTTTTTTTGAGAATCGCGATTTTGAGCAGAGAATCGTGTTTTTTTTTGAGAATCGCGATTTTGAGCAGAGAATCGTGTTTTTTTTTGAGAATCGCGATTTTGAGCAGAGAATCGTGTTTTTTTTTTTTTGAGAAAAACACAGAATCGCGATTTTTTTCAACCAACTTTTAGGCGGGAAAACTGAAAATCGTGATTTTTCAAAAAATTTTGAATTTTCACAGAATCGCGATTTTCATCACAGAATCGCGTTTTTTGGCGGGAAATTCAAATTTCTGAGCGCCGGCTATGGCGAGCTCCGTATGAGCAGAAAATCATAAAAAAAATACAGCGCTTGCTCTCCCTTGCACCTCCTAACTCCTTCCCACACAATAATGCATGAAAAATGGTATGAAAATGGTGAAAATGCACTAAAAACAAGAAATTTCTGTGAAGAAGAAGATGGAAGAAGGTGGAGATGATGATGATGATGAAGATGAAGAGGAAAAAACAGAAAATGAACTGAAATGACAGTTTTTTTACCTTCCAACGTCGCAAATCTACGATCTTACCATCACAACGCTCGTCCTCGAAGCTCTCTCCCCGGCAACGGCGCCAAAATTTGGTGTAGCTCAAGCGTAAGCACCACCTCCTTTACTTGTCAATCCGCGGAGACGTGAGGACCGGTATGAAGACCACGAGCAAGTGAAGGCACAAGTGCGTGAGTGAAAGCACACAAACATGCACACACATACACACACACGCGCACAAGGCAAGATCAAAGAGAGGAACAATGGAAGGATTTTGATTACAAAAAGAAATCTATTACCAAACTGAAATCTACAAGAAGCTAACCCCAAAAATGAGCTCTCTAGCTCTTTTTATAGTTTTTTGACTAGTTTTGGCCCTGTCCAGACCTAGTGTCCGGCCTAGTTAAAAATTAGGTTCCAGGGCTTATTTGAGGGCTCAAACGGAGTCTAAAAATTATGAAATTTGGTACGATGGTACTTCTAATGCTCCTCAAGCTCGAGGACTCCTCGGCTTGCACAAAATGGAGCTACCAAAATAGAAAATGGTATTTACAATGATTTTAGTGATGGAAATCACTATTTTTGTAGGGGATTCTTATGAAAAGTTGACAGTTACTTCATGGAGCTCCCTACGTGCTCCTTCTTCTTGTGTGTTTCCACCTTTCTGATGTGCTTCCATGCTTGTGCTTGACTTTGAGTTCCAACAGATGCTTTCCCTCTATTTAAGCATAAACACTTGTCCTTAGTGCCACTCAAGTATCTCAAAATCATCTTGATCGCTTCCCATTGTTTCTTGCCAAGATTAGACATATATCTGCTCACAACTCCCACCGCAAATGCATTGTCTAGTCTCGTAGCTACCATAGCATAAATGAGACTACCAACAGTAGACTAATAGGGAATTTCGGTCATGAATTCCTTTTCCTCATCTGATTTGGGGAAATCATCCTTGCTCAATTTCACATATGTGGATAAAGGTGTACTCAATACCTTTCCACCCTGCATATTGAACCTGTGAAGTACTTTGGATATGTACTCACTTTGAGACAAGTATATGCATCTTTTACTCCTATCACGAGTAATGTGCATGCCAAGAATATGTTTGGCACCCCCCAAATCCTTCCTATCAAATGTCTAACTCAACTTCTTTTTGAGAATTGACAAGTCATAAGAGGACTTCCCAACAATCAACATATCATCGACATAAATTATCAAGCATATCAAGCTGCCATCTGAGCATCTCTTTGTGTAGAGACAATGATCCTCATTGCTTTGAGAATAGCCTTGAGACTTCATAAAGGCATCAAACTTTTGTTACCATTGTCTAGGGGACTGTTTAAGTCCATACAAGCTCTTCTTGAGCTTACAAACTAGACTTTCCTTGCCAGGAACTACATAACCCTCTGGTTGTTCCATGTAGATCTCATCTATAAGATCTTCATGCAAGAAAGTAGTTTTCATCCATTTGGACTAGCTCTTAGTCCTCCATTGCAAAGAATCCAAGCAACATGTGCAAGGTAGTCATCTTGACCACTGGAGAGAACATTTCCTTGAAATCAACACCATGTTGTTCCTTAGAACCCTTTGCAATGAGTCGTGCTTTATACTTTGGAGAAGCACTATCTAATGTGAATTTCATCTTATATACCCATTTGCATGGTAAAGCTTTCTTGCCCTTTGGCAAAGGTACTAAATCCCAAGTACCATTCTTGTGAATAGAATCCAACTCACTCTTCATGGAATGCTTGCGCTTGACATGATCCTCTGTCTACATAGCCTCTTTGTAGCAAAAAGGCTCACCCGCATCTGTTAGCATAACAAAATCTAAGCTTGGAACATATCTATCAGATGGATGTGAGACACGTGCAGAGAGTCTCAATGGTTGCTGAACAGGAACATGTGCAGATTGATCTGATCAGACATTCTCTTGAACGTCCCTATGTGGAGCATTTTTATGCATGCTAAGTTGAGGACTAGTATCCTCAATCACCACTCTTCTCACTTCAACCTCTTTAATGGGCTATTTATGCATCTTAGACTCATTGAAAATGACATTGGTACTTCTGATCACTAACCGTGTTTTAGGATCCCATAAGCGATATCCAAATTGTCCTTCTCGACCATATCGAAGAAAAATGCATTTCTTTGACTTATGGTCCAACTTTTGTCTAAGATTATTGGGTAAATGAACATATGCTTCACACCCAAAAACTTGAAGATGATCATAATATAGTCTTCCCTGTCGAGAACTCTTATGCCACTTTCAGACCTTTGGCAGTACTAGGTGAAAGGTTAATCACATGAACTATAGTCAATACTGCTTCTACCCAAAAGCCTTGTGAGAGGTTTGCATGATGCAACATAGAAACTACTCTATCTTGAATAACTCTATTCATCCTTTCAGCTACACCATTCTGTACTAGGGTATAAGGACCTATAAACTCTCTACAAATCCCTCTAGACTAACAGAAAAGGTTGAATCGATGTGAGGTATACTCACCCCCATTATCTGAATGTAAATCCTTAAGGTTAGTTCCTTTTTCAGACTCAATTGAAGCAAACCATTTTTTAAAAGTAGGGAATACCTCATCCTTCGATTCGATAGGATATACCCAAACTTTTCTAATAGCATCATCTATGAAAGTGACAAAGTAAAAAGAACCACCTAAGGACCTAGTGGGAATAGGACCACACACATCTATATGAACGAGACTTAAAGGCTGAATTGAAGAGTCAATGTGCATTCTATGCACATTTTTTGTTTGTTTCCATATTGACAATGCTCGCAAAATGAAAAATCAGAGAAAGATAACACAGGTAAGTAGCCAGAATGAGAAAGATTTTCCATTCCACTATGAGATATATGGCCCAAACGGCCATGCCAAATACAAGCCATAGGTTGTTCAGTAATAGCTAACAAGTGTTCTTTTTGTGATACAAATAAAGGATAAAGTGAGACAACTTTTCTTCTTTTTGCAATAACCATATTGCCCTTTGATATAGGAAAGGACTGAGCATAGAAGACCACCTTGAAACTAAGGTCATCAAGTTGACTAACTGACATCAAAAACTACATGATAACTGAGGTACATGGCGTACATTATGCATAGTGAATTTTGAACCATCAATGGACTGCACAACCACATCTCCAATCCCCACAATGTCACACTAGTAAGAGTTGCCAAGTCTCACGGTACCAAGAGACTTTGCTACATAATTAGAGAACCAATCTCTATGTGGTGTCACATGGAAAGAAGCACTAGAATCTAATAGCCACATGTGGGAAAGAGAACCAGCCATAAGAGCCATAGTTAGCACAATACTATCAAGTTTCAACACATCAGCATCATCAAAAATAGCATTAGTTTCTTCAATCTTCATAGAAAAAGTAGATGGTGCAAGTAATTGTTTAACATGCCCATCAACATTTTGTCCTTTACCTTTAGCATTCTTTAATGCATAACAGTCTTTCTTCATGTGTCCGTTCTTATGAAAATAATGGCATTCAATATCCCTCTTCCTTCAATTCGAGCTACTCAGAAATTGTGGCTTGTTCACAATGATGTCTATGGTCCTATGCAGACACCCTCTTTTGGAAACTATCTTTACTTTGTAACTTTCATTGATGATTTTTTCAAGCATGCATGGGTATATCCATTGAAAGCAAAGTCCATAGTGTTTATGTGCTTCAAATAATTTCTGGTTTTGGCTTAAAATATGTCAGCAATTAAAATGGGCACCCTCTATTTTGGTCGAGGGGGGAATATATGTCTTCTAACTTTAATGCATTTTTGACTAAACGTGGGATAAAACATTAGTGTAAAGTGTCATATACACCTCAACAGAATGGAGTTGTTGAATGGAAGAATAGGTCACTCATGGAGATGGCGAGGTGTATGTTCAAGAGTCAGGCTTTACCACATAGTTTCTAGCTTGAGGCTATCATGTGTGCAGCATATGTACTTAATAGGTGTCCCACTAAAGCATTGTAGTCTATCACTCCATATGAGGCTTGGCATGGTCGTAAGCCATCTGTTTCTCACTTGCATGTTTTTGGTTGTTTGGCACATGCATTAGTGCCTAAACAACAACATAGGAAATTGGATGGTAAAGTAGTGAAATGTATTTTTATTGCGTATAGTTTTGAAAGCAAAGGCTATTGTCTATATCGTCCACAGACTAAATGAATTTCGGTTAGTTGTGATGTTGTTTTTGTGGAAGATGCTATTCACCATTACTTTCATGTACTAAGGAGACATCAGTTGGCTCCAAAGACATGTATGACACTTTGCTGCCTCATTTTACAGGTGGATAGTCTAGTAGTGGTCCTAATGAGGCAGCTTCTCAGCCTTTACAAGTTTCATGTGATGATGCATATCATTCCATTTCTAATGTAGATTTACATGATGCACTTGTTGATGAGAGAGCTGATATTGAGGAGGCAAAAACTATGTCAAAAGGTCTAGTGCAAACTTTGTGTGATAACAAATTAGATGCACCTCTATCATATCATACTCATTTAGGCTCTCATAGTGCCTCTTTTGCATCAGATTGTTATGATATGGTTGCCTCTAGTCTCTATGATGAGAATGAGCCTGTTTCGTTTGATGAAACACAAACTTCTAAAAATTGGATGGCTGTTATGCAATCAAAATATGATCCTATCATGAAAAATGGTACCTAGTCTTTATGTGACTTGCCTCTTGGCAAGAAGGCCATTGGCACTAAGTGGGTATACAAGCTCAACCATAAGCCTGATGGAGTAGTTGACAGATATAAGGCTACGCTTGTTGCAAAGGGATATGCTTAGGAAAGAGGCATTGATTTTGATGAAACATTTGTTCCTACTTGTCAAATGACTACTATTCGTAGCATTTGTGCACTTGTAGATCATTGTGGTTGGAATGTACATCATTTGTACATCAAAACTGCATTTCTAAATCATGACTTTCATGAAGAAGTGTATGTTTTTCAGCCCCGTGGCTTTGTGCAGAAAGGGCATGAAAACTAGGTGTGCAAGTTGAAAAAGGCATTTTATGGTTCGAAGCAAGACCACGTGCTTGGTATGAAAAGATACATGCCTATCTAATTGCACTTGGTTTTGAGAACAGTCCAACTGAGAGCACCTTATATGTTAAGTGTGCTTCTGATCATTTTTGTGTATGTTGACGACATGCTGCTCACTAGTCCTCATGAGAAGCATATTTCTTATTTTAAGGCTGATTTGCATGCCTCATTTGAGCGCACTTGCATCATTACTTGGGCATTCAATTTATACAAGTTGATGATAGAATAGCTTTGTGTCAAAAAAAATATATTGACACATTATGCAGCATTTTGGCCTTTAAGAATCCATTGCCACTCCTATGGAGACAAGTTTATGGTTGATTCTTCATGATGTTGGAGATGCATTTGATGTTTTTCTCTATCAGTAGGCTATTGGATGCTTGATTTACTTATGCATTACTTGGCCAGATATTCAGTTTGCTATCTCACAAATGAGTAGGTTTATGCATTGCCCAGGTGTCAAGCATTGGCAGACAGTGAAGCGCATCTTTCACTACTTGAGTGGTACCTGGCTACTTAGATTGTTTTACCCCAAGGGGGGATCACTACTACCAGATTTACTACTAAATTTACATGTTCTCTCGGACTCGGACTAGGCTGGCTGCTATGACACTCGTGTCTCCACTAGTGGTTTTTGCTTCATGCTTGGTAGCTCATACATATCTTGGTTGAGAAAGAAGCAGTCTACTGTGCCTTCTAGTTGTGATGCTGAGTATAGGGCAGTTTTCATAGTGATTGTTGAGTGTGCGTAGCTCAGATGCCTTATGGCTGATTTGGGTGTTGGTCAATCTTTTTCCACCACCAACTTCACTGACAATCATAGCACATTGGCAATTTCTAGAAACCCTAAGTTCCATGCTCGCACTAAGCAAGTTGAGGTGCACTATCATTATGTCAGGGAGACATTCTCTGCTAGAGAGATCAACTTGGCATATGTGCCCACGTAGGAGAACATTGCACACGTTTTCACAAAGGCTCTGCCGAGGGAGAAGTTTTAAGCTTTCCACAAAGCTTTAGGCTTACTTCCTTTTGTGGATTGATTCCACATAGCTTGGCACTTCCTTATACATATGTGCTAGATCCTTGTTCACTACATAACTCCCAAGGGGATTTGTTGATATATTTAGGTATTGATGTGTGTGAACACACTAAGACCACCAGGGCACGTTTTTTCCCTCTTTAGGAGGTTTTTTTCCCCCTCTTGTATATATGCCTATAGCCCTAATAAGTCACTTATCTTTGTACATTCTAGTGGTAATACATTCAATATTGTGTGTTGTGCTCCAAGCTTCTTCTTCTTTCATGCTCTTTCACAGACCTAAACTCCAATAATAGCAACATCTTTCCAACAAAATTAATTTCACTCCAATTGGATGCTTATACAAAGAGAAACAATGTCCACAAGATGAGCTAGTTGAAGGCTCATAGCTGCTAGTCAAATAGAGACCTCACTTCACTCCAATAGGTTTTTCTCATAGAATATGTAGGAAATGAATCATAAAATTTTTTTAACTTTAGAGCCCATTAAGGACTACCTAATGAAACAAAAATTATAGAAATTAATAAATAGAGAAGGAAAAATAACCTTACAACTCACAGTAAAATAGTTCTTACAAAGCCCGCACACAAAGAAAGATATTAATCACCCAACTTCACTAAAATGACTTTTTCTCCAAAAATACTTAGGGAATGCTATGCTATATAGAATTGATGAAATTAATATTGACTTCAATAGCTATCCAATGAGACAAGAATTACATCAAATGGATACATAATGAGGGAGAACCAATGCTAACAACTTAGGGGTGGAGAGTTGCAATGTTGCTTGTGCACACACATAGATATGCCTACTCAAAGGAAATAAACAATCAAGTAAGTGGTTGTCTTATGCAAGGGGCTTGCTTATTACAACTCCAGCACTTAGTGATCACTCTAAATGAACTAAAACTCCAAGAAGATGGCCCAAGAGAAATCGGGATACATGCTACTTTTATAGTGAGAAATATTCCCCTTAAATCTAGGAACTACCTTTCCAAATCAGCCTCCTAAATTGGAGGACTTAGTTCACGTGACTTGGGGAGTGTTTGGTTGGCTTTTCTTTACACAATCTCGTGGCTTTTAGCTTCCCTAGATTGATCCACATGTCTGTATTGATTTCCCACGAATTTGTTGCTTGAAGCTTAACTTTTAACACTTACAATGTTTCACTTCTTAACCAGCTTCCTTTGGCCTTTACCCATCTATAGGACTATTGTAACCACTTGGTCTTTAGAGTTTTGGGTAGATGTAAAAGAGAAGTGTCGCATTCACTTATTGAATAACCAAACTTCAGCTAGAACAAAGAAAATTCTAAGTGAATTACCTTATAAATGTCCAAAATTAGGAAATTTTGTCCAAGACTAAACTTCGTTGAATTTTTTAAACCTAAGAATGTATCCTAACTCTTTTCTCTTCAAGATTTTACTTAAAATCTGTTAGAATTCTTCTTCATCTATTGTGATTTGCTGTGAGTATTGATGTCAAATGAAAATTCACAAGATAAATGATTCATCTTAGACTCAAGAACCTTGTAAGATTGATTAAGTTCTATAGAGAACATATATCAATGGTGTTCAATTCAATTATCTATTCCTACATGCTAAACCTGATCTTTATGGAAATAACGCAAATACTATATAATAGTCAAGCCCAATTTTTTTAGAAGTGGGAAGGAAGATCTGAAACTCTATATTGACCAATTCAAACTTCTAAGACTCTAAATCTTACTTAATTCAAAATCTAAATCCTCATAGATCCCTCCAAGTAGAGGTTTTGAAGCATTATATCTATCTTTATGAGATTAAATTGGATTCTCAAAAATATCATTTGGGTGAAGATAAACAATCATCCAACCACCAAACTCTAGTTTGGTATCAACCATTCATGTCTCGAGCCACAACCATTTATAACTATATGATATTGCTTCACTCAAAAACAATGACGCATCAACTATTTTGATTATTAACTTGATCTGCTTCACAATCTTTTGAGACTAGAATGCAAATCTAGTGCATATCTTTAGATAAAGATATTGATTCGCTTAGTTGTATTGAAAATAAGTGCTTATATCTTGGACTAATTTAGAACTACTAACCTTATTTTCTAAGTTCTATTTCTTCAAAATCATTATGGAATTTCTAATAGAGGACCTAAAAAATCTTTTAATTTTAAGTGTGTAGTGCAAATAAGACTATACTTGTCTTTTGGAGACCTTTATTTAGAACTTGGAAGATACTTTACTTCATGATTTTCAAAACTCCTAGTTGATTAATACTTAGTGTTTTCAGGATCATATTCTTGAAAATCTATACTTCATCTATGAAGTTTCCATCCTTTCCTAAGGAATTTGTCTCACTTCAAGCTTCTTTTGAAAGGATTCCAAGATTAAAAGATACATATAATCTCAAGGCATGATGTCCCATGCCATCATTCCTTCAATCATGTGAATATAAAATTTGGTGTCCAATACCACCCTACTTTATAGTCAAAGTTAATGTGTGCATGACATTTATCTTAAAGTCTAGACACATGACTCCATCCATTTCTAGAGTATCTTTTACTCCATTTCTTTTTCAAAAATTGAATTCAAGGACTTACCTCTATTTTATTCTTACTAGATTTCTAGTGCTTTCATCATAAGATCATTCAATGATCTTATATGTCCCATGTTTGTCTTGGAAGCTTCCAACCTTTTGAGGGAATAAATATCCATCCTTCTTTAATAAGGTCTTCAATGCAATTCCAAGTGCCTTGAACTTCTTTTAGACAAGATCTTGTTGGTCCTTACTCAACCATCTTGTAGTTCGAGATTATTCTTGTGTTTGGATTCCGTTTTGTGAAAAGATTTGAATAGCTACCCTATGGCTTCTCAAGAGTCTCTCTACTGCTTAAGCATCCACAAATGCATATGGATTTCTTCTCTATGAATTCCCTTTAAGTATAGGTGAAGATAAGTTTCACCTCCCAAAATCTTAATTATCGTTTGTCACCGTTGCAAACTACATAATTGACATTCATAATTCTACCTTTAATTCTCACTTCTCATATAGAGATTTCAAAGCTTTGGCATGCTCTATCTAACTTTGAGGTTTCAACAATCTTCTTTGAATATTTTCTAACCTTGAAAAAATCCCACTTTTTACTAGTTTCATCATGCCATGAAGTTGCTTTCTTAGCAACTACTTATTTTTTTAACATCGATAACCTAAAAGATATTCCTCTTCTCCATCATCTTCATCCATGATTCTATACTCATGGAATGAATCACACCAATTTTGATAAGTTTTGGTACTATTAACTTTTCCCCTTTAAAGATTTTTCATCTTTGAAGTATTTAGCATCATTCATAATTGTTTAATCAAATACTATGACTTATGTTAATGTTCAATAACTCTTATGATTGTTTAAACCTTGAAAATATATTTTTTAAGAAAATTTACTAGATAATATTTTTGGATTTGGTATTTAACCAAACATCTTCTTTAGGAATCTATGTTCACTTGTCCTCACTTTTTTATGAAATTTTGCTTGTTTTCTGAGAAAGATCATGGATTGTAAGGATAGGCTTGTTGATAATAGCTATGCTCAAGAAAAATGTATTGATTTTGATATGATATTTGTTCCTATGTGTCATATGATGGTTTGTAGCATTTCTACGCTTTCAACTCACAATGGTCAAAATGTACATCAATTAGACATCAAAACTACATTTTTTACATGGGGACTTGCATGAGAAAACATATGTTCTTCGACATCATGTTTTTTGCAAAAAGGGAACAATAATGAAGTGTGCATGTTAAAGAAGGAATTGTATGCATTAATTCAAACATCATGTTCTTGGCATGAAAAAAATGCATTCCTACTTATTAGAGCATGATTTCAAAATAGTCCAACTAAAGCATCTATATGAAGCATGAAAATGGTGTTCTTCTAATGATTGTTGTTTATGTTGATGACATCCTACTCAATGGTCCTAATGCGCATATTTCTAAGTTTTAAGGATGATTCGTATGCCCCTTTTGAAATGTCAAGTTTGAGGCATTTGCATCATTACTTGTGCATTCAATTTATGAAAGTTGATGGAGGAATTTCTGTGTATCAAACAAACTACATTGATGATATAGTGCAATGTTTTGTCTGTCAAGAGTAGAAACCCATTGCAAATACCAAGGAGATAGGATTATGCTTGAGCCTTCATGATTCTAGAGATGTATCTTATACTAGCTCCATTGGATGCCTTATTTATATATGTATCACTTCGACTGACACCCAATTTATTATCTCTCAGATGAGAAAGGTTAAGCATAGTCATAGTATCAAGCATTAGCAAGTAGTAAAGCATGTGTTTGCTATTTACTTGGTACCCTTATCTCTCAGATGAGAAAGGTTAAGCATAGTCATAGTATCAAGCATTAGCAAGTAGTAAAGCATGTGTTTGCTATTTACTTGGTTTTTTATCCAAAGGGGGATCAATATTATCATATTTACATGCTTTTTTTAATATGATTGGGCAAGTTTTTGTGATGCTTTTGTAATATGAATGCAATTACAAGAAATATTTAAGGGTCTCTCCCTTTGTAAAGGTATCCAAATATTTTGCCAAAATCACATAATAGAAAGAGGATTGATGCCATTTTCTTGCTCAACTGAACTAGGATTTGGCTAAAATAGCATCACCACAAAGATTTATCACTCACTATGATAGTGCCTTCTCTATGATTCAACACATGGTTAATCACCACATGGATAGAAAGCAAGGTAGCAAGAATCTTGTTGTGCTTGTATGGCCCTTCACACATTTCACATTCCCTTATTTCAACCATAATGCAAGGAAACATCATATGGTGCCTCAATTTCAGCAAGTGTCCCTAGATCCCCACAAAACCACGTGGATCCCAAATATCCAAGTATATGTCTAGGGATCCCATACATCACTAGATCCGAAGAATGCCATATGTCCCAACACCATGGATGTCATATGTCCATGGAACTAAAAACACCATGGATGCCATATGTCCATGGAACTAAAATCCAAATGGACAAAGTGATCTTCTTTGTCACTACTTCCCTGCATAAACAAAAAAGGCCATCACATTGGGGGGCGGGGGGGGGGGGGGGGTTGATATGTCCATGTTCTACTGTTTTATGTTCTTGTGCATCCACTTTATGCCACATGAAAGGATCCTCTCACTAGCTCTCATGTACTCTCATGCAAGTTCAATCTATCCCACATAGGAGGTGATTTTCTCTCTACTCCATATAAGGAGGGCCTCATTTCACCTCTTATTAGTCATTCATGTACTCCTTGGATGCTCACACCTTGAGCTTCTAGTTCCATACTTGCTACATAAGATTTCCATTTCATAATTTAGTTCATCTCCATTTTATTTCATTATCATGTTGTTTTTCGTATTCTTTGAACCTCCATAGTTTGTTTTCGTTTTGTATATCTTGGGCCATGTTTCTCAATAGTTAGTACATTTTCATAGTGATATGTGTGAACAAAATTAGGACTATCACAACATTTTTTCCCTATTTAAGAGGTTTGTTTCCCAGGCTTGTATATATGTGCATAATGCTAATGGAGCACTTATCTTTGTGTATTCCTCACTTAGTAATACATTATGTGTTGTGATCCTTAGCTTATTCGTCTTCCTTATGTTTTCTATGTGCATTGCCAATTCTTGAAATACCAATAATTGCAACTTTAAATTAGCACTGATTTGTTGAAAATCAATAAGCAATAGTCAAACAGGTAGACCTAATTGTTTATATCTTCAAATAATAACTATATTGGGGTTTTCAAGTAGAAAAATGAATATTTTCATTTTCTAGATATGGATTTTAAAAAAATCTTATTATTGGTTAAAAACATCCTAAAATTTTAGCAATAAGAAAACTTTTCATATAAGAAAAGAGAAGGAGATTATTAAAAAAATGCAACATAATTCCTATTAAAAAAGTAACATAAAATTATTTGAAAGAGTGTCTGATAAATATAGTGTTGGTTACTATGATTTTTCTTAACAAATTGGATGACCTAAAATTTTTATTCACGCTATCTAATCTGTTATGGAACATATATTTAGCCATGTGACATTGGTCTACTGACATTCATGCATATACATGTGTAGTTGGAGATTATATGTCTACATCTATTTGGTTGTGTGATTATATTAGTAGATTTTAATTCTATTGTATATGAACAATGTCTAACCCTCATGATTATATGTAATCACTCATTCATAAGGCCCACACTGAGGGGAAGTCAATTGTCCATTGCTTACTGGGTCCTGACCCAAGCTTACATGCTAGATGAGGATCATATTGGACTATGAGGAATGATCCAAAAGAAAAAATTATTTTGGAGAGATAGTAGGTGGTTTTTAAAGATGATTCCTTAGAAGACATTTCATTCACATCAAGAGGAAAGTTGTTACTCACCTACATCATGCATATAGCTTTGACTCCTCATGATGGATTATGGATCTTTAAATCTTTAATGAAATTGACTAATGATGTAATGTTTGAAGTGATTGTCCATGAATTCAGAATCCAAAAGCCATAGGTATACCACTTATGTATGTGGAGAAAAATTTTCAAAAATATTTTAAACATTCATGTGTGAAGAGTGTTATCGATTTTGTGCTTGTTATTAGTAAGAAAGCCTCCAAATTTTGCTATATTTGTTCTCTTCTCTTCTATTAAAATCATATTTCTTTTGTAATGCTTGCTTACAGGGTCAAAAATTTGTTTATATGCTATCTTTTAGACATCTAATGTATCCAAGTAGTCCTACTTTTTCATCATCACTAACATGTAGTTAAATACCTATTTTTCCTTATATGTCCATACGTATTAGAGCCTTGTTAACGTCATATATCTATTAGTGATGTTTTATAATAGAATTTATATTATTTGGAGGCTTTTTAATTCTTTTGGTCGTCTATAATTTGGTTTCTCTAGTTGAATAACTTGTATTTCTTCTACTCCACATATTTGGAGATATTCATTGATCATCTACCTTATCTACTTGTCATGCTCAGTTGAGAAACTTTTTATGCATCTAATGCTAGTTATAAAGTGAGGCTAGTAGCTAAAGGTTTTGCTCAAACATATGGAGTAGATTATGAAGACACCTTTGGCCTTGTGGCTAAGATGAGTACCATCAAAACAATTATTGCAATTGTAGCAAGCAATAACTTTCATTTGATTATTTTGCACAAACACCAAGAGCATAAAGTCTTATATTCCAAAATAGAAAAGCATGCAATATCAAACAAACGCAACCAAATACTTTTCTGAGTTCAAGGTGCAAGAATGCATACAAATATTATGATGAAGAATAATACTAGAAGCATAACATATAGTGAAATTACTAAGTGTGAAATGTACAAGGGTTAGTAACCTAAACAAGAAAAAACTAAAAAAGCGGAAAAGCTACCCAAGTGAACCGGTGTGCCCATGCATCTTTGCTATAATTTATTAATTCATATTCTTAAAGTCATGAAGAAAAAGGTAGCACTTGTGTAAGGTATTATCTAGCTATGTCAACTATGATCAATCTAAAATTGTGAGTAATCCCAAATCTTTGCAAAAAGCTTCAAACTTCTCATGTGGAAAAGCCTTTATGAAAATGTTTGCAACTTTATCCTACCCTATGTAAGAACATAATCCAAATTATCACTCATATAGATATTTTGTCCTTAAAATAGTAGTAGTGCACTTCAATGTGCTTTGTGCAATCATTGAATAGTATGTTCCTCACAACTATCAATGTGGCCGAATGTTTAATAGGTTTGGTGATGGTAGAAGATCGACCCAACACCCAAACCATCCATATGCCATATGATCCACACACACACTCGATGTAGCTAGTGAGTCTTCATATGTTTGGAATGGCAACTAGAAGTGCACATAATATGCTACTTCTTACCTAACCAAGATAATATGCAACCAATAACATTCAAATGAATAATGAATGACTTGCATTCATATCGAGCACTATAAGGAGTGATAGACTACAATGCTTAAGTGGGATTCTTTGTGAATACATATATAGCATATATATATATATATATATATATATATATATATATATATATATATATATATATATATATATATGTGTGTGTGTGTGTGTGTGTGTATGTATATGTATGTATGTATGTATGTATGTATGTATGTATGTATATATATAAGCATCATGCTAAAAACTATGAATTGAAAATGTATGATATCATTCATAGTTTTTAGCATGATGCTTATATATATATATATATATATATATATATATATATATATATATATATATATATATATATATATATAAGCATCATGCTAAAAACTATGTAGCTAGTGAATCTTCATATATATATATATATATATATGTATATATATATATATATATATATAAGCATCATGCTAAAAACTATGTAGCTAGTGAATCTTCATATGTTTGGAATGGCAACTATAAGTGCACATAGTATGCTACTTCTTACCTAACCAAGATAATATGCAACCAATAACATTCAAATGAACAATGAATGACTTGCATTCATGTCAAGCACTATAAGGAGTGATAGACTACAATGCTTAAGTGGGATTCTTTGTGAATACATTTATAGCATATATATATATATATATATGTGTGTGTGTGTGTGTGTGTATATGTATATATATATATATATATATATATATATATATATATATATATATATATATATATATATATATATATATATATATATATATATATATATATATATATATATATATAAGCATCATGCTAAAAACTATGAATTGAAACATGGAACATGACCGTGTATCCTACCATTTCTATAAGAGACTGAATTTCCCTCTTAGCAACACCCTTACATAGAAAAATAGTATAAACTAGTTTTTATCCCAAGTTCATCCTAAAATGCATTGACTTTAGAAGAAATGTAATCATCATTTCAAGTATAATTGAGGGTTCCGGACAATTTTCAGTTATATGTAGGAATTGCTTAAAGCATGAAAACATGAAAGGCTTCAATTCAAGTGAATAGATCTATGTATATGTCCAAAAATCATCCACAAAAGGTATGGAATAGAAGTCAATATGAATTCATGTTGCCTATATAGGACCATATACATCACTTTGAACATGCTCTGATTTATGCTTGACTCATATTATATCATCTTTGGGAAATAAAGAATGCTAAAATCTTACCCAAAATAGGTCCCTCATAAACATATGTAGAAGGCAACTCAAGTTTAGGCAAATAGAATACCACAATGGAATTTTCTAAGCAAAAATTTAGGTACTAAGTGTGCATGTATGCCATCAAAATTTCTTATTAAGCCAAAACATCTAGACTTGAAATTATTCGTGTAAATCAATAACTACATAAAAGGCATTTCTACAACCTTATCAATGGAACTTACATTATCGAAAATGTTTCTCGAACATTTACATGTGGTAAGAACGTGTATTGTGACAGGCTATTAGGATCCATGATACCATCAAAATTTCTTATTAAGCCAAAAGATCTAGGCAATCAGTTAAAACCCCTCTTCCATATACAATTTATTTCTTATATGTGCACAAAAAGATGTCAGTTGTAATGACTTCTTATGAGCACCATTCATTCTTCCAAGTCAAGATTAACATACAATCTAGAAGGTCAATGTGATTCCACGTGTATAAATAGTCACGTGTATATATTTGGAGAATTGTGATGGAGCATCTGAGAAAGAAATAAACAATATGAATGAAATAATATGGAGCAATAGACTATTAGAAATATTTATCTTTGATATAGTAGCATTGGCAATCCACTGCAATCAAAAGAATCTAAATAAACCTTTATTCAAATATTCAAACCTAATTAATAACAAGAGATTCCGTGAATGATTTTAGTTATTTTGTCAGCCAACCTTGAAATCATGAAGGCATACAAGTTAGTCATTATGGATGATAACTGAATCCTAAAACTTCATGTCAAGTGACTTATAAAATAAAACAATCCACTTATCTACTATTTCGGATAGCCTACTATGATAAAATTTCACATCAAGTTATGCATAGCAAATAGTAATTATCTTATCTAACCCAAGAATTATGTGATGCTATCAATATCGAAGGTTATTATATAAACTTTAAATCCCACTCTGACGGTCCAAATGAATTTCTCACGCCACATCCTAAAGAAAAGAAAAAGAGAAAGAAAGAGAATGTTAAACAAGGCATTTCTATATGTGGTAGGACTAATGTATATATAATTTTAAAGAGAAGGAAATTAAAATTACGAAACAAATAAATTGATCAGCATGCCTTGATGCAATTATCTTTGAGTTTTATCATGACCAACTAATCCTATGCAAAATGCACCCATAAACTGCACATGGATTGGGTAGAAATGCATCAAATTTACATGATTTTTGTTGATATACTTTGGTGGTGATGTGTGTGAACACACTTAGGATTGTCGGGGCACTTTTTCCCCTCTTTAGGAGGTTTTTTTTCTTGGCTTGTATAAACGCCTATAACCCTGACGGGTCACTTATCTTTGTACATTCACTTGGTAATACAGTCAGTGTTATATTGTCCTCCATTCTTTTTCTTCTTCCTTCTGTTGAGAATATGAGAGTGCATCTCCCTTTTGTATCTTGTAGTCACTCTATTTCCATTCCATTTACATTATATTTCCATTTTATATTATCACCTTTGTATTTGGGTACCTTGCCATTTGCTTCTACCAGTTGTATTCATTCTCCTTTCAGGGGAATTATCCCACATGAGATGTACTTTTGAGAGCCCCTCCCAAATCTATATAAGGAGGGCCTCTCCCCTCATTTGTACTTGGTTAGAAGCTTGAGAAGCCTACTCCATGCTCTTGGCAAGCTCATTTCTAATCCACATGAGTTTACCCATTTCATGGTCTACTCATTTTGGGTCTCACACACTCTTTGTTTTGTGAGTACACTCTTCTTTTCATTTTGCTTCCATGCGTGTGCTCTCTACATGGTATCAGAGCACTAGTTGGAGGTCTTGGTGGTGCATTTGGCAGTAATTTTTGTGGTGGTGGTGCTCGATGTTGGTGGTGTGCTTTCTCCTCATTGAGAGAAGCCCTCTGCCATCAATTTTGTGGGACTCATTTTGCCCATTTTCCCACCCTCCCACCCTTCTTTTGTCATAATTTTCTTTGCTCATTTTGGGTTACATTTCCCATTTTCCCACCCTCCCACCCAGATTTTCATCATCTTTCCCAACCCTCCTGCCCATGCTCACTATAGATTTTGGTACTTTTTGTTCATTTTAGTGGTTACTTTTAAGCATTGATAATGAATCCCAATTCTTTGAAGTGTTTATAAACACTTTCTCTGGGATTTCCATATGTTGATGCATACAAAATTTGTAGTTCTCAAAAACACTTTTTGAGAATTTTTGCGTGCAATCTTGATAGATCCTTCTATCTCATCTCTTACGAAGCTCTCTTCATTGCAATAACATTGCGTTGTGATCTCTCGATCACCTGCAAGAGCTTCTCTATCCAAGATAATTGCCCACAACATTAGGTGGCTTCTGTGTATCAATCAAACCAACCACTACAAAACCCCAGTTTGCGACAGACTCCCAAACGTGCATGGTCTTGGAACTGATGGGGTTGTTAACCAACTGTCGTCAAGCATTCATCTTAGCTCTAGGTCTACCATGGCATAGATATCGTCAAACAAGAAGCAGCAACTGCCAATTACGAGGCTCCACAGCCTCAACAGCTTCATAATAGCTTTGTGCCCGTTCAACATCGGACCATGATCCTCCGCTATCGAGCATTCTCTACACCTCCTAGGAGGTGAGGATGACGGACGAGATGCCTAATCCGGCTGTGGCTAGCCTCGCTTCCACCACTTCCATGGATTGATAAGTAAAGGAGGTGGTCCTTACACTTGAGCTACACCAAAATTTGGTGTCGTTGCCAGGGAGAGATCTTAGTGGACGAGTGTTGTGATGGTAAGATCGTGGATTTGCAACATTGGAAGGTAAGAAATAGTCATTTTATGTTTTTTTTTTTCTTCTTCTCCTTCTTCATCATCACCATATTCATCTTCATAGAATATTTTTCATTTTTTAGTGCATTTTCACCATTTTCACATCATTTCTCATGTGTGGGAGTGCAAGAAAGAGCTAGGAATTGCTTGAGAGTGCATGCACTTGTGTTTTTCACAATTTTTTGCACATTTGGGGCTCGACGTAAAAATTCAAAATTCCCACCTAAAAACTCAAAAAATCACGATTCTCTGGAAAATTCAAAAAAAAATCCCGGATAAAAAATTTGGAGAAAATCACGACTCTCTGGATTGAGAGGAATTTGAGAAAATTGCAATTTCTTGCAAGAAATTCACGATTCTCTGGACTTAGAAATCTTTGAGAAAATTGCGATTCTCTAGAAGAAATTCGTGATTCTCTGTTAGAAATTCACGATTCTCTAGACTTAAGGAAATTTGAGAAATTTGTGATTTCCTAGAAGAAAGTTGTGATTTCCTAGGCTTTGTCATTTTGAGAAAATCGTGATTCTCTTGAAGAAAATCGCGATTCTCTGGAAGAAATTCGCGATTCCCTGGACTTGAGAATATTTTAGAAAATCGCGATTCTCTAGAAGAAATTCGCGATTCTCTGATAAAAAAAACACGAGTTTCTGGCTACCTGATTTGAGAAGTTTGCGATTCTCTACTTGGAAGATTTTGAGAAAGTCTTGATTCTTTGGATTGTGGAATTTGAGAGAATCACGATTCTCTGATAAAAAAAACACGAGTTTCTGGCTACCTGATTTGCAAAAAATTGCGATTCTCTCAGAGGTGTTGTTTGCCTATTTTGACCCCTAGAAGCCTGATTTGACATAACTTTTTCATCAAAAGTCCATTTTTTGAGCTCTATAGCTCGTTGGAAAGCTCGTTTCGAATCCCACTTGGTCTCAACTGTTTTTTGTAAGAATAATGCACTGATTTTTAGATATAGTAATTTGAAGTTGACCCTTAGGTGGGATTAGGAAACCAAGGGAGCTCCAAAGGATTTTGAGCAATACCAAGGGGAATTTTGGGACTAAAGACAAGGCTTATGAACCTGAGATCTGGTAGGCACCTATTCAAGGATAGACAAAGCATTAGATCTTCTGAGTCTAGTGTTAACCATACAGCCAAGTCTTGGGCACAACTAAGTGGTTATCCTTATGTACTAAGTTCGAACACAAGTGATTCAGACGTGTCTTTTAGCATGGGGAAACCGCCAGGTGGCTCAAGAACTTCCTATTTACAAACACTAGAAGGTCCCTATAAGACACAGTTGGAATATATTCGGACCAACCGATTAGGTGCTCGCATCTATGAGGATGGTCTAAGGCGATCAGTGGTCCAACTCAAAAATCCAAATGAACCCTTTGGACTTGAATACCCAGTAGTCAAGTTCGAAGAGGGTTCACACATTGATAAGGAAGGAACTATGTATGTGGTTACATGATTTTCCATTGCCTAGACCCCAAGAGTACCCAAGAACCCTTAGACCCTCTCAAGTGGTCAAGACAATGAAAAACTACTTTGATGGGTCAGGAGATTGTTATGATCATGTGGCCGAGTTCAAACAAGTGTTAAGAGCTGAACAAGTTGAGGACTTATTCACTTAGTTCAAGGCATTTGGTTTGACCCTCAAGGGCATCATGTTAGCTTGGTTTCAACCTCTCAACAGTCGCAACTATCAAGAGATAGGTCAGTTGCTAGAAGCATTTATTGTAGAATTTTCCAAGAGTGGTATCAGGCATAACACATCATCCTTGATCCATAGCTTCAAGCAAAAACCCCAAGAAACAGTACGAGTAGCAGGAAGAAGATTCAGATAGTACATAGAAAGATGCCTTGTTCCAAAGTTACCCACATCAGGCAAACAAGTGGATTTTTTTTTAGATGGCTTACTAAGCACGAAGTTAAGATCATATGTGTACTTGAAAGAGCCTAGATCCATAGAAGAGTGTCTGCGAATGTGCATAGACATAGAAGACAATTTGGGTGAGGAGTTAGAATTGTCCAAACTCTACAAGGATTCAGACAGTTCTACTATTCATACTTCCAAAACCTCCACCGAGATAGATGAGATAGTTGAGCAAGTGGCCAAGAAGCTAGGAGTTCAAAATAGACAAACACCAAGAGTCACCTCATTGAACTGATGTTATACTTGTAGAGGGGACCACATGGCCAACATTTTCCCAATGCAAAACCAGAATGTGAGAGAAAGGAATGCCCCATATTGCACTATTGAGAGGAAATACACGAACCATACGGTTCAAGATTTTCCATACAGTAGGCAAGCCATTAGATAGAATTGTCAACAACCTTACCCATAGGGTAGGTATCAGAACCAATACCAACTGCCTTATTATAGGCCACAATAGCAATATCAGGTACCATATAGGCCACAACCAGTCCTAGGAAACCAACCACTAGCTCCCGCCAATGTAATTCCAGTTTAGTATGCAGTGGCAGAAGAGAACCCCATTGGTCTCAGAGAATGACCATCATGCTCAGAGCTTATTACATAGAGTCACCACAGCATAGTGAGAATTATCCATATCAGTATGAGGCACCACCTATGGAAACAAATTGGGAGCCATAATACTCCAATGTCATGTACACAAATCCTAACCCCAAGCCCCAAGCGAGATAGGTGAGACCACAAGCGCCTAGAGGACCATGTTTTCGATGTCAAAGTGATCATTTCATTCATGAATGTCCCCACCCATCGACTCCGAGAAAGGATAGAACATCACAGTACTAGGCTTTTGTCCTGAGTGTGGCAGGAACATCTTCCAAAAGATTGTTCCAGGAACCCCTCTAGTGTGTCCAAGGTTACACCCATTAATGTGGTAGGCTTAGTGGTCGATCCAAGTTCAAGTAGCAATAATGTGGCTCCTATACAGATAGTTACCAGGGCACAAGCCTTAAAACAAGATAAGCCAACTAAACAATCCGAGTCAAGTGAGTCAGGAGAGCCTAGTAAGAGAAAAACAAGAACATGGAAGGATACCAGAGAGAAGGCCAATTGCAAGTGGAATAGAAAGTTATCTGAACTAGAAGAAAGCCTAAGAGATGCAAAAAGCAAAATAGAAGATATCGCCTCTCAAAATCCCTCGCATGCCGAAACTCCATCCACTCCACCTCATCCCACCCCACCACCCATGGTAAGTAAACCACAACCGGGGTATGTTCTCACAGATCCAACCCCAAAAGGTTTGAACATGATGTTCAGCCTACCAGGCTCGTCTTCAAGAAGGGCCTACAGCTGCAAACCTAGACAAGAGTTACCCTCGAGCAGATTTAGAGATTGAACGAACAAAAATGTGCATGAAAATGGTAGAATTAGCTCAGGCTAAGCTCAAGACCAGTCAATCGTTCAATCAGACAAACTCTGTCAAATCGGATTTGCATTTCCAAGGCTTATTAGAAAGATTAGAGTACTTGGTAAACAAGCTGCAAGTTTCTTTACATCCACAGGCTCAACCAGTTGTTGAAAGAGAAATCTCACCACCCGTGAAAGCTTATGTTCTTGATTCCATAGATGATGGAGCACCTCTTTCAATTCAACAGTACTCTCCAGAGTTCTTGCGTGAAATACAAGAAGAGAAATGGGCCAAGGAGAAGGATAATCCCCCTCTTATTCCTGAAATTGATGATCTGCATGATCAATTTCCCCGAGACATTCCATCTATTTATGGAGAACAAATAGAGCAACAAGAGGATGAAAGATTAGATTTTGAATCTAATTCTTTACAAGAGTTGCCACAGCTCACAGGCCCATGGGAATCTGCATCTCTTCATATCAGAGCTCCCACCATATTGGTAAGATATGAGGACTCAGTGGTTCCAAGGAACACTGACGTCATGAAAAACACTAAGGTTCAATGTCATCTCGTCGTAGAAGAGCTTCTCAAAGTAAAACCAGAGCTATGGAAGCATGTCACGAATCAAGTTCCAGAACTTGATTCCAATACCTCAAAAGCAGGCTCTAAGAATAAAGTTCCAGAGATACCTCTAGACAAAATAGGAGACATGAGTGAGGGAGAAGAAGGTAATACTTATCTTCCAATCACCTACCACGGCTACACAACCAAAGCGATCATAGATTCAGGTGTAGGTGTTGCAATTGCAAGCACCTCCTTCTGGAAGCAATGGGGAAACCCTGCATTAAGACCAACTAGAATGAAGCTTCAAATGGCTGATGGCCATATTGAAAGACCTCTAGGATTGCTTGAAGGGATAACTCTAACCACTTGTGGTGTAGAGTTTGAACACACCTTTGTTATATGTGACTTTGGTAAAAATAATGTCTACAAGATGATCCTAGGAAGACCCTTCCTACGACAATTGCAAATAGTACAAGATTGGGGGACCAACTCCTTGTACTTGCAGCACTTAGGGGTCACAACCAAGGTCAATCTAAAGGATTATACTTTCAAAGATGTACCACCCCTACAGTGGAATCCTATCGACAAGGCACCAGAAGATTCAATCTCTGTGCATTGTGGAAGTTCTTCTGATCCCTCTTGGATGCATGAAGATACTCACTTGCAGATGTGTAAGGTCAAAGAGGAAGAGGAAAGGCACTTAAAGGCAAGAGAAGAAGGAACTCCCCCAGGAGATAGACCAGTTAGATGTTACCGTTAGTGTCCATGTGAAAGGCCAAATGGCCACTGGACACTTCTTTGTATATGTTCTTTAATGAAACATATAGTGGACTGGTCAATCACAGACTGTAAGTTCGACCGCATTTGTAAGACCTAAGAAGTTTGTCTTCGTGCTTCCTGTGTACTCTGTTTTCTGCGTATTCTACGGCCTCTGTGCGGAGTACTGTCTGCGGCCTTAGGAGCTCCGCTTTCTACTATGAGCATATCTTCGTGGGCTCTCGAGAAGGAGAACGCACTGTGGTGCATCGCCATTGAAACACTTCACTAGTATCAGAGCAGTTTGAGGCAAAACCTTTGTTCCGTTTGTGCTAGCGAAGCGAGCACCCCCCCAGGCTTTCTCCAAGGCTTACGACTAAGGCAGCGACTAAGGTGGCGACCAAGGCATAGACCTTGGCATACCTTGTCATCCGAGTCACCGAAGTCACCGTTGGCTGCACGCGAGGGAGGACCTCAACGATCAAGGAATATAGAGGTTCCCGGTACTTCCCGGGAGGTCACCCATCCCAGTACTGTTCCCCCCGAGCTCTCTTAACCGTGGCAATCTCTTGCCACTAAGCTACACTCTTGTGGTGTTTGAAGAAGGAAAGCCTAAAACATCAGAGTTGACAGACACTTGCAGGTGTTATTGGCTAGTTTTTGGTCTGTGTACTCAGCCTTTTAGTGTCATTTTACTCCATATATTGAGCACATACACACCATGTACGCTTTTGTGGATACCGCTTATGTACGTCCATGTGGTCATTGAGATAGCGGTTACGTTCTTTGCATAAAGCCTTTTACGTTTGATAAAGAGGGTCGTGGTGAGGTTTTCTTAACTAGGAGACACCCAGATGTCGGGGTCTCTTCGGTGATGCAGGTGGAAGACTTACCCAGCCTCGCCATAGGAGATGTATGATAGTTGTTCATAGGTGCTCGATAAGCCTAGTTGGCTTCTATTGGGTAACTGATTATATGCAGTGGAGTCAGTGATTCACTATGCAGGTAGACATGTCAGTACTTGCAGTTTTATGATACTTTGACACTGGTCATATGCTTATTTTGCAGAGGATACTCTGGCAAAATTTTTCCAGATTTCTGGTTTAGTCAACTATACAGTGGTCGATTTACTCCTTGATACACTTATTTGTTGGTGTTTGGACTCTTCTAGCTCCATTATCATTCTATTCAGTTATGTACAATCATGGCATCAGAGGTCTCAGGCACATCCGGTGGATCAGGGTCTAGTGTTAGTGTTCCGAGGAGGAGCTATAACTTGCAGGGCAAAGACCATTTTGAGATCCAAAATTTTGATGGCACAAACTTTGCTCTATGGAAGAATCAGATTAAAGATGTGCTGATTCAAAGGAGGCAATGGAAGCCAGTAAATGGGATTTCAAAGAAGCCTACTGACATGGATGAGGATGATTGGGATGAGTTAGATGAAATGGCCAGGTCTACCATTCGCTTGCACTTGGCAGATAATGTTTACTTTACAGTATTAGACTGTGAAAGTGCAGAGGAGCTTTGGAAGAAGTTATGCAATACATATGAAAAAGAGACGGCATCAAATAAAGTGTATCTGATGAGAAAACTATATGACCTTCGTATGAAGGACACAGATAGTGTTGCTGCTCATCTAAATGAGTTTGATGCTATATTCTCCCAGCTACAGGCTCAGAAAGTGGATATGGATAATGAAATGAAAGCAGTATTGCTGTTATGCACCCTGCCATCATCATGGGATACGTTTTGCACAGCTATTAGCAACAGTGCACCTGGCGGTAAACTTGTCAATGATGACATATGTGGAGCACTCTTGAGTGAGGAGATTCATAGAAAATCTATGGTTGGCACTCAGAGCGGAGATGCATATAATGTTCGTGATTCTTACCAAGGAAAGAATCAACAACGTGGCAGGAGCAAGAACAAGGAAAAGAATGGTCAACGGAATAAGAGTAGAAGTAAATCAAGGAAGAGGGATATCGAATGCCATTTTTGTCATAAGAAAGGACACATGAAGAAAGACTGTTATGCATTAAAGAATGCTAAAGGTAAAGGACAGAATGTTGATGGGCATGTCAAACAGTTACCTGCACCATCTACTTCAACTGTGAAGATTGAAGAAATTAATGCTATTTCTGATGATGCTGATGTGTTGACACTTGATAGTACTGTGCCATCTGAGGCAGTTATGGCTCATTCTCTTTCCCACACCTGGCTGCTAGATTCTGGTGCTTCTTTCCATGTGACACCACATAGAGAATGGTTCTCTATATGCAGCAAAGGCTCTTGGTACCGTGAGACTTGGTGACTCTTACCAGTGTGATGTTGTGGGGATTGGAGATGTGGTTGTGCAGTTCATTGATGGTTCAAAATTTACTATGCATAATGTACACCATGTACCTCAGTTATCATGCAGTTTGATGTCAGTTGGTCAACTTGATGACCTTGGTTACAAGGTGGTCTTCTATGCTCAGTCCTTTCGTATATCAAAGGGCAATATGGTTATTGCAAAAGGAAGCAAAGTTGGCTCACTTTATCCTTTATTTGTATCACAGAAAGAACACTTGTTAGCTATTACTGAACAGCCTATGGCTTGTATTTGGCATGGTCGTTTGGGCCATATATCTCGTAGTGGAATGGAAAATCTTTCTCGTTCTGGCTACTTACCTGTGTTATCTTTCTCTGATTTTTCATTTTGTGAGCATTGTCAATATGGAAAGCAAACCAGAAATGTGCATAGAATGCACATTGACTCTTCAATTCAGCCTTTAGATCTCGTTCATACAGATGTGTGTGGTCCTATGCCCACTAGGTCCTTAGGTGGTTCTCTTTACTTTGTCACTTTCATAGATGATGCTACTAGAAAAGTCTGGGTATATCCTATCAAATCAAAGGATGATGTATTCCCTACTTTCAGAAAATGGCTTGCTTCAGTTGAGACTGAAAAAGGAACTAAGCTTAAGGCTTTACGTTCAGATAATGGGGGTGAGTATACCTCATGTGAATTCAGCCTTTTGTGTTAGTCTAGAGGGATTCGTAGAGAGTTTACAGCTCCTTATACCCTAGTACAGAATGGTGTAGCTGAGAGGATGAATAGAACTATTCAAGATAGAGTAGTCTCTATGTTGCATCATGCAAACCTCTCACAAGGTTTTTGGGCAGAAGCAGTATTGACTGCAGTTCATGTGATTAACCTTTCACCTAGTACTACCAAAGGTCTGAAAGTGGCACAAGAGTTATGGACAAGGAAACCACCATATTATGATCATCTTCGAGTTTTTGGGTGTGAAGCATATGTTCATATACCCAAGAATCTTAGACAAAAGTTGGACCATAAGTCAAAGAAATGCATTTTTCTTGGATATGGTCGAGAAGGACAATTTGGATATCGCTTATGGGATCCTGAAACACGGTCAGTGATCAGAAGTAGTGATGTCATTTTTAATGAGTCGAAGATGCATAAACAGCCAATTAAGGAGGTTGAAGTGAGAAGAGTGGTGTTTGAGGATAGTAGTCCTCCGGTTAGCATGCATAAAAATGCTACACATAGGGATGTTCAAGAGAATGTCCATTCAGATCAGTCTGCACATGTTCCTGTTCAGCAACCATTGAGACGTTCTACACGTGTCTCGTATCCACCTGATAGATATGTTCCAGGTTTAGATTTTGTTATGCTAACAGATGCCGGTGAGCCTTCTTGCTACAAAGAGGCTATGCAGACAGAGGATCATGTCAAGTGGGAGCGTGCCATGAAGAGTGAGTTGGATTCTATTCACAAGAATGGTACTTGGGACTTAGTACTTTTGCCAAAGGGCAGAAAAGCTTTACCATGTAAATGGGTATATAAGCTGAAATTCACATCAGATTGTGCTTCTCCAAAATATAAAGCACGACTTGTTGCAAAGGGTTTTAAGCAACAACATGGTGTTGATTTTGAGGAAATCTTCTCTCCAATGGTCAAGATGACTACTTTGCGCATGTTGCTTGGATTCGTTGCAATGGAGGAATTAGAGCTAGTCCAAATGGATGTGAAAACAGCTTTCTTGCATGGAGATCTTACAGATGAGATCTATATGGAACAACCAGAGGGTTATGTAGTTCCTGGCAAGGAAAGTCTAGTTTGTAAGCTCAAGAAGAGCTTGTATGGACTTAAAATGTCTCCTAGACAATGGTACCAAAAGTTTGATGCTTTTATGAAGTCCCAAGGCTATTCTCGGAGCAATGAGGATCATTGTCTCTACACAAAGAGATGTTCTGATGGCAGCTTGATATGCTTGATACTTTACGTTGATGATATGTTGATTGCTGGGAAGTCCTCTTATGATTTGTCACTTCTCAAAAAGAAGTTGAGTCAGACATTTGATATGAAGGATTTGGGGGATGCCAAACATATTCTTGGCATGCGCATTACTCGTGATAGGAGTAAAAGATGCATATACTTGTCTCAAAGTGAGTACATATCCAAAGTACTTCACCGATTCAATATGCAGGGTGGAAAGGCATTGAGTACACCTTTACCCACATATGTGAAATTGAGCAAGGATGACTGCCCCAAATCAGATGAGGAAAAGGAATTTATGACCAACATTCCCTATCAGTCTGCTGTTGGTAGTCTCATGTATGCTATGGCAGCTACGAGACCAGACATTGCATTTGCAGTGGGAGTTGTGAGCAGATATATGTCTAATCCTGGCAAGAAACATGGGGAAGCGGTCAAAATGATTTTGAGATATCTGAGTGGCACTAAGGACAAGTGTCTATGCTTAAGTAGAGGGAAAGCATCCATTATTGGTTACACAGATTCTGACTATGCTGGTTGTGTAGACACTCGTAAGTCTACATCAGGGTATATTTTTCA
The DNA here is from genome assembly GCA_020310875.1 of Ceratopteris richardii. Lineage (NCBI taxonomy): Eukaryota > Viridiplantae > Streptophyta > Polypodiopsida > Polypodiales > Pteridaceae > Ceratopteris > Ceratopteris richardii. The sequence goes on along the minus strand of CM035409.1, from coordinate 84,837,784 downwards.
TTTTACTGGAGGTGCTATCTCTTGGAGATCTCGTCTTCAAGAATGTACAGCTGTTTCCACCACAGAAGCAGAGTATGTTGCAGCAAGTGAGGCATGTAAGGAAGCATTGTGGCTTTCTCATCTTGCTTGTGATATGGGTTTACCTCAGCATGTACCTCACTTGCTCAGTGATAGTCAGAGTGCCATTGCTTTGGCTAAGAATCCGGTCTATCATGCAAAGACCAAGCACGTTGAGGTGAGGTATCACTTCATTAGAGATTGCTTAGCCACTGAGAGCATTATTCTTGAGAAGTTTCACACTCGAGATAATGCCGCAGATGCTTTGACTAAAGCTCTACCACAGGATAGCTTTCGACACTGTTGTCACTTGATGGGGGTTACTTGATTCTTGATCTTACGCAGTCACTTGTATACTGTGTAACATGCCCATCAGGTGGGAGGTATAGTTTGTATACTTACACTCAGGTATTCTTTATCATTCATTAATTTTTCTCCCATAGTTACTCTGGCCATATTGGCCTTTAGTGGGAGATTGTTACCGTTAGTGTCCATGTGAAAGGCCAAATGGCCACCGGACACTTCTTTGTATATGTTCTTTAATAAAACATATAGTGGCCTGGTCAGTCACAGACTGTAAGTTCGACCGCATTTGTAAGACCTAAGAAGTTTGTCTTCGTGCTTCCTGTGTACTGTGTTTTCTGCGTATTCTATGGCCTCTGTGCGGAGTACTGTGTGCGGCCTCAGGAGCTCGGCTTTCTACTCCAAGCATATCGTCATGGAGCTCTCGAGAAGGAGAACGCACTGTGGTGCATCGCCGTTGAAACACTTCATTAGAGACCCAGCCTACACACCAATGGTCTTTCTAGATGAGGAATTTGAGCCTCATGATTGGCCAGAAATCTTAGCCACCATGGACATTGGTGTCAATGAAGAACAGTGGACACCTCATTGTGATGAGGAGGGTTATGATATTTCAGTATTCATATGTCAGCCTTTGCTAAAAGAATGTGATCCTAGTGAAGTCATAGAAGTAGAGGAGAATGAAGATGATCTAGAGTCCATTGTGATGGATAGTTGCTTTAACTCAGAAAAGCACTATTTAGAAGATGTTGGAGTGTTTGACTAGAAAGAAGAAGAACCTATCACAAGCATTAAAACGATAAATTCAAAGGATGGAAGTGAGGGTAGTCAAAAGAAAAAGAAAAGAAAAGCAGTGAAACAAGAAGAGGAGGAATCATTGTTTGAAGTACCAGAAAACTTAAAGAAATATGAAGTTGAAGACCGAAAGATTTTGGTATGAATGCCTAAGAGAGAGGCCAATACAGGAGAATCATATGATAATAAAGAAAAGACCAAACAATTGTTGTAACCATCGAGGAGAACGAAGAGAGATGTACATACATAGGAGATGACCTAAGTGCAGAAGAAGAAATGGAGCTTGCAGCTTTATTAAGGGAATACAGGGATGTGTTTATGTGGCACTATAGAGACTTGAAGGGAGTATATCCAAAAATATGCTCTCATATGACAGCCGATGCCAAGCCCACCAAATAGAAACCCTACACATATAATGACACATATGCAACCAAAATAAAAGAAGAAATCGATAGGTTGATTGAATCTAGATTTATCTATGAGATTGAGCATACTGAATGGGTGTCCCCCATTGTAGTGGTGCCCAAGAAGAATGGGAAGTTTCGAGTGTGTGTTAACCTTAAAAAAGTTAATGTCGCTACAATCAGAGATAGTTATCCGCTTCCAATCACGGAAAATTTATTGGAGCATGTTGCAGGAAAGGAAGTTTATAGCTTTCTTGATGGATTTTCAAGTTACAATCAAGTAGCCATTGCCCTCGAAGATCAATGCAAAATAGCCTTTGCCACAGAATGGGGAATCTTTGCATTTCATGTGATGCCATTTGGGCTCACCAATGCACCTGCAACCTTCCAAAGGCTCATGTGTCATGTCTTTAAAGATTTCTTGAGAAAGAGCTTAGAAGTATATGTGGATGATTTATGTGGCCATTCCCAAGAAAGAAGATACCACATCCCTGAGCTCAGAGAGATCTTCAACAAGTGTAGAGAATATGGAGTTTTTTTGAACCCAAAAAAGTGTGTTTTCATGGAATGACAAGGTAAAATCTAAGGTCATATTGTTTCAAAGAACAGAATAGCAACAGATGAGGACAAAGTAAGAGCCATATCAGAGTTGTCGAGACCAAGGAATGTTAAAGAGGTACAAGCCTTTATGGGCCATCGTGGATATTATCGCAGGTTCATCCACATGTATGCAATCATAGCTAAACCTCTTTATGCCTTGCTGACGAGTTTTGAGTGGAACGATGAATGTGAAAATTCCTTCAATGAATTGAAAAGACGTTTGTGCACAGCACCAATACTAACCACTCTTGATTGGAATAAACCATTCCATGTCCATGTGGATGTATCCAATCATGCAATAGGATGTGTGCTAGCACAACCAATAGGTGAAGGAAATTTAGATCTGCCTATAGCATATGCTAGCAGACAATTGAACGTCGTTGAACGAAACTATACAACAACAGAGAGAGAAGGCTTAGGTATGGTATATGTTGTGAAGAAGTTTAGACACTACCTATTGGCCCATAAGTTCAAGTGTTTTACTGATCATCAAGCCTTATTGTATTTGGTCAATAAACCTTGCAATACAGGATGCTTAGTAAGATGGTTCCTCTTATTAATGGAATATGACTTTGAAGTTGTTGTTAGGAAAGGTCGGACCCACCTCAGGGCAGATCACCTTTCTCGCATCACTTTAAGAGATTCATTGCAAGGAGTGTCTGATGAATTGCCCAATGCTTATCTATTCAATTTAGCAGTTGTTCCTAAATGGGAAAATAAGTTGGTACCTGTTCTAACCTTCGGGCCTGCAAATAAAATTGTGCAAACAAACAAAGATGAAATTGTAAAATCACAAAAATATCAAATATTGGTAGGAAGCATGTACAAACAAGATGCAGAGGGTTACTAGCTTGTTGTGTTAGGATGATGAACATAGTAGTTTGTTGCAACAAGCCCATGAAGGATTGCTAAGAAATCACTATTCTAAACAACGAACATTGCAGAATCTAAAATGTTTAGGAGTGTATTGGCCTACAATGGACAAAGAAATTCATGAGTGGATTAAGAATTGTCCAATGTGCAAAGAGAGACCCCAAATGGAGCATGCCACCCTTTATCACGTGTCATTAATTCCATATTGGAGCGCTCCATTGGTAGAACTCATGAGATCGGGAACATTACCCAATGAGGCTAGTCTAGCAAGCAAACGGAGCATGGAGCAAGAGGCTCAGGACTATGCTTTAGTATGAGAAAACCTATATTGAAGAGGCAAAGATGGATACTTAAGATTGTGCGTTCACGAATCAAATTATTTGAAAATCTTAGAAAATGCACACAGTAGTGTTGTGGGTGGACACTTCGGTCCTGATCGAATAATTAAGACCATTCTATTCTCAAGACTTTGGTGGCCCACTCTTTAGATGGATGTGTAGAGAGTACGCACTCGGAAGCAAAATGAAAAGTAAAGTACTCTCACAAAACAAAGAATGTGTGAGACACAAAATGAGTAGACCATGAAATGGGTAAACTCATGTGGATTAGAAATGAGCTTTCCAAGAGCATGTAGTAGGCTCCTCAAGCTTCTAACCAAGTACAAATGAGGGGAGAGGGCCTCCTTATATAGATTTGGGAGGGGCTCTCAAAAGTACATCATATGTGGGATAAGTCTCCTGAAAGGAGAATGAATACAACTGGTAGAAGCACATGGCAAGCTACCCAAATACAAAGGTAATACAATATAAAATGGAAATAGACTAGAAATGGAGTGCCTCCTGGATACAAAATGGAGATGCACTCATGCGGATACAAATGTAGATGACGTAGGAGAAATCATTGCATCAACGTGGATCAAGCAGATGCTCCAAAGGTACGCCACCAACGAGGTACAGGAACGAAACAAGATCTCACTGGACGAGATCACCTCCATGTGAGAGAGATAGGATGACTCCATGTGGTACATAGGAACCTTCAAAGCTTTGGTAATGTCCACCACACTATGTGTATCGCCAAGAAGTAGGTCCTACAAGAGTGAAACATAAAGCATGAAGCATAAAATCATAGTCACATGGTAGTTCATTTGTATGTTGTAAGCCTCCATGGAGTGTACAAAGTCCTGCTATGTATCGGTAGGACCATGGAAGCCCCCTCTGAACCGAGAAGTTGGCTTAGAATAGGATCCAATTGAGTGATGAATCCAAGTAGATGCAGGAGTGTCTTGTGGTAACTAAAAAGATGTTGGACTCCATGAATGGAAAGGTACATGCTCAGAATGTTGCTGTAGGAAAGGTATGTGGACTCTCGAAGACAAGAATGGAAAATGATGAGTCATTGATCTTGGAGTAATGCCCAACTAAAGTTGAGGGGAAATATAAGCCTTAGATGATATGATAGGTATATCCATCTGAGGTATAAGCTGAGATGATATCTCTGACTCCTCATCATCCAAAATTGTACCATGATCGGGAAAGTCATGTACAAAGAGAGCATGCTCCACATAATGTGACTGTTCAAAACTGGAATGATCCCCCTCTGAATCTGAAATGGGAGGATCCAAAAGGGATGAATACTTAGAGTATTCATCAAAGGTGCAGTCTTTGGTTACTATAGCTGAGTGATTCTTTGGGTTGTAGAGTTTGTATGTCTTTTGTCGCTCACTGTACCCAATGAAAATGTACTGCTGAGGCCGATCATCAGCATGGCCTTGGACATAGGCACCACTACCAAAGACGTGGAAATAGCTTACACTTGGCTTCTTTTGAAAGTAAGACTAAAATGGTGTTTTGTTCTTCAAAACATCTGAAAATACTCAATTCTGAATGTGTACTACTGTCTGTACTGCTTCACCCCAATACTTTAGTGGAAGTTGCTTTTGTCTAAGCATAACTTTGGCCATTTGGATTACACTTCGACTCTTTTGTAATGCAATACCTGGTTGAGTATCTTGCTTGGCTTGATACTTGATTCCATGTTGCTTCAAGTACTTGGAGAAGTTTTGGTTGACAAAGCTAGTATCTCCATCAGATCGGATGATCTTCAAAGAACTTGGAAAGTCTTCTTCAACTAATTTTGTCCACTCCTTAAACTTGGAAATGGCATCTTCTTTATGCTTGAGTGAATAAACCCATGTGTATCTAGTGAAGTCATCTACAATCAGGAAGAAGTAAATTGAGCCACTTAGAGAAGGTGTACTCATAGGTCCACAAATTTTGATATGGACTAATGCTAAGGGTTTATTTGCAGAAATGGATGCTTCTTTAGGCAAAGAGAAAGTTGTTTGCTTGTCACATGCTTTGCAATTCAATTCCACTTGTGTGATCCTGGGTAGACCTTTGACAAGATGATTGGAAGAGATCTTAGCTAAGCAAGAGCTATGTCCAAATCTACAATGCCACAAGTTGAGACTTGAATCCTTGGCCATAAAACTTGAAAGCTTGTAGAGACCCTTATCTTCATATCCTTGAGCTATCACTTCATTAGATTCACGATCAATGACTTGAACTTGGTTGTGATCGAATTGAACCGTCATGATGCACTTTGTGATGGCTTTGACTGAAAGAAGATTCTTACAAAGGCTTGGTACATAAAGAACATCTTTTAATGACTTGGTCTCGCCTTCAAAGTTGATGACGTGAACTTTTCCTCTTCCTTGGATTTCAATGCACTTGTTTTCTCCAAGGTAAACTTGTCCTTGATGCTCTTCAAACTCATGGAAGTCATCTTTGTCATGGCACATGTGGGATGAAGCACCACTATCAAAAATCCATTCTTTCTTGGGAGTGGATGCCACAAGTGCTTTGTGTTCACTTGTGAAAAATAGGTCCTCACTTGTGCAGTGAGAATGATGTTCACTCTTGGAATTAAACTTAGACTTGTCCTGGTTCTTTTTCTTGAAGTAATATTTTTCAATGTGGCCCGGGTTGCCACAAAAATTACAAGTGAACTTCTTCGATGAATTATGCGATCCTTGCTTAGACCAATTGCTAGCCTGATGACTTGTGGTTTTGCCCTTATTGAATGGGCCTTTGGCCTTCATGGCGGACTCTTGTGAGGAAGTCGATTTGGCTCGCGATTCGTGAAGGAGAAATAGTCGACGAACCTCTTCCCAAGATAAGACTTGGCCGCAATTATACAAAGTTGTGACAAATGTCTCGTATGACTTAGGTAATTTGTTAAGAAGTCTAATGGCCATGTCTTCACTAGAGATCTACCTACCACATAGTGCTAATTTACGTTGGTAGTCCTCAAATTGGGCTATGACCTTGGTAATTGTGTCGAGTGGCCTAATTGTCAAATTATGAAACTCCGCCTGTAATGTATATATTTTCAAAGGGGTTTTGTCTTCATATAAAGCAGCTAACGTATCCCAAGCACCTTGGACATCTTACAGGCCGTGATATGGCCTTTCGTCAGTTCGTTGCAAGCAAGTAACAGCTAACCTAAAGCTCTTTTGTCCTTGACATTCCACACATGCCCATTTTCTAAGTTGGTATCCCTATTGGGTTCGGGTTCTGACCCATCTACTACCTCATGAAGAAGATTCGTGTAGAGATAAGCGCGCATGACATCTTTCCATAGATTGTAATTTTGTCCATTGAGGCATTCATCCTTAGGCATAAAAATAGGGGGGTGAAATGTGAAGAGATGGATAGGTATGTGCTTGAAGATGAAGAGGTGTTGCAAAATCCTTGATCTACACGAGCCAAATGAACTCCAGGAGTATATGGTGGGCCCTTTTAGCTTGCCAATGGATGTATTAGACACCCTATGTACCTTGGAAGATCACTCACAAAAAGATAGATCAAAACAGATAAGTTGGAGTTAGCTCAGAGGTGAAGAACTTGCTATTTTTGGTTCATACACGTGTCCAGTATTTTGCATAATTCTTTGAGCACAGCAGCAATTAGCTTAATTCCTCTTGTGGAATTCTAGTTAGGTTTTTTCTTTTCCCTCATGGATCTTCTTAGGCCATGATGTGATGATTCTGCCTCATGTCCAAGTTCTTGCAATTTTTCTTTACCTTTAGACTTCCATGCTTTGATCTTTTTCATCTGAGATTCTTCATCATCCTCCGAGGTGTCTTGTTCTTCAATCTTTGGTTGTTCTCTACCAAGCTTTGGAAAATCTTCTTCAAGATCATATGGTAAATTGACCTTCCTACATGAATCTTCATACCATGAATTGTTTGATCAAAAGCTACATCTTTGCCTACCAAGAATCCTTTGTTGGTAGGGTTGTATAGCCTGTAACCTTTTTTATTGTTGTCATATCCAATAAATACACACCTTTCTGCCTTTGGATCCATCTTGCCTCTAACCTGTGAAGGAACATGAGCAAAAGAAATACATCCAAAAATTTTACAATGATCTAAGCTTGGTCTATTCCAAGCCTCATATGGAGTCATCCCATCAAGGGATTTTGAAGGCAACCTATTAATCAAGTAAGTGGCTATAGATACAGCCTCAGCCCACAGATAATTAGGTAAATGCTTTTCATTTAACATGGACCTTGCAGCTTCAACAATTGTCCTATTCCTCCTTTCTGCCACTCCATTTTGCTCAGGAGTGTACCTTGTAGTTACCTCTCTTTTGATTCCTCTTTCTTGAAGAAAAGAATCAAACTCATGGGAGAAGTATTCTCCCCCTCCATCTGACCTTAGCCTTCTTAGTGATTTACCTGTTTGATTCTCCACAAGAGCCAAATATCTTTTGAAACATGAAAAAACTTCATCTTTGTGTTTCATAAAGAATAGGATAGTCCATCTACTGCAATCATCAATAAAGGAGACATAATACCTTGATCCAGATATTGAAGCTTCCTTGCTAGGTCCCCATACATCTGTATGCACCAACTCCAAGAGATCTCCATGCATATAACCTTTCTTCATGAATGGTAACCTGTGAGACTTTCCAAATTGACATGCACTACACTTATAAAGCATATGTTGTTTTGACAAATTAGGGAGTCCAAGTACACTTTGGTCCCTGCAAATTTGCTTTAATGACCTTTCACCAATATGTGCTAACCTTTTGTGCCATACTTCCAATTCTGTGAGTGTCTGACTACCATAATTAAAGAAAGCAATGTTTCTAGTGTCTTGTAATTCAAATGTGAACAATCTACCTGCCTTTTCACCTTTTGCAATTCTTCTGAATCCTTGACTTGGATCTTCAACAAATGCTCTTGCTTTTGTGAACCTGACTTACAACCCTTTCTCTACTATCTACCCAACACTTATCAAATTCTTTGTAATGGTAGGGACATAGAGTACCTTACTGAGTAGGTTGATGTTTCCATTAGGTGCTTTGACATTGCCTATTTTCTCCACAAGATGTCTTGTATCATCTCCTGGTTGTACCTCATGCTTATTCCTTGGATCTTCTAAATCTGATAGGAGTGCCACATTTCCTGCCACATGATTTGAACAACCTGAATCTATGTAGAAAACATGCTCATCAGATTTACCTTGTGGCATAGCCATGTTCATAATCAATAATGAATCCTCTTTGTTTGAGTCTTGTGTGTAGTTATTGAAGTCTCTCCTTCCTTTGTAGTCTCCTTGATAGTTTGAATGATTGTAGTTGTTGTAGCTGCCATGATAGTTGTTGAACCTTCCTCTTGAGTAGCCATAACTTCCTCTATTGTATCCTCTTCCTCTTTGATTCCTGGAATTCCTAAAGCAATTTTCAGTTCTATGATTAGTTAATCCACAAATAGAACATGAGTTGGAGTCTTGGGATCTCCCCCTGCCTTGTCTACCTCCTCTTCCTCTACCTCTACCATGTCTTCCTCTACCTGCATAGTTAACTTGATATGTACCTGCTTCATCATCCACTTTCTTTGCCTTTCCTTTTTTATCTTTGGACTTGCTTTTATCAGTGTATAAAGCTGAAGATTGATTACCTTTAGAGCTTTCTCCTGTTTTTATAAGCTTTGCCTCTTGAGTAAGTAGTTGTCCAATGAGTGTATTGAAATCAGGTACATGCATGTCCATGTACAAATCCATAGCTGTGGTGAATGCTTCCCACTTGTCATCTGCCTTCAAGCCATTGATGACCTGCCTTACAATTTGCTCTTCATCTATTACCTCTCCAATGCTTCCCAACTGATCTGCTATGTCCTTCAGCTTTGTGACAAAATCAGTCACATTTTGTTTGGGAGTCTTCTTGAGAGTTGTGAAATCCAGCCATAGTTGATGCTTCCTAGCTTTGGTACTTGAAAAGAAGAAGGCTTCAAGTGCATCCCACACTTCCTGAGATGTTTTACAACTTCTAATGTGAGGCAACAAAAAATCTGAGATAGAGTTGAGGAGATAAGACCTTGCAAGTGCATCCTTGGAGCACCATGTGCTCAATCTTTCTTGCTCTTCTTGTGTTGGTTGAATTTTGTTCCTGAAACTTGGCATAACTTCATCTCCAGTCACATAACCATATAAACTTCTACCTTGGAGATAATCTTCCATTCTTAATGACCAAGCTGAGTAGTTACCTCTGTCCAATTTGTCAATTGATGAAGGAAATCCATCTGCCATGTTGTCTGTTAAACGATAATACTTCTATCCAACTTTCGGAAGAGTATTATCGGGTCCTCGGGTTCTTGGGAGTGGTAGGGGTCTGTTAGACAGAGGCCCTGTACTATTTTCCCAATTCTTCACACAATCATAAATACTCCATCACGTCTTAGCACAGTGGGTGAGTCTGAATACTGACCACTCTTCGGCACGGTGAATATTAGGACTTTTTGACTGAATCTGCTATGGTAATGGAGCAGAGGTCCTGTTGTGACTTATAAATAATAGAATACGCACTTTTCAGTAATTGAATACTACTCAATATGACGATTCCATGTGACAGGTAAGTACACCGAACAATAATACACAGACAACTATAATCAGGATTACGCCAAACTTATCGTATACTGACTCAAGTCACAAATTCCTACCGCAATTGACAAAATTACCAATACTTTTGTTCACATACAGATCTTTACCGAATTCTCAGTGAACGCAGACTATTGTATCGAATCTGGTCACTTAACCGAAAAGATACTAAATGTAGATGATTAACTTTGACCTTACACAGTCTCTCGCAGGATGACAAACACACTATTTCACGACAGAAAAGATCCAGAATCGTATATAACTGATCATCAAACAGACTCACAACACAAGACTACCGAATGGAAATCGGTTCAACAAGGAGAATAGCAGAATAGTTAGATACGAATAGAATAGAACAGAACTCAATGTACTCATCAATATCTCATACATAGTCTCAAAATATGATGCTCGCAATCTCCCAAATTGATTCAATATAACAGACAGACAGAATACAATACGATACTTGCAATTTCCAAACACTTCAGTTCGAGATGTGATCAACCCTACTCGCTACAATGCCCAACAGAACAGAGACTCCTTCCGAAAAATTACTACTACTCCTCTTTACCGCTTTCCTTTATGCGCTTTAAATAGAAATCTGCTACAATGTTTCCGCGAATCCACTTTTTACGGCACCTGTCCGGGTTCATCCGTCCTTGTTCGGCGCCGCTCTAACATGTCCAACCTTGCTCTAATACCACTGTGAAGCGATGGATAGGTATGTGCTTGAAGATGAAGAGGTGTTGCAAAATTCTTGATCTACACCAGCCAAATGAACTCCAGGAGTATATGGTGGGCCCTTTTAGCTTGCCAATGGATGTATTAGACACCCTATGTACCTTGGAAGATCACTCACAAAAAGATAGATCAAAACAAATAAGTTGGAGTTAGCTCAGAGGTGAAGAACTTGCTATTTTTGGTTCATACACATGTCCAGTGTTTTGCATAATTCTCTAAGCACAGCAGCAATTAGCTTAATTCCTCTTGGGGAAGTCTAGTTACCTTAGAGAGCTAACTTTCAAGAGTAATCCCATCAAAAATAATGAACCACACACTGAGAATGATGTTTAACAACTGATGACATCATCCTGATTTTCACGGGCTACTACAGTTTGAGACTAGTGAGCAAAAAAATAAACATAACTCCAGACTTAAGTTTTCAATGATTATGAAAATTTGTATCCTTATACTAGACAGTACGCTCAATCCAACAAGCTTTAAATCATTGAATTCTGATAAGTAAACACTGAGAAACAGCTCTGACAAGATGAGTAAAAAAGTCGGGTACCTGACAGAGAAGTGAAAATGACAAACGGGGTTGACTTCAACTGAACATAACTGAAGATTGCAATACCCAAATGAAATGAAAATTGATGAGCATATATTAGACTTATAGAGCTAACTTTACCAAGTTAAATCACTGAAAATAATGCACCAACCTCAGAGAAACCATCTCTGCAATCTGACTGAGAAAACTGAGAGATATGGCAGTGAGTAGTACACTTCACAAGAACATGGAAATATGAACTCAAATGATCATGAAAATGAAAGTATATTGCTTGTACAATACAATGGACTTACTGATACATATGTGTGCCTTGTAATCACACCTTGATATGGCATAAAGCTCAGCTCTTGGAGGTCTTCACATAGGTCTCTCTAACCATGACTAAAGCTGCCATCTATTTATAGTTGAGTTTGGGAGGCTAACTTCCCTCAATCACTCTCCAATCAATTAGTGATTGATTTGATTCTCTATCTACCACAAATCACGAATTCGTGGCTCCTCTTTCCCTTTTTCATCAAGTGGACTCAACCACTTAAGATTCTCTCACTTCTACATTAAGTAAACTCTTCAAAAGTTACAAGAGGTAGTTCACAAGTGAACTTTGCACAGTCTTCATTTTAAAGCTTCTTCTATGACTTTGTGGGACTCAAGCCAATACTTGGGCTTGTCATAGACTTGCTCCAACATGAAAGATGGTAAGAAGTTAGCCATAGATGATGAGCTACCTTCACGTTTGGTCATTACAAAGCTTTGGAGATAAAGTGTTTAGAAACACTACCAAAATCTTCGCCAAACGCACAAGCTTTGAAGATAAAGTGTTTAGAAACACTACCAAAATCTTCTGCCAAAAATGCTGCTTCAAAATAATTGCAAAGCTTCAAATGAACGACTCGATACCAGAATGAAAAACTCCTTGGGGAGGGGGGGGCTTAGAGTAGCCCTACACTTGCACCAAGAATTAGAACAGACACTTCGGGGGGGCTTAGAATAGCCCTTCACTTTTGTAAAGAGAGACAGCGTGGAGTGGGGAGAGTCGATGCTCAAAGAGAACTTGTGGGTGGGCTTAGACTAGCCTCCAATCCCACAATCATACACACACAAGACTTTTTTCCTATTATTGCTTGAGTTTACAAGAGAGGGCACTTGGTGCCAAAGTGTGCCAACTAGTGAGAGTTGGGTCCTTGAGAAAGATTGTCTTGCGAATAGGATACTTGAGTACTTAACATGCCAAATGATCCACAATGAGAGGGCTAAAATTCCTTGGGAGAATACAAGAGGATCTTTTAAATGGCTAGGTCCGTACGAAAACTACAAAAGTGGATGCTAATAAAGTGAGTACTCAAGGGTGTGCAATTTTCAAAATATGAAGGGATAATGCCCTTGAAGTAATACATCCTTTGAAACCCAAAAAAATATTCTGATAACTCATCCTAAGTGTCAAATGACACCTCAAAGAGAGTGTAAGGTAGCGAGAGGGTGCCTTGAATATTGAGAGTAGCTTTGTCATACCACAAACTTATTTGAAAAAGACAGTATCTATTCCTGACGCAATATATGTGAGATTCCACATTAAAATTATCACTTATGTCATGTGCGCCATGCAAGATCTATCATATATGAGTTCCAGAATTAATTCAGTGAATTCGAGCAATAGAAAATCAGATTGACATCATCTGTGATGTCAAAATTGAGAATGCTTTTGCTAGATGCAATGTATGGCGGTGCGTGGCAATTGGCCAAGCGGCAGATATTCTTGGCGCACGTTCTTTCCCCGACTCTCTCTCTGTAATGCAGATAACTTCTTGCTCTGGTGTTGCAACAATAGCGGAGTTTTTCTCTGATGCTCTTGCTCTGTCTCCCACTGTCTCTCTGTGTGACAGAGGTGAATCAGGCCAAGCGCAGCAGTTGCTGATGTCGATCTGCCCTGTCTGCTGCTGTCTAGGCTCTCTATGGCTGTGCTTATGTCCTTCTCCTTATGCCCTTGCTCATATGCATCCTCCTCTGTGTCCTCTAGTTCTCCTCATTCTTCGACTTCCTCTCATACCAGCCTCGGCTTGGCCACATTACGTTCATCGGAGCCGAAACTTGTTTTCACTGTCTCTGCACTAGGCAAAAGCCGATTATTCATTGTCACCAGTGACGATGAATGGGATGAGGAACAGCGCCAAATACCCTCAGTCTCTCACTGCTGTTGTTCACGCTCCTCCATTGCGCCCCTCTCGTTGTGCGCATGGGGCAAATAGACAAGACGTTATAGTCTCTCCCTCTTTCTACAGGATCGTCAGTTACCTTCTGCTAGAGCATCCATTCCCAAAGCTGCACAGCTGCCTGGACGAGGTGGCAAGAGCTTGTGTCGATCTGAGGTGGAAGAGCAGAATAACTAGGAGCATGGTGAATGCGGGCAGACAGGTCGTTCTGAAGCTCTTCTGCAGCATTTTCCTCTTGTTGTTTGAAGCGGGAGTACAGGGCAGGCGCTTAGGGGGGTACGACATGTGGGGGTTTTTCAATATGAAGATTGTAGCTAAAGTGTTCTATTGGGTTGCATTGGACCACAAGCAGGTACTCTCCCACTTTGAAGAGCATGCGCAGGAGAAGCAGACAGAGAATGATCCTGTGAACAAACCGAGTGCTGATTCAGCATAGGGAATGGCTGATGCAGTAGATTTCGCAGACCAACGACCGCGCCCATGATTGTTGTGGAGAGCGAGAGTGTGAGCTTGGCTGAGCAAACACCATAGCCAAAGAGCTCCAACGAGCTCAAGCAAGATAGGCCCCCACCATTGAGGGGAAAAAACCCTGGAATTTCCACAGGCGTGAACTCGTGTCTGGTTGCGTTTGTGGAGCTATGCCTGCTCTCCCTCAAGATTGGTACTCAGAAGGATTGAGAAAAAATAATATTTGCATCCAAATGCGACCGAGGTACAACCAAGATGTGGTTACAAATAAATACATAACAGTGTTTATAAACACTGCAGTAAACTTGAGAATGATTATCAACTACTCCACACTAAAATGAAAATAGTGAAAAAACCACAAAATGATGCCACAAAGTGGGTGGGTGGGAGGGGAAAATGGGTAACGGTGGACAAAGGGATAAGGTAAATGGGTGGGAGGGTGGGCAAATGGGCAGAATGAATCCCAAAAAATGATGGCAAAAAGCCTCTCTCAATGAGGAGAAAGCACGCCACCAAAATGAAGCACCACCACCACCAAAACGACCACCAAATGCGCCACCAAGACCTCCACCTAGTGCTCTGATACCATGTAGAGAGTACGCACTTGAAAGAAAAATGAAAAGTAAAGTACTCTCATAAAACAAAGAATGTGTGAGACACAAAATGAGTAGACCATGAAATGTGTAAACTCATGTGGATTAGAAATGAGCTTGCCAAGAGCATGGAGTAGGATCCTCAAGCTTCTAACCAAGTACAAATGAGGGGAGAGGCCCTCCTTATATAGATTTGGGAGGGGCTCTCAAAAGTACATCATATGTGGGATAAGTCTCCTAAAAGGAGAATGAATACAACTCGTAGAAGCACATGGCAAGGTACCCAAATACAAAGGTAATACAATATAAAATGGAAATAGACTAGAAATGGAGTGTCTCCTGGATACAAAATGGAGATGCACTCATGCGGATACAAATGTAGATGAAGTAGGAGGAATCATGTCGTCAACAGGATGCACTTACCTATGTGAAGAGATGTGACACATGCCAATGTGCACAATATCCGATATGAAAAGATGATGCCTTTGAGACCAATGATGGGAGGACATGCATTCTCAAAGTGGGGTATAGACTTCATAGGTCCCATTAACCCCCCAGCTAGAAATTCCCATGTAGAGTACATTATTGTAGCCAAAGATTACCTTACAAAGTGGGTAGAAGTAAAAGCCACGACAAAGAATGATGCTCAGATGACGGCTAAGTTCTTATTCGAGAATGTGTTCACAAGATATGGACTACCAATAGAGTTACCACTACCCTTGCCCCCACAATTCCCATCCAGGCAAGCCAACCAGGCTAAAAGAGGAATGAAGAAGCTAGGACAAGCTCAACCACAAGGTATCCGACAAGTTCGGGTGCCTACGAAATTAGTTGTAGCTCAACAAGGACAATTCCAAATATGGGTACCCAAGAAGCTCTTCATGCACAACAACTTATGCTCTCCCACATGAGAAAAATCTCAACAAAGAAGCCAAGGTGAGGCAAGGATCAGAACCAAATACCAAGACCAAAAGCAGACCAACTCACCTCTTCAACAAGAGTCAGAAGACCAGCAACAATGGTATGGGTATGGAAGCCAAAAGCATTAGTTGCCCCTGCAAATCCAAAGAACCAATTACATGGGATACAAAATTTAACAAACCGTCTGAAGATGAAGAAGCCCAAGGCGATCTCTACGTAGCCAAGCATGGTTCTCAAATGGATTCCTATAAGGAGGAATGATCAGTTGTCATCTCGAGATCCAATGGATACCTCCAACAAAGAGGGCATCAACATCCGCAAGTAACATCAAAAGCCTTGACGAGCGACAACCATGTGCTCCTTGCACAACCTTGTCTTTTGCACCATTCAGGTCATGCATTTCGAAAGTATGCATTAATATAGGGTCACATTACACGACCGTGCATGGACACATTTGAGAGTTCTAGGCACAAGAGCACATTGACATATGTCGATTATGTTTAATGTTTCTAACATCTTTCTTCTTGTTTTGTGCCATTGCTCCTCTCAAAAAAAGGGGGAGAGGTTGTTCCTAGGTTTGGCTCATGGAACATGAATGAGTCATGCTTAGCTGAAGGTGGAACCATTGATTACTGAGAATTTATCAGTCTTGATAGAAGAGTTTCTAGGCTAGCAGATGATATTATTGCTACCGTATCTAGCAGATAACAAGAACTTGGCATGAACATGGCATCCACAACTCTTGTTTCCCCTTACCATGGTAGGAGAGAAGTGCTTGCAAGTCCGCAACTTGAGAGATGCTTAACTATTGTATGTACGAGAGCATCCAAGGAGATATCTGCAAAGGCTAGTTCTGATACCCTACAAATCCTTGTATGTATACTAGGTGAGAAGACTCTTGCTTATGGTGGGCTAAAGAGAATATGTGAAACTAAGCTTGGTGTAGTTACCCAATATTGTTTGTCAAGGAATATAAAGAAATTCATTTCTAAGCATTTGGAAAATGTTGCTTTGAAGAGAGGGGACAGGACCAGGCGCTCGAAGAATGTCTCATCCGTGAATCATCAACAAGGACATTCATCAACCATGGAAGATGCACCATTGGTCAATCAAGATGATGGGAGTACAACATGACGAGCGGACTATCGATCAACCTTTCATGGGAAGAATCCTCTACTTGGGTATCATGACAACACTGATAGATTAGGAAACCTCTTCGTCAACTTACCCCTAAGCAATTCGCTCAAGACCTAATTTTTGCACCATGTTTCTTATAATGCATTCCCCAAGTATGCATGCATAGGGCTACATTCCAAGGCCGTGCACAAGACTCATATCTTTTTCAACCCATGCACTAATGCACTTACCCATCATTCATTATGGGTTACGAGTACTTGGCATGACTACTATGAACATCATCTTTGGAAGATCTAGAGGACATCAATGGAGACTCACAATGACACAGTCATGCTGGAATCCAAGGAAGAAGCACATACCAAGGGATTACAACTTGCAAAGGCTCACAGTGGCAAATGCAAAACCGGACAATCAACCCTGCCACATTTGGAAGATAGGCGGCTCTGGTTCATACCGAATGGACACTACCTCGCAAAGCACTACCTAGAACAACCATTACAACAAGGGTCTGTCAGGGACGACAGACTTGAGAGGGGGGGAGTGTTGGAACTCAAGGTCAAGCACAAGACAAAGGAATGCTTCAAAGAAGTGGACACTGTTAGCAGCAGACATTAGCAGTAGACAAGGAACTGAAGGACTGACGAGGCATGGCAGTCAGAGAAGAGAGTCAGAGGGGAGAGAAGGTACAAGCAGACAAGGGAGTCAACGACGATCTGGCAAGTAGGCCAATAATTTTCTTCATGAAGAAGCAAGTACGAGCATTCACGCAGATCTAGCACTAAGGCAACCCTTTAATTTTTCAAAATCCTTACACAAATTAAAAGTGATTCTCATCACTAACAACCCCTGTAAATACCATGTTCACCTTTTTGTAGCTCCATTTTGTGCAAGCCGAGGAGTCCTCGAGCTTGAGGAGCCTTAGAAGTAGTTGCTTACCAATTTTCGTGATTTTTAGATCTCGTTTGAACCCTCAAATAAGCCCTGGAACCTAATTTTTAACTAGGCCGGACACTAGGTCTGAACAGGGCCAAAGCTAGTCAAAAACTATAAAAGGAGCTAGAGAGCTCATTTTTGAGTGTGGCTTGTAATTGAAATGAACTTGTAAGAACTTTTTGAAAGTAATCTAAGAACTCCATTGCTTCTCACTCTTTGTCTTACCGTGTGTGCGCGTGTGTGTGTATGTGTATGCATGTTTGTGTGCTTCTCACTCACGCACTTGTGCCGCTACTTGCTCGAGGTCTTCATACCATCCTCACGTCTTCCCGGATTGACATTAAAGGAGGTGCTACTCATCACTGAGCTACACCAAATTTTGGCGCCGTTGCCGGGGATCGAACTTTGAGGACGAGCGTGTGATGGTAAGACGTAGAGTTGACGCGTTGGAGTTGTAGGTATTTTCTTCACTTTCATCTATTTTCTTGTTTTTTCTTCACCATCTTCATCACCATCATCATCATCACCATCTCCCACCTCCATCTCCATCATCGTGAAAATCTTCAGTTTTGATCATATCACCATCTCCACCTCATTTCCTTCATTCTACTTGTGAGAGAGAGCGAGAGAGCGATATTGCTTGCACTGTTTTTGCATGTTTGTTGTGTTTCTTGCAGGTATCATCATCATCATCCCCGCCAGCACGCTGCGCAGGTACGAAACTCGTCGAATCTGTCTCGTAGTCGCCAGCCTCTGTCAATCGCAATCGACTGAAAATTCGATCATTTGGTAAAACAAAGTTCACCACTAGCACAAGCATGATGAGCACATCCCAAATCACCTAAAACAGTAGAAAAATTCCGTGTTTTTTTGTCAATCACGACCGACAGACCCTGTCAATCGTGACCGACAGACCCTGTCAATCGCGACCGACAGACCCTGTCGATCGCGACCGACAGACGTCACGACCGACAGACTGCCACGTAGGACCCTGTCAATCGCGATTGACACCGTCGATCGTGATCGACAGCCACGATCGACTCTGTCGATCGCGATTGACACCGTCGATCGCGACCGACTGAAATTCAACGATTGATTGACTTTTACGCGTAGCCATGTGTCCATCGCCACTGATAGGCCCCCGATTGACTGAAATTTCGACGAAAAACCCGGAAAACGTGTCGATCGCGATTGATACCGTCGATCGCGATTGACAACCACGATCGACTCTGTCGATCGCGATTGACACTGTCGATCGCGACTGACAGGCCCGACGGACACCTCTGTCAATAGCGATTGACAGGCTTTTCGGCCAAAAATTAGGGTTTGCTTTTGTTCAAAATTTGGGAGCAAAATAGTCAATCCATTAGCATTTCTGGAGGTTCCTACATTTGAGATTTGGGAGAAAATCCTAGGATCTGTCAGCCAGATTGAATCCTGTTTTAACCCCCTAAACCCTAAACAGTCACAATTTTTCATACGGAATCCATTTTTTGAGCTCTTGGGCTTGTCGAAAAGCTCGTGGCATATACTATACGCCCTCAACTGTTTTTTACAAAGATAATGTGTGGATTTTCAGATAGGGTATTCTGAAGTTGACCATACCCAGGGGGAACAAAATTTTGGGATCTCTAGAATTGTTTTTCAAAAACTCACAGTGCAAATTGGTCTTGAGCTAACTTTGGAACTCTTACAGATCTATTGAGAGCATCGAAGGGCATTCTAAGCAAGAGTAAGTGCAAGCTTGGGAACACGCTTCCTGGGCACTCGAGGGCAACCAAGAAGGAAACAAAAGGTTGGAAATTCTCAACTACCTTTGTCAATTCCTAGTGTAGGCTAAGAACGACTAGTGAGAGGAGTAAGCGAGGGCGGCGATAGGCATCTACCAAGTTGAAGACTACCTAAATACTCAAGTTCAAGATAACTACATAATCTTTGTACGATTGAGAATCCTAAAGGAAAAGAGTTTAACGTAGAACGATCAACCTAAAAGTACGAAGAACATTCAAGTATTCCTGACGACGTAATATCAGACAAGACCTTAAACACGATAAATAACTAAAAAGAATCAAGTGACTGATACCAATTGATCGGCAACGAGGTTGTACTCTGGGCAAAAATCGGGCTACTTAACTAGGCATATGAACCTTAGATCAGGACGACATCTAGTAAGGGATAGACAAAGTCTTAGGTCTTCAGAGGCTAGTGTCAACCACACTGCTAGGTCGTGGGCCCAGCAGTTGAGCCACCACTCCTACTACCCAAGTTCTGAGACTAGTGAATCCGAGATGTCTCAAGGCATGGAGAGACCTACAGGCAGTTCAGGAGTGCCATACCTGTACAGGGTAGAAGGCCCTTACAAAACGCAGTTGGAATACCTTAGGACCAACCGATTAGGTGCCAGCATCTATGAGGACGGCCTAGGAAGGTCTGTGGTACAGATTAAGAATCCTGATCAATCCATTAGACTAGAGCACCCAGCTGTCAAGTTTGAAAACGGAGCATACTTGGACAAAGAAGGAACCATATACGTGGTCACCAGTCACCCAGATAGGACAGATGAATTTGGGAATGTAATCTCAGAAGCGGAATTAGGTGACTTGGAACAAGGAAACATGGGTGTAGAATCTAGAACCCCCCGAGGCAAATCTGTTCTCACTAGGATTATCACACCTGAGTGGGTTCCCCAAGACAATAAGAGCATAGATCTGCTTCTCAATCGAGAGACTGATGAAGCCTTTTGGAGGTACAAATCTGATCAGCCAACTGATATAGGAACAATCATGATCTATGAGTTTAAGGATCCTGATAGCCCAGGTAGAGTGACCTACTTAGATCACGCTTCGGAGAGGATCTTTGTGGTGACAGAAAATGATAGGCATGCTTACACTTGGAAGGGTGAATTCGTTTTCCCCCAACCAAGATCGAATGTATCCTATGGTCACCCAGGAGCTGGAACATCCCAAGCTCATGGAGCCCAAAGAGACAGACATAGAGATAGACCTGAGGTGAGCTTTGTCAACCCAGTGGGCAGAGAAAGAACGAGGACGGAAACGAATAGAGTAGAACCTGAGATATTTAGAGCTCACAGGAATCAAAGAAATGCGGATGAGTTCCCTCTACCACGACCTAGAGAGCACACAAGAACCTTGAGACCGACTCAGCTAGTTAAGTCCATGAAGAACTACTTCGATGGCACTGGAGATCCATACGATCATGTGGCTGAGTTTAGGCAAGTCGTGAGAGCTGAACAAGTGGAGGATCTATTCACGCAGTACAATGCCTTTGGTCTGACCCTTAGGAACACTGCCCTGACATGGTTTCAGCCACTAAATGAGAGGCAGTTCAGGAGCATAGACCAACTCCTAGAGGCTTTCATTATTGAATTCTCTAAGAGTGGCATAAGGCATAATACCTCCTCGCTGATTCACAGCTTCAAGCAAACCCCTCAAGAAACCGTGAGACTTGCAGGAAGAAGATTTAGGCAATACTTAGAAAGATGCCCTGTCTTGGAGCTTCCCACACCAGCTAAGCAAGTGGCTTTATTCTTGGATGGATTGCTAAGTACTAAATTGAGATCTTATGTGTACTTGAAGGACCCTAGGACCATAGAAGAGTGTGTGCGCATGTGCATTGACATCGAGGATAACCTAGGGGAGGAGTTAGAGCTTTCCAAGATATACAAAGATTCGGATAGTGCCTCTAACATCTCGTCCACGCAATCCACATCAATCGAGGAACTTGCAGAGAAAGTTGCTCAGAAACTAGGTCTCTCTAGCAAACAAATTCCCAGATTTGCCCCTGTAAAAAGATGTTATACTTGTGGCGGTGACCACATGGCGAATGTCTGTCCCATTATGGCTCAACCCCAAGTTAATCCTAGTAGCCAGTACTGCACCATAGAACGGAGATACACAAATCACACAGCACAAGACTGCCCCTACAATAAGCAGGCTGTTAGGCAAACCTACCCTCAGCCATACCCTCAGCAGGGAAGATACCAGAACCCGTACCCTCCACAACCATATGGCAGGCCACAACAACCTTATCAGCAACCATACCAAAACCAACTGAGACCTCAGCCAGTGTTAGCACAACAACCAACCGCTCCTACGAATGTGATTCCGGTAAAGTATGCAGTTGCAGAAGAGAACCTGAATAGAGCTATAGTCCCTGTAACACCACTGCTTTCTGAAAGTGACCCCAGTGACCATAGCTTTGATTCTACACATGTTGATAGTCCCCAGGCTTACTACATGCAATCTCCTGAACATGGTGAGTCCTACTATAGTGAAGAACCGAGTGAACCTAGTTGGGAGTCAGATCACACAAACGTCATGTATGCAAACCCCAACCCTAGACCTCAACCTAGGCAGGTAAGACCCCCATTCCCTAGAGGACCATGCTACAGATGTCAGGGGGATCACCTCATTCGTGATTGTCCTGTGCCTCCACCGACACAACCCCAGTCAGTAACGATCCAGGGTTTTTGCCAAGACTGTGGAAAGGAACATCTCTTACGAGACTGCCCTAGGAATCCTAATAATATGCCAAAAATCACTCCTATCAACGTTGTTGGGTTAGTGGTAGACTCCACAGGGAGCGTGACTTCCACTGCACCAGTACAAGTAATCACTAGAGCCCAAGCACTGTAGCAAAACCAGGGTGTGGGTTAGGAAAAAAGCCCAGAAGTTAGTGAAACAGAGAGCACGACAAAGAAGAGGACTAGAGCGTGGAAAGATAGTAGGGAAAGAATGAAAAGACAATGGGCTAAAAAGATGAGTGAACTTGAGGAAAGCATAAGAGAAACCAAAGCCAGGATAACTGAACTCACATCTCAAACTCCCTCTCACATTACCCCACCTCCACCACTCCCAACTCCATCCGTACCACCACCTTCCCCACCGCCTCATCAAATCCCACCACCCCCTAGAGTAGGATCAGTCCTAGCAGATCCCACTCCCGAGGACCTTAATATGATGCTTAAAGCATATCAAGCCAGAATCCAAGAAGGGCCAAACATGACTGATCATGCAAAATGCTATCCTCGAGCAGAACTAGAGTTGGAACGAACCAAAATTTGTGCTAAGATGGTGGAATTGGCTCAGACCATGTTTGAGGCCAGTCGCCTATTTAACATCTCTAGTTCAGCGAAGACACAGTTGCACTTTGATGGACTGTTAGAAAGAATAGAGAAGCTGATTGCACAATCAGAAAAGGAACCCGCCTCTCAACACAAGGACAAGGCAAGTGAAAGAGCAAGTCTTCCTGCCCAGAAAGCCTATGCGCCTGGAGCCTATGTGCCTAACTCTACGGAGCCAGACACATCATCTTCTATGAATTGGTTCACACCAGAATTCCTACGCGAGATTCAAGAAGACAAATGGGCCAAAGAGAGTGAAGTCCCTCCTCCTATTGAACTTGTGGATGATGCACATGACCAATTCCCACAAGAAATCCCATCCATTTACGAGGAGCAGGAGAGTACTCACTCTCAGGACAGACTAGACTTTGAGTCTAACTCTCTACAAGAATTACCCCACTTCACAGGCCCATGGGAAGCTAAGTCCACTTGTATGAGAGCACCCACGGTCATGGTACGAAATGAAGATTCGGTCATACCTAGGAACACAGAGGTAGTGAAGAACACTAAAGTGCAGTGCAATCTCAAGTTAGAAGAGCTACTCAAGGTTAGACCTGAATTATGGAAACATGTCGCCAAACAAGTACCAGAGATAGCAAAACCTCGTTCCCAGGTAGGATCCCAGAGGACAGTACCAGAAATACCCTTGGATAAGATAGGAGATATGTGTGAAGGTGAAGAAGGGAACACCTATCTTCCCATTACCTACCAAGAGTACACCACCAAGGCAATTTTGGACTCAAGTGCAGGAGTTGCAATTGCCACCACTTCCCTATGGAAGCGTTGGGGCAAGCCAGCACTCAGGCCAACAAGAATGAAATTGCAGATGGCCGATGGTCATATTGAGAGACCCTTAGGATTGCTAGAAGGAATAACTCTTACCACATGTGGTGTTGAGTTCGAGCATACATTTGCTATATGTGACTTCAGCAAAAATCATGCCTATGAGATGATTTTGGGAAGACCATTTATGCGACAGTTGCAAGTGGTACAGGACTGGGGAACCAACTCCTTGTATTTGCAATACTTAGGTGTTACGACCAAAGTAAATCTCAAAGATTACTCTCATAGAGATGTCCCACCTATCCAATGGAATCCCATCCATAGAGCCAAAGATGATACGGAATCTGTGCATTCCATAGGCTCAGGATCCTCATGGATGCATGAAGACACCCACTTATGGATGTGCAAAGTAGCAGTGGACGAAGAGAAGAGAGAAAAAGCCAGAGAGGTAGGTGCAAAAGAAACACATAGATCAATTCAAGACCCAGCCTATGCACCTGTAGTTTTTCCAGACGAAGAATTTGAACCTCACGGCTGGGCAGAAATCCTAGCAACAATGGATGTAGCCATCAATGAGGAACAATGGACACCTCACTGTGATGAGGATGGCTATGACATTTCAGTCTTCTCCATAGAGCCAATCATGGGAGAGGCAGTTCTAGAAGAATGCGAACCTAGCCCTGATGCATTTGAGGATGCAAGTGACTCCGATCTAGAGTCAATCATTATGGACCCACCTTTTGCATCAGATGAAGAATACTTCCATGAAGTAGAATTTCAACCCCAGAGGCATGGAGAGCTTACAAACGATGTAAGATTAGCCACACATGTGACACCGAAGGAAGAAGGAAACGAAAGAAGAAAGAAGTCTCACCAGAAGAGGAAGAATCCTTGTTTGAGGTCCCAGAAAATTTTAAGAAGTACGAGATAGACGACAGGAGAGTCATGATAAGAATGCCTAAACGAGAGGCGCAATCAGGAGAGGCCTATGATAACAAAGAAACCACCAAGAAAATAGTAGTGGCCCTAGAAGAAGGAGAGGAGAGATGCACGTACATATGCCATGACCTAGCAGAGGAAGAGGAGCATGCGTTAATTGCCTTGCTAAGAGAATACAGAGATGTGTTCACTTGGAGTTACAAGGATTTGAAGGGTGTGGACCCTGACATATGCTCACACACTATCCCCATGACCTCAGATGCTAAACCCTCTAAGCAAAAGCCCTATACATATAACGATAATTACGCTGCCAAGATTAAGGAGGAGATAGATAGACTGGTTGAAGTTGGATTTATCTATGAAATTGAGCACACTGAGTGGGTATCCCCCATCGTAGTGGTGCCCAAGAAGAATGGCAAGCTGCGTGTATGCATTAACTTGAAGAAGGTTAATGCAGCCACAATTCGAGATAACTATCCGCTTCCCATCACAGAACATCTCTTAGAAAGAGTGGCAGGTAAGGAAGTGTACAGCTTCCTCGATGGATTCTCGGGCTACAATCAAGTAGCCATAGCTCCAGAAGATCAGCATAAGACAGCTTTTGCCACAGAGTGGGGTATTTTTGCCTTTAGAGTAATGCCATTCGGGCTTACCAATGCACCAGCTACCTTCCAGAGGCTGATGTGCCATGTATTTAAAGAGTTCCTGAGGAAGAATTTAGAAGTCTATGTTGATGACCTTTGTGCTCATTCCAACATTAGACAAACCCATATTCCTGAACTCAGACAAATCTTTGACAAATGTAGAGAATATCAAGTGTGCCTAAACCCAGAAAAGTGTGTCTTTATGGTCAGGCAAGGCAAGATTCTAGGACACATAGTGTCAAAGAATGGCATATCCACTGATGAAGAGAAAGTGAGAGCCATAGCAGAGCTACCTAGGCCAAGGAATGTCAAGGAAGTACAAGCCTTCATGGGGCATTGTGGTTACTACCGCCGGTTCATTCACATGTATGCTGTCATTGCAAAGCCAATGTACGGACTTCTGACTAACTTTGAGTGGACGGATGAATGTGAGAATTCCTTCCAGGAGCTTAAACGAAGATTATGTTCAGCACCAATCTTGACCACACCAGATTGGAATAAGCCTTTCCATGTTCATGTGGATGCATCCAATTATGCCATTGAATGTGTGCTGGCACAACCTACTGGTGAAGGTAATATGGATCTTCCAATTGCCTACGCTAGTAGACAATTGAATGCAGCTGAACGAAATTACACCACTACTGAGAGAGAAGGCTTAGGCATGGTATATGCAGTTAAAAAGTTTAGACATTATCTGCTTGCAAATAAGTTTAAATTTTTTACTGACCACCAAGCATTGTTATACCTCGTGAACAAGCCATGCACTACAGGTAGATTAGTAAGATGGTTTCTATTACTAATGGAATATGACTTTGAGGTAGTGGTGAGAAAAGGGAGGACTCATTTGAGAGTAGATCATCTCTCTAGGCTCACATCTGGAGAAGCCCCACAAGGAGTATCAGATGATCTTCCTGATGCTTACTTGTTTAATTTGGAAGTGGTGCCGCAGTGGGCTAAGCCATTGGTGCCAGTATTGACATATGGGCCTAACCATCCTGTAGTAAACACACAGAATAGAGAGGTTGTGAAAGCCCAAAAGTACCACATCATGGCAGGAAGCATGTACAAGCACACAGATCAAGGAATCTTGGCTTGTTGTGTGGAAGAGGACGAGTACAATAAATGGTTGCATTTAGCACATGTAGGTGCGTTAGAGCAACACTACTCAAAGCAACGAACCTTACAGACACTAAGGAGACTCGGAGTACATTGGCCAACTATGGAAGCTGATGTCCAAAGGTTGTGCAAGGAATGCTCAATCTGTTGCACTAAACCACCTGTGGAACATGCCACTCTTTATCAGGTGTCCATAGTGCCAGATTGGAGTGAACCACTAGTATCCTTCCTGAGGACAAAAACATTCCCTCCAGACATGACTCTGGCTAGGAAAAGGAGTTTAGAACAAGAAGCCCAGGATTACTCACTTATTGGTGATAATCTATACAAACGTGGTAAAGATGGCTACCTGAGACTGTGTGTCCATGAGAGTGAATATCTCAAGATCTTGGACACTGCTCACCAAGGTGTAGCAGGAGGACACTTTGGACCAGATCGGGTGATCAAGGCAATACTATTTGCGGGCTTCTGGTGGCCTACCCTTCACATGGATGCACATACCTATGTGAAACGGTGCGATGTCTGTCAGCGAACTCAGTATCCTATACGCAAAGATGAGATGCCACTGAAACCTATGATGGGTGGACGTGCATTCTCTAAGTGGGGAATAGACTTTGTAGGCCCTATTAATCCCCCATCTAAGGGTTCACATGCTGAATATATCATTGTGGCCACGGACTATCTCACCAAGTGGGTGGAGGTAAAAGCTACGACAAAGAACGACGCTCAGACAACTGCTAAATTCTTGTTTGAAAATGTATTCACAAGATATGGGCTACCTATAGAGCTTGTAAGTGATAGAGGCACTCACTTCTTGAACGAAGTGATTGAAAATCTACTCCAAGAATTCTTGGTAGTTCATAAGAAGTCTGCCCCCTATCACCCTCAAGCAAATGGCCAGGCTGAGAGCACCAACAAGATCTTATGCAATGTACTGACGAAATTAGTGAACACTAAACGCTCTGATTGGGACAAACAGCTACACCATGCTGTTTGGGCATACCGAGTTGCCTACAAAACGGTACTCCAAGCCACCCCCTTTCAGATGGTATTTGGCCAAAACGCGGTGCTACCCTTGGACTTCTTGATACCTACATTGAAGGTAGCACAAGAGCACGAATGGACGGGTCATGAACTCTCCTCTAGAATTTTTGACCTTGAACGATTAGGAGAAACAAGACTGAGAGCAGCTGCAGGGATATATGCAGCTAAGAAGAGACAGAAGGCATACTTTGATGCCCATGTGAAGGATAAGGGCTTGAAAGCAGGAGATCTAGTTTTAGTCTACACATTGAAACAACATGCAAGGAAGCTAGAAAAGAGAGGCTACGGACCTATGATCATCAATAGGATCTCCACGAGTGGAGCAGTACAACTAGCCACTTTAGAGGGTGATGTTCTCCCAAACTATATTAGCGGATGCAGAGTCAAGTTGTATCAGGAACCTCTCACAGAGGAAATGCTAAGTCGACTCAATACTGCTAAGCAACGTAAAGAGGAAGAAAAGCGAATTCAAGAAGAAGCTCAAGCAGAAGCCCTAGAGCGCATCCGGAGAATGAAATTAAGAAGACAAGGTAGAGAGCACCCTAGGCAAGATGCATATGCAGATCAAGGATATGACGTGGCTATGTGTGAAGTTTCAGGTGTTAGCTCACATAGGATAACTGATCGACGTCCTTTCATAACCTTAGATATAGGACAAGGAAAGAGTGCAAGGACTGTAAGAGCCTTGATTGACTCAGGTGCAGCCACTAGTGCTGTTAAATTGTCTTACTGTCAAGAGTTGCAATTAAATGTCAATCCTGTGGAAGCATATCTCATAGGATTGGGAGGCGTGGAAACCCCTTGCATGGGCGAGGTGGAACTTCCCCTCTATATTCATGATGAGGCAATGACAGTTAAAGTACTAGTATGTCAAGATGAGGACCTCACGGAACCCCTTGTCCTGGGTCAAGACTAGATTTATGACCGAGCAGTCAACTTAAACCTAAGAAGTGGACTTCTTCAGGTATGGGTGAATCAGACTAGAATTACAATGGAGTTAAATAATGGAGCACTCAAGGAACTAGGAAAGGCACAGACTCCTGGTCCCTCCAGGGGTGCACATGAAGTTGACCATGTTGTTCTTGTCCAAGGCTATGTGATGCAGAAGAATGAAGATCTCAAAAAAGGAGTCAGAACCACAACGGAACTCCCTTCTTTTCCAAAGGCCAGAGGGAGGCAGCAATCAAAGGTGGATCAAAGGCAGGAGAAGCAGAGTACTACCTATGTCGGAGATCAAAAGTACCTGCAGAGCAAAATGTCTCAGCTAGTGAAACAAGTGTGGGTGCGGAAAGGCGAACACCCGGTTGCACTCAAGCCAACCACACGGGCAAAGCCTCTTATTAGTAACCAACAACACGACACTAATAAGAAGTCTTTCAGAAGTTCTTCTGCTAACGTGAAGTCTATTTGGGTGCCCAAGAAGTCGATGAAGGCTAGCCCACAATCAAGACAAATTTGGGTGCCTAAGACTTGTTTGCGGGCTCAAATAGCTACACCAAGGCCACACCCTAGACAGCATGATCCCTTCACTCGCACAGCCGGCATCCACTCGTTTTCAACACTCAAGAACACACTAAGGTCCATGAGCACGAACAGAATCACTGGTAAATGGGTCCCTAAAAGGCCTCATTTTCAAGCCGACTCACCTATAAAGCTCTCGAGAGTCTCTACGAAACCAAGAGTAAAACCCATCCACTGCATTTGGCAGCCTAAGACGTGTAACAAACCCCCGGACCCCATTTGTAAATCCATGACAACCTACTAACCACATCACTATCACACTACACCATTCCACTTAGCTCTTAGGTCTATCGAACTCCTAACCACAAACACACTCGCACCGAGCACTTACTAACCCATTATTCGCTCTCGACCCTCATGTTAATGTTGTAATAGGAACAACAACGGTTCTCCCTTGTCCTGTACAATGTTAACACATGTTTGTATATTCTCACAGAGACAGGCAGCAAGAAGTAACATGGCAGATACGGTAGGAACTAGTTCCCAGGCAGGCACCAGCCCCCAAGTGGTGGACATCGAAAGCCTTCCGGTCGAGGAGGAATTAAAGGAAAGACCAGCGGCATTAAGGGCATTACATGCCATACCGATTCAGAATCCTCCACAGGGTCACACAATGCCGGTGGGCAAAACCTCACACTGGTTCAGTGACGTTGCGGGACCTCTGGGTGAAGGCACATACATGTGGGAGTCCGAGGTAGAATTCAATGGACGTTGGGGCAGATACCACTTCTTTACCAGGGAGTTTGAAAAGCTACAGAATAACGGACTAAAGCCGATATGGAAGAAGGCTGGGCTCTATGATTATTTCAAGTTCCAACTACCAAAGCCCGATTTTCTAAGGTGCTCATACTTGATTAGCACCCTCACTCCAAGCAAAGACAAAAAAGGATACAGCTCCTTTGTACTCCCATCACTCACAAGGGGCAATGAGCTGAAGCGTTTCCGCCTGACTATCAACTTGGTAAGAGAAGCTCTCGACATGAAAGGTATGCACATTCCTACGGAGAAAGAGACTATGGTCCCCGATAATATGAAGAACAGGAATCTGACGAAGTTAAAGGACATGGTCGCGATGACACCTACGATCGCCATTCATTTACACATGGTCATGCAACATTTCGCATTCCCCGCACAGGAAAGGTTCACAATGCCTCCCAAAAAGATCTGGTTTAGCCTCTACTTAGCAGATGCCTTTGATTTGACAATCAATATGCCCCACTGGATTATCGACCAGATCCATTTGGCTCATCAAAGGTGGTATAAGAAACAGAAATTTGTAAGTCTGTATGGATGCTGTGCGCTTACCAGAATTGTGTATAGATGTCTCGCATATGATGTACCGGTGCAAAGAGCTCTCATTTGGACTAGAGCACAAGAGTTTCAACGCAGACTGTCAGCCGTAGGGCCTCCCTCAAAGAAGATGAGAGGCGCTGTCCAGATGCCTTGTGCACAAGCCCGCGGTGCAACCCTGACACCTGAAACAACTCCAAGGCTTCCCAGACGAGTACAACCATTTACTATCAGGTTACCCAGGCACAGCACAGATGGCCATAACCTTGTGTTTCCACCAGTACCTACTGATCTGGAATTTCCTCACGGATTCACTTTGGAAGATCTAACGGATGAAGAAGTTGTCAGAATCATTGAAGTTGTTAATGCGGAAGTCGAAGCAGAGCAGGGTAGTGGACAACAAACGGCCACAGAACAACCCCAGCCAAGACAACCAGAAGTGGTGGAATTGGAGGATGAAGAAGGAGAAGGCCAAGAGGATGAACACGAAGGATTTTGTGATGAGGAGGCGCATGACTATGAGCAAGAAGTTATACAGGAGCTAGAGGGTGCCCCAGCATATACAAAGGAGTTGAAAAAGCTCTACGATACCATTAACAGGGTCCAATAACAACATAAGTTATCCCTTGCAGCAGGAAAGGCTATCATGCACCAAATCCTTGAGGAGGAAGGAGTTGACGAACAGTATCGGGCCACATTGGATATGATCTCTGATGCCCTAGGAGTACCTGAGGCAGTGCAGACGGCCCTGGCACAATCACGCAGAATGGAAAGAAGATATGGAAGACGTCCCCCACGAACAGGGAAATAAATGAATGTATTAGGATCAGGACCACAAGGCACCCCCACAACCACGGGCACTGCACACACCGCTCACGACACCGAGGAAGCCCATGTGTCCAGTCCACCCCCATCACCCCCCTTGCCACCCCCGCCTCCCACTCCACCACATTCACCTCCCCTTACCAATGTAACAACCACCGTTACCGCCTCCGAGTCCACCGCCATGACTGAAGCACAAACCGCCAATCAACCCACCCACCCTCTCAACACCTCCCGTGTATACACCTCCACTAACACTGTAATCCTAACGGCAGCTACTGACATCCCCATTCCCCCACTCACACTTTCGGGCAGTTCACATTCACAACTGAACACACCACTGTACACATTCACCACAATCACTGCACCCACCATTCCACTATTCACAATCACTCCCACTACTGCTTCCACCATGGATTTTATGGACATATCACCTCCCACTACACCTCTCCCTCCCCCCATACGGCCACAATCTCCCATTCCCCCACCACCCACTTCACCACTTTCCAGCACCGCATTCACACTTCCCTTCCCCTTTCCCTTTCCCTCTGCACTTAACACCCTCCCTGCATCCACCCCCATTAATAATGTATTTAATAGCATGTATCAGTGCATGTCTCAGTTACAACAACACTATCAGCACCTTGATGCTCAACATACAAGTTTGTTCAGGAGTCATGAAGCATTACAAGGAAGATTCATTGACTTAGAGCAAGAGAAGAAACAATTACAACAGCAGTTTAGTGCATTACAAGAACAACATGAGCAATTAATGGCAAATCCACCGCAGCCAGATGCCGAAGAAAGACAACAAATGGATGATCTGCTACACTCCCAAATCACAGAGAACCTCAAGCTCCGCCGCAACATGGCTCTATTACGGAAGTATATGTCTGCAGCCCTGGAAGAAAATAGACGGCTTCAGACACAAAACAAATAGAACTTGGAATTAGCCATGGACGGTTCCCCACAAGAAATTGACCCGGAGAAGTTTAAGGCCATTCCCTCGGACAATATGCAAATCATATTGGAAACTCATGCTGATCTCCTCGAAGCCCATGCAGACTTAGAAAAGGAAAGAGACGAACTACGAAGGCAATTGGCAGCTCAACCAGCACCACCCAAAGAGGTCCCAACCACAGCTGACACAACTGACGAAGTAGCAGCGCTCAAAGCACAACTCGAAGAATTACAAAAGAAAGTGCTTGTGTATGAACGCCAACCCTCCCCCTTGGTAGAACCAGAACCTGAAGACCTAGTACCAATCGAAGTAGAGGAAACCTTTGAGGACCCGTACGTTCCGATGCCAGCACCTGGAGGCAAGCAAACAGATGAGGGCATGGACACCCTTGAAATAGAGGCTCCGGAATGGATGCAGAAATTGGAAAAAGTGGCCAGAACTCATGATGATAGGGTGGCAGTCCAGATAGCATCGATGTCACGCTTAGAAGAGGTGGTCATAAAATCGGACTATTTTAGGAACCTCTCTCATCACAGGTGGATCGGCACCTCCGACGACTTGTATGTTCCTTTTTGTGTCTTACTGGCGGACTATAATGCTGAAATCAAGCACCACACCTCATGGGAACCAACCTCTGCCACACAGTTTGCACCAGACGACATCCCAGAAAGTGCCAAGCAGGGAAATATTCGCCAACCGACTTGGAGAATTCGGCTGCTTGAAACCTACCCGGAAATGAATCGCACATGGAATAACATGCCCCTGTATATCAAGTACAATCCCTGCTACTGTCCTGTTTTCCGAAGAAGGTCGTGGCCGGAATACACAAAGATGGTGCTGACAACCAAAGGCTGCAAGAAGTGGCTCAACTATGTCTACTTAGCACCACCTAAAGGTCAACCTACCGTAGGGTATATGATATCGACAATTCGGCATTGGGGTGTCAGGTTCAAAAACGTACCAGATGTCATGACACAGATGTGCCTTAAAATTTTTGAACTCATGATAGTCACCTTCCGCACCTTCAAGAATGTGAAGGAACCTCACCTCTCTGCGCTCAGATTCAATGAAGGCAATCAGGATCTTGTGTATGACATGAGCACAACGCCCTCTATTAATGTTGTTTATGCATGGCATGCCCGCATCAAATACCTACCGGCCTGCTTCAAACAGACATTTGAAGAGATGTTTGTCACAGGGTTCTGGGAATATCACTCAGAGATCTTCATTCCCAGGCCCTCACATTTATTACAATTGTTTGCAGTGGAACAAGCTCTCCATTCAGACAAGGTATGTATGCCACATCCAGAGGTTCCCGGGCCGGTAGATTGGGATGCTCTACTCACAGACTTGGCCAAAGGATTGAGGATTGCCGAACATCACTTAGCGCAAGATGTCGTTGAGTACTACATCCAAAAACCCACACAACAAGGGTCTGTCAGGGACGACAGACGCGAGAGAGGGGGGGGTGTTAGCAGCAGACGTTAGCAGTAGACAAGGAACTGAAGGACTGACGAGGCATGGCAGTCAGAGAAGAGAGTCAGAGGGGAGAGAAGGTACAAGCAGACAAGGGAGTCAACGACGATCTGGCAAGTAGGCCAATAATTTTCTTCATGAAGAAGCAAGTACGAGCATTCACGCAGATCTAGCACTAACGCAACCCTTTAATTTTTCAAAATCCTTACACAAATTAAAAGTGATTCTCATCACTAACAACCCCTGTAAATACCATGTTCACCTTTTTGTAGCTCCATTTTGTGCAAGCCGAGGAGTCCTCGAGCTTGAGGAGCCTTAGAAGTAGTTGCTTACCAATTTTCGTGATTTTTAGATCTCGTTTGAACCCTCAAATAAGCCCTGGAACCTAATTTTTAACTAGGCCAGACACTAGGTCTGAACAGGGCCAAAGCTAGTCAAAAACTATAAAAGGAGCTAGAGAGCTCATTTTTGAGTGTGGCTTGTAATTGAAATGAACTTGTAAGAACTTTTTGAAAGTAATCTAAGAACTCCATTGCTTCTCACTCTTTGTCTTACCGTGTGTGCGCGTGTGTGTGTATGTGTGTGCATGTTTGTGTGCTTCTCACTCACGCACTTGTGCCGCTACTTGCTCGAGGTCTTCATACCATCCTCACGTCTTCCCAGATTGACATTAAAGGAGGTGCTACTCATCACTGAACTACAGACACACAAGAAGAGGAGCAAGTAAGGAGCTCCAAGGAGTGTATGTCAAATTTTCAAAAGAATCCCCTACAAAAATAGTGATTTTGATCACTCAAACCATTGTAAATATCATTTCATCTTTTTGTAACTCCATTTTGTTCAAGCCAAGGCGTCCTTGAGCTTGAGGAGTATTAGAAGAGCTAGAGAGCTCATTTTTGGGGTTAGCTTGTTAGAGAATAGAGCTTTTGTAAGAGATTTCTTGTGCAATAGAAGCTTCCCATTGTTCCTCTCTTTGATCTTACCTTGCACGTGTGTGTCTGTATGTGTGTGCATGCTTGTGTGCTTTCACTCACGCACTTGTGCCTTCACTTGCTCATGGTCTTCATACTGGTCCTCACGTCTCCGTGGATTGACAAGTAAAGGAGGTGGTGCTTACGCTTGAGCTACAAAAGCCGAACAAGCATCATCATCATCTTCGTAAAGTGGGTGGCAGCCCTAGGAGTAGCACTCAACAGTTCCAATGGGGGCTTCTGCCTTAAATGTTGTCACAGGAGTTACATGATCTACATTGCTTGAGTGGTGCGGTCTAGACAAAGCAACCTCAGAAGCACGAGGAAAGATGCATAAGGTGGAGGGGAGAATTCAGTAGAAGTTAGCTCCAATGCCCATGTATTTTTTTGGTAGAGGGCAAGGACGGAGCAGATGGTCATAGAGTGACATGGCACCTTTTCGTTGTCTATGTGTGTAAGAGAGAGAGAGAGAGAGTGAGAAGTATAGGTTGAGAGGGTAGAAATCAGCATCACAACGGCTGGCTCAGCGCACATTCTAGCTGGATTGATTGACATGGCTTGTTCGACCTTTGATTGATTGAGGTGGCTGCTTCAAATTTTAATCAGAGAATGACGGCCGCGAGTGAATGACGGACTCAGCTGCATCAGAGGTGGTACGAGGTGAAATTAATCCACTGCAAGATTGAATTTCTATTTTGCGCACTCACAAAGAGAAAGAACACGCCAAAAGGGTTGTGAAGCTAATAACTTTCAGAACAATCCATATCCAGTTTTCGACATGCCATGATGTCCCACGTGGCATTGTCATACAATCACCTTAGAATCATTCCTATGACATACATCAATCCTCACGTTCCAATGCAGATTCCTTTTGGTGAAATCACATATGATGTAAATGTAGTTTTAGGGGTCTCCACTTGATCTTCAACTTTTTGTGACCAATGAACTCGGGTCATCTAATCCTACACACAAGCTCAATTTGAGAGGGAGTGTAAGTGGTTTATGCGCATCCATCATCATTAATGTCATTATGGTTATGTTCAAAATCTAGAGCGAACAAAAGAAAAACAAGAGGTACATACCATTCTTCTACAATCGAAGCAATATGTACCATCTCATCTTGATTATCCTTTCAAACCATATATTTTTGGGGTTCTATTAAGGGAAAACATTCCTCACTAAAGGATTATTTTGTAATCTTTTGGGTCTTAACCCTCTTCCTCAAAACGCATTTGGTATTTCCCCAAGGGTATCAAACCCCCATTGTTGCATCCAATTTGGCACTCTAAGTATTTAAGTACCCCCGTTGCAAATTCACTCTGTATTAGGGGTTCATTTTTAGAGTACCAGACCCCAACATTGGCACACTTTTGCATTAAGTGCCCAAATTTATAAACTCAAGTAATATAAGAAAGAGTCGTGTGTGTGTGCATTTGTGGGTTCGAGGCTAATCTAAGCCCACCCACACAACCTCTTTAGTTCCCAAGCCTATTCTAAGGCTAGCTTCGTGTACAACGGGCTATTCTAAGCCCTCCTCTCGCATCGACTCGTCTCCACTGCATTTTCCAGTGTAGGGCTAGTCTACGCCCCCCCTTTTCTAAAGTATCCAATGTGCAAGGCTATTCTAAGCCCCCCCCCCCCTTCCTCAAGGACTTCCAGTGTGGTGCCAAGCATTTTAATTTCTTTCCAAAATTTACAGGTAATTTCTTAGCATATAAGTGTCATTGAAAGTGTTTTTAAACACTTGACA
The DNA here is from genome assembly GCA_020310875.1 of Ceratopteris richardii. Classification (NCBI taxonomy): domain Eukaryota; kingdom Viridiplantae; phylum Streptophyta; class Polypodiopsida; order Polypodiales; family Pteridaceae; genus Ceratopteris; species Ceratopteris richardii. Next base: position 84,801,802 of record CM035409.1, on the reverse strand, counting down.
CTTACTCTTTCCAAGCACAAACTCACCTCTTTCAAGTTCAACTTCACTCAAACTTTGTAATGTCAAAGAGTGAAGCTAGCACCTCATGCATGGCCGAGTTTTTACCTCCTTCACACCCATATTCATGCCCAAGGATGAAAGATTAAATGGGCAAAACTATAATCTTTGGAAAGATATAATGAGAGCATATATGTACACCAATATCCTTCATGATATAGTAGACGGGTCTAAACCTGAGCCCAATAAGGCTATCAACTTAGACTCATTGCATATCTGGAATGTTCAAGATAAAAGGGCATTAGGCCAACTTCTACTAGTCTGTGATGAGCTGACCAAAGGGCATATGACGGCATTTAAAACATCCAAGGAAGCCTGGGATACTTTAGCAACCCTCTACGAAGATAAAACACCCTCAAAGATCTATGCTTTAGAAGTAAAATTCCATATTCTAACTATTCGGCCGCAAAATACAATCACCAAAGTCATAGCTCAATTTGAAGACTACCAATGCAAGTTAGCACTTTGTGGCCGCCAAATTTTCAGTGAGGATATGGCCATCAGGCTACTTAACAAACTACCTAGGTCATATGAGACCTTTGTAACAACCTTGTACAATCGAGGGCAAGCACTCACTTGGGAAGAAGTTAGGAGACTATTGCTTCTTCATGACTCTCAGCAACAAACCCAAGTTACCCAAGAAATTGTCATGAAGGCTAAAGCCACCTTCCACAAACATAAAGGGCAAAAAGATGATCAAGAATTGAAGGAGAAAGGCAAGAAGAAGTTCACTTGCAATTTTTGTGGCAAGCCTCGCCACATCGAGAAATATTGCTTCAAGAAAAAGAACAAAGACAAGTCTAAGTCTACTTCAAAGAGCGAATATCATTCTCACTGCACAAGTGAAGATCTCTTTCTCACAATTGAACACAAAGCACTTGTGGCATACTCCCAAGAAAGAATGGATTTTTGATAGTGTTGCTTCATCCCACATGTGCCAAGACAAAGATGATTGTCATGAGTTTGAAGAGCATAAACGACAATTGTATCTTGGAGATAACAAGAGCATTGAAATCCAAGAAAGAGGAGAAGTTCAATTCATCAACTCTGAAGGCGAGACCAAGTCACTCAAAGATGTTCTTTATGTACCATTTCTTTGTTAAAAACCTTCTCTCAGTGAAGGCCATTACAAAGTGCAACATGATAGTGCAATTTGATCACAAGAAAGTTCAAGCCATTGCAAATCCGATGAAGTGATGGCTAGGCTATGAAGACTAAGGTCTCTACAAGCTTTCAAGTTTTATGGCCAAAGATTCAAGTCTTAGCTTTTGGCATTGCAGATTTGGACATACCTCTTGCTTAGTTAAGATCTCTTCTAATCATCTTCAAGGGTTTACCCAAGATCGCACAAGTGGAATTGAATTTCCAAGCAAAAAATTGCCCCTTTTCCTAAAGAAGCATCCATTTCTGCAAATAAACCCTTAGCATTAGTCCATACCGACATTTGTGGACCTATGCAAACACCTTCTCTAAGTGGGCCAATTTACTTCTTCCTGATCGTAGATGACTTCACTAGATACACGTAGGTTTATTCACTCAAGCATAAAGAGGATGCCCTTTTCAAGTTTAAGGAGTGGATACAAATAGTACAAGAAGACTTTCCCAACTCTTCGAAGATCATCTGATCTAATGGAGATAGTAGCTTTGTCAATCACAACTTCTCCAAGTACTTAAAGCAACATGGGATCAAGTATCAAGAAATGCAAGATACTCAATAAGGTATTTCCATACAGAAGAGTCAAAGTGTGATCAAGATGGCCAAGGTTATGCTTAGTCAAAAGCAACTTCCACTAAAGTTTTGGGGTGAAGCAGTATAGATAGCAGTATACATTCAAAATAGAGGTTTTTCAGATATCTTGAAGAACCAAACACCATTTGAAGAATACTTTAAGAAGAAGCCAAGTGTGAGCTATTTCTGCATCTTTGGTACTGATGCCTGTGTTGAAGGCCATGATGATAGGCCTAAGAAGTATATTTTCATCGGGTACAGTGACTGACAAAAGGCATAGAAACTCTATGACCTAAAGAGTCACTCAGATACAGTAACCAAAGAGTGCACCTTTGATGAATATTCTAAGTGTTCATCCCTTTTGGATCCTCCCATTTTCAATTCAGAGGGGGATCATTCCAGTTTTGAACAATCACACTATGTGGAGCATGCCCTCCTTGTACATGATTTTCCCGATCATGGTACAGTTTTGGAGCAAGAGGAATCAGAGATATCATCTCAACTTATACCTCAGATGATGATACCTATCATACCATCGAAGGCTTATATTTCCCCTCAGCCTCAGTTGGGCATTACTCCAAGATTAGTGACTCGTCCTCTTCCATTCCCGTCTTTGAGAGTCCACTTACCTAGTTTAGAGCAGCATTCTGAGCATGTACTCTTCCATTCTTGGAGTCCAGCATCTTTTCATTTACCACAGGATACTCTTGCATATACTTGGATTCATCACTCAGTTGGATCATATTTTGGGCCAGCTTCTCGGTTCACATGGGGCTTCCATGGTCCTACCGATACACAACAGGACTCTGTACACTCTATGGAGGACTACAGCATATAGATGTACTACCATGTGACTATGATTTTCTTTTCACTATTGCAGGACCTACTTCTTTGCGTCCGATCATATTCTCAAAATCACATGGAAATTGTTGAGCAAAGGCGATTAAGAATTCAAAATAACTTCGCTATGTGGCATCAAAATTTTGATATGAGGTCATTTTGGCCTTCAAATGAACTATCCCAATGCCTGTGCAAGATATTTTCTCCTTTTTTGCCAAACATATATATAATCTGCTAGTATAAGTGCTTCAAAGTATGCGACAAGATTAGTAGAGCTCAACAAGGTGGTTTTATTCAACTTTTCGAGATATCATCATTTTTTGCATCAAGCTATTTAGTCAATGGCCATGGGTGAAAGCAATGATGTATCTTGTATGTTGGTGTTGAGGATAGGTTAGATGGTACTCATCGTGTATTGGTAGCAGAAGGGTTGTGGAATATTGTGTGGGGTGTTGAAAAATGTCCTGCCATACTTGTAAAAACAGTTATTCAATGTGATGCAGATACTGTTGAAGATGATGATCTTCGAATTCATGTTGGTGTTTCGGTCCTTGTTGCACCTATTGTAGGGAAACTTCATTGGGATGGCAAAGATGCTCATGCATAGCATTGATAGCTTTGTTTGTCAAGCATGTCATTATCCCTCACATTCAGTCTTGGAAAATAGCAAGGAATGCTTGGGATACACTTTCCACTTTATACAAGGCAAGAAATGAGGCTCATGTTGCTTACCTCCGAAAATAGTTGGAGAGTGAACATGTGAATGAGGAGCGGTTGATTTTTGTTGATGTAGGCTTGCTAGATAGTTCACTTGTGCAGACTGTTGTTAACAATCTTCCATATTCATATTAGAGTTTTGCTTCTACTCTTCGGTTGATGATAAAAGTAAATCCAAATGACTTAACATTTGAGGAGTTAGTCTCTATTTTATTGCAGGAAGATCATTCCAAGCAAAATAGGTTCATTATGCATGTTGCAGATCAAGCTTTCCTAGCTAGTTAGAAGGGCGAAGGTAAATGGAGCTCATTTATTAGTGAGAAAAGATCTGCCAATGTTGCATAGTCAAAGAAGGAAGATAACGATGAGAGGACAACAAAAAACTAGAAACAGTTTTGCAAATACTACAAGGGAAATGATCATATCATAAAAGGTTTTCCAAACTGGCAACAAAAGGGGCAAAGAAGAAAGAGGCTATAATGGTTGTTGTAGAGGCCTCTACATGTAAAATAGAGTTTGCTAATCTTGTTTAGAATGAAGAATGGCATTTACTACTATATGCAGGTATGACCCATCTTCTCATGAACAATCTATGTCTGCAATAGACTCAGATATTTGGTACTTTGATAGTGGAGCAACCAAACATATTACCTTGTAGTGTAGTTTCTGAAAGAATTTGGAGAAGCTTGGAGAGGCTTGGAAAGTTGAGTTGTCAAGTGGTGAGGTTCGTCCAACAAACCAGCATAGGAATAGCCCTATATCTTTGGATATCTAAAATAGACCTTGTAGGTTTATGGTTAGTGCAATAAAACCCAATATGTACTTTGGAACATCAACAAGAAAAAGTTGATGCAAAACAGATAACTTGCACCTTGACTAGCTCACAAAAACCTTCTAAAAATGGATGGAAGTTATGACTTCAAACATTGAAAGAAGCCAGCACAGTTATAATTGGAAACATTCCTCTTAAGAGATTTTCATACATAGGGTTATCTTGTTAAAATGCATAAAAGCCCTAATTTATATCAATTAATGAAGGAGCAATCACCTTAACACTGATTGGATGTCATTCCGATTTTTTAGGGATGTGCACATAATGACTTCGATTTTTTTAAGGATGTGCAGATAATGTGCAGATAAAGAGGCTATAATGGTTGTTGTAGAGGTCTCTACACCTAAAATAAAGTTTGCTAATCTTGTTCAGAATAGAGAATGGACATTTACTACTGTATGCAGCTATGACCCATCTTCTCATGAACAATGTATGTTTGTAGTACACTCAGATATTTGGTACTTTGATAGTGGGGAAACCAAACATATTACCTTGTAGCGTCATTTCTTCAATTCACTTGTCTCCTCCTACATGGAATACTATCGCATGTGCTAACAACTCCTCTTATCTTGTAATGGGAGTTTGTAAGATCATTCTGACTATTACTGATGGTAGTTCTTTCACATTGTAATATGTTTTGTATGTACCAAGGATCAAGAAAATTTTGTTGTCAATTTCAGCATTAGCCAACATTGGCTTGTTTGTCAAATTTGTTGATGATAGATGTAATTCATGACCTCTGAAATGGTGATGTTATTATTGCTTCTAGCATTTTTATCTCGTAGGTTGTATAAGCTCATATACTATGCAAAATTTATGAATGATTTAACATATGCGGTTCAAGATTCTCATGCTCTCTGAGATTGTTAAATATGAATAGTTCAAATTTTTGGTGATTGAGTGTTGGTCCATCTTTTGCCACCACCATCTTCAATGATAGTCAGAGCACATTGGTAGTTGTAAAGAACCCTATGTTCCATGCTCGCACCAAGCACATTGAAGTACACTATCATTATGTTAAGGAGAGGTTTTGTGCTAGAGAGATCAATTTCGCATATATGCCACACAAGATAATGTTGAAGAACTTTTCACAAAGGCTCTACCTAAAAAGAAGTTTCAAGCTTTTCACAAAGCTTTGGGCTTACTTCCTTTTGTGGATTGATCTCTTTTCACATAGCTTGGCACTTCCTTATACATGAGCACTAGCTCTTGTTCACCACATCACTCCCAAGGGGATTTGTTGATATATTTTGATAGTGATGTGTGAACACACTTAAGATCGCCAAGCATTTTTTTCTCCTCTTTAAGAGGTTTTTTTCCCTGGCTTGTATATATGCATATAACCCTAACAGGTCACTTATCTTTGTACATTCACTTGGTAATACATTCAGTGTTGTGTTGTGATCAAAGATGCTTCTTCTTCCTTTTATTGTTTGTGTGCTTCCACAGACCTGAAACTCCAACAATTTTTTGCCAATGTCAAGCATTGGAGTTCGGTGCCTCTTCTCAAGAAAGGCCCCAACGTTGTGCTCCATGTATTGCTGTGTATACCATTGCTCCTTCATCACTACAAAATATGTCAAACACTTGAACTCAATGCTAGCTTATATATAATTGTGTTCGTTCAAATATGATAGAGAATGCAATCAATTAACTATTTCACTTGTGCCAAGCATTGATTTCAATCCCTAAAGTTTGGGCCGGTGCACCCTTTTTTAACATTAAAAAAATGCACAGCACATGAAAAGGCCACCCTAATATGAATGAAAAATGTGCTACAGATTATCAATTCTAATAAACAGTGAACAAATAGGTTTCTGTTACAAATAACCCTGGAGATATTTTTTGAAGAGGAGGTTCTGCCAAAGTCTTAACCCTGGAAGTTCATTAGAGTCAAAATGCTATATCTAAAACTTGATTCAAATATTCAAGTGCTTGTACGCTTGCACGTACAATTGCAAAGAATACAGTCCCTTGGCAATTTAGTTTCTCTCTCAGCCAACATTAGATTCGTGTCATCCAAAAGATAAGATATTCAATGTGTCACGTTTACAACCCTTCTGGAACATTAAAAATTACCTGCATACCCAAAAATCTTACTGGAGTGAATTCCAGGGATTATATGATTCTAAAGAATGTCACGCACATACATTCTTGAGGTTGATGCAGAATAATACGTTCAAAGATGTTCAAATACACAGCAATCTGCTGACGGCCTACCTATTATTTTATTCTTGCAACTTTGCCGGATTCCCTTTTGATGCTTAAAAAATTTATGGATTGCTTATCTCAATATCTCTTTCTGTCAGTCTGAGCCCACGTAGCCTAGTGGCCGATGCCTTGAAGCTGTGGGAGGAAGTCCTGAGTTCAAGTCTTGGCTGGACATGTCCATGAGATTCTCATGATGGGTGCCTCTACCTTACGAGATTGGGTGTGTTAGTGTGTATTTCCAGTTCATTGTACTCTCAAAAAAAAAAATATCTCTCTTTCCCTAGCTTTCTTGCCAGTATTGATAGAACTTCTAAACAGAGAAGATATGAAAGGGATCAGAATCTAAATCACTTAAGACTCTAAACATATAATTCCTGTTCCCTTAAAACCAAGCCAGTGTCCTGCTTCTGGATTTCTTCCTATCCTGAGATAAAAGAAACTGTTCTAGAGATGGAGAAAAGCAAAAGCAAAAGATACAGGATCCATCACTTCAAAGCTCAGACACTTGGAACCAGTGACCCTTTCTGAGTTCAACCAATAGCCAATTCAACAAGGCTATAATATGACAATGTGCTTAGCCTTATCATTATCTGTAAATCAACATTTGATTGTGTTCTCCTAGTCGTTTGATGTACATACTTTACAGTATCCTGTCCGAATTCTCTACCAATCACCAGTTCGATAAAATTGCAGTACAATCAATTGCAAACAATTACTGCATTATACCTTTCAATATACAATAGTTCCAATTTTTTTGTTTGGAAATCACACTAGAAAAGGGGAGAGTACTGCATTAAACGCAATACACACAAGCGTTAACTGACAAAACTGGGAGCAAACTATTTTCTCTTCAGGAATTCGATCTTACAACCTACTCTGCCATAGGCTAAAAATTTGAAAAAACAAACACATACACCCAGAGGACCCCTTTATCCCCACTCAGGGTCAACGTGAAAACTTCTTAACTTACTACATAAAACTTGATGCACATACTCAATGAAAACATGATATATCAACCATAATTTATTTCCGCATCCTACAAGACAATATTCCAGCCAGATAAAGCACATTCATGAACGTCAGCAACTGAAAGGAAATCTCAGATGTAAACTTCCATCATGATCATTGAATGTCTGGACATGCGGGTGTGTCTCTCTCATCCCATCCTTCCTCCTCTCCCCTTATTGCCCTTTTGTTTTCCCTCCCTCTCTCTCCCCCCCAAAAAAACACAACTTTCTCCCTTTCCCCATCCTTCATTTTTTCCACAATATTTAGGCTTCAATATAAGCCATGTTGTCAACCAATAAGATACGGCAGTCTAACTTGTTGGATCCTCTCAACATGAAAAACTTCTTCCAAAAAGTTTGTCCGTGCTGTTCTGCAAACAATACATCACATACAAAATGCTTCCTTTAACATCAGCTACCCCAGTGATAAGCTCTCTATGCTCATAATTTTATTCTCTATAAAGCCAGAACATTTAAGCCTTCTGAGAAAACCTTAATACATTAATAAAAGCATACTGCAAATTCAATTCCAATAGCTGGCAAGTACCAGAACAGCATAAATGGAAGCTCATTTTTGGTTTATACAGGAATTTCTGGCATTGTGGGAGAATACATGAACGGTGAACCAATTAATTTGTAGGCATTTTCAAATATGACCAGCCTGATGATCATCTATGACAAACAATCTCCTTGACTTCTGTTTACTTTCAGCCAGTCTGAACCAGCAGTTGTCCACCTTTGGACAACTCATCCCCTTGGCCGCTCTGGCAGAACTTGTACTGGCAATCAATAAATTCACTGTCAAGGGTTGATTAATTCACAATATACCTCCTCAGAGACATAAAAATGAAGTGAGATAAGACACAAAAGATGTTATTAGTTTGCTGGTTGCAGTACTCTGATTTGATTTATGATACAAATTACTGGATTTAGGATTTTAACCAATAGTTCCAAAGAAGCCCACACAGACTAGAGCCCAAAGATGTAAATTGTAAATTATTAATATACTTGAAAGTTTAACTAGAGCCCGATAATATCCGTTGCAAATAATTCCAAAATTTGGAAATTTAACTAATTCAGTTACGAAATCCAGCCACAGCCAAATGAACTGACACCAACAGCAATGTAACCATAACCCTCCGACTGTCCATGACCTCTCCAAACAAGCAGCTGATTATGAGAAGATTGTCTGCTGATTCTTTTGTTTCCTTAAGCTCTGCAGAGCTGTGCAAGTCTGACGCAGAAGATTCTGATTCAAATTCTGAGAACTAGAATTTTCCGCTCTATTAAACTTTTTGTATGGCTCCTGCTTCAATGTCTAAACCTGGCTCGGATTCATATTCTGAGTCACATGCAGAAACATCGATAAGAGAGCATCCAAGACTTCTAGATTTTTTATTCCCTTTCCATCTCTATTGCTCTCCAACCTATCTGAACTTTATACAGAATAACATTGAGTGTACGATTCAAATACCTGCACACTAAAAGCTTTAAGATTTTATCTTTCATATCCTTGTCCCTGCCTCTAGGAGATATGAATGAAACCAAGTTAATACAAAATAGAATATCAAAAGTAAGGTTGATTCACTTTAGCAGAAATATTCCATGCCGCATGAAGGATTTTAATCTATGTAGACTGACTGAAGTCATAATTCATGATTATTCTTCACTACTCATGTGACATAACTCCAGCGACCCCACTGTGAACTGACAGTCGAAGAAATATGTAAGCAAAATCCTCAGATTATCCATGAGCTCCACAAACAAATAGCAAATTATAACGTGAAGAGCATTAACATAGTGACAATTCAATGGGCAAGACCGATGTTGTAAGACTCCTGACACTTCTCACGGCAAAAAAAAAAAAAGCATTGCATCCATCAGTGTTTTCCACGGCCATCTCTGCCAGACTTTGACGAAGAGTATTTGCCTCTTCTTTTGTCTCCAGCACCAGACCTATCAGAGCCTGATGAAGAAGCTTCTGAATCATATTCCGAAGAAGAGCTTAAGCTTTGAGCCCTTCTAGCCTTCTTATTATGGCTCCCTCTATGCCTTTCCTCCTTGCCTGAACCTGACTTAGACTCATAATCTGAATCAGATTCAGATGCATGACCTCGAGAGCTTCTATGTCTCTTGGTGCTCTTGTTTCCTTTCCTGTGTCTATCGCTCTCATCACTGTCTGAACTCGATATTGAGTCATATTCTGAATCAGATTTCTGGACATCAAAGTTTTGAGATTTTTTGACTTTTTTGTCCCCATTCCTGCCTCTATCCCTGTCCTCAATATCTGAAGCTGACTCGGAATCATAGTCAGACTCAGACTCAGAAATATTACCCTTCCGCTTCTTCTGTGCTAACCTCTTTTTCCGTTGTCTGGCAGTAACCTCGGAATCAGAACTACTCTCTGAGTGATAAGAGCTACTACTAGAATCATAGGGGCTACTCTCCGAATCGTACTCAGAATCGGATTCAGAAGTTGATAGAGAAACTTTCCTGCGCGAAGCATCCCTCTTTCCTGTGCCTTTTCTCGATTTTTTGGTCGTCCTTCTATCCGAGTCTGAAGAACTGTCATCACTAGAAGAGACCTCACTCAGTGATGAGGATTCGTTTGAGTTCGATGTTTTCTCAGACGACTCTGAATCAGTTGAACTCGCATACTTCCTGCTACGTCTCTTGGTCCTCTTTTTCTTCTTTGAGGAGCTCTTCAGTTTCTTCTTCTTTTGCTCTGTAAGAGCCTGTTTGAGGAGAGAACTTCGTTCTCGGACCCTTTCATCAAGCTCTGAGGCATCCATAAAGGCCGCCCGCAATTTAGGGTTTTTCAGCTGTTGAGTACGTGAAGGACGGGAGACGTATACCTTCTCATTCTTACATTCATAGGTCCAATGGCCAGACTGCAAACACTTCTGGCATTGTTGAAGGCCGCCGGCAAGTGTACCTGACTTCGAATTATCTTTACGAACGCCAAGTTTTACTGCTTTCTCTGTGCTCATGAGATACATCTGACGCTTGGCCTCCTTCCTTTCCTGCCATTTGCTAGGGCCCTCCTCCTTCTGTCCATAGGCGTTCACGTTGCGCGCAGCCGCAGCAGCAGCTCGCTCCGCCTGCGCTCGGCTCAGACCTTTTGCAGCGCTCAAAGTCGCTGCCTTGATGCGATCAGCCGCGGCCGCTGCAGCATCTGCTGTATCCTTCTTGGAGGCCATCACAGCGCAGAACTGAGTCACGGAGAAGGAGATCTCGAAGTACTATTACGAACAACCGAACACGTTTAAGCGCATATCGAAATCTTCGTTGAGCGCCTCTCAATTTATAGACCTAAGGCAACGAAGTAAAGCCACTGCGTTGGCTTTTCCGAAGTAAAGCCTTTGCGTTTGCTTTTCAAACGCAATAGAAAAGCTCACAATCCGCAAGCTTTTCAATGGCTGCCTAGGTGTGCCGATGAGGCACAAATTCAGCTCATTTTAGCGATACTTAGTTTTGCCTTCTTCCAGAAATAAGTCGCATCTCTCTTAATGAGCGTTCTCGGCACATGCATATTTTTCTGACCAGATTATGCTTTTCGGGTCACCTATTGACCAGATTATGCTTTTGGGGTCACCTAATGGAGCATTGAATATGTATGATATATCCGATGAATTTCGATCGTTCTAATTATGGCACATATGATGGTCACTTAATTTTCAACCACATTATGCTTTTTGGGTCACCTAATGGAGTATTGAAAGTATATGTATGATAGATCCGATGAATTTCGATCGTTGTAATTATGGCACATACAAGATGATCACTTAATTTTCAACGAGTAAAATTAAGGGCATATGGAATAAAACAAAAAAATTAATATTTAATTATATAAACAATTTTTCTTAATTGTAGGGTGACCCGAACAAGAAATTTGGAAAGGTGTCCAAGCCCGCGTACCATAGTGGTTGATGCTTTGAATCTATGGGACAAAGTTCCGAGCTCAAATCCTCGTTGGACATATCCATGAGTTCCCCAAGGTGGGTGCCTCTACCTTACTAGGTCGGTTGTGTGTCTCTTAATTCATTGTACATTCAAAAAAAAAAAAGAAATTTGGAAAGGGTGACAATTTGTTTAGATCACTCAACCATTCACCTGACACGTGAGCTTACGGCTTGATGAAAAGGGAGGAAGTGACCGTACTTCGAGTCAACTCCCCTTCATATTAGAAACTCTCTATATTCTCTCTTGAAGACTTGAAACTAGGATTCATGAATTATGTGTGTGCCACTCTCCTCCATCAATTATATCCCCTTGCATTCAAAGTAGCAATGCTATGAAATGATCTAGTGCCGACATGTGGCCACCATGCAACACTCATCCCCATTACCATTGAATACCTTAGGATATCCCCGAGCTAGGGACCTTAGCTATGAGTAGCCCTTATCCCACACACACATGGAATGGAATCTTCTTCAAGAATCTTCTCTTTCCCTTTGTCTCCAAACCATGGTCTTAGCTCATCAAATACCGCATCTCATGAGACTCATACCTCATTTGTGACCGGATTGTAGTACCTATATCCTTTTTGCTTCGATGAATATCCAATGAAAATACATTTTTCTGACTTTGGCTCCATCTTTGTCCTTAGATCTTGAGGAATATGAACATAACACACACATCCAAAAACTTTGAGATGTGTAAGTTCAGGTTTTTTACGGGAATAAACCTCCTCGGGAGTTAAATTATGCACTCCAGCTGTTGTCCACTTGTTCATCAAATAAACAGCCGTACTAACTACTTCAACCCAATAGTTTAGTGGAACCTTCATCTCGTTGAGCATGCATCTTGCAACTTCTGTGATATGTCTATTCTTCCTTTCAGCAATTCCATTTTGCTGAGGCGTGTACCTATATATAAATTGTCGTTTGATGCCATTTTCATAAAGAAAATCTCAAAATTATTTGGAGAAATATTATCCTCCTCCATCAGACCTCAAGGTCTTTATGTAATGTCCCGTTTCCTTTTCTACATGTGCTTTCTACATGTGCTTTGAGTCTCTTGAACATCGAGAACACATCTGATTTTTTTTTTATGCAAAACATCCATACTTTTCTTCAATGATCATCAATAAAATTGACAAAATATCTATTACCAACAATCAATTTTTGTTGTGATGGTCCCCATACATATGTGTGTATCAAGTTGAGGACATTCCTTGCCACATAGTTGCTCTTCTTGAATGGTTGTCGAGTTTGATTTCTTAGTTGGCATGCTTCACAAAACTCATGCAGTCTAGCATCATTGAATCTTGGAAGAGCTCTTACCACTTCATGGTTGCTAATATCCTTAAGATTGGGAATGTTGATATGTACAAACCTTTTGTGGCACAAATCGATTTCAACAATCCTCTTGTTTCCAAACTAAATATACATCACCTTTCCATGTGATTGTTGAATGTCCAAAGTGAACATCCTACCTTCTTTCCTTCCCTGAGCAACAACCTTGAATCCTTCTTTTGGATTCTTTATAAAATAGGCTTTTTCATTGAAGATAATGTGATGTCCTTTCTCTATCATTTTTCCTATTGAGATCAAATTCTTTGTAATATTAGGAACATGAAGAACATCAGTCAATACCTTCTTGTCTCCAAGGTTGATTTCTTCAACATGCTCAATTGTTTGTTGAGTTTCATCACCAGTCTCTACACATCCTTTTGCACTTGGAGCTTGTAGATTTGTGAATAAATCTCCTTGGCACGTGATATGATTGGTGCAACCTGAATCTATAAACCATTTTTTATCATCACTTCTTGGGTTGTTGTACTCATGCTTCATGGCAAGCATTCCTTTAAGGTAATTTGTTATTCTATACTTCCAAGACTGAAAATTATCTTTATCTAACTTCTCAACTTGCTGTCCTAAATCAGCCATTGAAAACTTTCAAGTTTGAAGTTTACCTCAAATATGTTGTGGTGCTCTTTCTTGACATTACAAAGCTCCCCCTTGATTTGTAGCTTCTCCTTTGCTTTACTTACGTTTAAATGCTTTGTTTTTGTGCTCTGATACCAACTATTGGAGAATTCCTCTCCTATGTGCAACAGAAAGTGTAGAAGACCTTCTTAGGATCAAGACTTTTACCTACGACTAAACCTTAGAATGAAAACTGTATCAATTGAAGAACACAATGAACTTCAGGCTTTGGACATTCAAACTAGATACGAATATCTTTCAAATGAGCTATCAAATACCCAATTTGGAGTAGTTTTGGTTTGGCAACTCTTTGCCTCAAAACAGGCTACATGTCCACTCAGTTAGGTTGAAAAATAGACTTCACTAAAAACTTAATAACTCACAGAACATGATGAATTTGACAAAAGTGTTTTAGATAGAGGAAGTGCACAAGATAAGCTTTCAAAAAAATATTTAAACTTTAAAATTTGATACATGCATTGAGAGATACAACTCTCGCAATCATGCTACCGAGAAATGGTGAGCGACTGGACATAGTCTATGAAACTGTAAAAAATGAAATGACTGAAACCAAATGAACTACCTACAAGCGGACTTCAGCACCTTCTTACTCTGTATTTGAGTGTCCTCCCTTGCCTCTTTTGTAGCCAAGTGACCACGAGCTCTCATGATGACTTCGTGAGCTCTTCTCCATAACTCCTCCATAACTTTGAGCAACCACTCTTCATGTTCGGTTTAGTTTTTTGGTTGATTCTCTTTTGTTTGATTCTCTTTTGGCCTCCACTACTTGCTTTAGTAAATGCTTACATTTTTCATTTTTGTATTCTTCTATTTAAATAAAGTCCTTTTTGCAAAATATATATGACCTTGCTTCTTTATTTTTTAACATGTATGGCATGTGCCAAAGAGTAACGCCTCTCCTTTCTAACTAAAGGTCTGATGGTTTCTCTAAGCCCCAAGACAAAATTGTGAACTTGGAGAAACTTTGGGATAGAGTCGTGTACTTTAAGAAGTACCTCCCTATACCTAATTGCAAAATCCTAAATGATTTGCTTTTTCTGAATAATAAGAAACCAAGTGTCTAGTGCTCTAGACCTCTCATCAAGTGGTACAAAATTGTTATACAGCAGGACTTTAAATTGTTCCCATGTAGTGGGCTCTTTCTTGTTATGTTGTATCTTATGCCACCACCTATGGGCAACAAGGTCATAGGTTGCATGTTGAATCTTATGCCTATCGTCCATGATATGGCATAGAAGAAAGCACTACTCCCACTTGTTGAGCCAATACTCAATAGAATTAGCAGTCAATGCACTAATAGAGTTGTGATATCTTGGCCGCTTAAGATCCTTAAGCTTCCATCGAACTTCTCTTACTAGAACACTCTTGCTAGGAACTTCTAGGGTTTGATGCTCACTTGAAGAATCTAACTCCATTCTTGGAAGTTCAATCTCTGATACCACTTCTTCTTTCTTGGGGCTACATAAGTGCTCCAAGATGTCATGAAATGTGCTCTCTAGCTATGAGATTGTAGCACTCATGGTCTCTATAACATGTGGAGGTTGATCAGCCATGTGTGTATCACTCCTAGAAGGTCCTAAATCCATACTAGAAAAAGGTGAAATTCTTTTTATGTTTTTCTTATGGTCTTATTTTTTTTTATTTGTGTGTTTATGTACGCTTAAAGTAAAGTGGTAGTAGAAAGTAACTAGTCACAATGCATTGCATAAATAAACGACAAAAAAGAGCTAGCTACAACCTTGCCACTCAAGTAAGTTGTAGATTCTTCCCCAAGGTGATACATAGATATCAAATACTTAATCATTAAGTATGTGAGATGTCTTGCTCAGTAAAAGTAGGCACAAGCAGAAAGTCAAGCATTCAATTTTCTTGCCATTTTGATGGGCAAGAATACATGAATACTTGCAAACTTATGTGAGATTTTACACTTTCTTGTGTAACTTCTCATGCATCCAAGTAGGATGATAACTTAAGATAGTTTTTAAAGTTCCATATGCACTTTGAAGTGAACATTCTCACTTGATTCCATCCAAAGAAGTGATGGAATTCAATGTATTGATGTAAAGTGTCAAGAAATATATGGAAACTTTGAAAGATCTCTTCCTCTTAAAAAAGAGTTAGAGAGTTACTTTGTGATTTCATTTAGGAAATTTGAAATTTCCAAATGAAACCTAGACAAGCGATCTTTAGGAAATGAGATAGTTTCCTAAAGATAAGAACTTAAACGAAATAGTCAAGTATTCTATTTCATGAATCACACCATTTTCTTATAAACATACAACAAGCTTGGCCTCAAGTCAATTATAGGAAGATGTTTGAAAGTAATCTCCAAAGAACCAGCTAGCACTTTGGAAGATTATAACTTCCAATAGTAAAGTTTGTGAGAAAAACACGTGACTAAGAGGTTCAACAAGTGTCTCCAAAGGAAAACAACTTTGGTAATTCTAATTTATGACCTCCATGCTTCATGGTTCAAGGAGTTAGAATATAATTGGTATTCTTGAATAAAGTATCATTCATACTTAAACATTCAAGAATATCTCTTATGAAATAAGTATTCAACATTAGAAGTTTGTTGAAAATCCAAAGTAATAGATCTTTGGATAGGACAATAATGTTGAAACATGAAATGTCTTGCAAAAGGTCCACCTAGTATGAGGAGAAAAGCATTAGCTTTCTCTATGCTCAAGTATAGCACTTTGGATTAGATTGATACATAAGAAATCTAGAAACGACTCTTTGAATTATCAAAAGCTCGATATGTCAATCTTCTTGGCGATTATACAATGATTCATAGGTCTTTGCAAAGAAAGATGAATCTTTAGTATAATTAAGCTTCATGAAAGAAGATTGGACGAGTGTATATTTTGGAAAAGCTCATGTTGAATCTAGGCATTGAGGTCTTCCAAGGTATTAGCAAGCTATCACTTCTAGCAAAGAATCTAGATGATGTATAAGTGATAAAGAAGACAATGTTTTGTTCATAGTAAAAGTACTGTAAGTTGGTTCAATGATCAAAAAATGCCTTAAGATATTTTCCAAAGTTCCATGAGCACTTTTAAATGAGCTTAGTGGGGAACTCTTCATGCACTTCTCAATGGCCTTGACATTAGATCTAGGATTTAATCTTAGGATTGTGAACCTTTAAAAAATCAAATATTTGGTAGGGTAATTTCTTAGGAAATTGTTGGGTAAATTTTCTAAATTTATGTCCCAAATAGAGTCCAAACTTTGGCTATCACTTCCTTTAAGTCCTTCAAAAGTTTGGCTTACCTTAATTTTCAAGCAACATCTCGATTTTGCCAAAAAATATCAAAGCGATCTCCTTATTATTAGGAAAATAATTGGGGCAAGATTTTACCGCCTTGTAAGATGTCTATGAACCTTATGAGGGTGAAGAATGAATTCAATTCCTTCTAAGCCTTTACAAGTCAAGGAATTCACACCTTAATGTCTATGCCATCTAGGGAAATCACTTTGATTTCATGGGCATTTTAATGGCTTACTCCTTGTGTTCTGAAGCTCTTGGGGATTCTCGCATTGATGGCACTTTTGGTGTAGTCACTTCAGTCTCTGAAAAATGAAAATTCACAAGCAACTTTCTAGATGTTGGGAAGTCATTTTGCTTTTAAAATTGAATTTTTCATTTAAAAATACAATTTTAAAATAATTTGAATCACTTATCCCACATTCTTGTGTTATGTTGAATTTTCCAGGTACTTATAGCCATCTTTGGCAAATTCTTACTAGAGATAAAGGGGTAATAAAGAGGTCATTTACCCCCATGAAATGAACCTTGAAATTACTTGGAAATGGAGATTGCAATACTAACCATATATTCTTGTTTGATTAAAATTTCAAGCAATTTGGACCTACCAGTTACTCAAAATGAGCAAAATATCCCATGACTATAAAAATGATAGTCAAGTTGATATAAAAATTCCATACTTGAGTTTTGCAATTATTTCTAAATAATGAATAATATATTAATAACATTAAAAGAATATGATGGATGACAATTTGATAATACCTCTACTCTATCAAAAGAAATCACTCAAAGTGTATTTTGGAAAAAAGAGAAATAAACATGCCAAGTGACTCTTATCCTCTAGTTCTTAACTTACAAAAATGGTCTACACTTATATGCAGAGAGGATTTCCCTATCCAAATCATCTCTACATTTCATAAAATTTGGAGATATGTGAGTAATATCCCAAATTTGTAAGTGAAATAAATATTGGAATCAACCTATATGAGTCGTGAAAGCAAAGGCTATTCACAACGACTTGTCTCAAAATTGATATATTCACACCCAATTCTCCTTTGTCTTCATGGAATGCACTTCTTATGTGATTACTTCTTATGAGACATGCAAATGTTTATCTTCAGGCATTCATGCACCGACTTCAAAGTCTAAAAGGAATTCATATTTCTTTTCTTTCTCGAGTTTTCATGTATTTGTAGTCCCTCTTACAAGAGTTCTTTATTCTTAGGTGGACATAGATTAATTGAATATTTTCATCAATTGTTGGTTTCACCGGTCATTGGCATTTTAACTATGAAATACATCATATCTTTTTTTTTTATAAAAGGAAGTTCAACTAAGTTATAGTCTCCCATGCTTGATTTAATTAAAGAACCATTGTATAGTGAATGGGTTTCATGCCCTTGGGATCCCCTGTATCCCACAAAGCAGGGGTAGGATGGTCCAAAAGAGCAATAACTATGATGGTTGAAAACTGATAGGAAACCTAAGATTCAAAAGGAGACTAAAGGTTCAAAGTATTTTAATAACTTTTTTGTCACCCTCATGAACAACCCACTTGCTTTTTGTTGTCTTCCAAGACAAAAATCCTATGGTGTCTAGAAGGTGATGATTTCTTACAATTACATATTCTTCTACCTAACAAGCTGAGGGATTTTTCAATCGACCATTCTTTTGGATGGACATAAAAGTTGATCCACATCTTTCTTTCCATATCTTCCAAAGAGCTTTCCCTCTTATGGCATTCAACCTAGTAGAAGAGCAGCCAATCGCTTCTTCGAGTAATGCTTGCTTCCAATCGATTTGCCTTTATAAACTCAATATCCTGGTTGTTGATATATTTAGGCAGTGATGTGTGTGAACAAACTTAGGACCACTAGAGCACTTTTTTTCCCTCTTTAGGAGGTTTTTCTCCCCAACTTGTATATATGCCTATAACCCTAACGAGTCACTTATCTTTGTACATTTGTAATACATTCAATATTATGTGTTGTGCTCCAAGATTCTTCATCTTCCTTGTGTTGTTTTTGTGCTTCCACAGACCTCAAACTTCAAAAAATGGTATCAGAGTAAGTCATCGTTTCATCTAGGGCAAGCATACTCAAGGCGATTAGAAGTTCAAAAAGGCTTCACTTTGTGGTGTTCAAATTTGGATTTGAGCTCGTTTTGACCTTCAAACACATTATTGTAGTTCTTTTGCAAGAAATTTTGTCCTTTTGCATTATGGGCATATATGATGCATCGTGAACTAGTAGCAAAAGGATTGTGGAATATCATGTAGGGTGTTGAAAAACGACCTACTACACCTACAAATATAGTTATTGAAGGTGACACAGATGGCGTTGAAGATGATGATCTTCAAATTCCTATTTGTGTTGGAGTTCTTGTTGCACCTACTACAAAGAAACTTTGTTGGGATGGTAGAGATGCTCAGACACATGCACTGATAGATTTTTCTATCAAATGTGCAATTATCCTTCATATTTGCTCTTTCAAGATCGCAAATGATGCTTGGGATACACTTATCACTTTGTACCAGGCAAGAAATGAGGCTTGTGTTGATTTCCTATGAAAACAGTTGGAGAGTGAGCATATGAATCAGGGAGATTCTATGGATAGTTTTTTGACAAAGATCAAAGATTTGAAAGAGAAGTTGATTTTTGTGAATGAAGTCTTGCGAGATAGTTCTTTTTTGCAGACCATTCTTAATGGTCTTCCAGATTCGTATCAAAGTTTTGCTTCTACTTTTTGTTTTATTGCAAGAAGATAGATCTAGGCAAAATAGGTCCATAATGCATGTTGCAGATCAAGCTTTTTTAGCTAGTTAGAAGGGCAAAAGCAAATGAACCTCATCTACTAGTAAGTAGAAATATGCTAATTCTGCACAGTCAAAGAAGGAAGACAAAGATGAGAAGAAAACAGAGAAGTAGAAACATTTCTGCAAATACTATAAAGGTAATGATCATGTCCTACAGAGGTGTCTCCACCTAAAATAGAGTCTGCAAATCTTGTGCAGAATGAAGAACGGGCATTTGCTATTGTTTGTAATTAAGATCCATCTTCTCATGAACAATGTAATCTGCATTAGATTTAGATGTTTGGCACTTTGATAGTGGACCAACCAAACATATTACATCTCAATGCAATTTCTTTAGTTCACTTGAGCCTACCCCTACAAGGAATATTGTTACATGTGCTAACAACTCCACTTATCCTGTAATGGAAGTTGGTAAGATCATTATGACTACTACTGATGGTAGTTCTTTTACATTGTCAAATGCTTTGTTTGTGCTAGGGTCAAGAAAAATCTATTGTCAATTTTATCATCGGCCAAGATTGACTTGGTTGTCAAATTTGTTGATGATAGATGTATAGTTCATGATCTGTCAAATGGAAATGTTATTATTGCTTCTAGCATTTTATGTTGTGGGTTGTATAAGCTCATTGACTATGCAAAATTTGTGAATGATTTAGCATGTGCATCTCAAGATTCTCAGGCTATCTCAAATGCAAAGCTTTGGCATGCACACTTTGATAATCTAAATTTTGTTAATTTGCTACGACTGTAGAAATATGAAAGAGTATCCTCTCTTCCCAAACATGAGGCACAGGTGTATGGTCAAAAGTCGGGCTCTACCACATATTTTCTGGCTTGAGGCTGTTATGTGTGCATCATATGTACTTAACAGGTGTCCCACCAAAGCACTACAATCTATCACTCCATATGAGGCTCGACATGGTCACAAGTCATCTGTTGCCCATCTATGTGTTTTTGGTTGTCTGACATATGCATTAGTTCCTGAACAACAACAACAACAAAAAATTGGATAATAAAATAATAAAATGTATTTTTGTTGGGTACAGTTTTGAAAACAAAGGCTATTTTCTATATCATCCACAGAATAAATGCATTTTGGTTGGTTGTGATGTTGTTTTCATGGAAGATGCAATTCAACCATTATTTTTGTGTACTAAGGATACATCAATTAGCTCCAAAAATTTCTATGACACTTTGATCCCTCTTTTTACAAGTGGCTATCAAGTGCTAGTTCAAATGAGGCAATGTAGCAACCTTTACAGCTTTCACATGATGATGCAGATCATTCCATTTCTAATGCAGATTTACATGATGCACTTGTTGATGAGAGGCCTGATATAGAGGAGCCAAAAACTATGCCAAAATGGTTGGTACAAACTTTGCAAGATATCAAATTAGATGCACCTCTATCATATCATACTCGTTCAGGATCTCATAGTGCTTGTTTTGCATTAGATTTCTATGCAGTGGCTGCCTCTAATCTTTATGATGAGAATGAGCCTATTTCTTTTGATGAAGCACAAAATTCAAAAAATTGGATTGTTTCTATGCAATGAGAATATGATGTTATTACGAAGAATGGTACTTGGTCTCTATGTGATTTTCCTCCAGGAAAAAAGGCCATTGGCACTAAATGGGTATACAATCTCAAGCATAAGCATGATGGAACAGTTGAAATGTATAAGGCTAGGCTTGTTGCAAAAGTTTATGCTCAAGAGAGAGCCATTGATTTTGATGAGACCTTTGCACAAACTTGTCGAATGACTGCCGTTCATAGCATCTGTGCACTTGCAGCTCATCATGGTTGGAACGTGCATTAGTTGGACATTATAATTGCATTTCTGGATGGTGAATTACATGAAGAAGTCTATGTATTTCAGCCCCATGGTTCTGTGCAAAAAGGGCATGAAAAAAAAGTGTGCAACTTGAAAAAGGCATTATATGGTTTGAAGCAAACACCATGTGCTTGGTATGAAAAGATACATGCCTACTTGATTCCACACGGTATTGAAAACAGTCTATGTTGATAACATGCTGCTCATTGGTCCTAATTAGAAGCATATTGTTGATTTTAAGGCTGATTTGCTTGCCTCTTTTGAGATGTAAAATTTGGGGCATTTGCATCATTATTTGGGCATTCAATTTATACAAGTTGATGGGGGAATAACTTTGTTTCAAACAAGATGTAGTGACACATTGTTGCAGCATTTTGGCCTTGAAGACTGCAAATCTACTGCCTCTCCTATGGAAATAGGTTTATAGTTGAGTCTTCATGATGTTGGGGATGCATTTGGTGTTGTTCTCTATCAGCAGGCTATTGGATGCTTGATTTAGTTATGCATAACTCGGCCTGATATTCAATTTCTTGTCTCTCATATGAGCAAGTTTATGCATTGCCCAGGTGTCAAGCATTGGTAGGCGGTTAAGCATATCTTTCGCTACTTGAGTGATCCCCGGCTACTTGGATTGCTTTATCACAAGAGGGATCACTACCACCAAATTTACATGCATTTTTTGACTCTGAATGGGTTGGTTGCTATGACAATCATGTGTCCACTAGTGATTTTTGCTTCATGCTTGGTAGCTCATGCATATCTTGGTTGAGCAAGAAGCAGCTTACTATGGCCACTTCTAGTTGTGAGGTTGATTATAGGGCAACTTTCATAGTGATTGTTGAGTGTGTGTGGCTCAAACGCCTTTTGTTGATTTGGGTGTTGTTCAGTCCTTGCCCCCACCATCTTTGCTTATAGTTAGAGCACATTGGTAGTTGTGAAGATTCACTTAAATCCCAATTGAATAAGTGTTTTGGGTAGAAGGAACTTATCACTAATAAAGCTCTGTGGCTCAAGACACCGATGTTGGATACAAAAGTAATGTCTAGTGGATGGATGCTTTGTAGTTTTACTCTAAAAATCTTTTTGAGAATCTAGTATTATTCTCTTAAAGATAGATAAAATGCTTCAGTATCTTGTTGAAATAGATGTTTGAAAAGTTAAAGTTTTTGGTCTCATAGATTTTGGCTCAAATTATCTTAAGGTGTCTTAAAAGTTTGAATTACAACAAGTTTTTTGTTCTTCCTTCCTACTTTCCAAAACTTTAGAAAATTACTCAAGTAGAGTATCTAACTCATTTTATTAAAAGTCATGATTAGCCGATTGAATTAGGTAACTAAATTAAACATCCTTGATAAATGTTTTATGCAAAACCCATTCAATTTTCAAAGATGCTAAGTCTAAAGTTTGCTTCAACCCAACTAGCATAAGTCGAGTGAATTAGGTAACTAAATTAAACATCCTTGATAGATGTTTTATGCAAAACCCATTCAATTTTCAAAGATGCTAAGTCTAAAGTTTGCTTCAACCCAACTAGCATAAGTCGAGTGGATAAAGAAAGATTTCATAGTCAAAGGAGTTTAGAACACCCCTAAAGAGAAAAGAGTTAGGAATTGCTCAAATGATTGACACATCTCAAGAAATTAAGCTAATTCTTTGACACATGTGCCCTAATTAGACAAAGTTAATCTAGAACTTGATTTATTCTAGTTCAAGCAAAGGTTGATCAAAGGTGTATGAAACACTTCATCTAGCATTCTACCCAAGATTTTAAAGCCTACTTGGACAAAGTAGTCCTCCATTTGGTTCATAAGTCAAGAAAATATTGGTTGGAAGTGAAGCATGATACAAACATCTAAGTGAGATGTTTGGGTCAACCAGAATTATAGTTTGAATTTCAAACCAAATTCAAATGAAATAGAAGCTCTCAAAGTCTTGATAGGGATAGAAAGCCCACCTTAGTTTTTAGGTCCATCCACCAATGATGCCCAAAAATGGACTAGTATCTATCCATTTTGCATGTTAGTGCTCAACTAGCATAAAGAAAAAACAATGAATTTGACAAGGATGTTTTCTACCCCACCCTTGTCATTCCTTCTCTACTCTGCGCTCAAATCAATTATCGAGTGTGAATTGGTGTTATGAATCATTTGGGTAGGTATCAGATAGTAGATTCCCCTCTATTCATTTGGAATGCAAGGTGAGCCCCACCATAGAGGTTAAAACATGTCCTTCTAGATTAGAACATGAGGCTCGAGGATATGCCTATATTTTTTATATAGCTTTATTTTTTAGGATGAAAATGTTTTTTGAGGTGGGGAGAACTTTATGAAACAAGGTTGTAACATCAATGTCCAACTAGTTCAGGAAGATTAGACATCATTTGGTCATTCTTAAGCCAAAGTCTCAAGTCTAAACTCAAGCATAGGTTCATGTGCTTGCAAAGATAAGCAAGTTGTTGAGAATATGAGAGTGCATCTCTCTTTTGTATCTAGGAGATATTCCATTTCCATTTTATATTATATCTCTTTGTATTTGGGTACCTTGTCATTTGCTTCTACCTGTGCATTCATTCTCCTTCAAGGGGGAAGTATTCCATATATGATGTAATTTGGAGAGCCCCCTCCAACTCTACATAAGGAGGGCATCTCCCCCCATTTTTACTTGGTTAGAGGCTTGAGTATCCTACTCCATGCTCTTGGAAAGCTCACTCTAATCCATCTGATTTTTAGCATTTCATGGTCTACTCACTTTTGAGTCTCACAGTCTTTCATTTTGTGCGTACACTCTTCTTTTCATTTTGCTTATGCGTGTGTACTCTCTACATGGTATCTAAGTGCTAGGTGGAGGTCTTAGTGCTCATTTTGGTGGCAATGGTGGTTGTTTTGGTGTTGGTGCTTCCTTCTCATAGAGAGGAACTTTTAGCCATCAAGCTCAAGCTCATAAAGCATTTTGGGTATTGATATTGTGCCCATTTGCCCACCCTCCCACCCTTCTTCTTCATCATTTTATACAACATATCCCCATTTTCCCTCCCTCCCACCCTTGTTCTTGATGTATTTTTTAAGGTTCTCATAAGAAATTTGATTGTATTAGTGATGCATCTCCTTTTTTATCATTGAAGTGGTTATAACCACTATTTGGTACTCTTTGCGTTTAGAGCATTACAAATAAAAACTCATTTTTTTGGCACATTTTATTCCCCTTAAGCATATCTTTATTACTTTTATAATGGATTCAACCTTCTAGTTGTATTGAATCCACCCTTTTGTGAGTATCATACTTTATGCGTGACCTTCCATTCCAATTACCTGTAATATTCCTCGACACACTGTGTAATTTGCATTCTCATGCTCAAGTGTTCCTTTGAAGGTGTGGGTTCAAAGTTTTTTGTATAGGTTCATAAACCATACTATAACTCCTTTGGATGCATTAACATATCTTCTAAGAACAACTCGATCACTGTCATCTGAAGCAATGCCTTCATTTGGTGTCTAATCCATGCTTCTGGAGTCATCTTAGTCTATCTCAGTAGTGTATTGCCCCCATTACTTTCTTTCGATGCTGGAGAGCTAGATGAATCTGTGCACCATCTCTAGTAGATGTTGTAGCATTTGCGATCAATTTTTTTCTACTTTCTGATCATATAATTGTCTATTGGCCATCCTAATTACACGATGGCGACAAGGAGGAGTGGTGCCTACAGAAGACCTATTGCAGTAGGTAATGGTAGTTGATGAAGGTTCTCACATCTATGGTAGTGTGGGAAAGATAGAGCAACGATCTACCAGCATCAAAGAACCTTAGCTGCATTGTCGAGCATGGGTGATCCTGCATCTCCTTGACTTATCCAATGAGGCAAAAAGGGGGAATGATTTTAGTAGAAGATGCCACGATCAGGTCAACCTTGGACACATCCCACAAGAGGCTTTTGATGCCCCTATACCCTGCAATGATATTCTCAATTGTGTGAGGCTGGAGCTTGGTGTTCCCATAATTGCTCTCTATATGCAAGGGTGAGAAGATCAACCTTCTCAAACAACCCAACACCATCTGCATCCTACTGCAATTCCATGATTTCTTCATCGATTTCATTGTCGCGCAAGTGAATGCGCAATCATTGGGTTTTGAAGCTCCTTCAATGAGAAGAACAAGTGAGCATGAGAAGATGCAAGTCTCTCTCTTAGAGAACTCCAGAGCTTCTGGATAGCAAGAACTAGAGGAGGTTTTCCACATCGACTACACTCCTGAGAGAGAGAGAGAGAGATTGATAGCATAAATACTTGATAATCACCTCCTCTGCAACTGTTGTACTTTCCCAACCAATGCTTGAAGCATTGTGACCTCATCACTGATGAAAAGTCGATCCGCAACATCACCTCATCTCAATCCAATAGTTGTTGATCCTCTACTGAATCACCAGTTAGCAACCGGTTCCAAACCTCATGCTCTCCATGAGAGAGAGAGAGAGAGTTGCACATGTTTCTACAGAAAGTGCAAAAGAAAGAGGGGCATTGTTTTCATGCACCTTAGTATGACATCAATGCTTATGTATTCTAGCCTTGATACTTTCTCACGACTTCAAATATCCAACACTCATGTTGTGAGGAACATACATAAAAATTAACATTGGGTTTCAATTGTAAGAATATTCATCATTCCAACCATGCACACATACCCTCTTGAAAAACATCCACAAGTACTTATGCTTTTACATTTGTAGGGGTCCCAAGTATCCTATCTCATGCATCCATAATACTTTGTGAAAATATCTGTCCACATGAGATAATTTTTGAAGGTATCTCTATGAGCATAATCTTTTGGCACTTGACCCTAAACTTTGGATCAATTTTATCATCGTTGTTCTCTTCACTTTTGTATTTTTCCAAAGGGTTCTAATCCTCTCCCTCAAGGATACCATTTGGCACTAAGTGCCCTTTGCTATTGTAACTTTAAAAATATAAGAGAGTATTGAGAGTGTGTGCATTTATGGCTTGTATGCTAGTCTAAGCTCACCCACGAGCTTTCTCAATTTCCTAAGCCTACTCTAAAGCTATCTTAGTGTGCAACGGGCTACTCTAAGCTCTCTCTCTGCATTGACTCATCTCGCTTTTGGCGCTAAGGCTACTCTAAGCCTTCCTTTTTCTTTTCCAAGTTTTTGGATATTTTCAAGTATTTTTTGCACATAACGTTTCCTTGGCATTTGTTATTAAACACTTTCAAAATGCCATTTTTCCACTTGAAGGCATAGGTCAACATGCTTTTTAGCACTTCTCTGCATCCTCTCTTGTCAAGGAAGTCTTGGCACTTATTTTTACCACTTTCAAGCATAAGTTTAATTGTTCAAGATTTCAAGATCATCCCCAAGTTTACAATGTCCAAGAAAGAAGAAAGTTCATTGTCCATGGCAAGTTATTTACCTTCCTTTACACCCATGTTTATGCCTAAGGAAGAATGCTTAGATGGAAAAAACTATAATGTATGGAAAGATATCATGCATGCATACTTGTACACGAATCTTCTCCATGAAGTTGTAGAAGGGTCAGAGCCCAAACCAGATAAGGTCAAACATTTAGAGTCTTGGAATATTTGGAATGTCAAGGACGAATGAGCATTAGGTCAAATTCTTCTAGCATATGATGAATTGACAAAGGGTCACATCACTACCTCTAAGACTTCCAAAGAAGCTTGGGACACATTAGCAAGTCTATATGAAGATATAACTCCTTCCAAGATTTATTCTTTAGAGGATGAGTTTCACAATCTTACTAGTCGATGCAAGATCTCAAGTGAATACATGGCCATTAGATTTCTCAACAAGCTTCCTAGGTCTTATGAAACATTTGTAACCACTTTGTACAACAGAGGTCAAAAACCCACTTGGGAAGAAGTAAGAAGAGTTATCCTTCTCCATGACTCTAGGCAAAAGACTCAAGCTACACAAGAAACAATTATGAAGGCCAAAGGTACTTTTCAAAAGAGTAAAGGTAAAAAAGGCACTCAAGAGCCTAAGGATAAGAATAAATTTACTTGCAACTTTTGTGGCAAGCCTGTACACATAGAAAATCATTACTTCAAGAAGAATTAGAACAAGGACAACCAATTCTACTCTAAAGACAACACATCAAACTCATTGCACAAGTGAAGATATTTTTCTTGCAACTGAACACAAGGCACTTGCCGCATCCACTCCTAGAAAAGAATGGATTTTTGACAGTGATGCTTCATCACACATGTGCAATGACAAAGAAGACTTTCATGAGTTTCAAGAACACAAAGGCTAAGTTTATCTTGGAGATAACAAGTGCATTGGGATCGAAGGAAGAGGTAAAGTCCGAGTCACAAACTTAGAGGGTGAGACCAAGTCACTCAAAGATGTTCTTTATGTCCCAAACCTTTGTAAGAACCTTCTCTCAATGAAGGACATCACTAAGTGCAACATGACAATGCAATTTGATAATGAAAAAGTTCAAGTCATCAATTGCGAATCCAAAGAAGTGATAGCTCAAGGATTTGAAGAAAAAAGTCTCTATAAGCTTCCAAGTTTCATGGCCAAGGATTCAAGCTTTAGTTTATAGCATTTCAAATTTGAACACACCTCTAACTTAGCTAAGATCTCTTCAAGTCATCTTGTCAAGGGTTTACCCAAGATCCACAATTGAAGTTAAATTGCCAAGCATGTGCTAATCAGACATTTACTCCTTTGTCTATGGAAGCATCCATTTCCTCATCTAAACCCTTAGCACTAATCCATGCAGGTCTTTGTGGACCTATGCATACACCATCACTAAGTGGGTCACTTTACTTCTTGATAGTAGATGACTTAACTAGGTACACTTGGGTTTATTCACTAAAACATAAAGAGGACGCACTTTCCAAGTTCAAGGAGTGGACACAAATAGTTCAAGAAGACTTTCCAAGTTCTTTGAAGACCGTCTGATCTGATGGAGACAATGGCTTTGTCAACCTCAAATTCTCAAAGTATTTGAAGCAAAATGTCTTAAGTACTAAGCAATGAAGGATACTCAGCAAGGTATTGATTTACATAATATTCAAAGTGTGATCGAGATGGCAAATACTATGTTTCATTAAAAGCAACTTCAACTAAAGTTTTGGGGTGAAGTTGTACATACAACAATGCACATTCTTAATAAAGAGTTCTCACGTGTTTTGAAGAACCAAACTCCATTTGAGGCTTACTTCCAGAAGAAACTGAGTGTGAGTTATTTCAAAGTCTTTGGTAGTGATGCCTATGTGCAAGGACATGATGATGATAGGCCTAAACAACACACTTTCATTGGTTATGGTGTCTGTTAGAAGGCATACAAACTTTATGACCCTAAGAGTCACTCAATTACAGTTACCAGAGACTGCACGTTCGATGAATATAGTAAATTAATAAATAGAGAAGGAGAAACAACCTTACAACTCACAGTAAAATAGTTCTTACAAAGCCCACACACAAAGAAAGATATTAATCACCCAACTTCACTAAAATGACTTTTTCTCCAAAAATACTTAGGGAATGCTATGCTATACAGAATTGATGAAAATAACATTGACTTCAATAGCTATCCAATGAGACAAGAATTACATCAAATGGATACATAATGAGGGAGAACCAATGCTAACGACTCAGGGGTGGAGTGTTGCAATGTTGCTTGCGCACACACATAGATATGCCTACTCAAAGGAAACAAACCATCAAGTAAGGGGTTGTCTTATGCAAGGGGCTTGCTTATTACAACTCCAGCACTTAGTGATCACTCTAAATGAACTAAAACTCCAAGAAGATGGCCCAAGAGAAATCGGGATACATGCTACTTTTATAGTGAGAAATATTCCCCTTAAATTTAGGAACTACCTTTCCAAATCAGCCTCCTAAATTGGAGGACTTAGTTCACGTGACTTGGGGAGTGTTTGGTTGGCTTTTCTTTACACAATCTCGTGGCTTTTAGCTTTCCTAGATTGATCCACATGTCCGTATTGATTTCCCACGAATTTGTTGCTTGAAGCTTAACTTTTAACACTTACAATGTTTCACTTCTTAACCAACTTCCATTGGCCTTTTCCCATCTATAGGACTATTCTGGTACCTTGCCATTTGCTTCTACCTGTGTATTCATTCTCCTTCAAGGGGAATTATCCCACATATGATGTACTTTGCAGAGGCCCCTCCAACTCTATATAAGGAGGGCCTCTCCCCCCATTGTTGCTTGGTTAGAAACTTGAGCAAAGTATTCCATGCTCTTGGCAAGCTCACTCTAATCCATGTGAGTTTTCCCATTTCATGGTCTACTCATTTTTGGGTCTCACATTGTTTCATTTTGTAGGCACATTCTTCTTTTCATTTTGCTTCTGCACGTATATTGTCTACACAAGTAACTTGGTCTAGTGGTTAAGTCATATGGATGGGAAGGAGGAAGTCTTGGGTTCAAGTCCTACAAGAGTTGTGGGAGATTAATTTGCCCCAAGAGCTCTAGAGCCTTCCAAAAGCATCCACTTGAGCTAAATCGAGTTAACTGTGACATTTGTTGCACTTGTAGTTACATCATCGACACTTGGATAATACCCACCTGCTAGAGAGGGAATTCCCTTGAAGAGAGCTATATATATATATATATATATATATATATATATATATATATATATATATATATATATATATATATATATAAGGTTGGGAGGAGTCATCTCTCTAGTACATGGAGGTCCTAATGATCTAGTTCTTCACATTTCGCAAGAAATTTTGTCCTTTTATGCAAATTTTTGTTTGGGTTTCTATTCACAAGTATAAGTGTTCCAAATTTTTCTATAGATCTAGCAAAGTTCAATTGGGTCTATTTTATTTTTTTGAGAAACAATCAATTCTTTGCTTCAAGATACAATCATTGGCCATGTTTGATAATAATGATGTATTTTGCATGATAGATGTTGAGGATAACGTGGATGGTTCCAACTACCCATTATGGGTATACAGGATATACCATGTATTGATTGCAAAGGGACTATGAAATATAGTGCATCGTATTGCAATATGTCATATTATAGCTATAAATGCTCAAAATGTAGCAAATGGAGGTGGTTTTGAGGATGTTGTAGGTTCAAGTTTTAGTGTGCTTATTATTTCAAGTCCTCTTGCAACTCCAATTTTGATTTTGTCAAGTACAACACCAAGAACCCCAATCTAAAAAGCAACTTTGATGGGATGGTAGAGATGCACAAGCACATTTGTTGATTGCTTTATCTACCAAACATACCATTATCTCTCATATTCGTTCATGCTAAATAGTTAAGTATGCTTGGGATACTACTCCCACACTATAGAAGCAAGAAATGAGGCTTGTGTTTCTTACCATAAAAAACAATTACAGAGTGATCATATGAATGAAAGTGATGATCTTATGGACAATTTTCTCACAAAGATCAAAGATCTGAAGGAGCAATTGGTTGCTGCAAATGAGATTTCTCTAGGTAGTTTAATCGTCCAAACTATTCTCAATGGTTAGTTTGATTTTTATCAAATTTTTGTTTATGCCCTTTAGATTCTAATGAAATGCAACCTAAAAGCCTTAAAATTTGAAGATTTTTTTTTTGTTTTGGGGAATATTAATTAAAAAAAAAACGGGTTCATTATGCATCTTGCAAATCAAGATTTTATTTTTAGATAGAAGAGAAAGGGTAAGGCTAGCTCTTCCTATGGTAGTAGAAATATCTAGTTGATGTTCAATCAAAGAAGAAAGAAAGAAATGAAAAGAAAGTAGATAACAAAATCAATTTTGTGAATACAATGAGGCAAATGATCTTTTCATAATGAATTGTTTTAAATTTGTTGTAAAGGTTCAAAGAAGAAAGAGAGAGGAATATTGCATCTAGTATGCTAAGTTGTGGGTTGCATAAGCTCACAAATTATGGAAAAACTATGGATGATTATGCATGTGTATTATAGGATTCATAGGCCATGCCAACTAGAAAAATTTGACATGCACATTTTGGTCATATGAAATTTGCAAGTTTTTCATGTTTTCAAAAGTTTGATATGGTGTCCTCTTTGCCTAAACTTAAGGCATCATCTAAACATGTATGTGAAGGCTTCATTTCGGGTAAGATGTAGTATTCTTCCTTTCCTAAAGATGGTATAACAAGAGCTAAATGTAAATTATAGCTTGTTCATAGTGATGTATATGGTCATCTGCAAACACCATCTTTTTAAAATTACCTATACTTTGTGAATTTTATTGATGATTGTTCTGGACATGCACTACCCACTTAAGTCAAAGTCAAAGTTTTTTATGTGCTTTAAAGAGTTCTTGGTCATGGTTGAAAATTTTGGTCATGGTTGAAAATTTTCCAACATGTCTATACTAATCGAGTGAGAAGTATACATATTCAGAATTCAATACATTTATGGTTGAGTGTGTGATAAAGCACCATATATAATGTCATATATACCAAACTAGAATGGTATGGTTGAGAGGAAACATGTCTCTCATGGAAATGGAAATATGTATGGTTAATCCATAACCTCATAGTTTTTGGGTTGAGTCCATATTACGTGTTGCAATGTATCTAACAAGCATCATACTCATACATTATAATCTATCACTCCTTATGAAGCTTGGCATAGTGGCCAGCCATGCATTAGTGCCTAAAAAATGATGTAAGAAATTGGATGATATGTTTGTGAAATGTATTTCATAGTGAGGCAACTTATTAGCCTATATAAGTTTTAAATGAGGATATAGATAATCCAATTATGTTCTATATATTTGTGATGCACTCACTCATGAAAAGTAAAGTGATGAGGAAAAACTATACCAAAATGGTTGGTGTAGATTTTGAGATATAGTAACATAGATGCACCTTTTCCTGGTCGTACTTGCTTAGGCTCCCATTGTGCGTCTTTTGCATTATATTGCTATGCAATTGCTATTTTTAGACCTTGAAATTAGAATGAGCATGTTTCCTATTATAAGTATTAAAAAATTGACAAGTGGTTAGGATTAAAAACCCTAACTGCATAATAGTTGATCCACACCCGATAGTTAAATTTTGCATACACTATTACACGGGAAAGGAAGGGAATGTCTACTTTCTCAATTCCAATCGTGAATACACAAATGAGAAATGAGAAATAACTATTTTTATTGGCATGGATGATGATGACATACCTAAAATTATGCCCACATCACTAGAAGGAATGGTACTAGTAGGCAACACATACTCCATTTTGTAAACATCGAGCCTTAGTGGAAGGCCATCTACATGGAAAGGAGTATGCAAAAATGATATTGGACTAACAACGTAGCAACTCCACGTTTCAAAAGAGTGGTATTCTATTTGTAGCATAATCAGTATGCTCCTACTCTGTTGCCTGAAATGAGAGACAAGGTGACCAACTCTTATTGGAAAATCATGGAGCTTGAATAATCTTTCACACAACCTAATCCTTAGTCTTCAGGTAGAAAGTTAGGACCTAAAGGATCCAATTGGCAAACCATAGGGTTTAGTCCTATAGTAAATGCAAACCCTTTTGATGTTCCATCGAAAAATGTTGATGAGGAAGTCAACCCTAGATTTCTAGAGGCCCTTTGAGATAGATTCCAAATGAGAGTGTTGCCACAAGAGTAGTATGCTCATGTAGCATCAGCTTACGAGCAATTTAATCCTCAAGTAGAAAACCCTATGATTAGCATGCCAAATCCAGGATGTCACCTTCGACCATCCCAAGTGGTGATGTGCATGAAGAGTTGTTATGATGGTTGTATCGATCCTTATGATCATGTAGTCAAGTTCAAGCAAGTCCTAAGAATTGAACAAGTTACTACGTTTTTCACTCAATAGGAAGCAATTTGACTAACTCTGATTGGAATCACAATACCTTAAAAGAATGTATCAGAGAGTGCATGGACTTAGAGGATAATTTAGTTGTAGAATTGAAGAATACGATACGAAGAGTGAAGCATCAACTTCTTCTAGTTCAATGAAATCTTCAATGGAAGAGCTTGTGGATATGGTAGAAACTTCTAATGGAGCATACAAAAGAGCAAAATAACGTGCCATATGGATAGAGACCACAACAACTTAGGAGACGTCAGCACCGTATTGGGGGTCGTCCCACTTCCATGTGCAATAGAGTACCATGGTACACACCACTAGAGTATAATAGAACACCTCAACATCAATACCAATAACAATAATATCAACAAAAACCACACTAGAAACTTAAGTCTACGTACCCTCCCAGGGATACATATGGAAATCCTCCTAGAGATCAACAAAAATACTATAAATAACCTTACTACAGACAATCTAGTATAATCAAGGCAACCAAGAGCCTATGAGGACAATTTTGGATCAACAACCACCTCCATCTCCAAAGATTCCAATCAATTATGCTAAGGAAAACACATAAAGGTCCATTTCAAAGTGCTTGAGAGGAGAAGGATGAAGATAATGTGTAGCATAGAGTAATGGACTTTGATTCAACTTACCATTACAAAATGAGCCTATTATCACTTGGAGAATTTGACTCGCCTTATAGCTTGTACTTAGTGCAATAAAACACCGTATGTGCTTTGAATCATCACAAGGAAATAGTTGATGCAAAATAGGTTTTCAACTTGACTACAATCTTCTATTTTTGGAAGAAAATATCAACTTCAAATGCTCAGTGCTCTTAGCTTGATTAGAATTGTTCTGATTCCTCTTAGAGGAATTTA
This sequence comes from Ceratopteris richardii, assembly GCA_020310875.1. Taxonomy (NCBI): domain Eukaryota; kingdom Viridiplantae; phylum Streptophyta; class Polypodiopsida; order Polypodiales; family Pteridaceae; genus Ceratopteris; species Ceratopteris richardii. The sequence continues at coordinate 84,767,821 of CM035409.1, read as the reverse complement.
ACTGATAGTGTGACTATGAAAAACCTTCTATTTTTGGAACAAAATATCAACTTCAAATGATCAATTCTGCCAGCTTGATTAAACTTGTTCTGATTCCTCTTAGAGGAAGTAAAATAATTTTTTGAATCTCTATTGTGCACAATAATTGGAATTATCGACAAATTATGCATTGGTTATGAGTTTAACTTCAACAAGGGGTCACCTTGACTTTTTAGGGAATAATAGGTACAGACCTTGAGGCAAAGAATTAACTCTAGCATAGAGAAAAAGAATCCAAATGATATGAGATTTTGAAACAATCAAGTGGACACTAATACCTTTCCAATGAGTCCTTGATCATATAGAAATGGACTTCTGAGCTATGAGAAAGAACCTGGTGACTTGAAAGAGATTACACAAAAGAAGGGCAATGAGGAAGATGATGATGAAAGTTGATTGTATATTCATCGAACATATAATACAAGTTCTTAGAGTCTTTATTAGACTTCTTCGATTCTCCTCATGGATTTCCATGATTCTTTAAAATCCATTTGAATTCAAATTACTTGTGGTAGTAGTTTGTTGTGACTAATTCCCTTTTCGTATAATATAGGAATTGAAGCCTTCAAATTAAAAAAAATGATTTGAGGTGTTTATTGAGTACCAAAATTTTAGCTCATGGATTTTAGAGCTTCTAAGTTCATCCTTTAATGAGATTAAAGATCTAGAATCCATAAATTACAAGGATAGAAAATCTCATGAAATACCATAACACTATGGTTCACTCCAAGAATTAACTTGGTCTAGAACAAATACTTCTTTCAAGAATGATGAAGGCTTGAGTTCTAACAGCTCCCCCTCGTGCTAAATCATGCTTGAGTCCTCAATTTTGAATGATTTGAATACCTGCAATTCCTTTGAACCTACAAAGCTTCACTCCATCTAGAGCCTTGGTCCTCATATCTACCACTTGCATAATTTTTTAGAACAATGACACATCAATTTCCTTTCACATAAGTTTATCTCTAACAAAATAATAATGAACGTCTAATTTTTGGTTCTTGCATGATATACAAGGTTTTTTGCTAAATGCATTGAGCTTATATTGTCTCCAAAAATGTGATTTTTGAAACTCACAAGTCCTAAGTCTAAATATAGATCTTTCAACCATATAGATTTCTTTGTGACCTTTTGTAACATGGGATATCCTTATCTATGAGAAAGAGGTGTAAACCACCTCTTAGATACATTGAGAAGGGTACTCACATGAGTGCCAAGTGGCACTCATGTGAGAGGCTAGGTGTAATTTTCCTTTGTGGGTAATTAGAGAGGAGGGAATGCATATTAGCACACGCCGCTGGGAGGAGCAATCATCAAGGGTTTTCTTCGTGTGAAGTCGATGTAGCTCAGCTCTCGGGGATCGTGAACTCCAAAATGGAGGGTGTCATCAGGAGCAGGTACAACATCACTAAGGGAGTACAACATTGGTATCCGAGCAAAGTGTCACATGTACATGGGTAGCTGAGACAATACTACACGCTCGTGAGCATTCAGACAAAGACCACACCTAAGGCAAGGGACACTGAAGAAGGTCTCATAGAGCACAAGAGAGTCATGATCTCTCTCTCTCTCTCTCTCCTCCCTCTTCCCTTCCTCTTGGATGAGGAAGAAGTGATGAATGTGCTCCTTTTATGTCTACTTTTAGCACCGAAGATGTGTTATGTGGGATAAATGCACCCAAGAACGAGCTTGTTTGTGAGTTGGAGAAGGACAAGAGAAGAAGGTATAACAGCTATTAAATTTGAGTTTTCTTTCAAGTTTGGGAGGAGAAAAGTCATGCTATATACATCAAGGGTTTGGGAAAGCAATGATGCACACTTGTACTATGGGCTGTGAAGATGGGGTATGGGTCATTGGAAATGGTAAATAATCATGGAGCACTCAATTTTCATCTTCCAAAGTTAACCCCTCATGAAGAATTGCTCTTCCACTTCCTACCCTTGACATATCCATTTTCTCTGACTCATAGCTTTGTCATCCGACATCGGATTTGAGAGATCTTTGTCATGTTACGAAGCTACACTCCTAGGCTTCAGTAGAAACTAGGTGGTCACTCTTGGCCCTAGTTTTTCATCATTTGGCATTTGAATTGACTTTTTTCACTTGGAGTAGCTTCATATCTTTGAAGTACAGGTGTTGGAATACTTACTTTGGACTTGCAAGGGCTACCAAAAACCAAAAGTGCTTCAATTTGACTCAATTTGCTCATTTGAGGCTATTGTTATATGCTTTTGGCATTGTTTTTGTTGGTATTTTGGTGACTAGAACCTTCTTGGGCCAACCAAACATTTCAAATTTTTTGTTTGGCCGTGGTGAGGATTTCAAATCAACACCTTCATGCTTCAAAGATCACTTCAATTTCACTTAATAAGTTTAATTTTGTATCAGGGAAGTGCTCTAGTACTAGATTTTCTCTCTTTCTTGTGTATTAAAGTTTACTTCCATTTCTTTTACATACTCTAGTTAGCAAACAGGGGAAGTGAAATATGGATTCCAAGGGTAAACAAATCTTATACCACACTTCTCCACTAAATAAAAACAACTAGAGGACTCTGACCATAGGATGGAAGAGCTAGAGCTTGAGCAAAAAGTTGAGCAAATGGTAGAGGGAAAAGAGCCACAAGAAGAAGAGTATTCTTATGTGGAACTCTACGATGATTTTGTTACTCACAAACAATTCACAGACTTAAAAGAACAGACCTCAAGTTAGAGAGACACTGGTAGCATGACGTCTCTCATTGAACAATTTAAGTCTCATATGATCTCACTTGAGACACATGTCACCTCTTTCCTAGCTAGGAAGAAAAGAGAAACACCTACTCTTCCTATAGACACGGCTAGGAAAAAATTTTCTTTTCATAGTAAGCATAAAGGATAGAGTTCTAGGGAAGCTCCCCTCCTGAAAGACTTGAAGCCACCTACCTTTATGAGGGATGACCGTGAAAGAAACAAGGATGCAATCTACATTTTTTCCCAAAAGTGGAATGATTTGCATCAACTGAGGGGCACCCCACCTGAGTATCATGTGCTAGAGGTAAGTCTCTCGCTTGGCCTGCATGCTTATAAGTGGTGGATGAGTCTCAAGGAGGCAAATTCTATCCCTATGGACATGGCTTAGTTTGAAACTCTTTTCTTGAAAGAGTTTCTCCCTAAGAATGAGGAAGAGAGGAACTATGATGAGTGGGATATGATCACATCAAGAGGTAGACCTTTGATGGTCTACATATCCTGAAGGGCTTTGGTGTGCAGAAGAAGAGAAGGAAGGAGGAGACGGAGGGAGAGAGAAGAGAGGAGAGACACACAGACATGCGTGGGAGCCTCAAAACCAACATAATGATCTCTCTTTTGGCAATACTCTATATATGATGTATATATATGAATATGGGGGTAAGGTCACATGACCCTTACATCCCCAACAATCTCCCACTTAAGGGTCAATGTGACCATAAGTGGTAACATATACAAAGAATGATGTAGGACTATACAATAATGTACAGGAAGAGTCCGGATCTCTACCCATACCAGATCAGCCTACACCAACTACCTCGAACAAGGTGTATCCATGCACCTCAAACTGCTCTAGACTCATATCGATAAGAGTCGAGCTCACATATGACTGATGCAAGAACTGATGAAGTTCCTGCAAAGCTCCCACTCGCTCTATGCCTATGTCAATCATCGAACGACTGACAACTCCAAGTGCAAATGCTCCAATCGCAACTGCAATGTCTGGTCTCGAGCATAACAACTCGTACATCAAACTCCCGAATGCTGACGAAACATGTGCTATCCTAGCTAACCTAAGCATGTCAGCCATGCCTCTATCCAAGGCATCCAAAGCACCATCATCAAGACCAACATGTCCTGACATATCTGTGTCAACATCTGGCATGAGCGAATCCAAGAATGACTGCATAACTGCTGACTCCTCAACATCTAAATCAACCATGCTCACAACCAAGGATGTATCTAGCTGTGCATCATGAGAGCTAATATGCTCTACCATACACTGTTTACCATGAGAGCTATCGTGCTCTACCACACCAAGTGTATCATCATGCTCCGCATGAGCTAACTGCACAACATCAACACAAAGATCAAACTGATGATCTAACTCTAACTGAGTATCATCACAATGCTCTACATGAGCATCCATATCATGCTCTAAAGCATCCAACTGATCATCCGAAGTGTGCTCTATAAGAGCATCCATATGATCAATAAAAGCATGCTCTATATAAGCATCATGAGCATCCAAAACATGCTCTACATGTGCATCCATCTGAGCATCTGAATCATGCCATACATGTGCATCAAGAATGTCCATAGACCTATCTGTAGGTAGAAAAAATGAGACATGACGAGTCTCACATCGCACATAAGGATGAACTCCCACTGAGACGAGACTGTCTCTCACATGAAGTACCTACAGTGGATACCTGTGCCCAATCCTAGCACCTCTGACAAGCATAAGCTGTCCCAACTGCAACTGAAAATAATGCTCACCAAGGAATGCATAACATCTGCTCTCTTGTAACTAGCTAACTGAAATCAAGCTCATAGGGAATGAAGGCACATAGCGTACATGTCTAAGAATAAGTGATGCTCCACTAGGTAGCATAAGGCATATATCTCCTGCACCCTCAATGTCATATGTCGTACCATCAGGCATGTGCACACATCCACGACTCTCACCTGAGAATCGACAAAACCACTCATGATGTGGAGTAACATGAAAACTGGCTAATGCATCAAGCAACCAAGCCATATGTGTGCTATCTAATGAGCAAGAGGAATCATGAGATGAACCATAGAAAGTGATATCACCATCACTGGCATAATCAACTGCCATAGACTCTCTTGAAACCACTACCTGATCTACATCACGTGCATGTCTCTGATGTCGTCGTCGCATCCGCCTGAAGCAACGTCGTCAAATATGGCCCTTACAAACACAATGCCAACATCGAAGTCGTCGATGTGATCTATGTCTCACATGAGTCAATGGACTTGCATATATATCATGTAGTCCCTGCCATAATGCACTACTCGTCTCCTCATACATAACAGACTCATATATAGAATCCACAAGCTGTAATCGGATAGTGGAGCTGGCCAATGCATCCATACGTGATCGGGCATGTCACGAGGCCTCTGTGCATCTCTATGCACATACATGTGTAACCCTCCACGAACCAATGTATGCCACATCTGAGCTTTCCATCTCGGAAAGTCAGTGCCATCAGATCGAGAAGACATCATGCTGGCAATCCAAGAGACTAGCAATGTAATAAGAGACTAAAAACGATAATCTATCCTCAATAGGATCACACCTGCATATCCATATGCATAAGTCACATCACATATGTCTCACTGGAGAAGAAAACCATGTGAACCACCTGTCACATAATCATGCATCTAGCATGCGCATAAAACCATGAGCATAAGCCTGCTCACCAAGTCTCCAAACTGATCAAGTAGATGTGAAAGAATCCTCGGAAAAATTTGACAAAGTATCCCCTGTAAACTGAGCAATCAAACAAGATAACCAATAACATAAGAACAAGATAACCAATAACATAAGAACAATGAGTAATCTGTCACTACCTGTCACTGATCTAATAAAAAATAATGGCAACTACATATGCCAAAAACTAATAGCAATACATGCCAATACAATGATGATGTATCTCCCACTCAAGAATGAGTCCTACAAGATGGTCAAACATATCACAAATAACCTGTGACCAAGTCCAAATGAATGGAGATAAACAATGATCCAAAACTATCGCACAAGCTTCAAGATCCACTAGAGCTCTTTTCTAGCATAAAAGCCGATGAAATTTCGACAGCATCTCCTCTGTAAAATGGACTCTAGAACCAAAATAACCATGTGGGAATCACCATCCACAACATCAAATCAATGAACATTTGCTAATAGAATAGCAAATCAAGGTGAGAAACGAATGTGTAACTGAGGCTCCAATCTAGATCATGTACCTGCAAAGAAAACAAAGATACAAGTACCAACTAAGATCCAATGTGAACTCTCACAAAAGTATGTGCAATCGGAAAGTAAATCTGTAACCAAGTGGCATAAGCAAGATATAGACCACAATGCCACTATACATCCATGATCGAACTCATGATGACATAAACCTCAAAGAAGAGTATACCACAATGTCATCTTACATGCCAAACATGTGACAAGATCATGCTATACTCTCATATGGAGGAGCTACCACAATGATCATACATGTACAATGCCTTGAAGCTCTAAAAATAAGAGCTTGCACACCAAAAATTCTCTCTCGAAGAAGTTCCAAACCAAAATGAAACTCCAAATGCAACTAGGGTTGTTATGACAAAGATGTGTTGCTCTGTGTTTTGCTATTTCAGAGGTGATAACCTCTGAATTTGAACTTTGGTTCTTCAGCAAACTTTAAGATCTGATTCTTGGCTACGTAACGAGATAAAGAACACCTCAATCGGAGGTGCGTAACTCAAGATATGCTAAAAAATAAGCACCTGCTGTCAATTTCACTTTCACTTGCAACAGTACTGCTCTGTATTCTGCAATTTCGGCAACCTAAAACTCAAAATCTGGATCTAAGTTCTTCTACAAAATTGTGGTTATCTTTCCAAGCTACACACAGCAAGTTGAATCATCACATTTTGAGCTGTAGAACTCAAGTTATGACTCAAAAACTGACCTGTTGTCCTATTCAATGTAGATTCGCCTTCTACAATACTCTGCATTTTTCGAATTTTCGGTAGTTTAAAACTCCGAACTAGGTTCTGCGCTCTTCTAAGAAGTTGTAGCTCTCTGTGTTAGCTACACATAGAACTTTAAAACGCATCAATCCGAGCTTCTTAGCTAAAGTTACGGCCAAAATACTGAATTGCTGTTGAGAGATGCTGACCTGCACTTTCACCTCTTGTGACCTAAGCTTCCATTGAAGCTTCTTTTACACAAGACTTCAGCATGCTCTGATACCAATGAAGGGCTTTGGTGTGCAGAAGAAGAGAAGGAAGGAGGAGACGGAGGGAGAGAGAAGAGAGGAGAGACGCACGGACATGCGTGGGAGCCTCGAAACCCACATAATGATCTCTCTTTTGGCAATACTCTATATATGATGTATATATATGAATATGGGGGTAAGGTCACATGACCCTTACATCCCCAACATATCCCATTATGAGGAGATCATTTTGAAACTTAAGGGACTCGATGAACTCCAAAAAATGAGGGGATTTGTTAGGGGCTTAGATAAATCCATCAAAAGAGAGGTAAGAAGAAATGCACCTAAGACATTTGAGGAAGCGATCAAGTATGCCCAGATATATGAGGACCATAACCATCCTTAGTATACTCCTATGGAGACAGATCAGCCCCTCAAACCTCTTTGTACAACTAAGTTCAAAAAGAAAGTGCAAATAGGGAAAAACAAAATCTTTATCAATAAACAGAGATCCTAAGGGCTTAGATTACCTACTGAACATTTTGAGGGGGCCAAGAGAGAGAACTTGTGATTTAGGTGTTTGTCTCCTAGCCATTCACAATGGAACTTTCCACTCAAGAAGGGGAAAGAAAAGAAGGGCGAAAAGGTAGTCCATCTAGTGCAGACACTTCCTATGCATGGCAGCTCTAGCCGCAAGAGAGTGGAGGTGATGCACAAGGATATTGATCACACCTATTTTTGGACTCAGTCATTGTGGTCACCTCAGTTTGGACCACATGAATTGGTTAAACTTCATGCTAGTGTATACGAGACCAGGGTGCGAGTCATGATAGATGACTTTGCCACTCATGACTTCATAAACTATGCTATGATAAAAAACTCAAGATTCCCCAGCAACCCAGTGCATATAAATACATAGTACATATGATGCAAGGGGAAGCCAAGAGGATATGGGATATTATGGTATCCAATTTAGAAGTCAAGATGCAAGATTATACTTACCACATGGACTTCCAAATCATGAATATGGAGAGGATAGAACTTGTGTTAGGAAGAGAGTGGCTATGGGGGTTGGGAGACACACTTAAACGCAGTTACCAAAACAACACTCTTGAGTTTGAAAGAAATGGAAGTAAATTTTGTATACAGGGAGAAAGAGAGATCTAACTAGTACACCTCTCATCTCATCGTTAGAGTTGTATAGTCTTTGTCATTTTCAGCATGTACAAGATATCTTTTTGTCGTATAGTCAAGACTTTGAGCATTGTACAAACATTTCATCTGATGTATATTTTCATGCTAGAAATGTAAATATGGATAGGACCTTTTACTATTCTTTCTTGCAAGAGTGTGTTGTTAAAAGTTTGAAATATCTTATGTTTGAATTTAGAGATGTTTTTCTCGCTGACTTACCTAGAGGGTACCAGTTGAGAGAGGGGACATCGACCATGCTATTGAGGTAGTTACTAACACTAACCCTATTTCTAAGCCACCTTATAGGCTTAGTGTTTCTCAACATGAGGAGGTTGAGAGGCACTTACAAGATTATTTAGATAGGGGCTTCATTAGACCTAGTAACTCACCTTGGGCATCCCCAATGCCCCTAATTAAGAAGAAGGATGGCTTTATGAGATTATGCATAGATTATAGAGCAGTAAATAAGGTAACTATCAAAAATAGGTTTCCAATGCCTAGGTTGGAAGAACTATTTGATCAGTTACATCAAACTAGGTATTTTATCAAGCTTGAACTTAGATCAAGGTATCATCAGATTAGGATTAGGGCAGAGGATGTCCCTAAAACAACATTCAAAACTAGATATGGGTACTAGAGTTTTTGGTGATGCCTTTTGGTCTCACCAATGCTCTTTCCACTTTCATGAAGCTCATGAATAATGTGTTATGGCCTTATCTAGGGCAGTTTGTAGTAGATTTCGTAGATGATATTTCGATCTATGGTGGATCAGAATAGGAGCACTTGGAACACTTCCGAAAAGTTTTCCAAGTGTTAAGGGAAATTTCACTCTTTGCTAAGGAGTCAAAGTGTGAATTTTTCAAAACAGAGGTTAGATATCTTGGGCATATTGTCTCCCAAAATAGAATCTAGACAGATCCTGAAAAAATAAGGGCTATTATGGAATGGCCACATCCCAAGAACCTGGAAGAGTTTCAAATCTTCCTAGGTTTATCAAGTTTCTGTTGATATATTTAGGTAGTGATGTGTGTGAACACTCTAGGACCGCCGGGGCACCTTTTTCCCTCTTTAGGAGGTTTTTTTTCCCCGGCTTGGATATACACCTATTGCCCTAATGGGCTACTTATCTTTGTACATTCTCTAGTAATACATTCAGTATTGTGTGTTGTGCTCCAAGCTTCTTCTCCTTCCTTGTGCTGTTCGCGTGCTTCCGCAGACGTCTATCTCCAACAATTGGTATCAAAGCAGGTCGTCACTTCATCTAGGGCACCGTCGACACTCCTCCAGTTGCAGTCTCAGAATTGCACGAATTTTGGTGAGCATACATAGCGTGTTTTCGAGATTAAAACAGCTTTGCTATGTCGTGCCGAAATCGCGATCTGAGCTCGTTTCGGCCTCCAAACGCACTATCACAATGCTTGTGCAGGCTATTTCATCTTTTTGTGCCAAAGGTATATACTAGTTTCTGTTTGCCAGTATAAGCATTTCAAAGTGTGCTACATGTCTAGCAGAATTCATGTAGGCAGTTCTGTTCAACTTTTTGAGATACAATCAATTTTCTCCATCAAGGTATTTTAGTCACTGGCCATGGCTGAAAGCAGTGATGTATTCCATATGTTGGCTATTGAGGATAAGTTGGATGGTACCAACTACCCATTATGGGCTTATATGATGCGACATGTGTTGGTTGCAAAAGGATTGTGGAACATTGTGTTGAAAAACGTCCTATCACACCTGCAACTGTTACAACTCTAGGTACTGAAGCTGATGCAGAAGGTGTCGAAGATGGTGATATTTTGCATATTCCTATTCATGCTGCGGTTTCTGCTGCACCTACTACAAAGCAGATTCGTTGGGATGGCAGAGATGCCCAGGCACATGCATCGATAGCTTTGTCTGTCAAACGTGCCATTATTCCTCACATTCGCTCTTGCAGAATAGCTAAGGATGCTTGGGATACACTTATCACATTGTACCAAGCTAGGAATGAGGCTCATGTTGCTTACCTCTGAAAACAGTTGGAGAGTGAGCACATGAATGAAGGTGATTCTATGGACAGTTTCCTAATGAAGATCAAAGACTTGAAGGAATAGTTGATTTCTACTGATGAGGTTATACGAGATAGCTCACTTGTGCAGACCGTTCTGAATGGTCTTCCTGATTCATATCAAAGTTTTTCTTCTACTCTTCAGTTGATGATGAAAGGAAATCCAAATGCCTTATCATTTGAGGAGTTAGTCTTTGTTCTGTTGCAAGAAGATCAGTCCGGGCAGAACAGGTCCATTATGTGAGTTGCAGATCAAGCTTTCCTGGTTAGTCAGAAGGGCAAAGGAAAATGGAGCTCTTCAACTAGTAAGTAGAAATCTTCTAATTCTGCACATTTGAAGAAGGAAGATAAAGATGAGAAGAAATCAGAAAAGTAGAAATTATTTTGTAAGTATTGTAAAGGGAATGATCATATCATAAATAACGATCCAAAACTGGATGCTAAAGAGGCAAAGAAGAAAGAGGCTGGAATGGTTGTTGTAGAGGCCTCTACACCAAAAACAGAGTCTACTAATCTTGTGTAGGAAGAAGAATGGGCGTTTACTACTGTCTACAGTTTTGACCCATCTTCTCATGAGCAGTGTATGTCTGTAGTAGACTCAGATGTTTGGTATTTTGTTAGTGGGGCGACCAAACATATTACCTCGGCACAAAGACAACCATTCAACCACAAGGGCTACATCCACAACAACTTATTGGACTTAATACATACAAATGTATGGGGGCCAAGTCAAGAACCTTCATTGGCAGGATCAAGGTATTATGTCTCATGTATGATGACCATAGTAGATGGAATATTCTATACTTTATCAAGATTAAGAATGAAGTGTTTGATTGCTTAAAAATTTATCTAGCACATGTGGAGAACCATACAGGTAGATCACTCAAGAAGCTCAGATTTGATGGAGGGGGAGAATACTTCTCCAAAGAGTTTGATGAGTTCTTGCAAGATAAAGGTATCAAAAGGGAAGTGACTACCAGGTACTCTCCTCAATTGAATGGAATTGTTGAGAGAAGAAAGAAGACATTGGTTGGATCAACCAGCACAATGCTTGAAGAAAAGAGGTGGCCACATTATCTATGGGTAGAGGCTATTTCAACTGTTGTGTACCTTGTCAATAGACTACCATCCAAATCACTCCAAGGTATGACTCCTTATGAAGCATGGTATGGAAGAAAACCTAGTGTTGAACATTGCAAGGTTTTTGGTTGTTTAGATTATGTTCATGTACTTTCATAGATAAGAGCTAAGCTAGATGAAAGGCCAACAAGGCAATATTTATTGGATATGATTCAACTCAGATGGGTTACAAGTTCTACAATCCTTCAACCAAGCAATTCAATACAAGTAGAGATGTTGTTTTCGAAGAACACATGTCTTGGTATGATGAAGATAAACAAAAGGTAAATCTACCATATGATCTTGATTTTGATTTCCATCAACTAGTAAGAAAGCATGATACACATGTCAAAGATCAAAGAAGTGATACAAATGATGAACAAGATGAAAGGGAAAATGATTACAAGCTATGGAATTCAAGAGGCACAGAAAAATGCAAGAGTGTGGAGAATGCTCCAAACAAGAACCTAGAAGTTCAACAAGAGAGAAAATACAACTAGAAAGGTATGGATATGATTCCTCATTTGTTACAAAGCATTCAATTTATTTGGCAAAGAACTCGATTTTAGAAGAAACCTCAACCTATGAAGAGGCAAATGGAAACACTAATTGGGAAAAGGCTATGAAAGAAGAAATAGATGCATTGAAGGAGATGAACACTTGGGATTTGATTCCAATGTCATCCAATTAGAATGTAAATGGTTGCAAATGGGTATACGAACTTAAAAGTAATTTAGATGGATCAATTTGCATGTACAAGCCAAGATTAGTTTCTAAAGGATGCTCACAAACTCATGGTATAGACTATGAGGAAACGTTCTCACCAGTTGCAAAGATGACTAGAATCAGAACATTGATAAGTGTGGATACTACAAGAAATTGGAAACTCCTCCAACTTGATGTGAAGAACACATTTCTAAATGGTTGGATAATTGAAGAGGTATACATGTCATAGCCTCCAGGTTTTGTAGACTTAAGAAAGCATTGTATGGATTGAAACAAACTCCTAGAGCTTGGAATTAAAGGTTGGTTACATACCTTCAAGATCAAGGGTTCAAATCTAGCAACTCAAATCCTTCTTTATTCATCAAAATGGATCATAGTGAGGCTATCTATCTCTGTGTATATAGATGACATTTTTGTGATAGTTAATGACTTGAATGGCATTCAAAGGATCAAAAGACACATGCAAGAGGAGTTCAAAATCAATGACTTAGGTGAGCTCACATTTCCTAACTTGGAGAAGATACATTCGAGATCTACTTCAAAAATTTAAAATGGAAAACACCAAGCTTGTAAGTATACCTTTGGATTTGAACCATAAACTAAGTGTTTTTGAAGGTGAACAGATTGATGATCCTAAAGAGTATCAAATCTTAGCTAGTAGCTTGATATATACTACTCACACAAGACCAGATATATCTTATAGTGTGTGCTTAGTCATTTCATGCACTCACCTAGAAGAACACACATGGATGCTTCAAATAGAGTACTCAAGTACCTCAAAGGGACAAATAATGAAGGTATCTTCTATCCTTAGTCTTCATATTTGGATATCAAGATCTATTCAGATGTACATTGGGCAGGAGCAAAGGATGATAGAAGAAGTACAATTGGATACTTAGCATTCGCAGGTTCAAAATTACTTTCTTGGAGTTCCAAGAAGCAACCAACAATTGCTTTATCTTCAATTGAAGCATAATATAGAGATCTAACCATTGCAACTCAAAAAGAAATATGGCTCAAAGAGTTGTACTCAGATTTGGGACTTGTAAGTTCCAAACCTCACATACTTGGATATAATGTAAGTTCCATGCATCTAACTGCAAATCCAATTTTCCATGAAAGGACAACGCACATAGAAGTCCATTACCACTTTATCATAGAGAATCTTATGGCAAAGGAAATTGACATTTCATTTGTTCCTACTAAGAAGCAAATAGCAAACATGATGACAAAGGCACTTGATGCGATAAAGCTTTGTAGATTCAAATCTATGGTAGGTATTCAATCTATCAGAGAATGATGTCTCAAGCATACTTTATCTTGACAGGGAGAAGTTGGAACATCAAAATTTTATTATGCTTGAGATGAATTTTTATCCTATCCCTAAGACATCACATGGATGTTGAAGAGAATTCATTTCTTGAGCAATCATGTCCATTCATATATTGTATTAAAAGTTTGATCATGTGATCACTTCTTTATGTAATTTCTAGAGCCTTTATCTTTGTAAGAGAAAGGGTAAAAGTTCCAAAGGCCATGAGTTTGGACTGGTTGAGATTGATCCGCAATCAATCAATCAAAAGGTAGATGTAACTCCAACTTTCTCTTTTTCTAGATTATAGGAAAAGAAGATTCAATCAATCACAAAAAATTATCATGCTCATTCTATGTTGGAAGACAATTGAAACAACATACATATACTTTGGTCATTTTAAGACCGCTCCTTCACTTCTCTACACCTTCTTCCTCAGAATCAGTCAACTTGCAAAGGTTTTTGTTCTCTCTACAGAGCTCCAAATCAAATTTTTAAGCATTAATTGGAAAGGTATCACTGCCTAGTTTGTATGTACAAATTAACAGCTCATTTGGTTTCATAGATTTAGATAAACCTCAATTTTATAGTCACGTGGTCATCTTTTGCTCATCCCTAAAAAATTAGGATAACATCCAATCAGTGTCAAGGTTATTTCTCCTTCATTGATTTATATGAATTAGGGATTTTATGCATTATAAAAATTTAACCCAATGTATTACACTCCCTTAAGAGGAATTTTTTCAATCGTAATTGTGTTGGCTGCTCTGAGTGTTGGAAGTCATAACTTCTATCCATATTTAGGAGGTTTTTGTGAGTTAGTTAAAGTGCAAGTTATCTAATTCACATCAACTTGTTCTTGTTGATGTTCCAAAGTACCTATTAGGTTTTATTGCATTAACCACAAGCCTACAAGGTCTAATTTACATATTCAAAGAGCTAGGGATGGTCCTATACTGCTTTGCTAGACCATCTTCACCATCCGACAACTCTACTTCCAAGCCTCTCCAAGATTCTCCAACTTCTTCCAATGGCTTCCTTGGAGAGTGCATAAACTGACTAAGCACTCCAAAAATATGAGAGATGTCTACTCTTATATGTGTAGCATAGATTAGACTACCTATAATTCTTTGATATTCCCTTATATCTTCAATGTGTTCACCTTCATAAACAACGAGTTTGTGATTCACTTCCATATGTGTTCCTATAGGTTTAGCATTTTCGATCTTGAACTTCAAGGGTAGATCCTAAATATGCCTTCTTTGAGTCAAGTGCATCCTTTGATCTGTGTAGATTACCTGCATCCCTAAGAAAAATGTCAGTTCACCAAGATTCTACTTACATATGCTTCTTGATTCACATCATCACCTATCATAATTATGTCATCGACATAAACACATAGATAGATAAATTCATTATGAACTCTTTTGATGAACAATGAAGGGTCTGCATTGCTTGATTTGAATCTTTGATCTTATAGATAGGTCACCAATCTGTAGTTCGAAGCTCTAGGAGCTTGTTTTAAACCATAAATAGTGCCTTTGTAAGCTTACATATATAAGTAGGATAATTAGGATTTTCAAACCATGGGGGTTGTGACATATATACCTCCTCATTGATCCATACATTGAGGAAAATATTTTTCACATCAAGTTAAAGTAGCTTCCAATTCTGTAGTTGCAATACTAAGCAATAGCAACCAACCTAGCCTCGTACCTACAAAGTGATCCATTTGAATTCCTTTTCAATTTTTAGATCCATTTGAAACCTATTACTTTTGTGTTGGTTTGCATAGGGGCCAAATCCCATGTGTCCATCTCTTTTAGAGTTTCAATCTCTTCATCCATGGCTTTCTCCCAATTAGGGTTATCTTTTGCTTCTTCATATGTTGGGGGTGCTTCTGAAGCTGAATCTTTGGCCAAATAAATGGTATGTTTGGTTACAAAGGTAGAGTCATAACCATACCTTTAGGCTGCCTTCTTTCCCTTGTTGATCTTTTAGGAGTGTGTCTGGAACATTCTCCACATTCTTGCATCTTGGCCTTCCCTCTAGACTTCCAAAGTTTGTGGTCTCTCTCCTTTTTCATATGTTGGAATCAATGTCCAACAATGGTCCAAAAGCTCAAAAGCTCATACCATATTTCACACCTTTATTTCATATGTTGGAATCAATGTCCAACAATGGTCCAAAAGCTCAAAAGCTCATACCATATTTCACACCTTTATGGTCTCTCTTCAAACCCCACGCAAACAGAGATCCGTCTATTTATTTATGTTCATATTCTTATTTTAAATAAGCCATCGAGCGCGTTGGCTAATCCTAAATCCTCCTATGCCCATGATGTGGGGTCAATACCCGTTGGCTACAAATTTGCAAAATCGCTTTTGCATTTAAATATAATCATGCTTTTGATTTCAATGGAGATAACTTTTGAAATACACGATCGTATGTTTGGTGATGATGTAGTTTTTGCTTTTAGTATTGCTTTTCAATAGAGCAATCAAAGCTATAAAAGAGAAGCCATACTCACTTCTCAATTATCACTCAATCACACAAGCAATCATCTCAAGGACCTTAAGTGCTCAATACCAGGAGAAGGTCTTCTTGAAGGGAGAGTGTTCACACACTCTTGAGAAGGTGATCAATTAGGAGTGCTCTATCTTGGAGGAGGAGTTCTCACACTCTTGGAGGAGTTGTGGTCTACATCTTGGTGATTATTTGGAGGAGATTCTGCCAGCTTACCATCAACATTCATTGTTGATTTATTGTCAGTAGCAAATCTATTTCCATTCTTACTTGCTAGGTCACTCGTTTCTAATTTAGGTTGATTAGAATTTGGGTTTGCTATACAACAGCTCTAAACTGTTCTTATTCTCCATATTCTCACACATACACACACACACACACTCTTCATACCTCTTAGGCACACAATCTCTTGTATCTAGTTCCTATTTCTGCCCAGATATAGACATTGTCAGTTTGTATCACATACACACATTGTAATTTGACATTTAAATATAAATAGTGTAGGTGAGCCTCATAGCTTACCATTACACTTGAAATCCTATCTATTATCTCTATCTCTCACTCATCTATTTTTTAGTTTAAGGTGTGTATGTTAAGGTTCATCTGTTGGAAGATCTCGTAAACCTGTGATTTATTGTTATTGTGGCCCCTTACCACTTCCAACATATGGTATTCAGACCTTAGAATACCAAAATTTGGTGTCACAGCCTAGTTGACATACACCCTTAACAAGATGAGTGACTATAGACTTGAGAATGATGAAAAGCTTGAGGTCATGTCTAATTATCCAATGTGGAGTTTTATGATGATGAATCTGTTAGTATCAAAGGACTTACGGAATATTATCAATGGCACTTATCCAAGGCCAAGACAAGTCAGAGACAATGTTACTTCATCTTCTAGAAGAACTCTTGTTCCTATTTTTGCTCAACAGAAGGTTAGTGAAGAAGAAAATACTCTTTCATCATCAGGAGTCCATACTACTAATAGATTACTTCCTATAGAAGAGCAATCCAGATGGGATTCAAGGGATGCACTAGCACTTTCATATATTGCTATGGTAGTTAAGAGGCATATTATACCCCAAATCAAATCTTGCAGAACCTCTCATCAAGCTTGGTTGGAGGTAGAGAATCTCTATCAGAGTAGAAACCCTGCTAGGAAAGCTCATCTAAGGAGACAACTAGCCAACACAAGAATGAAAGTTGGTGAATCGGTTCAAACACATATTTTGAAGCTTAAAGATTTACAAGATGAGTTACTAAATGTTGGAGTCAACATTTCAGATGAAGAGATGTAAACACACTTCTAAACTCACTTCCATATGAAATGTTGACCATATTAGTTACACAGCTATCAAGCATATGAAAGATCAAGGTATGGTGGAGAGTTTGCCTACTTTTTCTTTACCAGATGATGCAAAGTCATGTGAAGGATGTCTTGAAGAAAAGCTTCACAAACTACCTTTAGAGAAACATGGATTTATCATGGCCACAAGGAAGTTGCAGATCGAATGGCCCGATGAGAACATATTCTATTCAAGGTTTCATGTACTTTGTTATGTTCATTGATGATTTCTCAAGATATTCATGGATTTACGGCCTTAAAGTGAAGTCAGAGGTTTTTCCTACTTTCAAGAAGTTCTTAGCTATGGTTGAAAATGAAAGTCAATCAAAGATCCAAATTTTGAGAAGTGATAGAGGAGGAGAGTACATGTCTAAAGACTTTAGGTCTTTTCTCAAAGACAAAGGTATATAGTCCATCGTCACTACCTCTTGAAGTTTTGACTTGTGAAGTTGGAGAAGGTTCCAGAGTTCCAAAAGAAAGAGATACTGAAGAACCAGAAGAGATACCACTACTTTTCAGGAATATGCCAAAGTGGTTATATCAAACATGGAAGGATAGTAGTATAAAATAATATACTGGAAGAACCAGAAGTCATACCAGGAGACAACAAGGAGACCAAGTAAATTATGCAAAACATTTTGAGATTCATAATGTTTTAACACTTAGTTCAGTTGAGGATGAACCAACTAGTGTTCAAGATGCACTACAAAGTGATGTAATTATCACAATTCCCAAGATTGAGTTCAAGTACAAAGATGAGTGTATCTATATGACACATTAGAAGTGCATTGAGAAATTATTGGAAAGGTTTGAGATGATAGATTTTAAGCCTATGTAGATGCCTATGGATGTCAATGTGTTATTATAGTCAAAAGCAGATTCAACATCATTTGATGCTACAATATATAGTCAAGCAATAGGTTGCTTGATATATCTATGTAATACACATCAGGACATTCAATTTGTAGTTTCTCAAATATACAGGTTCATACACGTTCAACTCAAGATTCAGTGGAAATCAATGAAGAGATATTTGCAAACACAAGAAGTTTTGTAGGTTATTGAACCTTGTATCATTGTGACATTGAAGGGGTCGGAATCAATGTCCAACAATGGTCCAAAAGCTCAAAAGCTCATACCATATTTCACACCTTTTGTGGCCTCTCTTCAAACTCCATGTGGACAATCTATTTATTTCTGTTAATACTCTCACTCAAAAGAAGCCGTCAAGTGTGTTGGCTGAGCCCAAAATCCCCCTATCCCCATGATGTGGGTTCAACACTTGTTGGCTACAGATTCGTGGAATTTCTTTTGCATTTAAATATAGTCATGCTTTTGATTTCAATGGAGATAACTTTTGAAATACGTGATCGTATATTTAGCAATGTTGTAGCTTTTGCTTTTAGTATTGCTTTTCAATGGAGCAATCAAAGCTATAAAAGAGAATCCTTACTCACTTCTCAATTATCACTCAATCACACAAGCAATCATCTCAAGGAGCTTAAGTGCTCAATACAAGGAGAAGGTTTTCTTGAAGAGAGAGTGTTCACACAATCTTGAGGAGATGATCAATTAGGAGTGCTCTATCTTGGAGGAGGAGTTCTCACACTCTTGGAGGAATTATGGTCTACATCTTGGTGATTATTTAGAGGAGATTCTACCAGCTTACCATCAACATTCATTGTTGATTTACTATGAGTAGCAAGCCTATTTCCATTCTTACTTGCTATGTCACTCGTCTCTTATTTAGGTTGATCAGAATTTGGGTTTGTTGTACAACAGTTCTATATTGTTCAAGATGTATACATTTGATAAGATTGTGTCTCTTATTTTGCAGGAAAAGCAATCAAGAGTGAATTGAAGTGGTTTGCTTGAGGGAACACAAGCACTTGCTATTACACAAAAGAGAAAAAGCAAGTATGGTTCAACTTTGGGTTCATCAAAGCGAAAGCCTAAATCTTCCTCTTCCACTTCCTCCTCTCTTGCTGGTGATGTGCAAAAGAAGAAGAGATGCAAGTATTGTTGAAAGGATGGTCATACCATTGATGAATGTAGAAAGCTTGCCATGCATAATGTAAAGAAGAAAGAATCTGGCATGTTTATAATTCAGAATAAATCTAATGCAAAGAATGGTGAATCTAATGTTGCTCAAGATGTTTGGGCATGTGCTATTATATGTCATTATGATTCATCATCACATTATATGTGCATAATTGTGAATGAAGCTCCTTTGGATTGGTTTTTGGATAGCAATGCTTCAAAGCATATCACTTCACGCAAAAGATTTTTTGCATCTTTGAAACATGCAGCCAAGGGAGGACATATTGTGTGTGTAAATAATGCTGCTTATCCTATTATTGGAGTTGGAGAAATTCAACTTAGGACTAGAAATGGAGGTATTGTTACTCTCAAGAATGCATTACATGTACCCAATATCAAGAAGAATCTAATTTTGGTTTCTACTATTGCTATTGCTAAGCTTCATTTACATTTTGTTGATCACAAATGTATGGTTCATGATTTCAGCAATATCGATGTTATTGTGATGTCAGGGACATTATGCAATGACTTGTATCTCTTGGATACTATAAGAGAAATGCATCAAAACCCTTTCTTACACATACTTCTTCGATGGCTGAAATGGAGTTATGGCATGCTCATTTCGGTAATTTTAACTTCAATAGTTTGCTTTACTTGCAAAAGAAGGATGTGGTTACGTAAATGTTTAAACATTTACGATTATTGTCCCATAATTGAGTCCACTGAAAAGCACACATGTGAGGTTGTATACTTGTAAAATGCATCCTAGTCCTTTTCCCAAAGATAATGTTGCACATGCTACATGAAAATTGCAACTTGTTCATAGTGAGGTATGTGGTCGGGTCAAAACTCCATCTTTTGGAAAGCATTTATACTTTGTCACCTTCATTGATGATGCAAGGCACCATACTCGGGTGTATCTTATGAAAGCAAAGAATGAGGTATTCTCTTGCTTGAAAATAATTTTAGCTATGGCTGAAAATTATTGTGAAAATAAGCTTTTGACTCTTCCTAGATTATGGCAGAGAATACATGTCATAATGGTGTTGCAAAGTGCAAGAATAGAACAATTTTTGAAATGGCACGATGTATGGCCAAAGGAACACATTGTTCATATAAGTTTTGAATGGAAGCTATCATGTGTGCAAACTATGTATTGATTCACTATCCTACTAAATCATTAAGATTCATTATACCGTATGAGGATCGAAACAAGTAGAGACCAATGGTTAACCATATGGGGATATTTAGTTGTTTGGAATATGCTCTTGTTCCATCATAATAAATTCAAAAACTTGATGAAAGAGCAAAGAAATGTATATTTTCTGGACATAGAAGTGAAAGTAAAGGTTATCACTTATACCATCCATAGAAGGATAAAATTATTGTAAGTATAGATGTGGCATTTCCTCAAAATTCAGCTTTTTCATTACTTAAATGTAAACTTCTGCCAACAATTGGCTAACAATATGTGTTTGATATACTCATGCCTTTGTTTCAAAGTGGTGCACTTGAATATGGCCATGATGGCCATCCAAATGAGATTCAAAGAGATGAAAATTTTCAATCAAATATGGCCGAAAAGTGCCAACCAAATTACTAAAAATTCCCAAGATTTGCAGAGAGACATGGCTGAAAATTGCAGCCAAAGATGGTTGAAAATGTATAGCCAAACATAGCTGAACATTTGCAAAAATTGCAACCATATATAGCTGAAATTCATCATGATATTCAACCCACTTCTGATGTGCATTTTGATGATGTATTACATGAGGAATGCATATTTATCAAGGCACAATCCATGCCAAAATGGCTGCAAAAAACATTGCAAGATAGCAAGTTTAGTGCTCCTTTAGTTGGTAGAACAAAATCAAGCTCTTGCCATGCATCAAGTGACTTTGTGGATGTATCTCTTACTGCAACTAAATTTAATGAAAGACACTAACTTTTGAAGATGCATGTGATGATTAAAATTGGATGACTGCAATGCAAATAGAATTGGATTCTATTCACAAAAATTGTACTTGGGACTTATGTGAATTTTCAGAAGGTAAGAATTCCATTCATACTAAGTGGGTTTAAAATGTTAAAATAAAGTCAGATGGTAGCATTGATTGTGACAAAACTATAATAATTGCAAAAGGTTATGCACAAAAATGTAGTATTGATTATGAGGAGACTTTTGCACTTACTTCACACATGACTACCATTCATTTTGTGATTGCATTAGTTGTCCATGGTGGCTAGAAAGTGCATCAATTGGATATAAAGATAGCTTTCTTAAATGGCGATTTGCAAGAAGAGGTCTATATGAAGTAGCCTCTTAGATTTGCCATCAAAGGTCAATAACATATGGTTTGCCGCTTGCATAAGGCTTTGTATAGACTTAAGCAAGCTCCACGTGCAAGGTCTGACAAGATACATAAGCACTTGATTGTTCTTGGTTTTACATGTAGTCCAAATGAAAGCACACTTTATGTACACAAAGATGGGGTTGATCTTATAGTTCTCGTTCTTTATGTTGATGACATTTTCTTGAGTGGGTCATGTGATGAGAATATTGAGATGCTTATGGATGATTTGCAATATACTTTTGATGTCACATATCTCGGCCTTTTAGAGTATTATCTTGCCATCCCAACTTGTATATTTTGAGGGGGGGAATTTGTGGGATTTGAACTCATGACCTACCAGTTAGGAGTAAGATGGTCTAACCACTTGCCTCAAAAGCCATGGTTGAGGATTATGAAGAATCCTCCCTCTTAGGGTGTGGTTCAACCATCTCCTGCCTATCATTTCTTGAATCTAACAGAATTTTTGTGCATCAAGCAAAGCATATTCAAAAGCTACTTCAGCATTTTGATTTTGAGGATAGCATGTCTATCTCAACACGGATGGAAACAGGATTTAGATTCTCAATTGTGGATGCAGATGATGCATTTGATACTTCTGTCTGTCAACAAGCTGTGGGATATTTGATATATGCATATAACACAAGACCAAACAATATGCAATTTCCCAATTGATTTGATTTATATATATCTGTGGCACTAAGCATTGACAAACAATAAAATGTGTGTTTAGGTATCTCAAAGCCACTTTGAGTTTGGGTCTCTTTTATGGCAAAGATGCTAAGCCATGCTTGCATGCTTTTATGGATAGTTATTCCGTTGGTCATTATGATAGACAATGTCCACTAGTGGTAATTTCTTTTTCCTTGGAGGATCATGGATATCTTGGTTGAGTAAGAATCAACCTAATGTGGCCACATCAAGTTGTGAAGCTGAGTACAAGGTAGTATTCACATCTATGGCGGACTATATATGGTTGAGATTCCTATTAATGGATTTATGCATGGAGATTGATGCACCTACACATATTCTCATTGATAGTCAGAGTGCATTGATAGTTGCAAGAAATACAGTGTCTCATGTGTGCACAAAGCACGTTGAGGTTCATCATGATTAGTCAAAGTTTGTCTTCATGCTGGAGATATTGATTTGGTGTATGTTTCTACACAAGATAATGTGGCAAACATATTCAGCAAAGCTCTTCCACGAGAAAAGTTTGAAGCTTTTTGCAAAGATTTATGCTTATTACCTTGTGGGGGTTGATGTGTTACTCTTTATATGTGTTCACATCATTTGCTCTAGGGGTTTTATTACACTTATATGTCCCTTAAGTAGCTTTGATGTGAACCATTTCCCTATACATGGGCTCTTTTTACTCTAGTGCTGGTTAGAGGTTTTTTTCCCATGTAACCAAATATACATGATATAATCGTATGTGGTGGTGTTTTGTACTTAAGGATTCACTTATAGCTCTCACTTCATTCATTCTTATACTAGTGATCATCTATCAACAGATAGCTCTTCTAGCTGTCACACATCTCTATGCTTTCATATTCTTCTTTCTCTTTTATGTACTATTATTTGTGCTTCCTAACTCACTCACACACAACATGGAAGTATTGAAAAATATCCATGTAAAATGTACATTAACTATAGAGGATTTGTTGTGCGCAAAGCCACACTTATGGCAAAAGATGGCCAAACATGTGGACCCAATCTCTGCTCAAACTCAACCTTTAGAATCTAAGCTAAAATGAGATAGTTTGAGTGTGAAGAAAGTTGTTAGTTGAAAAGGTAAGAGAATGTAATGAAGGAAATGAGGGCAATGCATAACTATCTATCTCGTTCAACATGCACACTACAAAATCAATTTTACATAATGGAGGAAGCATAGTAATAACCAAAAACTCCTTATGTGAAAAGTGTGGAAAACTTGCATTGCAGTCCATTCATTTGAAATGATACTTAGCTGATGGATATATAGAACTGTTGGAGTTTGAGGTCTGCAAAAGCACCTGATGGATATATAGAATTGTTGGAGTCTGAGGTCTGTAGAAGCATGCGAACAAGACAAGGAAGAAGAACAAGCTTGGAGCACAACACAATTATGAACATATTACCAAGGAAATGTACAACGATAAGTGACCCACTAGGGTTATAGGCATATATACAAGTCAGGGGGGGGCTTCCTAAAGAGGGATTAAAGTGCCTCGGTGGTCCTAGTGAGTTCAGACACATCACTACCAAAATATGTCAACAAATCCCCCTTGGGAGTGATGTAGTGAACAAGGAGCTAGCACTCATGTATAAGGACATTCCAAGCTATGTGGAATCAATACACAAAAGGAAGTAAGCCCAAAGCTTTGTAGAAAGCTTCAAATTTTCCCTAGGTAGAGCCTTTGTGAAAAGGTCTACAACATTTTCCTGTGTGGGCACATATGCCAAACTAATCTCTCCAGTAGAGAACCTCTCCCTAACATAATGATAGTGCACCTCAATGTGCTTAGTGCAAGCATGGAACACAAGGTTCCTTGCAATTGCCAATGTGCTCTGATTGTCAATGAATATGGTGATGGCAAAAGACTGACCAACACCCAAATTAGCCATAAGGCATCTGAGCTACACACACTCAACAATCATTATGAAAGTTGCCCTATACTCAGCCTCACAACAAGAACTAGCCATAGTAGGCTGCTTCTTGCTCAACCAAGATATGCATGAGCTACCAAACATGTAGCAAAAACCATTGGTGGACACACGAGTGTCATAGCAAACCAACCTAGTCATAGTAAAAAAAAGCATGTAAATCTAGTGGTAGTGATCCCCCCTTGGGATTAAACAATCGAAGTAACCAGGTACCACTCAAGTAGTGAAAGATGTGCTTAATCACCTGCCTATGCTTGACGTCTAGGCAACATATAAACCTGCTCATCTATGAGACAATAAACTGAATATTAGGCCAAGTTATGCATAATTAAAGCAAGCACCCAACAACCTGCTGATAGAGAACATCATCAAATGCATCTTTGGCAACATGAAGACTCAATCGTTGCAAGATTACTACAATTACAACCACCACATGCTAGAGAGATGACTCTCCTCCCAACCAAATGCCTCTATGTATAGCTCTCTCCAAGGGACTGCCTTCTTGGGTAGGTGGATACTAACCATCCATGTGTTAGGCATGTAACTACATGTGCACCAAGTGTCCTAGTTAACTCGAGTTAACTCAAGTGGATGCTTCTAGAAGGCTCTAGATCTCTTTGGGCACAATATTCTCCCCATAATGAATCCAATGTCACGAGGAAGGAGATAAGGAAGAGAGCTCACATACACACTCTCACTCTCAAGGAGAAGCACACACACAGATTGAGGCAAGGAAGAATGATCTTCTTCTTCTTCTTCTATTACATAAAAAGGAATGTACAAGAGTTTCCTAAAAACAAGAATACAACAAGTGCAATATATAAAGATCAGTACATAAGGAAAAATCTAATGTCTACGAATGAGTGAGCTGGCAAGAAACAAATGTGCCATCACTCTCGGTAGATAAATCTAATAAAGCTCAATGAAGTATCCCTGACATATACCGGTGTGACCACTATACATGTCATATAACAAAAAATTGGTACGTGTCATCCTGGATCATCACATGTTGAGCTTGATATCTCAACACTCCCCCTCAAGCTCAATGCCATATCCTATAATCCAAGCATCTCTCGAAACTTCTTCAACTTCTTAGCTCCAAGTGCTTTGGTGAAAATATCAGCAACCTCCTCATCTATTCTCACATAAACAAGATCAATATCACCTGCTAATACCTTCTCTCTGATGAAGTGATAATGTACCTCGATATGCTTTGTTCTAGCATGGAAAACAGGGTCCGTGCTAACTGTATGCTGCTAAGATTATCACAATAAATAGTGATAGGCTTTCCCACTTCCACACCTAAATATGCAAGTAGCATTTCTAGCCATGATGTCTCACATGCTGCCATTGCAGCACCTCTATACTCAGCCTCTGTACTTGACAAAGCAATAGTGGTTTGCTTCTTGATGCTCCATGTAACAGCTGCACTCCCAAGTGAGAATAGAAAACCACTAGTAGATCTTCTATCTGGAATGTCACCAGCCCAATCTGTATCGGTGTATCCGTAAACCTGCAAATCTACACTAGCGTCATAAAACAATGCATAATCCAAAGTAGCACTCACATAACATAGAGTGCGCCTTAGAGCATCCAAATGTGGCTTCCTGGGAACCTGCATAAACTGACTTTCAAATCCAACAGTGTAACTTAGATCAAGCCAACAATGGGTTGCTTCTTGCTGCTCCATGTAACAGCTGCACTCCCAAGTGAGAATAGAAAACCATTAGTAGATCTTCTATATGGAATGCTACAAGCCCAATCTACATCGGTGTATCCATAAACCTGCAAATCTACACCAGCCAATCCAAAAGTAGCACTCACATAACGTAGAGTGCGCCTTAGAGCATCCAAATGTGGCTTCATGGGAACCTGCATAAACTGACTTTCAAGTCCAATAGTGTAACTTAGATCAAGCCTTGTAATTGTGAGATATATAAGACTTCCCACAATTTTCCTATATATAGTAGCATTTTCCAATGCTTCACCTGATGTAGTATCCAACTTCAAATTTTGATCTAATGGCATAGAAATTGGCTTATAATCAGCCATGCCATACTTTTGCAGCATATTCAAGGCATATTGCCTTTGCAACATCCATATACCTGTTTCTGTATGTATAAACTCAATGCCCAAGAAATAGCGCAGCACACCAAGATCTTTCACGTCAAATTCCTGCATAAGAAGTTGCTTTACCTCTTTGATGCTTCCTTCATTATCACCACCTACAATGAGGTCATCAACATAAATAGCCACAATAGTGATGCCATCATTAGCCTTCCTTGCATATAGTGAGTGATCTGCATCACACATAGAAAACCCAATCCTGGATAAGTAATCAGCAATCCTTGCATGCCATGCACGAGGGGCTTGCTTCAGCCCATACAAAGCCTTTTGCAACCTGCAAACATATTTTGGATGCTTTGAATCTTCATATCCTTGTGGTTGGTCCACATATACTTCTTCTTATAACTCACCATGTAAGAAAGCATTTTTCACATCCATCTGATGCAAAGTCCATCCTTTTGTTGTAGCTACTGCAACACGTGTTCTGACAGTAGACATTTTAGCTACAGGACTGAATGTTTCCTCATAATCAATGCCATATGTTTGTGCATATCCTTTAGCTACCAATCGTGCTTTATACCTGCTTATGCTACCATCAGCATTATGTTTTACCTTGTAAATCCATTTGTAGCCTATGGGTTTCTTTCCTTATGGCAATGGAACCAGCTTCCATGTATCATTTCCATAAAGTGCAGCCATCTCCTCATCCATAGCTTTTTCCCAATGTGCATTACCAATTGCATCTTCAAAACAAGAAGGTTCAACATCTTGTATTACCTTTGTCATGTAGGCATAATGGCGAGCCATGTAACTATCATATGTCAATCATTGCACTGAATTATGCATCCTCCTAGATCTTCTTGGTCCTAGGTCACTTCTCCTTGTATCATATGCATGTGTCCTTCTTACTCCTGGAGTCTTCACAGAGGGCAATCCAAGTTCCTCATTAAGACTCTTTTCTGAACCACTTGAATCTCCATCAACATCTTCAAAAGCTACACATGTTTTACTACCAGCAAAAAGCTTTTCTTTACCTTTCTTGGATGTATTTGATGAATTTGCTGGACTGAAATTTCCATGCAATCTTTCACTCCATGGATTTGAGTTGGAACTATTGCTTGGTGATGCATCCGGTCCACTCAAAACTTGAGATTCTGCACTTGATTTTTCAACATTTTCTTTGTCATTTGGATCAAGATTCAGATCTTCTTTGACATCTGCATAGAAGCTTAACATTTCATCAAATACCACATCTCTACTCACCTTCATCTGTCGTGTGAGTGGGTTATAACATTTGTACCCCTTTTGCTCAAGGGAGTATCCAATGAAGACACATTTTTTTGCTTTCGAATCAAGCTTCTTCCTCAACTCATCTGGAACATGTAGATATGCAATACAACAAAAAACTTTCAGATGTGATAAGTTTGGCTTTTTACCTGTAAACTTCTCTTCAGGTGTAACTTGATGTACAACAACAGTCGGAGTTCTGTTCATGATGTATATAGCAGTATGCACAGCTTCTGCCCAATAACAATGAGGCATATTCTTCTCAGCCATCAAGGCTCTTGCTATTTCTGCAATATGTCTATTTTCACGTTCAACAATGCCATTCTTCTGTGGTGTGTACCTACATGAAAATTGACACCGAATTCCATGATTTTTTAGAAAACTGTTGAACTCATTTGACATGTATTCACCTCCTCCATCAGATCTTAATGTCTGAATGTACTTCCCTGTCTGCTTTTCCACCATAGCTTTAAAATTCTGGAAGTGAGCAAACACCTCACTCTTCTCTTTCATGAAATATACCCATACTTTGTGTGTATGGTCATCAATGAAAGTAACATAAAACCTGCAATGGCCCATAGATGTGGTCTTTGCTGGACCCCAAACATCTATATGCACTACTTCTAGTACATTCTCACTAACATGCTTGTCATGTGGAAATGATGCTCTTGACTATTTACCAAATTGACATGCTGCACATACCTTTTGCATTCCTGCAACTTTGAAATTTGGTAGTCCATGGACAATCTCCTTTGACTGCATCAATTTTAGCCTTTGCAAGTTTGCATGTCCAATCCGCTTGTGCCACATCTCTATATCTGCAATAACTCTTACACCTTTTGCAAACATGGTTGCATTCATTTTAGCAATCTTCACATTTAATGTGAACATGCTACCCACTTTGTTTCCTTTGGCAACCAATCGTCCATCCTGCTTGTACTCTTCTACATATAATCCATCAGCATTGAACTTGACTTGTAATCCCTGGTCAATCATTTGTCCAATAGAAACCAGATTCTTTGTTATATTTGGAACATGCAATACATCAGCAAGATGTTTTACCTTTCCATCCTCCATCGATAGTGCTATGTTTCCTGTATGCTCAATAAGATGTGATGTGTCATCACTTGTTTCAACATATCCAGGAATTGGCAATTTTTGCAAAGTACTAAACCATTCCGCATGACTGGTCATGTGATTTGAAGCACCTGAATCAACATACCATACATTATCATTCGATTTTGAAACACCAGCAGACATCGTATTCATCATGTGATGTTGAACCATGAACAGCTTCTCATAATCATCTATACTTGTGGATGCATAGTTGTTTTGTTGCCTTCTGTTATTTTGGTTCTTCAACCTGCAATCACGTTCAAAGCATCCAGGTTTACCACAATTCCAGCATCCTTTACTATCATTACCTGAATCATTTCTTTGGAAATTTCTGCGACCTCTTTGGCTCCCCCTACCTCAAAATTGTCCTCTTCCTCCTGCATGATTCTGTTGTTGACCTTGGTCTTGGTTACTGTTTCCTCCCCCATTTCCAAAACATCTACCTCTGCCTCTTCCTCTGCCTCTTCCTCTGCCGAAATAGAATAGCTGCTCAGAACTGGGCTTTCCTTGGGAGTTCGAATCCTCACCAAGATTCTTTTCTTCAATAATCAGCATGGATACCAAATCAACAAAATTCGGAATATTTTCTCTGGTCTGTATAGAAGTTATGAACTGTTTATATGCAACTCCTAAACCACGAAGGCACACTTCCACCTTATCATCATCATCTACATTCACGCCAATAGATACAAGTGACTCACATATGCTTTTGATTTTCAGAGTGTGGTCACTTACCGACATGCTCTTTTTCTCCAATGTATGCAACTTGTTCTTGAGTTGCAATTTTCGTGCCTTTGTATTGGTTTCGTACAATGTGACCAAACTGTTCCAAGCCTCTTTCAGAGTCTTGGCATCCTGTATGTGCCCAATCATGCTATCTTGTATGCTAACAGATAGCCAATACATTACCTTTCATGCTCCTTGATTCCACTCCTCATATGCTCTTATTTGTTCTGCAATATGATTCCTCTCTGGTAACTACGGAGCATTTTTGTTCTCTCCTTCAAGTAGCCTTTTCCCATCAAGAAATTTTTCATTCTGAATCTCCAAGCATGGAAGTTGTTCTTGTCCAGCTTATTGCTCATAAGTTGACTCATTCCATCTGCGTTTGCCGTTTTTGTAGCAATTCACAATACTCCAAAACACTACAAGTAGCACTTCTGCTTGAATACTGTCGCACTATGACGTGAGACTTCGATCACGTCATAGTACAATACAGTACACGAAATCGCTTGAAATTCTAGATTTGGAATATATGAGTGTTGCTAAACACAATGCAAGTTACAATTTCTAAAACTGACCTGGGTTTTCTACGGGCCCCACCTTGCAGGCTCGAAACGGAGGTCGAGATGGCTCTAAACCTTCACGCTGATTTTCGTAGCAAACGGAGGTCGTTTGTGAATCGCGTTTTCTCCATGCCTTACTGCGTACTCTTCACCGTCACCTTCTCCATGAGCTCTCTACAGCTATGCTGGCTCTGATACCATGTCACGAGGAAGGAGATAAGGAAGAGTGCTCACACACACACTCTCACTCTCAAGGAGGAGCACACACACAGATTGAGGCAAGGAAGAATGATCTTCTTCTTCTTCTTCTATTACATAAAAAGGAATGTACAAGAGTGACCTAAAAACAAGAATACAACAAGTGCAATATATAAAGATCAGTACATAAGGAAAAAACATAATGTCCACGAATGAGTGAGCTGTCAAGAAACAAATGTCCCATCACTCTCGGTAGATAAATTCAATAAAGTTCAATGAATTATCCCTGACATATACCGACGTGACCACTATACATGTCAGAGAACAAAAAATTGGTACGTGTCATCCTAGATCATCACATGTTGAGCTTGATATCTCAACATCCAAGACCTCCTCCTTCACATCCTTGAGACTTAACTACTAAGCTAAATGGATCACTTGTAGAGCATACGACGTCCTAGTAATTCTAGACTCGAGATCTTTGATCATATACATGGATGACCAAATGATGTCCAATTTTAGATATGTTTGAACCAGCCAGACCCTTAGATCATAGACTTACTTTACTACATTCTTCCCCCCTTGGAAAAATATTTTTCATCCTAAAAAATAGAGCTATATAACTATTGTAGGCAACCCCTGAGCCTCGTGTTCTAAAACTCAAAGAACATGGTCATGTTCTAGAACTAGAAGGATATGTCTCATCTCTCTGGTGGCATCCCTGTCCAAATGATTCAAAACACTATCTCACTTTGCACTTTGATAGACTGATCAAAGTACAAAGTAGTGAATGAATAATAATGGTGGATCAAAAAACATCCCTCGCCAATCCACGGTTTTTACTAGTTGCGATCTAGGCACAAACATGTGAACTGGTGGATTCAAATTACTAGTTGTTTCTGGGCATGACTAGCGCATGGACTTAGTAATTAAGGTGGGATTCTTATCCCTTGCAAGACTTTGAGAAATCTTGATTTACTTGAATTTGGTTCGGAAAACTTGAAGTTTGGTTGTTCCAAACATCTAACTTGGATGTTTGTTCAATGGTTTACTTCTATCCAACAATTACTTGATTTTTTCACCCTACTAGAGGACTAGTTTGTCCTAATGAGTTTAAGAATCCTATGCAAACTACAAGAGAAACTTTACCATTTACTTTGATTCAACCGTACTATAACTTGACCAATTCAAATTCAAAATGAAAATTGTCCAACTTAGGAGTAGTCGGTGGCTAAGTAGGGATAAGGTGGCATTGCGTACACTTTTCTCAAATACTTGAGCTAAAAGTTCTTGGGAATTGTCAATCTGATGAGCAATTCCTAACTTCTCTATTCTAGAGTATACTGGACTCTAGGAAATCATTTATGCTATTACTTGAAGTAAACTCAAATAAATAAGAACATCTATCTGGGATGTCTAATTTAGTTACTTGGTGTTAAGCAGCTAACCCTTGACTTTTGTGAAAAGAATCAAATACCATATCTGAGTCAAATCCAAAAGATTCAAAAAGCAGAAAGAAAGAACTAAAATTATGTTTAACCAATTCAAACTTTGAAGATACGTAAACTTGCTATGAGTCAAAGATTAGATGACTCAGGACTTTAATTTCTCAAAGTATCTATTTCAAAAAGATATTGAAGCATTTTTTCTATCTTTAAGAGAAAAACATCATCCAACCACAAGATACTAGTGTGGTAACCAACATCATTGTGTCGATCCCTTGAGGTTTTATTGATGAGTTTTTTACTCAAATAATGCTTCACTTGAGACTAAGTTCATGCCTATATTCAATCTTTATGACTCCTTACTAGGACTTCAATTCTTGTGCATTTCTTCAAGTCAAAGGATTGAATTTACCAAGTTACACTAGGAACTTGGTGCTTGCCTTAGTTAGTCTATTCCTTAGTTGAACGGATCATTTCAATGGCAAAGTCCTACTTGTTCATAAATTTAATAAATATTTCTGAATCAACAACACTTTATCTTGAAGTGTTCCAAGAAGATCTTGGAAGTTACTTACTTCATATCTTCTGTTTCTTGGATCTTGAAGTTATCTTGAAATATCTTGAGATACTACTTTTATCCTCCTTGAATTATACTCCTTCTTTGAAGTTTTAATTCCCTTAAGGATCAAACCTATCTTCAAGATCCAATCTAGGACTAAATGATAATTATCATCCCATGGTCCGATGTCCCATACCATCTTTCCTACATCAATCTGAGTATAAAATCTAGTGTCCTATACCACCCTATTTTATATTCACATTAAT
Source organism: Ceratopteris richardii (assembly GCA_020310875.1). NCBI lineage: Eukaryota > Viridiplantae > Streptophyta > Polypodiopsida > Polypodiales > Pteridaceae > Ceratopteris > Ceratopteris richardii. The sequence continues at coordinate 84,735,288 of CM035409.1, read as the reverse complement.
TTGTGGATGATACTTAGCCTAAAGTCTAAACATCTCTTGATAGAGTACCTTCTTTCTTCAATTCTTTACGAGAATTTTTGAAGTTTCAGGCATTACCTCTAACTAGCTATTTTAGGTTTTGATTCCTTCACATGATCATCTCACAATCACGTGCTCTGTTTTGGAAACTTGAAAACCTTTTGATAGAATATCTATTCCTCTTTGATAGGGTTCCCAAATGAAAACCAATTAGAATTGCAAGTACTTGAATTTTCATAGATTCAAGTTCAATTGGTTTATTCTTGACCAATTTGTAGTGACAAGAGCTTTTGACTTCTTTTCTTTAGATTCCTTTCTTATTGATGATTTAGGTATTTACCCTGGCTAGGACTTTACATGAACTTCTCTACTGCGTAAATCTAAGCCTCCGCTCTTGCTTTTTGGATTTGTACCAAAATCCCTTTAAGGATAGGCAAACATTATGTTTTACCTTCCACAGACTTAAGTATAATCTTCACGGTTGTAGACTACATTCTTGGAATTTCTACTCTATTCATACTTGGAACAACTTACTCTTTTCACAATTTTCCATTGGATAAATGGAACTTGAGTGAATAATTCCCGAAAGGAATTTTATTTCCAATACTTGGGCAAGCTTCAGAGTAGTTCCAATCGCAAGTTCTTGGATAATCATGGCCAAGCTTGATCAAGTCTGGTTGACCTTCTGACTAGAATAAAGAATTAGTCTTCATCTTTAAGATCTCCTGACATTTCAAAAGCTTCTTTGCTTACCCGCAGGATTTTTAAAGATCTTTCCCTCAATCTTAAGTCCAAGCATACACTGATGCCTCTCATATTCCAAAGCTAAGAATCTTTGATGCACCTTTAGGTTACATCAATATTTGGACTTAAGTACTATTAGTGTTGGTTTGGGAATTTTTGGGAACTACTTGCTAATAAACTTACTTGAAAGATTCCATCTCACATCTAGGGAGATTTTTTCTTTCAAGGACTTTTAGATTCCTGCCAAGGAATCAAGTAATACTAAGCTAATGATTCATCTTGTAATCTTTTAGTTTACTAGAAGAATCTTTTGTTTCAAGGAAATCTTGAATTTTGAATAAACAATAAAGCTTTAATTCTTCGTCTTGTCCAAAAGATATTCCTTTTTAACCAATGAAATAGTTAATCAAACTATTTCCTTTATTGGCTTATCTTTAGGAAGTAGCTTAATTCCCAAAAATTACTTTGACTTGGGTTTCTCCTAATTAGCTTACACAAAACCAAGCACAATTTTCTCATCCTTAGAAAATCGCTTAATAAAGTTTCCATGCTTTTTGAAAACTTTGCATCTTGACTAGAGATGCAGTCATGGAACCTAGTATCTAACTATTGAACACTAAAGTTCAAGTGATACTAAAGTTTATTCACCTCTTTGAGGTTCATCACTCATCAAGATGAAATCAAAGAAAAAACTTCAAAAGTTCCATGATTTTTTCAAATTTGAAACATATCAACTATCCTTTGAACTTAAAAGTTCAACTGATTTAAGTTCCATTTGATTCTTATCAAGTCTTGGGATAGAATCAGATTAAACTTCCAAAGGAAACTTTATCAACCTACTTGGATGCATGATTTCTTAATTCCAAGCTAACAACTACATCTAGGCTTGTCATTAGGATTTTCTAAGTTTTTCTCCTAAACTTAGAGTCATCATGGAAATTTTCAAGCAACCCTATTTTCTTGCCATTCCAATGAGCAAGAAAATTGAACACTTGTCTTTCAAAGGGCCTACTTTCCCTAATCAAGACTCCTAATTTGTGATACCTAAGTATCACTCTTAGGAAAAACAAAGTAGCTACTTGAGTTACATGGCAGCCAAGAGCCTTGCAACTACCTAGTTTGCTATTTTTCCTAGTTGTCTAAGTCGAGTTAGAAAAAGAAGGTAACAAAAGTATAAGTATTCAATTACTTAACAAACGATCATGCATATGCAAATGTCTATTCTTGCATGCAAATGCATGTGAGTGCATGCACGTGTTGGCATTCTCCTTTCATGCACCAAACTTAAATCAAGCAATTCTTGAGCTTGAAAATGCATGTTCCCAAACATCCATGCACAAACATTGTACTTGCTAGCTTTTTAAAAAGATATAATCGTTCATGTGCATAAGCTTGCGCATTAGCTATCATTTTCAAGCAAGAAGAAAACGTGTTTTGTGCATGAAAACATTCTTTTGAAGAGGAGAAATCCACCAATATTATTTTGTAAATGCATGCCTATGAGTGATAAGTGTTTCCATATTTTGATGCTCTTCTATTTTGCTTCATTAACTTGAATATGTTGGAGTTAGACGTCTGCGGAAGCATGCGAACAACACAAGGTAGAAGAAGAAACTTGGAGCTCAACACACAATACTAAATGTACTACCACTAGAATGTACAAATGATCAGTAGCCTGTTAGGGCAATAGGTGTATATACAAGCCAGGGGAAAAAAACCTCCTAAAGAGGAAAAAAAGTGCCCCGGTGGTCCTAGAGTGTTCACACACATCACTACCTAAATATATCAACAAATCCCCCCTGGGAGTGATGCGGTGAACAAGGAGCTGGCACTCGTGTATAAGGAAGTGCCAAGCTATGTGGAAATCACTCCAGAAAAGGAAGTAAGCCCAAAGCTTTGTGGAAAGCTTCAAACTTCTCCCTAGGCAGAGCCTTTGTGAAAAGGTTTGCAATGTTCTCCTGTGTGGGCACATATGCCAAGTTGATCTCCCTAATAGAGAACCTCTCCCTGACATAATGATAATGCACCTCAATGTGCTTAGTGCAAGCATGGAACATAGGGTTCCTCGCAACTGTCAATGCGCTTTGACTATCAGTGAAGATGGTGGTGGCAAAAGACTGACCAACACCCAAATCAACCATAAGGCGTTTGAGCCACACACACTCAACAATCACTGTGAAAGCTTCCCTATACTCAGCCTCACAACTAGAAGTGGTCATAGTAGGCTACTTCTTGCTTAGCCAAGATATGCATGAGCTACCAAGCATGAAGCAAAAACCACTAGTGGACATACGAGTGTCATAGCAACCAGCCCATTCAAAGTAAAAAAAAGCATGCAAATCTGGCGATAGTGATCCCCCCTTGGGATAAAACAACCCAAGTAGTCGAGTACCACTCAATTAGCGAAAGATGCGCTTAGCCACCTGCCAATGCTTGACACCTGGGCAATGCATAAAGTTGCTCATCTGTGAGACAACAAACTGAACATCTGGTCGAGTAATGCATAAGTAAATCATGCATCCAATAGCCTGCTGATAGAGAACAACATCAAATGCATCTTCAACATCATGAAGACTCAATCATAAACCTGTCTCCATAGGAGTGGCAATAGGTTTACAGTCTCCAAGGCCAAAATACTGCAATTATATGTCAATATATTTCATTTGACACAAAGCCATTCCACCATCAACGTGCATAAACTAAATGTCGAAATAATGATGCAAATGCCCCAAATCAGACTTCTCAAATGAGGTATGCAAATCAGCCTTAAAATCAGGAATGTGCTTCTCAATAGGACCAGTGATAGCATGTCATCAACATAGATAACAATGATCAGAAGCACATCATTAGCACGCTTAACATATAAGGTGCTTTTAGTTGGAGTGTTCTCAAAACCATGTGCAATCAGATAGGCATGTATCTTCTCATACCAAGCATGTGGTGCTTGCTTTAAACCATATAATGCCTTCTTTAACTTGCACACCTAGTTTTCATGCCCTTTCAAACCATGATGGGTTGCAAGTGTACAGATGCTCCGAACAGTAGTCATACGACATGTAGGTGCAAAGGTCTCATCAAAATCAATGCCTCTTTCCTACGCATAACCCTTTGCAACAAGCCTAGCCTTATACCTCTCAACTGTTCCATCAGGCTTATGCTTCAGCTTGTATAGCCACTTAGTGCCAATGGCCTTCTTGCTAGGACTCAAGTCACAGAAAGACTAGGTACCATTTTTCATGATAGCATCATATTCAGATTGCATTGTAGCCATCCAATGTTCAGAATTTTATGCTTCATCAAAGGAAACAGGCTCAGTCTCATCACAGAGACTAGATGTAGCCATAGCATAGCAATCTGATGCAAAAGAGGCACTATGAGAGCCTGATCGAGTATGATATGATAGAGGTGCATCTAATTTGTTGTTCGGCAAAGTCTACACCAGCCATTTAGGCATAGTTTTTGCTTGCTCAATATCAACTCTCTCATCAACAAGTGCATCATGTAAATCTACATCAGAAATGGAATGATCTGCAACATCACATGAAACCTACAAAGGCTGAGAAGTTCCCTCATTAGGACCAACACTAGACTGTCCACCTGTAAAAAGAGGCAGCAAAGTATCATACATGTCTTTGGAGCTAATAGATGTCTCCTTCGTACATGAAAGCAGTGGTTGAATAACATCTTCCACAAAAACAATATCACAGCTAACCAGAATGCGTTTAGTCTATGGATGATACAAACGATAGCCTTTACTTTCATAACTATACCCAACAAAAATACATTTTATTACTTTATCATCCAATTTTCTATGATGTTGTTCAGGCACTAATGCATGTGCCAAACAACCAAAAACACGCAGATGAGCAACAAATGGCTTCCAATCATGCCAAGCCTCATATGGAGAGATAGACTCCAACGCTTTAGTGGGACACCTGTTAAGTACATATGTTGCACACATAACAACCTCAAGCCACAACAAAAGGTAGTATCGTCCACCTAAACGGGTGGCTAACTTCTTCTCCAGGAATGTGGGAGGAGGACCAAAACATGCCGATAAAGGGTGACTCTTGACCATGCACCTCGCCATCTCCATGAGTGACCTGTTCTTCCGTTTAGCAAGTCCATTCTGTTGAGGTGTATACAACACTATACACTGGTGTTTTATCCCACGTTCAGCCAGAAATGCATTAAATTCAGAAGACATATATTCCCCCCCCTCGATCAAAACATAGGGTGCCCATTTTACATGCTGACAGATTTTTAGCCAGAACCAAAAACTGTTTGAAGCACATAAACACTTCGGACTTTGCTTTCAATGGATATGCCCATGTATGCCTAAAAAAGTCATCAATGAAAGTCACGAAGTAGAGATAATTTCCAAAAGAGGGTGTTTGCATAGGACCATAGACATCGCTATGAACAAGCTACAATTTCTGAGTAGCCCGAACTAAACCATCTTTTGGAAATGAGGAACACTGTATTTTGCCCAAAATACAGCCTTCACATACATGTTTACCGGGTGCCTCAAGTTTGGGCAAAGAGGACACCATTTCAGATTTCTGCAGGTGTCGCAAACTAGCAAGGTTCAGATGACCAAAGCCTGCATGCCAAAGCTTTGCATCTAACATAGCCTAAGAATCATGTATTGCACATGCCAAATCATTCATAAATTTTTCATAGTGTATGAGCTTATACAACCCACGACATAAAATGCCAAAAGCAATAATAACATTGCCATTTGACATATCATGAATTGTACATCTGTCATCAACAAATTTCACAACCAAGCCAATCTTGGCTAATGGAGAAACTGATAACATGTTCTTCTTGATCCCTCGCACAAATAAAGCATCCATCAAGGTGAAAGAACCACCATCAGCAGTAGTCAGAATGATCTTACCAACTCCCATAACAGGATAAGAGGAGTTGTTGGTGCATGTAACAGTATTCCTTGTAGGGGTAGGCTCGAGTGAAGAGAAGAAACTACGCTGCGACATTATATGTTTGGTCGCCCCACTATCAAAGTACCAAACATCTGAGTCTATTGCAGACATGCATTGCTCATGAGAAGATGGGTCAAAACTACAAACAATAGTAAACACCCATTCTTCATCTTGCACAAGGTTAGTAGACTCTATTTTTGGAGTAGAGGCCTCTGCAACAACCATTCCAACCTCCTTTTTCTTTGCCTCTTTTGCATCCAGTTTAGGACAGTTCTTTATGATATGATCATTTCCTCTACAATACTTGCAAAACAATTTTTGTTTTTTTTATTTCTTCTCATCTTTGTCTTCCTTCTTCAAATGTGCAGCATTTGCAGAATTTTGTTTGCTAGTTAAAGAGCTCCATTTTCCTTTGCCCTTCTGACTAGCCAAGAAAGACACGCATAATGGACCTATTCTGCCTCAACTAATCTTCCTGCAATAGAAGAGAGACTAACTCCTCAAATGATAAGGCATTTGGATTGCCTTTCATCATCAACTGAAGAGTAGAAGCAAAACTCTGATATGAATTAGGAAGACGATTCTCTCAAATGGGTACCCAAGATTTGTAATGATCTACATTCTTTAGAAATGCCCGTCATTGGAGAATTCCTAGAATCCTTAGAGAGATTGAACCACTCACATAACCCTCTTCTTCAATTAAGGTAGCTGTGTAGGAAGCCTCTACATACAGAAACCATGTGCTAATCGCACAACCCTATCTTTTGCACCATTCAATTCATGCACTTCTAATATGCATAAAGTATAGGGCCCCACTACATGACCGTGCATAAGCACAATTTTGAATACCATGAAAATGAGGCACCATTGTACATATGCAATATATTTCATGTTTACTAACCTCCTTTTCTTGTTGTAATCTTGAAAATTGAAGAAAACTGCAAAAAAAAATTGCTATATTTATTCTAAGTCTATGTTGATTGCCCGTTGCAATCAATGATTTGATAACCACTTTGAACATGGTGACATCATCCACCTATGCACTTTTTTGAGGCAACCATGTTGGTGATCTACAACTTCACATTAGGTATGTCTTCTATTAATCTTACCTACTAGTTAGGAAGTTTCTTCATCAACATATCCTTGGCACTCTGCTCAACCCATATTCTACACCAACATGTGTTTTGCATTTGATAAGTATGCATGCATAGGGCCTCATTACAAGGTCATGCATAATGCACCTCTTTTTTATCACCGATGCACATGCACTACTCGAGGACATCCAAGATGGAGAACACTGAAGAAATTTGGTAATGAACAAAGAACACTATGCAATATCTATTTCATAGTTGATCCCACATACTCTAGAAACAATAGATGACTAGTGCTATTTTTAGCTATGACTATTTTTTTTGTGGCAATAAGCTTTTGACTCTTCTCATAGATCACGGTGGTAAATACATGTCACATGAATTTAACACATCTTGAAAGAGGCATTGCTCACCAATGTAGAGTGCCATATACACCTGAAAAGAATGATTTTATGGAGAATAAGAATAGAATACTTCTTAAAATGGCACAATGTATGATTCAAGGAAACCATCTTCCATATAAATTTTAGATGGAAGCTATCATGTGTTCAAACTATGTATTGAATTGTTGTCCTGGAAAACATTAAGATTCAATACACCTTATGAGGCTTGGAATGGGTGGAAGCCAATGGTTAGTCATATGCACATATTTGATTATTTGCATGTGCTCCTGTGCCATCACAACAATGTTGCAAACTTGATAATAAGGCAAAGAAATGTATATTTATTGTATATAGTAGTGAGAGGAAAGGTCATCAATTATACCATCCATTGATGGACAAAATTATTGTAAGTCAAATGTGGTATTTGGTGAAAATTCAGCTTATCCTTTACTTGAATGTAAATTTCAGCCAACATTTATTTCACAAGATGTGTTTGATAGACTCATACCTTTGTTTCAAAGTGGTGTGCTTAACTATGGCCATGTACACCATCCAAATGAGGCTCAAAGATCTGAGAATTCTCATCCAAACATGGCTAAAAATCTATAGAAGCTTATCCTTTACTTGAATGTAAATTTCAGCCAACATTTATTTCACAAAATGTGTTTGATAGACTCATACTTTTGTTTCAAAGTGGTGTGCTTAACTATGGCCATGTACACCATCCAAATGAGGTTCAAAGATCTGAGAATTCTCATCCAAACACTAGTGAAGATAGGATTCATGTACTCAATTGAGGATGTAAATGATGCGTTTGATACTTCTCTTTATAAAAAAGCTGTGGGATATTTGATATATGCACGTAACACAAATCTGGACATACAATATGTAGTTCCTCAATTGAGATGATGTATGCATAGCCTTTGCAGTAAGCATTAGCAAGAGGTAAAACATGTGTTTAGATATCTCAAAGGCACTTTGAGTTTGCATCTCTTTTATGGTAGAGATGATCAACAATGCTTGCACGTTTTTATAGATAGTGATTGGGCTAGTCATTATGATACATGGGTGTCCACTAGTGGTAATTGTTTTTTCCTTAGAGGATCATGCATATTTTGGTTGATTAAGAGGCAACCTAGTGTGGCTGCATCGAGTTGTGAAGTTGAGTACAAGGTAGTATTTGTAACGACAATGGAGTGTATATCACTGAGATGCCTATTGATGGATCTATGCATGGAGATGTATACACCTACACATATTCTCAGTGATAGTCATATTGCATTGGAGGTTGCAAGAAATCCATTGTTTCATGCATGCATAAAGCACATTGGGGTTCATTATCATTATGTGAGAGAGTGCCTTCATGTTGGAGATATTGATTTGATATATGTGCCTACAAAAGATAATTTGGCATACATGTTTACTAAAGCTCTTCCATGAGAAAAGTTTGAAGCTTTTTTGCAAAGATTTAGGCTTATTACCTTGTGGGATGTGATCTATCGTGTCGACACTCAAAGAGGAGCACACACACAGATTGAGGCAAGGAAGAATGATCTACTTCTTCTTCTTCTATTAGATAAAAGGAATGTACAAGAATGACCTAAAAACAAGAATACAACAAGTGCAATATATAAAGATCAGTATATAAGGAAAAATCTAATGTCCACGAATGAGTGAGCTGGCAACAAACAAATGTGCCATCACTCTCGGTAGATAAATGTAATACAGCTCAATGAAGTATCCCTGGCATACACCGAGGTGACCACTATACATGTCAGAGAAGTGAAAAATTGATATGTGTAATCCTAGATCATCACACATTGAGCTTGATATCTCAACACTCCCCCTCAAGCTCAATGTCATATCCTCTAATCCAAGCATCTTTCAAAAATTCTTCAGCTTCTCTGCTCCAAGTGCTTTAGTGAATATATCAACAACTTGATCATCTGTTATCACATAAACAAGATCAATATCACCTGCTAATACCTTTTCTTTGATGAAGTGATAATGCACCTCAATATGCTTTGTTCTAGCATGAAAAACATGGTTCTGTGCTAGTTGTATGCTGCTAAGATTATCATAATAGATGGTGATAGGCTTTTACACTTCCACACCTAAATCTACAAGTAGCATCTCCAGCCATGATGCCTCACATGCTGCCATTGCAACACCTCTATACTCAGCCTCTGTACTTGACAAAGCAATAGTGTGTTGCTTCTTGTTGCTCCATGTAATAGTTGCACTCCCAAGCGAGAATAGAAAACCACTAGTAGATATTCTATCTAGAATGCTACCAGCCCAATCTGCATCGATGTATCCATGAACCTGCAAATCTATGCCAGCTTCATAAAACAATGCATAATCCAAAGTAGCACTCGCATAACATAGAGTACACCTCAAAGCATCTAAATGTGGCTTCCTCTGAACCTGCATAAATTGACTTTCAAGTCCAACAATGTAGCTTAGATCAAGCCTTGTAATTGTGAGATACATCAAGATTCCCACAAATTTCTTGTACATAGTAGCATTTTCCAATGCTTCACTTGATGTAGTATCCAACTTGGAATTCTGATCTAATGGCATAGAAATTGGCTTACAATCAGCCATACCATACTTTTGCAGCATATCCAAGGCATATTGCCTTTGTGACATCCATATACCTGTTTCTGTATGTATAAACTCAATGCCCAAGAAATAGCACAACACACCAAGATCTTTCATGTCAAATTCCCACGTAAGAAGTTGCTCTATCTCTTTAATGCTTTCTTCATTATCTCCACCTACAATCAAGTCATCAACATAAATAGCCACAATTGCTATGGCATCATCACCCTTCCTTGCATATAGTGAATGATTTGCATCACACATAGAAAACCCAATGGTGGTTAAGTAATCAGCAATCCTTGCATGCTATGCATGAGGAGCTTGCTTAAGTCCACAGAAAGCCTTTTGCAACCTGCAAACATATTTTGGATGCTTTGTTTCTTCATATCCTTGTGGCTGGTCCATGTATACTTCTTCCTCTAACTCACCATGTAGGAAAGCATTCTTTACATCCATCTGATGGAAAGTCCATCCTTTTGCTATATCTAATGCAACAAGTGTTATAACAGTAGACATTTTAGCCATAGGGCTGAACGTTTCCTCATAATCAATGCCATATGTTTTTGCATATCCTTTTGCTACCAATCAGGCTTTGTACCTACTTATGCTACCATCAACATTGCTTTACCTTGTAAACCCACTTGCAACTTATGGGTTTCTTCCTTGCAGCAATGGAACTAGCTTCGATGTATCGTTTCCAAAAAGTTCAGCCATCTCCTCATCCATAGCTTTTTCCCAATTTGCATTTCCAATTGCATCTTCAAAACAAGAAGGTTCAACATCTTGTACTAACTTGGTCATGTAGGCACAATGACGAGCCATAAAACTATCATACGTAAATCGTTGCACTGAATTTCGAATCCTCCCAGATCTTCTTGGTCCTAGGTGACTTCTCCTTGTATCATCTGCATGTGCCTTTCTTACTCTTGGATTCTTCACAAAGGGCAATCCAAGTTCCTCATCAAGACTTTTTTCTGAACCGCTTGAATCTCCATCAACGTCTTCAAAACCTGCACATGTTTTACTACCAATAGAAAGCTTTTATTTACCTTTCTTGGATATATTTTATGAATTTGCTGGACTGAAATTTCCACGCAATCTCCCACTCCATGGATTTGAATTGGAACTATTGCTTGGTGATGCATCCAATCCACTCAAAACTTGAGATTCTGCACTTGATTTTTCAGCATTTTCTTTGTCATTTGGTTCAAGATTCAGTCCTTCTTTGGCATCTGCATAGAAGCTTGACATTTCATCAAATACCACATCTCTACTTACCTTCACCTGTCATGTGAGTGGGTTAAATACGAGATAAGTTTGGTTTTTTACCTAGTAAACTTCTCTTCAGGTGTAACTTGATGTACAACAACAGTCTAGAGTTCTGTTCATGATGCATACAGTAGTATGCATAGCTTCTGCCCAATAACAATGAGGCATATTCTTCTCAGCTAGCAAAGCTCTTGCTATTTCTGCAATATGTCTATTTTTCCATTTAGCAACACCATTCTATTGTGGTGTGTACCTGCATGAAAACTGACATCAAATTCCATGATTTTTAAGAAAGTTGTTGAACTCATCAGACATGTATTCACCTCTTCCATAAGACCTCAATGTCTGAATATACTTCCTTATCTGTTTTTCCACCATGGCCTTAAAATTCTAGAAGTGAGTGAACACCTAACTCTTTTCTTTCATGAAATATACCCATATTCTCCGTGTATGGTCATCACAAAGTAACATAAAACTTGCAACCACCCATAGATGTGGTATTTGGAGGAGCCCAAACATCTGTATGTACTATTTTGAGCACGTTCTCACTAACATGCTTATCATGCAGAAATGATGCTCTTGATTATTTTCCAAATTGACATGTTGCACATACATATTGCATCTCTGCAACCTTGAAATTTGTTAGTCCATTGAAAATATCCTTTGACAACATCAATTTCAACCTCTACAAATTTGCATGTCCAAATTGTTTGTGCCAGAGATCTATGAAGAGAGATGGTGGATGCAATCCAAAGATGAGTTGGTGCTGCTACAACCGGCTTCACACCAGCCAACTGAGACTTCAGACCTAATTATTAGATCCTTTGAGCTTCCTAAATCCACCAAAATATCAGCCAAGTACTTTGGAACATGTATCCCAAAATTTTAATTCAAGACAGACTAGTTGCAAAATGACTAGCTCCCAAAAACTTGCTATTTTTGGACATACACCTATTGGAAAAACTGAATAGTGCTCTCAACCTGGTAGGAATTAGATAAATTCCTTTTAGGCATAGCAAATAGGCTTAGCAAGCTTGCTAATCCAAGTTAAAACACTTCAAATGATGAACTGAGGACTGATAACAACTTTTTAATCTCGAACATGCCCACCTTTCTTGGGGCTCTACAGAGATAGACCAGTGAGCAGTAAAATAGAGATTTCTCCCAGATTACAAATTCAATGACCATGAAAATTTGTATGCAGAAATTAGACGTTGAGAGCTATCCAACGCACATTAAAACACTAAAAATGAATGTGTATAGCTTGAGTTATGAGCTTCTGAAGTTACTGCTCTAAGTGAGTATGGCAGAGAACAAAACAGAGAAGTAGAGAATGATGAATGTATAAATTCACATATGATGAAAATCACATTGGAAATGAATCTTGCACAATGGGAGTAGAATGATATAGCTATGGAGTAAGCTCTTCAATCTCTACAAAATGACATGAAGTGGTCACGTACAAGGCTTGCTAATCGCCTCTTCCTTCTTGCTCTTTTTATAGCTATTCTTGGAGGGAGTTTTGAATTCGAATTCGAATGGCTCCACCTAAAAGTGATCCCCAAAGTTAGGAGATATTCCCTCAGCTCAAACATTCGTGGTTTTAGGTAGTTAGAGCCACGACTTTGTTTTTACATCATGGACGAGGTAAGCCATCCTTTTTCCTTTTTCTTTTTCACAATTACAAGAGATAAAATGTAATCTTTTACAAGAGGTGTTCACATGACTACACATGTGACTTACAAATGATCATAATATCAAGCATATCAAGCATGTAGGCTTGGGTAAAATGCACCAACAAGATCTATATCAACAATAACACCTGCACCTTTTGCAAACATGGCTGCATTCATTTCATGAATTTTCACATTTAAGGTGAACATCCTACCCACTGTTTCCTTTGGCAATCAATCATCCATCCCATTTGTACTCTTTTACATATAACCCATCAGCATTGAGCCTAACTTGTAATCCCTGGTTAACCATTTGTCCAACAGAAACTAGATTGTTTGTTATATTTGGAACATGCAGCACATCACCAAGGTGTTTTATGTTCCTGTCCTCCATAGACAATGCTATGTTTCCTGTATGCTCCATAGGGTGTGATGTGTCATCACCTATTTCAACATATCTAGGAATTGATCATTTTTGCAAAGTACTAAACCATTTCCCATGACTCTTCATGTGATTTGAAGCATCTGAATCAACATACCAAGACATTATCATTTGGTTTTGAAACACGAGCAGACATCGTATTCATCATGTGATGTTGAACCATGAACAATTCTCAGAATCGTCTGAACTTGTGGATGCGTAGTTGTTTTGCTGCCTTTTGTTATTTTGATTCTTCAACCTGTGATCACATTCAAAGTGTCCAGGTTTACCACAGTTCTAACATCCTTTACTGTCATTACCTGAATCATTTCTTTGAAAATTTTTGGAACCTCTTTGGCTCCCCCTATCTCGAAACTGTCATCTTCCTCCTACATGATTCTGTTGTTGACCTTGGTCTTGGTTATTGTGTCCTCTTCCACTTTTAAAGCCTCTACCTCTACCTCTCCTCTACCATAGTAGAATACCTACTCAGAACTAGGTTTTCCTTGGGATTTCAAGTCTCCACCAAGATTCTTTTCTTCAATAATCAGCATAGATACCAAATCAACAAAATTTGAAATATTTTCCTTGGTCTGTATAGAAGTTTTAAACTGCTTATATGTAGCTCCTAAACCATGAAGGCATACTTCCACCTTATCATCATCATCATCTACATTCACGCCAATATATGCAAGTGACTCACATATTCTTTTGATTTTCAGGGTGTAGTAACTTATCGAAATGCTCTTTTTCTCCAATGTATGTAGCTTGTTCTTGAGTTTCAATTTCCATGCCTTTGTATTCATCTCATACAATGTGAGAAAATTGTTCCAAGACTCTTTCAAAGTCTTGGCATCTTGTATGTGTCCAATCATGCTATCTTGTACGCTAACAGATAGCCAATACATTACCTTTCATGCTCCTTGATTCGATTCTTCATTCGGTCTTAACTGGTTTGCAGTCTGATTCCTCTCTGGTAACTATAGAGCGTTTTTTTTCTCTCCTTTGATGTACTTCCAGTAACCTTTTCCCATCAAGAAATTTGTCATCCTGAATCTCCTTATCTAGCTTATCACTCATAAGCTAACTCATTCCATCTTCGTTTGCCATTTCTGTAGCTATTCACAACACTGCAAAACACTACAGGCATCACTTTCTACTTGAACACTATTGCACTATGATGTGACACTTCGATCTCAGAAAAACACAGTTCCTGTGTATCAATAGTACGCAGAATTGCTTGAAATTTTGGATCTAAAATATATGAGTGCACTAACACAATGCGAGTTACAATTTTGCAAACTGACTTGGTTTTTTTATGGGACCCACCTTATGGGCTCAAAATGAAGCTCAAGATGGCTTCGAAACTTCGATATGACAAAAATGAGTGACCCTAAAGGTGTAAATATAAATCTCGAAAATATTTTGAGTTCTTCTACCTTCACACCAATTTTTGAAGCAATTTGAGGTCGTTTGTGAATCACACTTTCTCCATGCCTTTTCGCATACTCTTCACCTTTGACCTTCTCCACGAGCTCTCTATAACCACATTGGCTCTAATACCATGTCACGAGGAAGGAGATAAGGAAGAGAGCTCACACACACATGCACACTCTCACACTTAAAGAGGAGCACACACACATATTGAGGCAAGGAAGAATGATCTTCTTCTTCTTCTTCTTCTATTACATAAAAGGAATGTACAAGAATGACCTAAAAACAAGAATACAACAAGTGCAATATATAAAGATCAGTACATAAGGAAAAATCTAATGTTCGTGAATGAGTGAGCTGGCAAGAAACAAATGTGCCATCACTCTCGATATCTAGTACAGCTCAACAAAGTATCCCTGACATATATCGACGTGACCACTATACATGTCAGAGGAGTGAAAAATTGATATGTGTCATCCTGGATCATCACATGTTGAGCTTGATATCTCAAGAAAAAACACACTTTTTTGGGTCCAATCACACTTGATATTTCCTACACTTATTGAAGATTTGTTTAAGCTCTAGGATATGAGTTTGTTTCATGTGGAATGAGCATACAAATCATCCACATAGACTTCTAAATTCTTCCTTGAGAAGTCCTTGAATACATGGCACATCAGCCTTTGAAAAGTAGTAGTTGTATTGGTGAGACCAAATGGCATCACAAAAAATGCAAAGGTTCCCCATTCGGTGGTAAAAGTCATCTTATGTTGATCCTTTGGGACAATGGCTACTTGATTGTGACCTAAAAACCTATCAAGGAAGTTATAAACTTCCTTGACCACTACTCATTCTAGTAGGAGCTCAATGATAGGAAGTGTATAACTATCTCATATGGTGATAGTGTTAACTTTCTTGAAGTTAATGCACATCTTCTTGGACACAACAACAATGGGGGATACCCATTCAGTATGCTCAATCTTGTAGATGAGTCTTGCTTCTATCAATTAATATATCTCTTCTTTTATCTTTGTCGCATAATTCTCATTGTATGTGTAAGGCTTGTGCTTGGTCGGCTTGGCTTCTAAAGTCATTGGGATCCTATGGGCACAAATTTTTGGATCCACTCCTTTCAAGTCCTTATAATTCCAAGAAAATACATCTCTATATTCTCTTAATAGAGTTATAAATTCTTGTTCTTTTTCGTCACTGAGATCGTGTCCTATGTAGGTACTTCTCTCTTCTTCGTCTTCTATTGTCACTACAATTTTTTTAGTCTTCTCTTTATTATTGTATGATTCTCCTATGAGAGATTCTCTTTTAGGCATCCTTATCATTATCTTCCTTTCGTGGATCTCATACTTCTTGAAGTTTTATGGTACTTCAAACAAGGATTCTTTTTCTTCTTCTTGTGTGGGGGGGTTCTTATTTCTTTTCTTTTTCTTTGTTTCTGTATCTACTTGAGTAGCTAACATCACATTGTTTTTATGCTCTTCCTGTCCTTGAGTCTTAGCCCCTATCTTGTATAGGTACTCTTCTTTTGAGGCACAACAAGGCTCCATGATTATGGATTTTGAATCCTCGTCACTTGTTTCCACTAGTATATCTATCCTAGGCTCACACTTCTCAAGGATATGTTCAAACATGATAGGTTCCAACATGAATATAGAAATATCATAACCATCTTCGTCGCAATGGGGGTCCATCTTCTTTCTTAACCATTTTCCATAGTTGTTAAGATTTTTTTCCAATCGTGGGGTTCATATTCCCATGCCACCTATGTTTCTAGCTTCTGTTCTCCTCTCTTCTTTAACTTCAACTTTACACAAACATAAATGTGTATCCTCATGCACCCTGGAAGGATATGATCCTATGGAATGCATCAATTTAGTATCTTCTTATGTCTTATGGATAGTATTCCATTTTAGGGGTGGTACATCTTGATGAGAATGGCCCTTGAGATTGACCTTGGTAGTTACCCCTAAGTGCTATAAGTACAAGGAATTAGTTTCCTAGTCCTGCATTATTTGCAATTGTCTCATGAATGGTCTACCCAAAATCATCTCATAGACATGATTTTTTCCAAACTCACATATTGCAAATGTGTGTTCAAACTCTACACCAAAAATAGTGAGAATTATGCCTTCTAGTAATCTTAGAGGCTTTTCTATATGTCTATTTTCCATTTGTAGCTTCATTCTCATAGGTCTTAAAGTTGGATTGCCCCAACATTTTCGTAAGGAAGTGGTGGCAGTGGCAACTATTGCTCTCGAGTTTAAGATTGCCTTCATTGTATATCCTTGATATATGATAGGGAGATAATTATTTCCTTCTTCTCCTTCGCTCATATATCCTATCTTATCTATGGGTATTTTTGGCACTTTTCTTTGAGATCCTACTTGAGAGTGGGAATTAGCTTTTGGCAGTTGGTTTGCTATGTGCTTCCACAACTCGTGTTTAATTTTTAGTAGTTATTCTAAAGTGAGATGCACTACACTTTAGTGTTTTTAATTAATTTTGTGCTCATAGGTAGAATTGAATCATTGTTTCTAATCATGACTATGGGAGCTCTCATCTTAATGTACCTTGATTCCCAGGGGCATGTGAAATGAGGCGATTCCTACAAGGAATTGGATTAGAAGTCTAATCGTTCACTTGATTGTACATCTTCTTGCTCTCCATAGATCGAGGGAATTTCCTAAGGGAATTGATCATGAAGATCATCCTCTTCTTGAATTCCATTTCTCTTAAGAAATCTTGGGATTATTGATGTATGAAGGAAGGAATTCCATCATCAGAAGAGTTAGGAACAAAAGCTTCTGGTGGAGGTAAGATTTTTCTTTCTACTTCCCATATCTTGAGTCTGAGGTTTAGCAATCAATTTCTCTAATCTCTCCAATAGTCCTTCAAAAATCAATTCTGATTTTATTGAGTTTGTCTGATTGTAAAGACGACTTGCATAAAACATAGCTTGAGTGAATTCTACCATTTTTGCACAAATTTTGGTCCTTTCAATCTCTAAATCTGCTTGGGGATAACATTTGTCCACCTTAGCTATGTTTGACCCTTCTTGAAGTTGAGCCTTGTAGGTATTGAACATCATGTCCAAGCCATTTAAAGTAGGCTAAAACTGATCCTACTTTGGGTTGAGGTGGACTGGATGGTGGGGGTGTTAGATGGTGGATTGAATGGTGATGGTGTCTCAAAGGGATTTTGAGATGTGTGTTCCACTATTTTTGTTTGTCTTTTCATCCTTTCTTGACTATATTTCCAAGCCTTGGTTCTCTTCTTAATAGTACTTTTTGATTCACTACCCTCATATTTCTTTTATTGCTCTATGTCTAGAGTCTTCTATAGAGCTTGTGCTCTAGTAACCACCTATACAGAGGCAATATTCATCGCACTTCCATTTGGTTCTACTATCAAGTCGATTACATTGATTGTAGTAATCTAAATTGAGCATTGGATGTGTTCTTTGGGAAATCTCTAAGAAGATGTTCCTTTCCGCAATCTAGAAAAAAACCTTGAATCAATATGGGTTGAGGTTTCCCTGGTGGAAGAAGTGGGCAATCACAAGTGAAGTTACCCCCTTAACATGTGTAGCATGGTCCTCCAGGTGCCTGAGTTCTTATGTGTCTCAATTGGGGCCTAGGGTTTGGGTATGTATTTAGTGGGCTATCTATATGTGTTGAATCAAAACATTGCACATTAGGATCACTATAAAAAATCATTGGAGATGCTGGCACTAAGGATCCATTTAGATTGTCTTTTGTCATTGCATATCTGATTGAAATTACATTGGCAGGGGATGGTGGTTTTTTTCCTAGTATTGGTTGGGTCTATAATAGGGCTTTTGATTGAAATATTTGATTGAAATTACATTGGCAGGGGATGGTTGATAATGTTTCTATGGTCTATAATAGGGCTTTTGTTGATACTGATTTGGATACCTACTTGGCTGCTAGTAAAGGTTTCTTATAGTTTTGCCTAACTGCCTCTTTGTTGTAGGGGCACTCTGTAGCCATGTGGTTTGTGTATTTTATCTCAATGGTGTAGTATTGGGCATTTAGATTCCCTTGGTTTTGAGTTTTCATTTGGCACACGTCAACCATGTGCTCTCCTCTGCAAGTGTAGCAACACTTCATTGTGACCATTCTAGGGGCTTGTTTTTTTTAACTCCTAACTTTAGAGCTACTTGTTCAACCAGTTCATCTATTGATGTCATGGATTTGGATGTGATACTCTTAACTTCCCAATCAATAATCCATCTAAAAATAAGGAAACTTGCTAAGCCGGAGTGGGTAGCTCTGGGATAGGGCATCTCTCAATATATTGATTGAACCTACATTATGCTAATTTGATAGTCTCCTGTGGTGTTTCTTTAAGCTATGGATCAATGAGGAGGTGTTATGTATAATTCCACTCTTGGAGAACTCCACCATGAAAGTGTTGAACGATTGTCTGATATTTCTAAATTGATCTTGATGCAATGGTTGAAACCATGTTAGGGTTGTATTTTTCAAGGTAAGCCCAAAATCATGGTATTGAGTGAATAGATCATCGACCTATTCTGCTCTCAATACTTGCTTAAATTTGGCTATATGATCATAAGAATCTCTTGTGCAATCAAAATAATTCTTCATTGCTTTCACTAACTGGGTAGGTCTTAAGATTCTTAGGTACTCTCTTGCTATAGGTAGGGGGAAAGTCATCAATGCCTCTTTGATTTCTATGCACTCTGAGTCTTTCTCTTTCAATTTTGTTTATTTCTAGCCCTAACCATTTTCTTCCTATTGCATGCACAAAGCTCACCTCTAGTCTCTCTTTGGATTTCTCTTTGTGTACTCCTAAGATATGAGAAGATTTGGCTCCGTGCTAACTATGAGGATCAATGGAATTGTGTGTGGGGAGGATTGGTTTAGCATTCCAAGTGTATGCATGTCTACTATGTTTTGTAACAACAAACAACTTTTCAGAAGTGGTATCCAAGTAGATAACCTTTCCTAGAACATCAAGATCCTTGAACTCACTTATAATCACTCCATCTACTTCACTAGTCTTGTCAGGTTTGAATCTCCAAAATGCTTCATCAATTTCCTTGTTAACAAAGAGTTATATACTCTTGTTATCTTGGGGAATCCACTACGGTGTTAAGATTCTAGAGAAAAAAGATTTATCTCTAGGAATTTTAGGTTCTTTCTCTTTGTTCTAATGATCAAAGTATCCTAATTTTGACGCGGGTATGACTGATCCAAACTCATCTATCCTATCAGCTAAGTTGGTTAGCACATATCTGGTTCCTTGCTTATCTATATAGGACCCTTCTTTTCAGTTGACCATAGGGTGATCAATCCGAAATGGATACTCTGGATTCCTAAGTTGGACCACCAATCATCTCAAAACATCCTCATAGATGCGAGAACCTAAGTGGTTGGTTAAGATATATTCCAATTGAGTTTTATAGGAACCTTCTGGGGTCTCTAGGTAATAATATTGAACTACTTGCTAGTCTTTCCATGCTAAAATAAATCTCTAAATCACTTGTATCTGAGCTCAATACATAAGGGTAATCGCTCAACTATTGATCCCATGATCTAGTAGTGTGATTGACACTCACTTTAGATGATTTGATGCTTTGCTTTTCCTATGTGTCTACCTGACCTAAGGTTCATATGATCCACTTACCCATTGTCACAGTGCAACCATGTTGGAGGGTTCTTTATGTATCAGTTGCTTGTTCTATTTAGTTTCCTTTGGTGTAAAATCTTGTCTTTATAATTACATAGTCAAGAGTATTTTTCATTTGTCATTACTTTGCATTTGATTGCTCGATTACATTATTTCCTTTTAGGGTTTTCTACAACTTTGATCTACTTAGCTCTTGGATTTGAGTAAATTAAGGTTCTTAAACTTGATCGTTCCTATTGTCACCATAATTAATCGATGCACCTCTAGGTATTTAGCCTAAGCTAAAATTGATTGAGGGGGTTGAGAGATCTTCCAACCTCAATTCTCATGCCTTTGAGATGGTTATGATGCTCAAAGTGCTCTCCCAAGCTCTCCTCTACATTAACACCTTCTTTTGCTACATAATAAGCTCCAAAAAGCCTTGAAAATTTCCCAAAATTAGGCTCAAAATTGACAAAAATTGCAAAAAATCCTACCTATCACGATAGATGATGTCTATCATGATAGAAGGGTTTGTCATGGATTCCTCTCTATCATGATAGATGATATCCACCATGTCATCTTTCATCTATCATGAATTTTTATCTATCATCTATCATAAAATACATCCATCATAATAGATGGCTATTTGTCATGATAAACCTGATAGGTCCATCATGATAGATGGTGTCTATCATCTATCACAAGTTTCAATATGTTGTGATAGATGGTCTATCTGTCACAATAGACACATCTATCATCTATCATAAAAGTCATCTCATGATAGATGGATGTCTATTGCGACGGATGGTCGGTCTATCACAGTAGACGGTTGTCTATCATGATAGATGGATCTATCGTCCATCATGGGGCCTATCTGTCACGATATACAATGTCTATCATGGATTCCGGTCTATCGGAATAGAGGGTTTCTATTGTCTTTTCTTGTCTATCATGATAAATGATGTCTATCACGATAGACAAAAAAAAACATGATTTTTTAACGTGCATGTAGGGTTTTGGGATCCTCATAGTGTGGTGTATGTCATGTGTATGATGCAAACAAGAAATACCAAACTATTTTGTCTATCATGATAGGGAAAAGTCATCATCCAAGGCTACATGTAAAGTTCTTGGAGTTGTTGTTGAAGCTGAAACATACAAAAAACACTCACAAACATACAAATATAGTGTGCACACAATTACTCTCTCACTCTCTCACACAAGTGAAATCAAGGAATGAAAAGGGGAAGGTGGGAATATGACAAAAATTTCAAATTTTTGGCGATGAAGGAGATGGAAGGAGTAGGAGAGTAGAGATATTGGAGATGGTAATGGAGAGGAAAAAAGTGAAGAAAATAGAAAAAATACCTACTTATTAATGATTCCAACATCAAGAGTCTGCATCTTACCATCACATGCTCGTCCTTGAATCATGCTCCCTAGCAACAACACCAAATTTGGTGTCACTCTAGCACAATGGGAGTACTACCATGTTGAAAATCCACCTCATAAATGTCAATGCATGGAGACACGAGGATGGTATGACAACCTTGAGCAATATGAATGAAGAAGTGCATAAGTGAGAGGCACAATGATGCGCACACACACATACACACATGCACAAACAAGGTAGAACAAAATGTAGAACAATCGAATCTTTCATTTAAGAGCTCCTCATATAAAGTTTCAAAGTTTCATAAAAATCCAACCTTAAAAGTGAGCTCTCTAGCTCCTTTTATAGTTTTCACTAGCTTTGGCCTAGTTTAAATGTAGTGTTTGGCCTAGTTACAAATTAGGTTGCTAGACTAATTTGAGGGCTCAAATAAGCTCCTAAAATTACGAAATTTGAAATCTAGGCTCTTCTACATTGCTCATGGTCGAGGATTCTTTTGTTTGCACAAAATGGAGTTGAAATTACCAAAAATGGGTATTTACAATGATGTATAGTGATAAAGATTATCGTTTAATGAGAATAAAGTTTGAAAATTTGATGATGCCTATTTCTTGCCATATCTTCTTTGACTTCCTTGCTTTCTTAGTCCCATCTCTAACCATTTGCCTTCTCTTTGGCCTTCTTCCTTGAGACTCCCTTGCTTGCTCAAACCACGTTGTGCACTCCTACAACTAATTGTCTATAACATTTTTTATTAGATCATAGCCTATAAAGATACACCTCTTTGCCTTAAGGTCTAATTTACCTCTAATTTGAGATGGTATATGTGCAATGATCCATGCGTGTTCTTCTTCCATTCCAACATCCATAAGGGTTCATACCAACCAAGACTTTTGAAGGTAACCTGTTTATCAAATATGTGGTAGTGGACACTACCTATGCCCACAAATAATTTGGTAGCTTATTGTCATTTAACATTGGCCTTGTTGCCTCAAAAGTGGTCCTATTCCTCCTCTCTGCTACTCCATTCTATTCATACCAACTAAGGCTTTTGAAGGTAACATGTTTATCAAATATGTGGTAGTGGACATTACCTATGTCCACAAATAATTTGATAGCTTCTTGTCATTCAACATGGACCTTGTTGCCTCAAAAGTGTTTCTATTCCTCCTCTTTGCTACTCCATTCTGTTCACGTGTATACCTAGTATTAATTTCTCCTCTAATTCCTCTATCTTGCATGTAGGAATCAAATTCATGGGAAAAATATTTTTCCCCTTCATTAGACCTTATTCGTTTTAGGTTTTTACCTGTTTGATTCTCCACAAGAGCTAGATACCTCTTAACACATGAGAACACTTCATTCCTTATGCTTCATAAAATACAAAATAGTCCATTTGCGACAATCATATATAAATGACACATAATACCTTGATCTTGAGATTGATGGTTCTTTGTGGTCCCCAAACATTGTGTGGAAAAGCTCCATAAAATCCCCATGTATGTATCCTTTCTTGGTGAATGGTTGCTTCTGTGATTTTTCAAATTGACATGCACTACACTTGTATATCATGTGATGCTTTAAGATATTGGGTAGTCCAAGCACACTCTGATCTTTTGATTTGTTTGAGGGTGTTTTCTCCTATGTGAGTTAACCTCTTATGCCAAACCTCTAGCTCTGATAAGGTTTGGGTGCCATAATTGAACAAGACAACATTCTTGGTGTCTTGGAGTTCAAATGTGGACAATCTACCTATTTGCTTTGTCTTTGCTACCTTCTTGAAACCTTGATATGAGTTGCGGCATGAGAGTGTTCAAGTCTGGCACTTGCATACCCATGTAGAGATCCATCAACTCCATCCACAATTGGTTCTTTTTTACTTTGGTACTTGAGGAGAAGAACGCTTCCAAAGCATTCCATGTCTTTTGAGAGGTCTTAAGATTCCTAATACGAGGATGTAAGAAATCAAAGATACACTTTAGAATATATAACCTTGCCAAAGCATCCTTTGCACACCATGTGTTTAAGCTTACCTACTACTCTTGTGTTGGTTGACCTTTGTTTTTTAGTATAGGCATCAGCTCATCTCCTGAGATGTCTCGAAAATTATGCACAGGTCTTCCGTACCTATGAAAGCTATTGGAGATTATGATACAATTGAAACTTGCAAGAAATGCTCACAAACAACAAGAACACTGAATGCACAAAAGCTCTCTCTAGTTCTCTCTCACAAATGAAATGAGGGGAATGAGGTAGGGAAGAGAATATGACCAAAAAATTGAAAATTCAATAAAGAAGGAGATGGAAGTGGGAGACGGTGAGGATGATGATGATAATGATGATGGTGATGAAGAAAGTAAGAGAATAATGAAAAGCAAGGAAATTACCTATGATTCCATCATCACACCTCTATGTCTTACCATCGCACACTCGTCCTCGAAGCTCGCTCCCCAACAACGGCACCAAATTTGGTGTCACTAGCATAATGGTGAGTACCAATGTGAGGAGATCCACCTCATAATTGTTAATCCACGGAGACATGAGGGTGGTATGATGACCATGAGCAAGTGAAGTGCACAAGTGAGTGAGTGAGAGCACAAAAGCATGCACACACATACACAAACACACATGCACACAAGGTAAGAACAAAGAGTGGAACAATGCAATGCTTTCAATTACAAAAGAACTCTATTACAAAAGCTTCAATCTCTACCAAGACAACCCCAAAAATGAGCTCTCTAGCTCTTTTATAGTTTCTCACTAGCTTTGGCCCTGTCCAGACCTAGTGTCTGACTTAGTTTAAAAATTAAGTTCTAGGGCTTATTTGAGGGCTCAAACAGAGTCTAAAAATCATAAAAACTAGTACATAGATCCTTCTAATACTCTTCAAGCTCGAGGACTTCTTGGCTTGAACAAACTTGAGTCTCATCTACTAAAAATGGTATTTACAATGTAAGTGTAGTGATAATAATCAATGTTTGATGTAAAGTTAGATTCTTGTGAAAAATTGGTTGGGCCGTATTGCTAGATTATGCTTGACTGCTCCATCTCCTTAATCCTTGCTGCTCTTATCTTATCTTCTCAGGCTCTCTTCTCTAGCAAATCCTAATTGTTGGCCAATAGTAATACACATGGCAATGTGATGTTTGCACTATGAAGATTATACCATCATTTTATTCTCTTCTTATTTAGAGAAGTCACTTGGATTTTGGCTCATTATTTCTCCATAAAAACCTTCAACTTTATAACTTTTGTGGCTCTTCTTTTGGAACCCCCTAATAGAACATCCACTTTTGTATCTAAGAAGTTCAATTGTGATTCTCAAAGGTTTTTAGCCTTCTCCCACATGGACACCCTTTTGCACAAAGTGCCCCATTCATTTTGTAACATCTAAAATAAGAAAAAGAACTTAATGTGTGTGCATTTGTGGGTTGGAGTCTATTCTAAGCACACCCACGTGCTTCTCAAGTTTCTAACCTTGCTCTAAGGCTATCTTGGTGTGCATCAGGCTACTCTAAGCCCCCCCTTTCCAAGGTGTCTTTCTCATCATCAAGCGTAGGGCTACTCTAAGCCCCCCCTACCCCTACCACACTTGCAAATTCCAACTTCATTTTGCAATTGTGATTATTTATTTTCAAAAGCAAAAATGTCCATGATCTCAAATGCAACGTCTTTAAGTCAATGGTATTTACCTTCATTTATGCCAATTTTTATGCCAAAGGATGAGCGATTAAATGTCACTAACTACAATCTTTGGAAGGATGCAATTAGGGCATACCTTTATACCAACCTCTTATATGAATTAGTTGAAGGAACCAAGTGTGAGCCAAACAAGGAAAGTGATCTAGGATTTGGATCATATGGAATGTAAAAGACAAGAGGGCTTTAGGACAATTACTTCTAGCTTGTGAAGAGTTAACCAAGGGTCATATTACCTCCTCTAAAACATCCCACAAAGATTGGAAGATTGTGAAAGACCTTTATGAGGACAAAACTCCTTCAAAAATCTACACCTTAGAGGCTGAGTTTCACAACTTATCAATTAGGCCATTCGCATTCTCAACAAGCTCCCTTGACGCTATGAAACTTTTGTGACAACCCTGTACAATCACAGCCGCATATTGACTTGGAAAGAAGTTTGGTGACTTTTTCTCCTTCACAAATCTCGAGCAAAGTCAACAAACATCCTCACGAGAAACAATGATGAAGGCCAAGGGATCCATCAACAAGGCAAAACATACTAGTCACTGTTGATATATTTAGGTAGTGATGTGTGTGAACACACTAGGACCACCGGGGCACTTTTTTCCCTCTTTAGGAGGTTTTTTTTTCCCCGGCTTGTATATACGCCTATTGCCCTAATGGGCTACTTATCTTTGTACATTCTCTAGCACATTCAATATTGTGTGTTGTGCTCCAAGCTTCTTCTTCTTCCTTGTGTTGTTTGCGTGCTCCCGCAGACGTCTAACTCCGACAATTGGTATCAGAGCAAGTCGTCGCTTCATCTAGGGCGTTGTCGACACTCCTCCGTTTGCAGTCTCAAAATCACACGAATTTTGGTGAGCTCATTTGCTGAAATCACGATCTGAGCTCGTTTGGGCCTCCGAACGCACTATCACAGAACTTGTGTATGCTATTTCGTCTTTTTGTGCCAAAGGTATATACCAATTTCTATTCGCCAGTATAAGCATCTCGAAGTCTGCTACAGGTCTAGCAGAATTCGTTTGGGTAGTTCTGTTCAACTTTTTGAGATACAATCAATTTTCTGCATCAAGGTATTTTAGTCACCGACCATGGCTGAAAGCAGTGATGTATTCCGTATGTTGGTTGTTGAGGATAAGTTGGATGGTACCAACTACCCGTTATGTGCTTATATGATGCGACATGTGTTGGTTGCAAAAGGACTGTGGAACATTGTACAAGGTGTCGAAAAACGTCCTATCACACCTGCAATTCTTACAACTGCATGTACTGAATCTGATGCAGAAGGTGTCGAAGATAATGATATTCTACATATTCCTGTTCGTGCTACGGTTTTTGTTGCACCTACTATAGAGCAGATTCGCTGGGATTGCAGAGATGCCCAAGCACATGCATTGATAGCTTTGTCTGTCAAACATGCCATTATTCCTCACATTCGCTCTTGCAGAACAACTAAGGATGCTTGGGATACACTTACCACATTGTACCAAGCTAGGAATGAGGCTCGTGTTGCTTACCTCCGAAAACAGTTGGAGAGCGAGCACATGAATGAAGGTGATTCTATGGACAGTTTCCTAATGAAGATCAAAGACTTGAAGGAACAGTTGATTTCTGCTGATGAAGTTATACCAGATAGCTCACTTGTGCAAACCATTCTGAATGGTCTTCCTGATTCATATCAGAGTTTTGCTTCTACTCTTCGGTTGATGATGAAACGCAATCCAAATGCCTTATCATTTGAGGAGTTAGTCTCTGTTCTGTTGCAAGAAGATCAGTCTAGGTGGAACAGGTCCATTATGCGAGTTGCAGATCAAGCTTTCCTGGCTAGTCAGAAGGGCAAAGGAAAATGGAGCTCTTCAATTAGTAAGCAAAAATCTGCTAATTCTGCATATTTGAAGAAGGAAGATAAAGATGAGAAGAAATCAGAAAAGCAAAGATTGTTTTGTAAGTACTGTAAAGGGAATGATCATATCATAAAGAATTGTCTAAAATTGGCTGCTAAAGAGGCAAAGAAGAAAGAGGCTGGAATGGTTGTTGCAGAGGCCTCTACACCAAAAACACAGTCTGCTAATCTTGTGCAGGAAGAAGAATGGGCGTTTAGTACTGACTGCAATTTTGACCCATCTTCTCATGAGCAGTGCATGTCTGTAGTAGACTCAGATGTTTGGTATTTTGACAATGGGGCGACCAAACATATTACCTCGTAGTGCAGTTTCTTCTCTTCACTCGAGCCTGCCCCTACACGGAATACTGTTACATGTGCCAAAAACTCCTCTTATTCTATTATGGGAGTTGGTAAGATCATTTTGACTAATGCTAATGGTAGTTCTTTCACTTTTTCAGATGCTTTATTTGTGCCAGGGATCAAGAAGAACCTGTTATCACTTTTTGCATTAGCCAAGATTGGTTTGGTTGTGAAATTTGTTGATGACAGGTGTACAGTTCATGATCTGTCAAATGGCGATGTGATTATTGCTTCTGGCATTTTATGTCGTGGGTTGTATAAGCTCATTGACTATGAAAGATCTGTAAATGATTTGGCATGTGCAATAAATGATTCTCAGGCTATGTCAGATGCAAAGCTTTGGCATGCACGCTTTGGTCATCTGAATTTTGCTAGTTTGCTACGCCTGCAGAAATCTGAAATGGTGTCCTCTTTGCCCAAACTTGAGGCACCTGGAAAACATGTTTGTGAAGGCTATATTTTGGGCAAAATGCAGCATTCGTCCTTTCCAAAAGATGGTTCAGTTTGGGCTACTCAGAAATTGCAGCTTGTACATAGTGATGTCTGTGGTCCTATGCAGACACCTTCTTTTGGGAATTATCTTTACTTGGTGACTTTCATCGATGATTTTTCCAGGCATGCATGGGTATATCCATTGAAGGCAAAGTCCGAAGTGTTCATGTGCTTCAAACAGTTTTTGGTTTTCGTTGAAAATCTGTCAGCATGTAAAATGGGCACCCTCCGTTATGATCGAGGGGGGGAATATATGTCTTCTGACTTTAATGCATTTCTTGCTAAATGTGGGATAAAACACCAGTGTACAGTGCCATATACACCTCAACAAAATGGAGTTGCTGAACAAAAGAATAGGTCACTCATGGAGATGGCAAGGTGGTCAAGAGTTAGGCTTTACCACATAGTTTCTGGCTTGAGGCTGTCATGTGTGCATCATATGTACTGAACAGGTGTCCCACTAAAGTGCTGCAGTCTATCACTCCATATGAGGCTTGGAATGATCGCAAGCCATATGTTGCTCATCTGCGTGTTTTTGGTTGTTTGGCATATGCATTAGTGCCTGAACAACATTGCAGAAACTTGGATGATAAAGCAGTAAAATGTATTTTTATTGGATACAATTCTGAAAGTAAAGGCTATCATCTGTATCACCCACAGACTAAACGCATTCTGGTTAGCCGTGATGTTGTTTCTGTGGAAGATGCTATTCAGCCATTGCTTTCATGTACTAAGGAGACATATGTTAGCTCCAAAGACATGTATGATACTTTGTTGCCTCTTTTTATAGGTAGACAGTCTAGTGCTGGTCCCAATGAGGAAACTTCTCAACCTTTGCAGGTTTCATGTGATGATGAAGATCATTCCATTTCTGATGCAGATTTACATGATGCACTAGTTGATGAGAGAGCTGATATTGAGCAGGCAAAAACTATGCCAAAATGGCTGGTGCAGACTTTGCGTGACAACACATTAGATGCACCTCTGTCATATCGTACTCGTTCAAGCTCTCATAGTGCCTCTTTTGCATCAGATTGCTATGCTATGGCTGCATCTAGTCTCTGTGATGAGAATGAGTCTGTTTTGTTTGATGAAGCACAAAATTCAGAAAATCTGCCATGCAATTTGAATATGATGCTAGAATGAAGAATGGTACTTGGTCTTTATGTGACTTGCCTCCAAGCAAGAAGGCCATTGGCACTAAGTGGGTATACAAGCTGAAGCATAAATCATATGGTACAGTTGATAGGTATAAGGCTAGGCTTGTTGCAAAGGATGATGCACAAGAAAGAGGCATTGATTTTGATGAGACCTTTGCACCTACATGTCGTATGACTACTGTTCAGAGCATCTGTGCACTTGCAGCTCATCATGGTTGGAATGTACATCACTTGGACATTAAAACAACATTTTTGAATGGTGATTTGCATGAAGATTTGTATGTTTTTCAGCCCCGTGGCTTTGTGCAGAAAGGGCATGAAAACCAGGTGTGCAGGCTAAAGAAGGCATTATATGGTTTAAAGCAAGCACCATGTGCTTAGTATGAGAAGATACATGCCTATCTGATTGCACATGGTTTTGAGAACAGTCCATCTGAAAGCACCTTATATGTTAAGCGTGTTAATGATGTGCTTCTGATCATTGTTGTCTATGTTGACGACATGCTGCTCACTGGTCCTATTGAGAAGCATATTGCTGATTTTAAGGCTGATTTGCATGCCTCATTTGAGATGTCTGATTTAGGCCATTTGCCTCACTATTTGGGCATTCAATTTATGCAAGTTGATGGTGGAATGGCTTTGTGTCAAACGAAATATATTGACACATTATTGCAACGTTTTGGCCTTGAAGACTGTAAGCCTATTGCCACTCCTATGGAGACGGGTTTATGTTTGAGTCTTCATGATGCTGGAGATGCATTTGATGTTGTTCTCTATCAGCAGGCTGTTGGATGCTTGATTTACTTATGCATTACTCGGCTAGATATTCAGTTTGTTGTCTCACAGATGAGCAGGTTTATGCATTGCCTAGGAGTCAAGCATTGGCACGGAGTTAAGCACATGTTTCGCTATTTGAGTGGTACTCGACTACGTGGGTTATTTTATCCCAAGGGGAGATCACTACCGCCAGATTTGCATGCTTTTTATGACTCTGATTGGGTTGGTTGCTATGACACTCGTGTATCCACTAGTGGCTTTTGCTTCATGTTTGGTAGCTCATGTATATCTTCGTTGAGCAAGAAGCAGCCTACTGTGGCCACTTCCAGTTGTGAGGCTGAGTATAGGGTAGCTTTCACAACGACTGTTGAGTGTGTGTGGCTCAGACGCCTCATGGCTGATTCGGGTGTTGGCCAGACTTCTGCTACCACCATCTTCATTGACAGTCAGAGCGCATTGGCAGTTGCGAGGAACCCTATGTTCCATGCTCGCACTAAGCACATTGAGGTGCATTATCACTATGTCAGGGAGAGGTTCTCTGCTGGGGAGATCAGCTTGGCATATGTGCCCACGCAGGAGAACATTGCAGACCTTTTCACACAGGCTCTGCCTACGGAGAAGTTTGAAGCTTTCCACAAAGCTTTGGGCTTACTTCCTTTTGTGGAGTGATTTCCACATAGCTTGGCACTTCCTTATACATGAGTGCTAGCTCCTTGTTCGCCGCATCACTCCCACGGGGGATTTGTTGATATATTTAGGTAGTGATGTGTGTGAACACACTAGGACCACCGAGGCACTTTTTTCCCTCTTTACGAGGTTTTTTTTCCCCCGGCTTGTATATACACCTATTGCCCTAATGGGCTACTTTTATTTGTACATTCTCTAGTAATACATTCAGTATTGTGTGTTGTGATCCAAGCTTCTTCTTCTTCCTTGTGTTGTTCGTGTGCTTCCACAGACGTCTAACTCCAATAGTCACAACTCTAGCACCACATCTAAACAAGTTTCCAACAATTCATCACAGAAGTTTAGCTAAAATTACTATGGCAAAATAGGGAACCTTGAGAAATTTTGCTACAAAAAGAAGAATATCTCCAAATCCTCTAGCTCTAGGAACCAATCTAAATATTCTCAACATAGCTCCCACTGTTCTAGTGAAGACCTATCTATCTCCACAGAAACCAATGCGATACTTACTTTGAGTTCATCTCAAGAGTGGATCTTTGATAGTGGAGCCACATCTCATATGTGCAAAGATCAAGACTCCTTCCAAGATATTGAAGCCATACTAGTGAAGTCTATTTAGGCAACAATAAAAGTCTCCCCATCGAAGGCAAAGGAAAAGGTCAAATCACCAAGCATCGTGGGGAATGTAAAGCACTATCCAATGTATTATTTGTCCCAAACTTGTGCATGAACCTTTTATTAGTCAAGGCCATCATCAACCATTACAAACAAGTGTTATTCGATAACACTTCTATTAAGGTGATTGACCCTATAGCTAAAGACATCATCGCATAAGAAGTAGAAGAAAAAGGGCTATACAAGCTATCCTGCTTTCTATCTAAAGAGTCCCTTTCTATCCTCTGGCATCTGTTGGAGTTAGATGTCTGCAGAAGCACGCGAACACCACAAGGAAGAAGAAGAAGAAGCTTGGAGCACAACACACAATACTGATTGTATTACTAGAGAATGTACAAAGATAATTAGCCCATTAGGGCAATAGGCATATATACAAGTCGGGGGGAAAAAACTCCTACAGAGGGAAAAAAGTGCCCCAGCGGTCCTAGTGTGTTCACACACATCACTACCTAAATATATCAACAAATCCCCCCTGGGAGTGATGCGGTGAACAAGGAGCTGGCACTCATGTATAAGGAAGTGCCGACATTGACACCGAAGGCCATGAAGAACAAGAACATAGTGAAGCTCATCCAAATGACAACTATCACTCCAAACTTGTTAGTGCCACTTTGAATATGCATGTAGCACTTCGTTTTTTTGGGGCAAGATAGACTCGTGCAACACAAGAAAATATGGTTTAACTTATACTTTGCATAGACCATGGGGCTCACCACCAACATGCTACATTGGATCATTGAACAAGTCTATGCTACAAATGCGAGATGGCCACGCAAGCCAGAGCTCAATGAATGTTATGCTATCATGAAGATTATTTATAGATGCCTGACATATGATATCCCTATCAAGCGAGCTCTTATGACAGCACAACTACAGCTATTGAAGAGCGAAAAGGCTTCATCATGACACTCGAAGAGGATGAGAGGCACAATTCCCTGTATCCAACCTAGAAGCGTGGTCATGAGACTTGACATCTCTCCGATTGGGGAACCTACAGTACCTCCATTCACAATCCACCTTCCCTATAATAAAGTGATAGGTAGGAGATGGTTGAACCACGCCCTTCACAGATAGGAGATGGTTGAACTACACCCTAAGAGAGAGGATTAAGAAGTAATCCTCAACCATGGCTTTTTGATCAAGTGGTTAGCCCATCACATTCCTAACCAAGAGGTTGTGAGTTCAATTCTTTACATTACTATGAGCCTAGGAAGCAGGCTTGGGAAAGGTGGATGGACCTAATGGCCTCTAAAAAAGGCGCTCGGGCATCCTCTATATGAAAGCGTACAAAGTAGCACGCATCGCTTTCACAAGTTAGTCTAACAAAGATTGAGGTGTAACTCTCAATTTATAGGTCGGATTGAAGCATGTAATATACCATTGGAAAGCTCTCAAAATGAACTTTCAAGATCTAAACAGATAGCTAGAAAGTGTAAATACCTTGGGAAACCATGGATGGCACTTGATTGAGGGTTCAAAATACCAAACATGGGTGAGAACAAGGTTCAAGACTGAGGTTGAGAACAAGGGCCCAAGACACCAAGGTTGCGAACAAGAAGGTTCAAGACACCAAGATTAAGAGAAAGGTTTCAAGAGACCAAGGTTATGAACAAGGTTCAAGAAACTGTGTGAGGTTGAGGACATCAATTCAAGGGTACCTAAGGAGTTTAAGGGGTTGATCACCAAGGCTAGAGGGATACAAGAGCAGATCATTGAGGAAAATGATTGAATAAGGAGGGAAGAATGTAATAAAGTGATAGGTAGGAGACGGTTGAACCACACCCTTCACAGATAGGAGATGGTTGACTTACACCCTAAGAGAGAGGATTAGGAAGTAGTCCTCAACCATGGCTTTTGGGGCAAGTGGTTAGCCCATCACATTCCTAACCAAGAGGTTATGAGTTCAATTCCTTACTTCCCAAGCCTAGCACAAGAGAAGCATCCACGACATGATCATCAACCCGACCCCTTCTAATAGACTCTCTTGTGATTGAAGGGATAGATGACATAGTTACTTCTGATTTTGAAAAAAATTTACAAGGAGCTCCCTTATAAGATGTGGAGTTTTATTTAGAAGCAAAAGGCACACCAAGACCAACTCGGAGGGGTGAAGAACGACAATTAGAATGGCAAGAAGAATAGCTAGGGTACTACAAGAGAACACCATGTTCGCTAGGAAGAAGAAAAACAAGCAACCAAAACGCAAGAAGAAGAGAGGCGGGAAATGGAAGAAGAAGAAGAAGAGTTGCATACACCATGACTCTCAAAAGATTATAGAAGACTATGGAGAATGTTCAAGCTCATTGCTGCCTATCCGAGTAGAGAAGTCAAGTGAACATGGAGCAAGTGCTAGAAGCAGAAGATGTAGATCAATAGTTTACAGAGTCTTTGTATGCATTGTTTGAGACTGTCGATGTGGTTGAAGCAATTGATCACATGTTAAAATAAACATATTTTGGTTACCTATGATGTTGTTTTGGTGGAAGATGCAATTCAGCCATTACTTTCACGTACTTAGGAGACATCAATTAGCTCCAAAGATGTGTATGCCACTTTGTTGCCTCTTTTTACAAGTGGACAGTCAAGTGTTGGTCCAAATGAGGCAATTTCTCAACCTTTATAGGTTTACATGATGATCCTTATCATTCCATTTCTGATGTAGATTTACATGATGCACTTGTTGATGAGAGGGATAATATAGAAGAGGCCAAAATTATGCCTAAATGGTTGGTCTAGACTTTGGGAGATAGCAAATTAGATGCACCTTTGTCATATCATACTCGTTGAGGATCTCATAGTGCTTCTATTACATTAAATTGTTATGCAATGGCTGTCACTAGTCTTTGTGATGAGAATGAGCCTGTTTCTTTTGATGAAGCACAAAATCCAAAAAATTGGATGTATGTTATGCAATATGAATACAATGTTATTATGAAGAATGTGTTAAAATATTATAACCTTTTTACTGTTAAGGTTAATTCACTCTGGGTTCTTGGGATGGTCAGGGGTCTGTAAACAGAGGCCCTATTTATATTTTCCCAAACTACAGTTTAAGATTATATGACTTCACCGCATTAAACGCTAAACATATCATCTTACAGTTCTATCCTGAATATGTTCGTTAACGCACTTTCACGTCAGGAAGTTTATCGGGTAACTCCTTTACTTAGCACGTAATCAAATTACTTAACTTCACATAATGATTAACTTAATCAAGGAACAGACTCAGTTACACAGAATTCTACAATAGCGCTCGCTTCTGGCTCCTCGCCCACACGATAGTCCGGTGGGTCTACCTTCTGCTTAACGCGATTCTTTCATTAATCTTGTCAAAAGGTACAACGTTGTGCTACGCCTTTACATCATGCGTGCGACTTTTCAAGATATATTTTACAAGAAAGATGAGTTCCTTTTTGGCGGCTTACACTGGCACGCACGGTGGACTCGAACCCAAAAATGAAAATTACAATTAAGGCTCATCAATGATGCCCTGGATATATAGAGTTCGAGCTAATTTAAAGGTTTGGGTAATCTTCTGTTTTAAAGAATCTAGCATATCTTTCAAAATGGTAGGCTCAATAAGTTGTGCATCAGTTCGAACAGAACTGGCAGCAACGACCTGACTCATTAACAAATCCGTCTGTGTCTGCAAAAATGATTCTTGAAGGTAGAACTCATTGGCGAGGGCAACATCTCTTCTCAACTTCATGTCAGCTATCTCTGCATCAATTCGAGAAAGTCGATCTGCTTGAACGCCTAATTGTTTTTCTCGTCGTTCCAGCTCCTGAGCTTGAAACTGCATCATCTTATAATAAGCCTCTCTCTCCTGTTTAATCGCTTCCATCTCCTTCTTTAACAGAATAGTCCGGCCAATCTCCTCAGTGAACTCTTGATCGCACTGGAACAATCTCTCAATGACATTATGTAACTCAGCTTCTGCTTTAAGCACATTGGCAGCAAGTGTCTGGGAAGCTTCTTCTAAAACGTTGAGCGCATCCCATGTACTGTGAAGCTCATTGCCTAATGCGTCATTGCATATGTCTTGTCGGTAAGTTCTTGCTTCAAACCGGTGATTTCGGTGTCCCGTTAGCAATCTGATTTTCCTTTTCCGCTAATTGTTGTTGAAGTTGCTGAATTTGATCATGCAAGGAATGACTCTCTGCTTTGGCTGCAAGTACTTCTTCCTCGAGAGGGGCAATATCTGCTTTGAGCAAGTCAACCTTACTCTGCAACTCCTGCTAAATGTTCTGAGTTGCCATCTTCATCTGGAGGGGCAATTGCTAGGAGAACTGGATGAGAAGTTGGCCCATGGATGCCAGTTCCGTGAACATTACGGCTAGGCGGGGAAGAGAAGGAGGAGGTTGTGATGATGAGGTAGCGATTAGATGAGGTGAGGAGGGTGGAGAGTAATCGGGAAAGGATAGAAGAGGGGCTAATGCCTCATGAATGGTAGTTCGGGAAGAACTGCAATAGGATCAGGAATGGTAGTTGGCGGAGGAAAAAGAATAAGGGCAATCGGTACCAAAACTATTCCGGTCTCACTCCGTGGTACTGACGAGGCAGCTTCGGTGATTGCCTCGGCATCTCCAGTCAATTGCTTGATTGCATCTACTTGGACAATGACTGCATCTGCTTGGAGAGTGACTGCATCTGCTTGGACAGTCAGCGGTTGGTGACGAAGGAGATTGACAGTCTGTATCCCCAGTAGCTTCCACTATCTCCTTCACAGCCTCAGCATCCGGTTGATGAGATTCCTCCCGCGATGAGACTTCAACTACATCTTCCATGATAGCATCTTGATCCGGCTGCTTGAGAGAAGAAGACGGGACGGACTCTACCTGTAAGGAGGTGGCGGTATCATGGAATACTTCAACTTCTTGACCCGCATTGGAACCCTGCACCTGGCTTTGTGATGGACTAATGCGTCGGTGTTTGCGTTGAAAAAAATGAAGAAGGTCTTCATCATCGTCGTCTTCCAGCATCCGTGTAGATTCTTCGTGTAACAGAATAGTATTGGGTGGGGGGGTTTCCCGGCTTGGAGCACAGGAAGGAGAACGGTAAGGAGATGGGATAATCAAGTGCGAGGAATGTCATGCTTGGCTAACTGTTTTGTAACTGCTAAGCATTCATGATGAATGCGCCGGAAGAAAAAGGATGTGAAATTGACGGGTTCTCGGGAGATAGTATCGATCATTGAGTAAAAAGGTCTAGAAATACTATATGTGCATTTTTGCAGGTTTAACGCTGCGACAAGGAATTGCAGAGCGGTACGCTCTAGTTCGGGTCGGCAGAGAATGGAAAACTCATTAGATGAGTGTCGGGCAAACAATTCTTTCATGGTTGCAATCGAAAGGAGTGGTCCATCAACCAACCCTTCCTGAGGGAGGTGGAATCCCTCAGCAACTGTGTTTAGGGTAACTATGACATGGGGGTTTAAACATGTTAATGGCCAACACTGCTCTGTAGTAGGCATGGCGGCAATGGCAGAAATGATCTGCACATGGAAGGGGTGACACTCCACTGAATGCCAAGGCAATTCAGTGAAGGCCAACAGTCCCCGAGCACGCAAGTACTCACTCACATCTGGAGTGAGACCCGCACGAAAGGTTGCTATGTTAGCCAGGGCTTCCATGGTGCATGCAGAGAGTAAACGAAGACACAGAGCACACCCTGGTCGCAAACACACAAACACAATAGCGATTAACAGTGAAAAGAACAAGATTAAGTAGGAACACTAAAAAAATTAGGCGGCAAAAAATCCTAATCATAATGTAGTATTGGAAATATACCAACATAATGGCGACATTCATGTATTAACAGACGCAGCAACACAGAGGCACCTATTAATCATGGTTAGATACGAAAACAGAAAGATTATGGTCAGTTGGTCAACCAAAACACGAGGAGTAGAAAAGAAGATCAAGTGACAAGTGAAAAAGAGTAAAAATATCGAGGACACCTCATGAGTTGGTAGACGACGGGTGATAGGGGCAGAGCTTGGAGCCATTAATCGCTTTTGGAAGAAGGGCACCTGTTAAGGTTGCCAACCGAAAAGTTGCGGGTCCCACTTGTTCAACAATCTGGTATGGGCCAAACCATCGTAGCTTAAATTTTCCGGCGGATCGATTAGACTTAGCGTTATAGAAGAGGACCAATTGATTGACCGTAAACACAGGGGTTTTGAGAAAGGGATTGTGGGTTTTGACCTGTCTCAGCTGCACTTCCTGCGTCACCAAGAAACTCTCTAGACGTTGTTCATCTAGAGACCGTAAGGCCTCCAAATGAAAGGGAAAAGATTCTTCCGATAATAGCTTTTGGTCAAGGGCCACATGCAGAATGGGAACCACTAGTTCCATCGGCGCAATTGCTTCCAATCCATATGCCAACTGAAAAGGAGTTGTTTTGGTCACCACTTTGTATGTGGTATGATAAGCCCATAGTATAGCAGGTAGAAATTGGTCCCATCTCTCAGGGCAATCTAACACCAGTTTCTTCAAGATGTTTAAGATATATTTGTTGGTACTCTCAGCAAGTCCATTTGCTCAGGGGTAATAGGGAGAACTGAATTTGTGCACAATCTGGAATGTTTTCATAAGCATTTGCATCAAGGTATTGGCAAAGTGTGTACATTGGTCAGTTACGATCTCCAAGGGCAACCCGTAACGCGGAAAGATATCCTTCATTAAGCATTTAACAACCACAGCCGCTGTGGCTCATCGGAGAGCCCATGCTTCAGCCCATCAAGTAGCATAATCTGTGCATGTCAGAATATATCTATTATTGGTAACTATTGCCAGAGGTGTAATTGGTCCTATGAAATCTAGGCCCAACTTCTAGAAGGGTTCCAGAGGCACAACAGGTTAGGGAGGGAAGTAGTGTCACTGTAAAGGCTGATCGGAACGCTGGCACTCGTTGCATTGTTGTACATACTTGGTTACGTCACGATACATAGTGGGCCACCACAATCCACTCTGTAGAATCTTTCGATGAGTCAGATCAGCTGCAAAATGTCCTCCGATTGGGGTAGTATGGGCCATGGTAACAACGGAAGCAATTTCATGTGGAGGGACACATCTGAGTAATACTCCGGAGTGATCCATGTAATATAATTATCCGACAATCAATCAAAAACGTCGACTGTACGTGGCTAGTCGTCGTCTAGTAGCTGAAGAAATCATACCAGGCAGACATCTGCTAGTCAAGAACAGAAGCAAGGTGTCATAGTAAGAAGAGGGTACTGGTAATTCTTGTGGATCCTCCTGTCTTGTCTTTGTTGCATAGATGGCTGGTATTCTATCGTCAATTCCCTCCGGAGGCTCACCGGAATCCAACCGAGAGAGAAATTCAGCAAGAGCGTGTGCTGACCCTGGTCGGTGTATGATGGAGTAATCAAATTCTTGAAGCAGCAAGAACCACCGTGCTAACCGTCTACCCAAATGCTATTGGCGCACCAGATACACCAGTGTTGCATGGTCTACGTGAAAGGTGAAGTGTCTGCCCAATAGATAATGTCAAAATTTTTTCACAGAGTATACTAAGCCAAGACATTCTCGTTCTGTAACGGAATAGTTACACTCTGTCGGGGCCAATCTGCGGCTCACATAATATACCAGACAAAACCATTTATCTGTCTACTACATTAGCACACTACCAATGGCACTGTCAGATGCATCCACAAAAACATGAAATGGAAACTCCCGATTCGGTGCTTGTAAAATGGGCGCCTGAGCTAACAATGATTTCAGCCTGTCAAAAGAAAGTTGACACTCTTCGGTCCATTCGAATTGATGCGGGCTACTGGTGATCAATCGATTAAGTGGTATTGCCAGATGGGCAAGCCAACGCAGATGTCACCCATGCCACCGGATTTGGCCTAAAAACTGCATCATGTCTTTAGGTGTCTTAGGAGCAGGAGCCTCCAGTATGGCCTTCACTTTGTCTGGATCCACCTGAATACCTTGTTTGGAAATAATGTGTCCAAGCAACTTGCCACAGGATACAAAGAACACCGATTTAGTTGGGTTTAGACATAAGCGATATTCTCGGCACTTGGAAAAGCAACACCATAAATGATACAGGTGTGCTGACGTATCACCGGATAACGAGAAATCATCTAGATACACTCTCATACATGTGGTGAGATAAGGGGAAAAAATTTCCTACATGCAGCGTTGGAATGTACTAGGAGCATTGCGCAGCCCAAACCACATTACGGTACATGCATAGACACCCCAATTGGTAATAAATGCAGACTTGGGTATGTCCTACTCTACCATTCTGACTTGATTGTAACCGTTGTATCCATCTAGAAAAGA
Source organism: Ceratopteris richardii (assembly GCA_020310875.1). Taxonomy (NCBI): domain Eukaryota; kingdom Viridiplantae; phylum Streptophyta; class Polypodiopsida; order Polypodiales; family Pteridaceae; genus Ceratopteris; species Ceratopteris richardii. The sequence goes on along the minus strand of CM035409.1, from coordinate 84,695,589 downwards.
ATACATCTCTCGATCGGCCACGTCGTCTAACATGGTATCCAGGAATGGCAACGGAAACGGATCGGGTACGGTTGCGGCATTGAGCTTTCGATAATCCATGCATATCCGCAACTGCTTGTTTTTCTTCGGAACTATAACAATGGGAGAGATCCATTCTGCGTGCTCAATAGGCACAATAAATCCCACCTTCAACAAGCGATCAAGTTCGGCTTTAACCTGTGCCGCATAGTTAGGATTCATCCTGTAACTAAGTTGTTTGATGGGTCTTGCATCCGGTTTCAGCACCACTCTGTGTTGATAAATCCGTGGGTCCAACCCCTTCATTTCCCTGTAATCCAAGGCAAACACATCAACGAACTCTCGCAGCAGCTACAACAGATGCTCCTCGAAATAGTCCTTCTTTTATCTTTACTAGTCGTGGGTTGGTCTGGTCACCTAAATTGCAAGTGATCAGCTGATCTTCGGGTACATAGAACTGTCGGGGTTTCTCCAAATCATCTCCTCACTGAAGTAATTTTTGGAGCATCGTATCATCCAAGGTCTGTTCTGTGCTTAACTCATGCTCTCCGGTCAATGATGTCACCGTACAGGCTGTCGGACTCCAGGTATCAGCCACCATTTGTAAATCTACAGTGCCAAGTGCCATCAAATCCTTGTTGGCGGTAAGAAAAGCTTCCTCCTCATCATTGAAGAGACCATCCAACATGTGTACAGGCTCCGCTAAGTATGGTCGTGCATGTAAGTCACAGGGTTTCATGTTGTCCAGCAGGACAACATATTTCTGGTGATTATTTCTAAAGACTAATTCATGCGCTGACCAGTCTTGCACTACCTTAGCTTGTTTTAGCCAGGGACGTCCAAAGAGCAGACTATAATCCAAGCTCGATTCTGGTAAATCTAGCACAACAAAGGCCATTTTGAAAATAGAACCTCGTAGAGTAATCGGAATATCTCGCAGCAAGCCCACCGGATGGACTCGAGATTGATCGGCCATACGTACAAAGAATTGAACAAGTTCAATTTGTGTCCACCCCAGCCGTTTGCAAAGGGTTGTTATGGCAATATTGACACCAAATCCACCATCAATTAAGACTTGTGTGATTTTGTGATTTTTGTACCATACCGTAATGAGTGGTACCGTATGGTCCACCATTGGGTCCAATTCCGGTTGGATTGTAGCTGTTGCAGGAGCACTCGAGGAGCCTGGGCTAACCTGCTGCTTGAATTGTTCGCGAACTCCAGGGACCAAAGCCAATAATTGACCTAATGGCAATGTAATTGATGCCTTGGACAGAACATCCCACACCGAATCAATTTTGGGTGTTTCTGGTACAGTCTTCAGTATGGACTCTGGTACCGTATGAGTCAAATTTCGCTTCTCTGGTACCCTCGACAGGATACTTTGTTGCGTCACCGGAACTGGATTAGGGAAAATAGCTTGTTCCTGCGTAGCCCACTTACTTTCCTTTGTGAACGCCTTCTGTTGTTCACGAATGCCTGGTTCGAAGATCTCCCTCAGTTGGCTGTAATTGCTTGCCCAATCATGTTTCTACCGTTGTTGTTTGTGTATCCATTGGTGAGATATACACCATATTTTCCATTGGATGTTGTCGTTCTTTTTTCTTTTTATCATACTCCACTGCATCTTTGCAGAACCTCCGGATATGCCCTATTTCCCCATAGAATGACATTTCGGAGTTGGATTAGAAGTACCTTCTCCTGATGGGCCTGCATTCCACCGAGCTTGACCGTAAGTTATTTGTCCACCCTCCTCGATAATTCCTATAACCCTAGTATGGGGTGTTCCTCATCTCTGGTGGTACATAATGGCTAGTCGGTTGTCCTTGCTCCTGAATGATGGCATTAATCGCTGCTCTGCTCTGTACCTTGGCATTGTACGGGCAAGTCTCCGTAGTGTGGTCTGTTGTGTGGAAAATGGCACAATACAGTTGATTCAGCGCACATGTTGAGGTGCTGTGCCCTGGATTTTTACATTTGGTACAGTATATCTATTTCAAAGGATCCTCGTTAGATTGCTTGGATGCTTTCAGCCACTCTAGGTCTTCGGTGAATCCACCCACTTTGTTTTCTAATTGTAACGCCATAGCGATTACGGCATTCAAAGTCATTCCACCCACGCACCGTATGATCATAATCTGCTTCAATTGAGGCTTTAATCCATTGATGAACCATTGTGTAATAACATCATCTGGTAAATTAGCGTGTGCTGGTGGAAACTACCGTAAATGAGTCTGAAATAGCGTGGCATAATCATGTACAGTTTGTTGTGGTTTTTTGCCTATTGTTTTGTAAGTAGTCAAAAATTTCGGCGGGGTTCTTCTTTAATCGAAACCGTTGTAGAAAGGCATCCTTTACATCATCATACAACCGGAAGTGGTTCAAATCATGTTCGGTTAGCCATCGTGCAGCTTCATTGACCAGGGTGGACTGGAACACAATTGCTTTGTAGGCAGGGTCTGTTGGGCAGTTCAGAACTGCATAATTAATCTCAAAGGTCCGCACATGCGCATCTGGATCATCCCCCGGAAATCCTCCAAATTTTGTATACATGACCCCTGCTGGCATCGGACACAATGGGATAACGTGTTGCTCCTGAAATTGCAGTTGCGGCTGTGGCGGTGTTTGTTGCTGTTTCTGTGAACCACTCATGCTATTGTTGTTGGTGAATTTTGGGGAGATATCTCTTGATCTTCATGTACTGTATGGTCAACTTGCTCACTTTCTGATCCTAAAATGTCATTGAACCGTTTGCTTAACTCCAAGTCTAGCAACCCTTCCTCAACTTTGGTGTCGAAATTAGGTAGACTCGCACCGAAAAGTGGTGAACGAAGTAAGTGTCCACCAGACAGCACCACAGTGTCACCGAAAAACTTTGAATAGCCACCAAGTGATACCAAACTCCCATCGAAACCCACCGAATTCTCATCGGACCAGGCTACACTATCACCGGAAACGTTCTCACCGGATAACGCAAACCTATCACCGAAAGTGACTTAATTCTGACCAGACCACATGGAGCTGTCTTCGCATTGCACCTCTGTACAAGCAAAAATCACCGTACTTTCTCCAAAAGGTACCGGACTCGCACCGGAATTCACTAGAATCTCGTCATGTACTATCGAACTACCACCAGAATTGCTGCTAGCTGGCTGTACCAAACCTTCTGCAACTGGACTTAACTGTCATGTACTTCTACCACTAGGGGGTGTTCCTAATAAGTTTGGAACTGCCCAGGGATGTTGATCTCTGCGGTATTTGGGGTATGATTCACCAGAGCGTGTTATCGGCATATATCAAAGAATTCTTCGTCAATCTTTAATCTTCTGTGCAAACAACTACTCCATTTCCCACAGACGGCACCAGTGTTAAAATATTATAACCTTTTTACTGTTAAGGTTAATTCACTCTGGGTTCTTGGGATGGTCAGGGGTCTATAAATAGAGGCCCTATTTATATTTTCCCAAACTACAGTTTAAGATCATATGACTTCCTCGCATTAAACGCTAAACATATCATCTTACAATTCTATCCTGAATACATTCGTTAACACACTTTCACGTCAGAAAGTTTATCGGGTAACTCCTTTACTTACCGCATAATCAAATTACTTAACTTAACTTAATGATTAACTTAATCAATGAACAAACTCAGTTACACAGAATTCTGCAACAACGCTCGCTTCTGGATCCTCGCCCAGACGACAATCCGACATGTCTACCTTCAGCTTAATACGATTCTTTCATTAATCTTGTCAAAAGTTACAACATTGCGCTACGCCTTTACATAATGCGTGTGACTTTTTAGGATATATTTTACAAGAAAGATGAGTTCCTTTCTGGCCGCTTACAAATGGTACCTGCTCTTTATGTGATTTGCCTATTGGCAAAATGGTCATTGGAACTAAATGGGTATACAAGTTGAAGCATAAGCCTGATGGAACAGTTGACATGTATGAGGCTAGGCTTGTTGCAAAAGGTTATGCTTGAGAGAGAGGCATGGATTTTGATGAGATCTCATGTCGAAATGACTACCGCTCATAGCATTTTTGCACTTGCATCTCATCATGGTTGGAACGTTCATCAATTGGACATTAAAACTACATTTTTGACAATGGTGACTTATATGAATAAGTGTATGTATTTCACGCCCATGGTTTTGTGCAAAAAGGGCATGAAAATAGGTGTGCATATTGAAAAATGCATTAGATGGTTTGAAGAAAGCACCACAAGCTTGTTATGAAAAGATACATGCCTACTTGTTTGCATATGGTTTTGAGAACAGTCCAATTGAGAGCACCTTATATGTTAAGCATGCAGATGATGTACTTCTAATCATTGTTGTGTATGTTGATGACATGCTCCTCACTAGTCCTAATGAGAAGCATATTGCTGAATTCAAGGCTGATTTGTATGCCTCTTTTGAGATGTCAAATTTGGGGCATTTGCATCATTATTTGGGCATTCAATTTATGCAAGTTGATGGAAAAATAATTTTGTGTCAAACAAAGTATATTGAAACATTATTGCAACATTTGGCTTTGAAGATTGCAAACCTATTGCCACTCGTATGGAAATAGGTTTACCATTGAGTCTTCATGATGTTGGAGATACATTTGATGTTGTTCTCTATCACCAGGTAGTTGGATGCTTGATTTACTTATGCAGAACTCAGCCTGATATTCAATTTGATGTCTCACAAATGAGCAGGTTTATGGATTTCCTAGTATCAATCATTGGCACACGATTAAGTGCATCTTTCGCTACTTGACTGTAATCCGACTACTTTGATTGTTTATCCCATCGGGGGATCACTACTGCCAGATTTACATGCTTTTTTTTACTGTGACTTGGACAGTTAGTATGACACTTGTGTGTCCACTAGTGGTTTTTGCTACATGCTTGATAGTTCGTGCATATCATGGTTGAGCAAGAAGCATCCTACTATGGCCACTTCTAGTTGTGAGGCTAAGCATAGGGAAGCTTTCACAACGATTATTGAGTGTGTGTGGTTCAGATACCTTTTGGTTGATTTGGGCATTGGTCAATCTTCTGCCACCACCATCTTCACTGATAGTCAGAGCACATCGGTAGTTGCAAGGAACCCTATGTTCATTGCTCACACAAAGCTTATTGAGGTGCATTATCATTATGTTAGGGAGAGGTTCTTTGTTGGAGAGATTAGTTTGGCACATGTGCCCACACATTATAACATTGCATATCTTTTTACAAAGGCTCTTCCTCAAGAGAAGTTTGAAGCTTTTCACAAAGCTTTGGGCTTACTTCCTTTTGTGGATTGATCTCTTTCCACATAGCTTGGCACTTCATTATACATGAGTGCTAGCTCCTTGTTCACTCTTTGTTCACCACATCACTCCTAGGGGGCATTTGTTGATATATTTCTATAGTGATGTCTGTGAACTTACTTAGGACCACTCGGGGACTTTTTTCCTCTTTAGGAGGTTAATTTCCCCCCATCTTGTATGTATGCCTATAATGCTAATGGGTTAATTATCTTTGTACATTCACTTGGTAATACATTTTGTATTATATGTTGTGCTCCAAGCTTCTTCTACTTCCTTGTGTTGTTTGCATGCTTCCACATACCTCAAAATCCAATGAAAACTTGAGATTTCTTTTACATAAATGAAGTTTGCCTTAGCCTACTCTCCCGGACTTGAATTAGTTAAAAGAATAGTACAAGAGAAGGGGACTAGTGCCCACGGGATCCCCCAAATCCCATAGAGCAGGGGTATCTTTTACAGAGTTTAGATGGTATTACAAAGAAGGTTAATCACCCTCTCATCACCCTCATGCGGGACCCACTTGGGTTTAAGCTTGTTGTTGATCAAAAGGAGCACTTGATGATGCCTGAAGGGGGGGATTTCTTACAATTAGCGATCCTTTTGCCAAGGAGGAACAATGATTTCTCAATCGACCACTCTTTGGGGGAGTCACCAAAGTTAAAAGCACATCTTTCCCACCATATCTTCCATAGGACCTCCCCTCTGATGGCATTCCAGAGAGTCACGGAGCAACCGATCACTTCTCCCAGTAGAGTTTGCTTCCAACTGATATGTTTCTGAAGTCTAATTTTCTTTCTGACAATCTACCAGATCCTGTTGGAGTTGGGACAAGTAAAGAAGATGTGAGAAACATCTTTGATGGACTGGTAGCAACATTTGCACCAGGGAGGTACCCCACAAATTTGTCCCACCGAAGCTGCGTCCATGACAAGCACCACTTCTCGTTGAGGTTAACCTGATAATCGATGGTTTCTTTGATGTTCGGGATTTTTGATAGGCAATTACCATTGTGCCATCTGAGACCAAGTGAGCTCTACGTGTCGTGCCTTATGAGAAGGCAAACTTTAGAGTGGTCCCAGGCGAGGCGTCTGCTTTGAAAAGTGTTCCATTCTTCATACAAAATGTTGATGCTAGGGTCAATATCCTCAAAGTTGATCCATTGGTTAGTGGCTTGCTTCCAAAGATGTTTCCATTTTTTGAGGCCTTTGTTCCATAGCCTCTTGGAGTTTCGAATGTTCCAAGATCCACGATCCGGATGCCATGGATCGCAAACCAGATAGAGTCATTTTGTCTAATACCAACCGCCCACTTCCAATCTTCACTAATTCTTCTGAAGCTTTTGACTTTATTCCAACTCTTCCATAGGGAGCACACAAGATTCAAGACTTTCACGAAGATCGGGATCGGGGAAAACAAAAGAGTCATAATGTCAATATTCTTCCCATTCGGGAATCCCATGAGAGCCCACTCATTCTTGTTTTTGAAGATTAACTTGGCTCATGAGGCCTCCCATTGTACCATGCCTTAATCATCCATTTTGCCGTTAGTTTGTTAGCCATGCACCCAATGTCCAGAATGCCAAGGCACCCACTTTCTCTTTGGCTAGTGCACATGGGCCACTTGATTTTAGGTAACCCCTCCTATTGTGGTTGCCCGTCCAAAGGAAGTTTTTGCAAATACTTTCTAATTTGGATAGGTCTTGCTCTTTCGGTCTCCAACAAGAAAGGAAGTAGATGGTCAATGATATGAGGAACGTGTTGATAACCATTGCGCAACCAGCAAGATTGATTTGCATACCTCTCCAATAGTTTAGCTTGTTTTCGAGTCTAGCCAGCACCCAGTTCCACCATTGCTCCATCGAGATACCAAACCCCAAGGGAATCCCAAGAAGCTGAAAATTTGGCCCTGCGGAATGAGTTGATAGCCATGATCAATGAGAAGGTCAGGTTGGATCCCAACAATAGCTCTGAAAGCGATCTTAGAGTGGTTGATTTTGGATCCATAGGCTTCACAAAAAGTATCCAAGCACCTCCAGAATGTCTCAGTATGGAACTATCGTTGTAGACAAATGCATTCATATCATCAACAAAAAGTCTCATGGTGATCTGGTTGTGGTCATGAGGCAATCAGAGGCTTTTGATACTACCTGCTTCCACCTGTTTTTCCACCAGCTGGCTAAGCCCTTCTGTGGCAATGGCAAAGAGAAGGGGAGTCAATGCACACCCTTGTCTAATTGATCTTCTAAGTTTGATCACCTTCAAAAGTTTTCCATTAACATTAATTTGAGTAGACACATTTCTCGAGAAGGGTCGAGATCATCTTGGTGAAGTTCTACCTAGATCCGAGATCTTTAAGTGACTGTAGAATATAGTCCCATTCTAGCCTATCGTGGGCTTTATCAAAGTCAATCTTGAGGAAGACCACATCTTGTCTTGACTCATTTGCAAAGTTGAGACCTTCCCAGATATCTATAATGGTTTCCAGAATTGACTTGCCTTTGACGAAACCTTTTTGGTCCTCGCTTAACCATGCTATTAGATGGCTAGAAATTTTGTTGGATATGACTTTGGCAATGATCTTATATCTCGTTTGGAGCATCGTAATCACTTCAATGTTTGTAAAAACAGATGAATTTTTGAATTTCCTCATTTAGCTCCTCATACTGCCCTTGGAAAATCTATGATCTTTCTTGATACGGGAGCAATTCATCTAGCTCATCTTCCATCACTTGCAAAGTATTTTGCGTGCACCACAGTTCTAGTTGGTATTTTTGTATTTCCAAGAATTGTTGTTTTTCATGCTCAATAAAAGTATTGGCATCAAAATATAGGAATAGACCATTTCAACAAGATGGTCGATGTGGAAGATAGGGGAAAAATAATGGAGTGGGTTCTTGGGGATGATGGAAAAAGCTATGAGTGAGTAGGCGAGGGATTTGTGATGAGAATCACATTCATGATTGATGGATTGTTGGTGGGATGACTCCAGGGTCGGATCATGTTCATCAACTAGGGGTTGTGGAGGCATTGGCTACAATGGTTGAGAGATACACTTTGTTGTAGTATGATCAATAACATCACATATTGCACAATACATATGATTTAAAGCACAAGAGTTAGTAGTGTGTCCTTCATTTTCATAGCAAGTGTAATAAACCTACTTTAAAGGATCAAAGGCTCGATTTTGACATTAGCAAGTTGTCTTTCTATGAGATCTAGTTATTTTATCAGTTCACTAGTTTCCACCTTGGTTATTTCTAACTTACTCTCTAGTTTTAAGGAAATCAAGATGACATCATCTAGAGAGATTTCTCCCACACCATAAATCCACAATTGGGAACTATGGGGTTTGTTCGGGGTGAGTGCAGAGAACTATGGGGTTTGTCTGAGGTTCGACAGGGTGAGTGTGGGGAACTATGGGATTTGTCTAGGGTTTGGCAAGGTGAGTGAATGGAACTATGGGGTTTGTTTGGGGTTGGCAAGGTGAGCATGGGGAACTACAAAGTTTCTCTAGGGTTTGGCGAGGTGAATGCAGGGAAGTATGGAGTTTGGTAGGGTGAGTGTGGGGCATTACAAGGTTTGTCTAAGTTTTGATAGCACGAGTGTGAGGGACTTCAAGGAACTATAGGGTTTTTTTGAGGTTCGATTAGGTGAGTGTTGGGGACTTTAGGGTTTATATAGAGTTTTGTGGTACCTGGTTTAAAGTATTTTGATTAGCTTCAAAAGTAATTGTTGCATACTATCATGGTCATTGATGAGACACCTTCTACGACTTCTTTATGAATCACTTCTTCCTTCCTTTCTTCTAGGACCTCAGGTTATTCTTTTGTATATAGAGAATAAGTCAAGCCAGAGTGCATCATGGGCATGATGCAACCTCCATCGAGCTCTTCCGATCCTAGTGTCCCATCTAGTTCTTGCCATATGCCTTCCTATCTTCTTCTACCTACTATTTTTTTGCATTTTCTTCAACACCTTGAACCCATTTTGGTTTCCATTTATGTGTTTGGTCAAGATAACTTAAGAGGAGTCTGCAACACTCGATAGGACTATGTACACTATCGAAGTGGAGTAGACAAAACAATCGGAGTTCCTAATATAACTAACCACATTGAACTCATTACCACATGTAGTTCGGAATGCCAAGCATTTCTTAGTGAAGTTTCCATCAATGTAGAACAACTATTCACCTCTAGGTGAACTACTAAACTTTTGTCGAGCTAGAATACTTACATTTAGTGGACAGTTTCATCAAATTCGAATTTATAAACTTGGATTATTCCACATATTAGTGTGAGTCAATATCTCAAAATTCGTATTTGGATTGCATCAAAGAATAACTCACTCATGAGAAGAGCATCATTGCTATTTTAGCTTTCAAGGTGTGCAAGATCGCAAGTCTACTACCAGAATTTCCTTAGAATACCAATAAATCATTGAAGACACCGTATCCACAATCATTCAAACTTGGTTTCATCTATCTTCTCAAAAAATTGCAAGGGAATAGGAATCTTAGAGACCTTTCTTATTAGAGTTTGACTATAACCATGGAAAACTAGAAGAATATTGTGATCGATATTGAATATCCCTTGCTATAACCTTGACTTGTAGGTAATCATAACAATTTGAAACAAGCTTATGACTAACACTACATTTTAACCAATAGAAATCATAGTTGTATGCCTCTAGGATTGGATTGAAACTATGATGAATAACACCAGTACTTCATGAACTAGGCTATAATGTTGAATAGAGTACACTATAATTGTCAAACACAAATAAAAAGTGGATAGAATAAACCACATATGTGGATCACAACCATGAGACAAACATAATAAACTGCAGCTATCGAACACAATTAGGAACTGAACTGTAAACTGCAAGTTTCATGTGTATTAAACAATCAAACTACACTTCTCCTTCACCCTTTAATCATAAACATAATAACTTGTCAAACCATAAAATAGTTATGAAACCAATTCTATCCATTGCAACAGACATCACTAAACTTGAATTATCCAGTGTTGCAAAAAATATGATACTCAAATAAGAGTGCACAAGGGGAAAATCAATCACATAGGAAAAATAGGACTTTTATTATCAAATGAAAGATACCTATGCATTCTATGAGACATGAGTATATAATAAGATACTCTTAATCTAGTAATTTGCCTCTAGCAATTTTTTTCCCCATTGTGTGCACTTTATTGTCTGCATTTTTATAATTCATTTCTGCTTCATCCAACTTGAACCACTATCTTCTTCAGAACATGAATTGTTACTTCTATATTGTCAGTCTGCATATCGATCGATACTTGCTAAATGTAAATGCAACATGCAAAGAACTGTTTTGAAAAAGGATTATAATTTTAAGTAGTTGCATATAACAAAACAAGGGGGGGCTTTTCTAATGGGTTTTTTATAATGATAATTTACAAAAATCTGATAGCAGCCTAATAGTGTGAGTCTTCTCTATGTTTATTTCTAAAAAAAACATCCAGAATATTGATACATGTTGGATTAGGGATAGTAATTTGATTTTTTTATTAGTTTACGTGAGAAGATTTATAGTGTTAAGATATTTGACATAAAAAAAAATTACGAGGCTATCTCTCACGTTTGTGGCAATAGTTTAATGAAAGTCTATTAGGCTTTATGGAAGAAAATGTTTTTACAAGATCAAAGAAAACTAGGAAAAAAATAAGAAACTACTAGAAATGAAAGATAATAAAAAGATTTAATTCAACTTTTCGAATTTCTAAAAATGAACGACAACGTCCTTAGCAGGTGATGATAATGATTTTGAAGTCTAGTGGTATGGATACAATTTGGTGATGATAATGATCTTGTACGAATTTCAAGTTTAAAGTCTAGTGGTATGGATATAATTTGTTGTAGTATGTTCAGTAAGATCACATTTTGCACAATACATATGATTTAAAGCACAAGAATTAGTATTGTGTCCTCCATTTCTAGTAGCGAGTGTAGTAAACCTATTTTAAAGGATCAAAAGCTTGCTTTTGACATTGGCAAGTTGTCTTTATACGGATCCAATTATATTGTCGGTTCACTAGTTTTCACCTTGGCTATTCCTAATTTACTCTCTAGCTTTAAGGAAATTTGGATGACATCATCTAGAGAGATTTCTCCCACATCATAAATCCACAATTGGGAACTATGGGGTTTGGTAGGGTGAGTGTGTGGAACTATGGGGTTTGTCTGAGGTTTGGTAGGGTGCATGTGTGAAAGTATGGGGTTTGTCTAGGGTTTGGCAAGGTGAGTGCATGGAACTATGGGGTATGTTTGGGTTTGGTAGGGCAAGTGTGGGGAACTATGAGGTTTATCTAGGGTTTGGCAAGGTGATTGAGGGAAGTACAGGGTTTGGGGTTGTTTGAAGTTTAATTGGGTGAGTGTTGGGGACTTTTGGGTTTATATAAGGTTTGGTTGTACATGGTTCATAGTATTCCGATTAGCTTCGAAAGTAATTGTTGTAGACTATCATGGTTGGTGGTGAGATGCCTTTTAAAAATTCTTTCTAAATCACTTCTTCCTTCCTTTCTTCTAGGACTGAAGTTATTCTTATGTATGTAGAGAATACGTCAGGCCAAAGCCAATCAAGGGCATGATGCAACCTCCGTCAAGCTCTTCCTATCCTAGTGTCCCACCTAGTTCTTGCCATATGCCTTCCTATCTTCTTCTATCTACTATTTTTTTGCAACTTCTTCAACACCTTGATCCCATTTTGGTTTCCATTTATGTGTTTGGTCAAAATACCTTAAGGGGAGTCTGCAACACTTGAAAAGATTATCTACACTATTGAAGTGGAGCAGACAAAACAATCTGAGTTCCTAATATAACTCACCACATTGAACTCATCACCAGAGGGGGTTCAAAATGCCAAACATTTGTTAGTGAAGTTTCCATCCATGTAGAGCAACTATTCACCTCCACATGAACTACTAAACTTTTGTCAAGTTAGAATACACAGATTTAATGGAAAATTTCATCAAATTCAAATTTATAAACTTGGATTATTCCATATATTAGGGTGAGTCAATATCTCAAAGTTCGTAGTTGGATTGCATCAAAGAATATCTCACTCATGAGAAGACCATCATTGTTATTTCCCCTTTCAAGATGTGCGAGATCGCAAGTCTATTACTATTAGTGTCCATGTGAAAGACCGAATGGCCATCATATACTTTTTTTTTTATATATAAAGGAAGTTCGACATTAGCCTACTCTCCCGGATTTGAATTAAATAAAGAAAGAAAAGTACAAGAGAAGGGGACTAGTGCCCACGGGACCCCCCAAATCCCACAAAGCAGGGGAAGCTTTTACAAAGCTTAGATGGCATTACAAAGAAGGTTAATCACCCGCGTGAGGGGCCCACTTGGGTTTAAGCTTGTTATTGATCAAAAGGAGAACTTGATGGTGCCTGAAGGGGGGGGATTTCTTACAGTTAGCAATCCTTTTGCCAAGGAGGAACAACGATTTCTCGATTGACCACTCCTTGGGGGAGTCACCGAAGTTGAGAGCACATCTTTCCCGCCAGATTTTCCATAGGACCTCCCATCTGATGGCATTCTAGAGAGTCGCGGAGCAACCGATCGCTTCTCCCAGCAGGGCCTGCTTCCAACTGAGAAGTCTTTGAAGTCTAAATTTATTTCCAACTGTCTGCCAGAGTCTGTTGGAGTTGGGGCAGGTAAAGAAGATGTGTGGAACATCTTCGATAGACCGGTAGTAGCGTTTGCACCAGGGAGGGATCCCATAAAGTTTGCTAGCCTTAAGGTTGGTCCAGATTCCATGATGAAGAATTTGCCATAAGAGGACAGACTTTTTGATTTCTATGAGGGGGTGCCAGATAGCCATGTGTCGTGTCCCATGAGAAGGCGAGTTTTGTGACGATCCCAGGCGAGACATCTGCTTTGCAAAGTGTTCCATTCTTCGTACGAAATGTTGATGCAAGGGTCAATATCCTCGAAGTTGATCCAGCAGTTGGTGTATTGTTTCCAGAGATGTTTCCATTTTTTGAAGCCTTTGTTCCATAACTTCTTGGCATTTTGAATGTTCCAAGATTCCACACTCTGGATGCCATCGATCGAAAACCAGATAGAGTCGTTTTGTCTAATGCCGGCAGCCCACCTCCAGTCTTCACTAATAATATGTTCTATAATAAAACATATAATGGCATGGTTAGCCACAGATGATAAGTTTGACCACGTTCATAACATCCAATAAATCTATGTTCGTCCACTCTGTGTACTGTGTTTTCTGCATATTTTGCATGCTCTATATAGAGTACTATATGTGGCATCTAGATACTTTTGTATATGTTCTATAATAAAACATATAATGGCATGGTTAGCCACAGATTATAAGTTTGACCACATTTATAACATCCAAGAAATCTATGTTCGTCCACTTTGTGTACTGTGTTTTTTGCATATTTTGCATGCTCTATATAGAGTACTATATGTGGCATCTAGATCTACGTTTTCTACGTCGAGTGGATCATCATGGAGACCTCAAGATGGGGAGTCCCTTGAGGTGCATCACTATCAAAATACTTCACTAGTATCAGAGCATTCAAATGCAAAATCTGTATTCCTTTGTGAGATCGAAGCAAGCACCCGCCTGCCCACCCAAGGCTTTCTCCAAGGCTTATGACTAAGGCGACAACCAAGGCATAGACCTTGGCATACCTTGTCACCGAGTCACCAAATTCATTGTTGGCACCATTGGTTGTGCATGAGGGAGGACTCAATGATCAAGGAAGACAAAGGTTCTTGGTACTTCCCAAGGGGTCACCCATCCAAGTACCGTTCCCCCCGAGGGATGCTTAATCGGCAATCTCTTGCCACTAAGCTACACACTTTTGGTGTTTGAAGAAGGGGAAAGACTAAGGTTAACATTATATTGAACATGTTTTGGGCCCTCAAAGCTTCATTCTTAAAATCGAACACTTGATCATCCTTTTTTTTTAGCCTTAGTGGTGTTTGGACTCGTCTAGCTCCATTATCATTCTATTCATTTCTCTATCATCATGGCATCAGAGGTCTTAGGCACATCTAGTGGATTAGGATCTAGTGCCAGTGTTCTAAGGAGGAGCTATAACTTACAAGGCAAAGAACATTTTGGCACAAACTTTTCTCTATGAATCAAATTAAAGATGTGTTGATTCATAGGAGGCAATGGAAGCCATTAAATGGAATCTCAAAGAAGACTACTAACATGGATGAAGATGATTTATTGAAATGGTGTGCGCAGCGGCGATGGATGAACTGAGACTCTTTCACTCATAGAGAGGCGGAGAGGGAGTAGAGAGAGAAAACTCTCTCGTATGCACATAGAGAGGATGAAGGATGAACTAGATAAGGTCTCTCTCGAAACACGTATGCACATATATGACCATAAAGGCGTGCCTTACTTTTCCATTAGAAGACGTACTTACTTATACATGTGGAGGAGGGATTTTGTCCAATAGAAATGAAGGAGAGGGATAAGATATGATCTCCCTCTTTGCTAGAGAGTGTTCCTATGAAAAATACAAGCTCATCTCCAACAATCCCCCCTTTGAGCTTGATTGTACATAGCTCTTTAGAGACTATCCTTTCCTCACAACTAAGCTAGGGTGGTACAAAAAATATGTTTCCTTCCCATGTACAAAGAAGGTGGTACAATCTTTATATCCTTACTTCAACAAAATCATGGGTGGTACAAATCCTTCCTATACATATGAGGATGATAAAGATCCTTCCCATGTGTAAAAGAGAGTGGTAAAGCATTTTGGTTTCTTTCTCTCAACAAACTAATGGGTGGTACAAGGGGATGAAGGGTGGCTTGTTACATTCCTTTCTTGTTGTTGTTGCTTGCTTTTGACTCCATCCTTTGTTTTGTTGCTTGACTTGAATTTGTGTGTAGCCATTTGTTGTAGGCACGCGAGAAAAACTTGTAGATACAAAACAAACTAGAAAATAGGAAAGGTCCTTCTCTCTAATGACTTGAGGGGGTGTCTAGTTCTCATACAAAAATAGCATGCTTAAACCTATGTGAATAGGAATGATTACAAAGCACTAAGAGATATTGGGTATATTTTTAGCCATATTTTGGGTTTTTATTGGATACAAAAGGTTATCTTTTTCTGAGGCATTGTGTTGAAATAAACTTTCACAAAGAAGACATAAATCTTTAAGTGTTTGAATATGTGGCCTTGATGGGTATGTAAAGTGCACATTTTAAGCTTCACTTCTCATCTCACCCCATATCAACTCATACACATTCTCCTCTTATTGTTGAGCGTTTGTTTTAAAAAAAAAGAACTAATGCACATGATTTGGCTCATAAACAAAACCGGAAAAGATATAGTGCTTCCTTTCTTTCACTTCCGTGACCTGCCCAATTGGATGCGCGTTCTTATATGTAAGTTTCCAAAAAGACATGAAATAATGAAAATTTTTTGGCATTAGAGTGACACATTTTTTGGCATTAGAGTGACACATAGACAATTAGAACTTCTTGAGCAGCAATTTCAGCGAGGTGCGATTGATTTCATCTGAAAATGGAAGTTCAAATCTTGTCGAATCCTTCACTATGAAGAGTCCGATACTGTAGGAAGATTCGATGATGACCACAATGATTGTGATGATAGGAACATGGAAAGTAAAGACTCTCAAGAAGCAAAGGTAGAGTTGGAAGAGAAATGCGATTCAAAATTGCTCCTTATCGAACCATTTTTGGCACATGTACAAGAATCGAGGATAATGAGGCTCCACAATGCATTCATCAAACTATCGTGTAGATAAACTAAAGGATGAGGAGCTCAATGAGAAGGAAGACAACGCGTGTAAACAGGTCGCTAACTTGGAAGAGACAAATGCAGACAGGTTGCTAACTAAAGACTAATGGATGATGTTCGAGTGGTTGATTGCAACAGAAGTTGTTGGGCACAAAGTTACCTGACTGTCACCATAGAGTAGTATTTGAGAGAATAATCAGGTATGCCAGTTGCAGCATGACTTGCTTTGCGGTTGCAAATGCCTATATTGATCGACTTTTTCAACTCCAGCCTGCTCTGCATATTACACTCTCAAATGTCCACCTAATCCTTATCGCAAGCATACCCATGTCTGCAAATCGAGTGGCTCTGATACCACATATTGAAATGGTGTGCACAACAACGACGGGATGAACTGAGACTCTTTCACTCATAGAGAGGTAGATAAGGACTAGAGAGAGAAAACTCTCTCGTATGCACATAGAGAGGATGAAGGATGAACTAGATAAGGTCTCTCTCGAAACATGTATGCACATATATGACCATAAAGGCATGCCTTACTTTTCCATTAGAAGATGTACTTACTTATACATGTGGAGGAGGGCTTTTGTCCAATAGAAATGAAGGAGAGGGATAAGATATGATCTCCCCCTTTGCTAGAGAGTGTTCCTATGAAAAATACAAGCTCATCCCCAACATGATTGGGATGAGTTGGATGAAATGGCCAGGTCTACCATTCGATTGCACCTTGCAAATAATGTTTACTTTACATTATTGGATTGTGAAAGTGCACAAGAGCTTTGGAAGAAGTTATGTAATACATATGAAAAAGAAACAACATCAAATAAAGTGCATTGATGAGAAAGGTATATGACCTTTGCATGAAGGACACAGATAGTGTTGTTGCTAATCTAAATGAGTTTGATGCTATATTCTTTGAGTTACAGGCTCAGAAAATGGTTATGGATAATGAAATGAAAGTAGTCTTATTGTTATGCACTTTGCCATCATCATGGGATACATTTTGCACAGCTATTAGCAATAGTGCACCTGGTGGTAAATAGGTCTATGATGACATATGTGGAGCACTCTTGAGTGAGGAGATTCATAGAAAATCTATGGTTGGCACTCATAGTAGAGATGCGTAAAATGTTTGTGATTCTTACCAAGGAAAGAATCAACAACATGGTAGGAGCAAGTACAAGGAAAAGAATGGTCAATGAAATAAGAGTACAAGTAAATCAAAGAACAAGGATATTGAATGCCATTATTGTCATAAGAAATGACACATGAAGAAAGAATGCTATGCATTAAAGAATGCTAAAGGTAGAGGGTAGAATGTTGATGGGCATGTTAAACAATTGCCTGCACCATCTACTTCAATTGTGAAGATTGAAGAAATCAATGCTATTTCTGATGATGTTTATGTGTTGATGCTTGAAAATATTGTGGCTATTGAGGCTCTTATGGATGATTTTGTTTCCCACACGTGGTTGCTAGATTATGGTGCTTCTTTTCATGCAACACCGCATAGAGAATGGTTCTCCACTTATGCAGCAAAATCTCTTGGTATTGTGAAACTTGGTGACTCTTACCAGTGTGATGTTGTCAGGATTGGAAATGTGATTGTGCAATTCATTGATGGTTCAAAATTTACTATGCACAATGTATGCCATGTACCTCAATTGTCACATAGTTTGATGTCAATTGGTCAACTTTATGACCTTGGTTACAAGGTGAATTTCTATGCTCAGTCCTTTCGCATATCAAAGGGCAATATGGTTATGGAAAAAGGAAGCAAACTTGGTTCACTTTATCCTTTGTTTGTATCACAGAAAGAACACTTGTTAAATGTTTCTGAACAGCTTGTGGATTGTATTTGGCATGGCTGTTTGGGCCACATATCTCATAGTGGAATGGAAAATCTTTCTCATTCTAGCTACTTACCTGTGTTATCTTTCTCTATTTTTTCATTTTATGAGCATTGTCAATATGGAAAGAAAACTAAGAAAGTGTACAAAATGCACATTGACTCTTCAATTCTACCTTTAGATCTTTTTCATAAAGATGTGTGTGGTCCTATGCACACAAGGTCATTAGGTGGTTCTCTTTACTTTGTCACTTTCATAGATGATGCTACTAGAAAAGTCTAGGTATATCCGATCAAATCGAAGGATGAGGCATTCCTACCTTGAAAAAATGGTTTTTGCTTCAGTTGAAACTAAAAAAAGGAACTAAGCTCAAAGCTTTACATTCAAATAATGGGGGTGTGTATACCTCACATTAATTCAGACTTTTCTATCAATCTAGAGGAACTTATAGAGAGTTTATAGCTCCTTATACCCCTCTACAGAATGATGTAGCTAAAAGGATGAATATAACTATTTACGGATAGTAATTTGATTTTTTTATTAGTTTACATGAGAAGATTTAGTGTTGAGATATTTGACATCAAAAAAATATTATGAGGCTCTCTCTCACGTTGGTGGCAATAGTTTAATGAAAGTCTATTTGGCTTCATCAAAGAATAAAAGAAGAAAATGCTTTTATAAGCTTAAAGAACAGTAGGAAAAAATAAGAAACTATTACAAATGAAAGATAATGAACAGATTAAATTCAACTTTTCGAATTTCTAAAAATTGAATGATAACGTCCTTAACAGCTAGTTCAATTGGTCTTTCGTGCTTACCTTTATCATGCAATATTTACAACTTTGAATTCATTAGAAATTTTCTAAATGCTAACTACTATGATATTGTGTCTATCAATATTTTTGTTCATATATTTAAGTAGTGATGTGTGTGACCACATCTAGGACCGTCGGAGCAATTTTTTCTCTCTATATTTCCCCTGGCTTGTATATATGCCTATAACCCTAACAAGGTACTTATCTTTGTACATTCACTTGGTAATACATTTAGTATTGTGTGTTGTGCTCCAAGCTTCTTCTTCTTCTTTGTGACATTTGCGTGCTTCCGTAGACCTTAAACTCTAACAATTGGTATCAAAGCTAGTCGTCACTTCATCTAGGGCATCTTTCACATCCCTCTAGTCACTGTCTCATAATTGCATGAACTTCGGTGAGCATACTCGAGCTAATTAGGAGTTCAAAACAACTTTTCTATGTGGTGTCAAAATTTTGATATGAGTTTGTTTCGGCCTCCGAATGCACTCTCGCAATGCTTGTGCATGCAATTTTGTCTTTCTATGCCAAACATATATACATGTTTCGAGTCACCTGTACAAGTGTCTCAAAGTTTGCTACAGGTTTAGCAAAACTCGATAGGGTAGTTTTATTCAACTTTTTGAGATATAGTCATTTTTCTCCATCAAGGTATTTTAGTCAATGGACATGGATGAAAGCAAAGATGTATTCCGTATGTTGGCTATTGAGGATAAGTTGAATGGTACCAATTACCCAATGCATCATGTATTGGTCAAAGAAGGACAGTGGAATATCATGCAAGGTGTTGAAAAACAACCTACTACACCTGCAAATACAGTCATTGAAGGTGATGCAGATGGCATTGAAGATGATGATCTTCGAGTTCCTATTCCTGTTGTGATTCCTGCTACTACTACAGAGCAACTTTGTTGGGATGGCAGAGATGCTCAGGCACATGCATTGATAGCCTTATCTGTCAAACATGCCATTATCCCTCATATTTGCTCTTGCAAAACAACAAAGGATGCTTGGGATACACTTAACACTTTGTACTAGGCATGAAATGAGGCTCGTGTTGCTTACCTTCAAAAAAAGTTTGAGAGTGAGCATATGAATCAAAAAGATTGTATGGACAATTTTTTGACAAAGGTCAAAGATTTGAAGGAGCAGTTGATTTTTGCTGATGAAGTCTTGCCAGATAGTTCACTTGTGCATACTATTTTGAATGGTCTTCCAGATTCATATCAGAGCTTTCATTCTACTCTTTGATTGATGATGAAAAGCAATCTAAATGCCTTAACATTTGAGGAGTTAGTCTATATTTTGTTGCCGAAAGATTAGTCCAGGCAGAACAGGTCCACCATTCATATAGTAGATCAAGCTTTCTTAGCTAGTTCGAAGGGCAACGGTAAATGAAGCTCATCTACTAGTAAGCAAAAATTTGCTAATTTTGCACAGTTGAAAGGAAGACAAAGATGAGAAGAAAATAGAAAAGCAAAACTTGTTTTGCAAATACTGTAAAGGAAATGATAATGTTATAAAGCGTTGTCCAAAATTGGCTACAAAAGAGGTTGGAATGGTTGTTGCACATGAAGAAATGTATGTATTTTATCCCCATGGTTTTGTGCAGAAAATTCATGAAAACAAAGTGTGTAGGTTGAAAAAGACATTATATGGTTTGAAGCAAGCACCACAAGCTTGGTATGAAAAGATACATGCCTACTTGATTGCACATGGTTTTGAGAATAGTCCAATCGAGAGCACCATATATGTTAAGCATGCAAATGATGTGCTTCTTATAATTGTTGTTCACGTTGATGACATGCTAGTCACTGGTCCTAATGAGAAGCATATTGCTGATTTTAAGGCTGATTTGCATGCCTCTTTTGAGATGTCATATATTGGGGCATTTGCATTATTATTTGGGCATCCAATTTATATTGGTTGATGGCAAAAAAACTTTGTGACAAAGAAACTATACTGACACATTATTGCAGTGTTTTGGCCTTGAAGACAACAAACCTATTGTCGCTCCTATGGAAACAGGTTTGTAGTTGAGTCTTCATGATGTTGGAGATGCAATTGATGTTGTCCTTTGTCAGCAAGCTATTGGATGCTTGATTTAGTAATGCATTACCTAGCCTGATATTCATTTTTTTGTCTCTCAGATGAGTAGGTTTATGCATTTCCCAGGTTTCAAGCCTTGGTAGATGGTTAAGCATATCTTTCACTATGTGAGTGGTACCCGGCTACTTTGATTGTTTTATCCCAAGGGGGCATCATTACCACCCAATTTACATGATTTTTTAGACTCTGATTGGGTTGGTTGCTATAACACTCGTGTGTCCATGAGTGGTTTTTGCTTCATGCTTGGTAGTTCATGCATATCTTCATTGAGCAAGAAGCAACCTATTGTGGGCACTTCTAGTTGTAAATAAATTTTCAGAGCGATTGTTGAGTGTGTGTGGCTCAGATGCCTTTTGGCTGATTTGGGTTTTGGTTAATCTTCTACCACCACCATCTTCACTGACAGTTGGAGTGTATTGGCACTTGCGAGGAACCTTGTGTTCCATGCTCGCACTAAGCATATTGAGGTGTGCTATCATTATTTCACGGAGAGGTTCTCAGCTGGAGAGATCGGTTTGGCATATGTGCCCACACAGGATAACTTTGTAGACCTTTTTAGAAAGGCTTTGGCTAGAGAGAAGTTTGAAGCTTTCCGCAAATCTTTGGACTTACTTCCTTTTGTGGATTGATGCCACATAGTTTGGAACTTCCTTATACATGAGTGCCAACTCCTTGTTAACCGCATCACTCCTAGGGAGGATTTGTTGATATATTTTGGTAGTGGTGTGTGAACACACTTAGGACCACCGGGGCACTTTTTCCCTGTTTAGGAGGTTTTTTTTTCCTAAGGCACTTTTTCCCTCTTTATGAGGTTTTTTCCCCCGCTTCTATATACACCTATAACCCTGATGGATTTCTTCTATTTGTACATTCACTTGGTAATACATTCAATAGTGTGTGTTGTGCTCCAAGCTTCTTCTTCTTCTTCCTTGTGATGTTGGCATGCTTTTGGAGACCTCAAACTCCAATAAAGTTCTCATGAAAATACATCAATGCATTATGTCTTCTAAATAATAAGCTTATATCCCTTTATATGCATGACATTGAGGGAATCAACCCAATATACCCATCAACCATGGTTTAAACCAAATATATATGAAGAATCAATCTCAGGATCAGCAAATATATCTAAATAATAAATCTCAAGATCTAAAGAATGAATCTCAGGATCACCAAATATAAGAAACAATTCATGTCACATTGGAAAGCATTTTACAGATCCTCATTCCTAGACAAATCAAACTTGATGGTATTTATTTAGATACAAAATTATGGAACTAAGAAACACTTAATAATAGAATTCCATTTTGTTCAAAGACGCTTAAAATTTTCATATTTGAATAACATTCTTATGAATTTAAATGATGTAAAACCACTTCTTACGAATGACATGGAACTATTGGAACTATTCATCCCTTTTGGATCCTCCCATTTGCAATTCAAAGGGGGATCATTCCAGTTTTGAATAGTCAAACTATGTGGACATTGCTCTCTTTGTACATGACTTTCTAGATCATGGTATAGTTTTGGAGCATGAGGAATTAGAGATAAAATCTCAGCTTATACCTTAGATAGCTACACCTCCTATCGTACCATCGAAGGTTTACATTTCCCCTCAACTTTAGTTGGGCATTACTTCAGGATCAATGACTCGTCATTTTCCATTCCTATCTTTGAGAGTCCACTTACCTTGTCTACAACGGCATTCTAAGCATGTACTCTTCCATTCTTGGAGTCCAGCATCTTTTCATTTACCACAAGATACTCCTAACAACTATTTGGATTCATTAGTCAATTGGATCCTTTTCTGAGCGAGCTTCACGATTCAAAGGGGGCTTCTATGGTCCTATTGCCACACATCAAGACTTTGTACACTCTATGGATGACTACAACATATAGATGTACTACCATGTGATTATGATTTTATGCTTCATGCTTTATATTTCATTCTTACACGACCTACTTCTTGGCGATACACATCTCGTGGTGGATATTGTCAAAGCTTTGGAGGTTCCCATGTACCACATGGAGTCATCCTACCTATCTTGCATGGAGGTGATCTCGTCCAGTGAGATCTTGTTCCGTTCTTATACCTTGTTGGTGGCATACCTATGGAGCATTTGTTTGATCCATCTGGTGAACATCTTATGGAGTACTTGGCGATCCCTCATGGTCAATACCACTTGGAGGCTATAGATTTCTAGATGGAGACTGCCTATTTGGTGCTTGTGTTGTTGATGCTACATTCTTGGTGGGCCTTTCTCTCATACCCTAGCAACCTCCATACTCTACAAAATGGAGCTACGGAGGGGTTGTTGAGAATATGAGAGTGCATCTCCCTTTTGTATCTTGGATACACTCTATTTCTATTCCATTTCCATTTTACATTATATCCTTTGTATTTGGGTACCTTGCCATTTGCTTTTACCATTGTATTCATTCTCCTTTGAGGGAAATTATCCCACATGAGAGATGTACTTTGGAGAGCCCCTCCCAAATCTATACAAGGAGGGCCTCTTCCCCCATTTTGTACCTAGTTAGAAGCTTGGGGATCCTACTCCATGCTTTTGGAAAGCTCATTTCTAATCCATGTTAGTTTACCCATTTCTTGGTCTACTCACGTTAAGTCTCTCACACTCTTTCTTTTGTGAGTACACTCTTCTTTTCATTTTGTTTCCATGTATGTACTCTCTACATGTACTGAACCTTATGTCCTAATTCCTTATTTCTGCTTATTGACCTTGACACATACTAATCTATACTTATGAATTTTAGAAAAATTCTTCTCGCTAACTTATGTCCTTGTCAATCACGTTTATTTTTCCAACTTCTTGAAATATCTTGTTTGCAAACCTTTCCTTTCCATTTATCTTTTTCAATCTGTATTGGAAATGGACTTGACTTGTTTGCTTTAGGAGATAAAATCCTTTTTCGCTCCTTCAATAGAGTTATCAATGATGTTTCTAAACTTGGTGTGTGTACCCTTTTCTTCTAAGCTTTTCAACAGACTAGGTACTTCTCACCCTTTTTCTTCTTGAACATCTTTCTTTGGTCCACTTGACCACTTAATTCTCTTTGACCTACTTGGTCAAGTTTATGATGTACTATGAATAAAAATATCAAACTTGTTTCTCAACTTGTTTTCAATTTGGAACTAAGTTTCTTGCCCGTAGTCCTTGCATTGATGTATAATCACTCCCTAATAGAGAAAAACCTTGCCTTGTCTAGTAAATGCAAACATTGCCTTGTTGTGTACTCACTCTCTGTTGAGAATCCTAACCACAACCTTGCCTTGTCTGCTTACTGCAAACCTTTCCTTGTTATTCAACCATGTCTCTCCCTTCTAGGGATTTAGACTATGGCCTTGCCTTGTTTGCTCTTTGCAAACCTTGCCTTTCTATACATCTTGGCCATTATCACTTGAGTATTTGACCTAGAGACTTGCCTTGTTTGCTCTTTGCAAATCTTGCCTTTTTGTGTATCTTGGCCATCCTCTCATGAGTAACTGGCATGTAGACTTCCCTTGCTTGCTTGACGAAGATGAGTCCCCTAGGATTTCTATTCTTCATTCTTAGGTAGAAATAGATGGAACTATCCCATCTACCCATATTAATCTACTATGGATTCAAGATATGATTCCTTCTATAGAACTAGTAAATATGAAGTCTATGTCTCAACTTCTAGATCTAGGAACTTCTCACATGACTTTCTTATTAATAGTTTCTAACTATGGCATTCTAATCAAACTTGATTTGCCCTTCATTCCACAAATCTGAAGTCTATACTTCTTGTGAAATAAACTCCTTTGATCTATACACATAGAGATGTGCACTAGAACTCATAATTATGTAGTTATGGTAACCACCTATGAACTACATACTTAATCTATAAGCATCTCAAACTTGTAGGTGTTCTTAGAGTTCTCTTCTAAGGTTTCAAAATACCTTGAAACCTCTTACCTCTAAGTTTCATTCATGAGACCTTGGTAAAATCTAGCCCTTATCTCAATTTGTCCTTTTTGTAAAAAGGGCAATTTTCTTTACTAAACTTATTTGAGGTTTTTGTTGGGTGTGTGTAGAAGTGCGAGAGACACACAAGAAGCACACACAAATAATATCCCTAAGTACAAAGTACCACCACATATGAGAGTATCAAGTATGTGGTAACATGGGGAAAAAACCTCTAGCCAGCACTAGAGTAAAAAGTGCCCATGTATAGGGAAAAGGTTCGCATCAAAGCTACTCGAGGAACACATAAGTGTAACAAACCCCCCTGGAGCGAATGATGTGAACACATACAAGGAGTGATAGATCAGCCCCCACAAGGTAATAAGCCTAAAGCTTTGCGTAAAGCTTCAAACTTTTTTCCGTGGAAGAGCTTTGGTGAATATGTCTACCACATTATGTTGTGTAGGCACATATACCAAATCAATATCTCCTGCATGAAGGTGCTCTCTTACATAGTGATAATGCACCTCAATATGTTTGGTCCGTGCATGAAACACTGGGTTTCGTGCAATAGCCAAAGCACTCTGACTATCTATGAGAATATGTGTAGCAGCATCAATCTCCATGTAAAGATCCATCAATAGGCATCTCCGCCATATACACTCCACTGCCGCTGTGAAAACTACCCTGTAATCAGCTTCACAACTCGATGTTGCCACTGTAGGTTGCTTCTTACTCAACCAAGATATGCATGAGTCTCCAAGGAAAAAGCAATTACCACTAGTGGACATGTGAATATCATAACAACCAGCTCAATCACTATCTGTAAAAGCATGCAAGCATGGCTGAACATCTCTGCCATAAAAGAGACCTAAGCTCAAAGTGCCTCGGAGATATCTAAACACACGTTTCATCACTTGCCAATGCTTAGTGCCAGGGCTATGCATGAATCGACTCAACTAGGAAACTGGATACTGTATATCCGGCCTTGTGTTGCATGCATATATAAGACATCCCATAGCTTGCTGATAAAGAGAAGTGTCAAATGCATCACTGGAATCCTCAACTGAGAACCTGAATCCTGTCTCAACTGGTGTGGAAACTCGCTTGCAATCCTCAAAGTCAAAACGCTGAAGTAGTTTTTCAACATACTTTGCTTGATGCATAACAACTCCCCCCTCAATGGATACAAACTGGATGCCAAGATACTAGCTCAAAAGACCAAGATAAGTGACATCAAAAGTATGCTGCAAATCAGCCATAAGAATGTCAAGTTTTGCATCACATGACCCAGTCAAGAGTATGTCATCGACATAAAGAACAAGCACTATAAGATCAGCTCCATTTTTGCGTACATAGAGTGTGCTTTCAATCGGACTACATGTGAAGCCAAGAGCAATCAAGTGCTTATGTATTTTGTCATACCATGCACGTGGAGCTTTCTTGAGACCATACAAGGCTTTATGCAAGCGACAAACCATGTGCTATTTCTCTTTCATAGCAAATCTAGGAGGTTGCTTCACATAGACCTCTTCTTGCAAATCACCATTCAAGAAGGTTGTTTTTATGTCCAACTGATGCACTTTCCAACCTCGATGGGAAGCCAATGCAACCACAGTACGAATGGTAGTCATGCGTGAAGTAGGTGCAAAAGTTTCCTCATAGTCAATGCCATATTGTTGCGCATATCCTTTGGCAACCAATCTAGCTTTGTAGCGATCAATGCTACCATCATATTTTCTCTTAATCTTGTAAACCCACTTTGTACCAATGGCATTCTTTCCTTTTGGCAATTCACATAACTCCCAAGTACCATTTTTATGTATGGAATCCATTTCTGATTGCATAGCACTCATCCATTGTGGATCGTCACATGCATCTTCAAAAGAAAGTGGCTCTTCATTACATGTTGTAGCAATAAGAGAATAATCCATAAAATTACTTGATGCATGGTGAGAGCTTGATCTTGTTCTACCGAGTAAAGGTGCACTCAATTTGTTGTCCTGCAAAGTTTCTTTCAGCCACTTCGGCATAGATTGTGCACTCTTGATAGACATGTGTTCATTATGTAAAACATCTTCAATATGTACATCATGCATGGGCTGAATTTCATGCTCATTTTCAGCCATATTTTGATGCAAATGTTCAGCCATATGTGGCTGGAAATTTCCAACATTTTTGACATTTTTTTACTGTAATTTTTCAGCCATGTTTGGCTGGAAATTCTCTGCATTTTCAGCAGTAATTGGCTAGAATTTTTCAGCCTTTTGAGCCTCAGTTGGCTAGTCTACATGGACATAGTCAAGCACACCATTTTGGAACAAAGGCATGAGTGTATCGAACACATCTTGTGAGCTAACTATTGGTAGTTTTTTGCATTCAAGTAGAGGGAAAACTGAATTTCAGCAAATACCACATCTCGACTCACAATAATTGTGTTCGTCAATGGATGGTACAACCGATATCCCTTACTTTCAGCACTATAACCAACAAATATACATTTCTTTGCCTTGTCATCAAGTTTGTGACGTTGTTGTGATGGCACAAGAGCATATGCCAAACAACCAAACACACACATATGACTAACCATAGGCTTATGACCATTCCAAGCCTCATAAGGTGTGATGACTCTCAATGCTTTTGTAGGGCAACGATTCAACACATAATTTGCACACATGGCCACTTCCATCCAAAAGTTATCAGGAAGATGCTTTCCTTTAACCATACATCGTGCCATTTCAAGTAGAGTTCTATTTTTACGCTCGGCAACACCATTTTGTTGAGGTGTATATGGCACCGTACATTGGTGTGAAATACCTCTTTCATGAAGAAAAGCATTAAACTCATGTGATATGTATTCACCACCATGATCCGTGTGTAGAGTCAAAAGCTTTTGTGAAGAAAAATTTTCAGCCATAGCTAAAAATGCTTTGAAGTAAGAAAATACCTCATTCTTTGTTTTCATAGGATACACCCATGTATGGCGAGTAGCATCATCAATGAAGGTAACAAAATATACATGCTTCCCAAAAGATGAAGTCTTGACGGGACCACATACATCACTATGAACAAGTTGCAATTTTCTTATAGTGTGTGTATGATTATCTTTTGGAAAAGAAGCACAATGCATTTTTCCAAGAATGCAACCTTCACATGCATGCTTTTCAATGGACTCAAGTGTAGGCAAACCAATAACCATGTCCTTCTTTTGCAAGTAAAGCAAACTATTGAAGTTCAAGTGACCAAAACGAGCATGTCAAAGCTCCATTTCAGCCATGGAAGAAGTATGAGCAACCAAGGCATTTGAGGCAGCCCTCTTGTATGTATCCATGCGATACAAACCATTACATAATGTACTCGACATCACGATAACATCGCCATTGCTGAAATCATGAACCATACACTTATCATCAACAAAGTGTACATGAAGTCCAACTTTGGCAGTCAACGGAACTGAAATTAAGTCCTTCTTTATACCGGGCACATACAATGCATTTTTCAAGAGAATCACACCTCCATTTGAAGCAATAAGCTCAATTTCTCCTACTCCAATGATAGGATAAGAGGCATTGTTTGCACACACCACATGTCCTCCTTTAGGTGCATCTTTCAAAGAGGCAAAAAATCTTTTGCATGATGTTATGTGCTTTGAAGCACCACTATCAAAGAACCAATCCGAATCAACCTCACTCATAACCATACATTTAGAATGTAAAGAAGCATCATAATGACATGTAACAACACATGCCCAAAAATCTTGAGCCATGTTAGCTTCATCATTCTTTGCATTTGCTGAATTTTCAGCAATAGAGATGTCGGATTCCTTCTTCTTTTCATTGCATTTAGCAAGCTTTCTACACTCATCAATAGTATGACCAGCCTTTCGGAAATATTTGCATCTCTTCTTCTTTTGCAAATCACCATCATTAGAGGAATGAGTGGAAGAGGAAGCTTGAGGCTTTGGTTTTGATGAACCCAAAGGTGAACCATACTTGCTTTTCCCCTTTTGTGAGATAGCAAGTGCTTGCGTTCCCTCAATCAAACCACTCCTATTCACTCTAGATTGCTCTTCTTGCAAAAGAAGAGACACAACCTCATCAAATGCATACATATTAGGATTTCCTTTTGCAACCAAACGGAGTGTAGTAGCAAAGCTTTGAAAAGATTCCGGTAATCCTTTCAACAATGTAGAAATGAGTGATGCATCCCGAATGATCTCATCTATGTTTGCCAATTGCTCTTTCAAGTCCTTGATGCGTGTCACATACACATCCACTGACTCATTTTCAGCCATACATACATCCTGAAGTTGCTTCCTCAAGTATGCAACACGTGCATCATTACACATGGCATACAAAGAAGCAAGAGTGTCCCATGCCTCTCTCGATGTAGAACATGACCGAATGTGTGGAACTATATGATGCTTCACTGAAAGTGCAATCAAATCATGAGTTTGAGCATCTTTTCCATCCCATCTAAGCTGCACCTGTGTAGGTGGAGAAGGAGAAACCATTGTACTCGAAGAAGAAGCTCCATCTGTGACACTAGACTGTGAAGTAGAAGCATTTGCCAGTCTTCGATCTACATCTGCCACTATGTTCCAAAGTTGTTTAGCAACAAGAACATGCTTCATCATGTAAGAACACATCGGATAGTTGGTCCCATCAAGCTTATCGTCAGCTTGAAGCATGCCAAACAAGTCATTGATGCCCGCCATTTCACAAAGGAACAAGAATGTGACAAAAACTTTACTTCGACGAAAGCTGAAATAAGTGCTGAAATTTCAGCTCACAAACCATCACTCTGATGGTGATTCTGACTACACGAATGGCTTCAAAATGGGGGTAAAACTACAGGGCACCTATTGGAAATGTTTCTTGGCTGCTGAAATTCACTCTTATATGCTCCGAAGTCGATTCGCACTATTAAAAGTGCGCGCACGCCGTGACGCGATAAACCGAAACTTGAGAAGAAGCTAAACCTGCTCTGATACCACTGTTGAGTGTGTGTAGAAGTGCGAGAGACACACGAGAAGCACACACAAGGAGCACAAATGCAACAAGACACACGGAGAAGACGATGGCTGGAATAGCTCTCTCCATTGACGATGAACTGAACTGAAGTAAGAGCTGAATAATATCCCTAAGTACAAAGTACCACCACATATGAGAGTATCAAGTATGTGATAACATGGGGAAAAAACCTCTAGCCAACACTAGAGTAAAAAGTGCCCATGTATAGGGAAAAGGTTCACATGAAAGCTACTCGAGGAACACATAAGTGTAGCAATTTTTCTATATACTCATCTCTTTTTAGATGTATTACTTTGACTTTATTCCTTTTGATCAAAATGCCACTTGCATTCTTCTAGATCGTGGAATCTTGGACTATTCTTTATTCTAGGCTTTGACTCGACATCCTAGAATTCTTAGTTATGAAACTACTCCTTATTTTAATGCCCTTGGTAGCACTTTCCCTTGTCTTAAGACCTCCCTTGGTCTTATACTTTAATTAATTTTCTTAATTTAAGAAATCCATTCAATAATACCATACATGTAGTATCTTCTATTTTATTATGACATCCATAAACTTGTACTTTTCTTTGATCAGAATGCTACTAATAATTCATCTTGATCATTATTCATTTTTCATCATATAGCTTTGGGTGGTCTAGAGGTCTTTCTAAGATATTCTTGACTCATAGAATCCTAAGATCTTGGAACTCTCACCACATATTCTTTGTCTATAGGTATCTTAAGGTCCTCTCTAAGATCTATTGATTCACATAACCATAAGATCTCATGACTCATACCTCTTGACTTTCTTATTCCTTAACTCTAGCATTACTTTCCCCTTGTTTTTGCCATTGCTCCAATCATAA
The DNA here is from genome assembly GCA_020310875.1 of Ceratopteris richardii. NCBI lineage: Eukaryota > Viridiplantae > Streptophyta > Polypodiopsida > Polypodiales > Pteridaceae > Ceratopteris > Ceratopteris richardii. The sequence goes on along the minus strand of CM035409.1, from coordinate 84,664,870 downwards.
GAGCAATATGAGCACTATTCCTCATTTTAGCCTTGTTCTCATAATGTCTTGAAAAAACAACTATGAGCACTATTGCTCCTTCTTTCACATCAAGAATCATTTTGACAACTTTATCTATGATACTCTTATATCTTATCTCATCCTTAATTTAAGTGTTCTATAGCTTTTCAAAAGTTCTCACTTGCAAGCCTTAATGAGTAAATTAAACTTTTTAACTTACTTTACTCTTGTCTCTTTAACTTTAGACAATCCAACTTTACACCTTGTACTCTAACTTTAGAGTTATTACTAGTACACTTAGTTTCTTGTGTGTCCAATAAATTAGAAACATACTTAATCTCTTATTCTTGTACTCTAAAAACTATTTAAAGTACATAATCTTAGAGTTAGTATTCTAGATTACATCATGCACTTCTTATGGTATCTTTCAAAATAACTATTTCTTTGCCATCATACTTGGATGTTCTAAAATCATTCCTTTATCTCTCTTAGATAAAGCCTCTAGTTCTCATCTAATTATTTTTAAGTAAAAGTTACTCTTACACGAAATCTTGGTTACCAGAAACCTGCAAACAAAAAAAACCTTTTCCACCATGTGTTGTTGGGCACTACATGCCCTCATAGCAATGCCTTTTCTTTCTCCAATATCTACAAAAGATTCTAAAACACACAAAGAACAAACTATGCATGCTTTTATGAACCAAAACAAGTTAATGTAACTTCATGTACATAGATGAAGTCATATCAAAACTAGCTTTGATGCACATTCCATTGTTAGTTTCATAAGATTGGAAGACAAAAAAAATGCAAAATTATAAATAATGATGCATAAGCATCCAAATGAATGTATTTGAGAGCAAAAATATGATGCAAAGGTATACTAATTAATGCATCCTATCCCAAATGGTGCTAAATATGATTAGGACCTCCTAATTATCATAATTAAACACTCAATTCACTCATAATAGAGTTTCGTGCCAATCAAAAGCCATTTAAAATCTTGTGCAAAGATGGCTTGAAATGGTCAAAATATGGAATATGACCATCTAAAAGAAGGTTCTTGAAGTTTAGAATCTATGGCAATTTGAATTTCTTGATTTTGATATTCCATGAGGAAGTTATGGTCAAAACAATGGAGCTAGGTGGATGTGCAACATATATCCTTGAATAGGTGTGGAGAGAATTAAATGGTCTATAAATGTGATTTTTAATGGTCCAACCATGGCTTCTAGCCAATCATTGAAAAGCTCTTGGAGTCTAGTTTCTATACTAGGTTGAATCACTCAATGTGGAGTTTTCTAGCTAAAGTTATGCTCTAAACAATAGAGTTAGGTGCTAATGGAAACCCTCTCCAAAGTGCATTTCTTGAAAACTCAAAATAAAAGAGAAGAGGAGTGCGAGATGGCACACATAGAGGGTAAGGAGGATCAAGTGCATCGCCGAGTTTATCCCACATAAAACCTTAAGCCCACTAAGAGTGGCTATATATACAAGAGATTACCTCTTCATGTTCCATCACAATGGGAAGGAAAAGAGAGAACCTTGTCCTCTGCAATGACCACATGTGTTGATGTGTGGGTGTCAAAAATAGATCGCAAACTTCTATCCAACAAAGAATGCTCTATTGGGGCACTTTCGTGTGGCTGAAGGCTCCATCCCGGAGATCTTAGGCCTCCTTTTAGGGATCCAAAGTGCCCTTCTATTTTGGAGAAGAACACGAACACGCCATGGCTCCTCGTCTCAGCAACTTTTCCCAAATGATGATGAAGAAGAGCACTCTGTGTGGCCACTTCTTTGTCCATAGATAGAAAACAAGAGAAAAATATACTCTCTCTCTTTCCCAAGATCCTAAACCTGTGCTCTGATACCAAGTGTGAGACTCTTCTCACAAAAATACTTGAAAATGGCACGTGTGCTATTCTCCTCCCATCCTATTCATCCTCTTGCTCCAAGATTATAAAGCTTCTACAACACTCTAGTGTGACATGTGGCCATCATTCACACTCACTCTACTTTCTAAGTGGGACCGTAGGGCAACCCCTGAGCTAGGAACCTTAGCAATTCATGCTCTTGTTCTAACACAAACTCATGTATGATCCATCTTGGATCTATGTTTAACAACAATGATCAGAAGTACATCATTTGCATGCTTAACACATAAGGTGCTCTTAGTTGGATTGTTCTCAAAACCATGTGCTAGCAGTAGGCATGTATCTTTTCATACCAAGCACATGGTACTTGCTTCAAACCATATAGTGCCTTTTTTAATTGCACACTTTGACCTTTTCACACAAAATCATGGGGTTGAAGAACATACACTTCTTCATGTAAATCACCGTTCAAATATATAGTTTTAATGTCCGATTGATGTACATTCCAACCATGATGAACTACAAGTGCACCGATGCTATGAACAGTGGCACATGTTGCTTGGTTCAAAGATTGTTCTTTTATAATGATTATATGGATTGAATTTTGTAGTATGAACATCAAATATGTATTGAAATGAAAAAAACCTCAAAAAGTAAACTAAAAAGAAAAAACAATAAGGTGCATGCAAGAGAGTTTATATATTTTCATACATTTTTTTTAAACTCGAGTTACTCAACATCAACATTAGTGAATGAGAATACAATAACCAAAAGGCTCAATGCTTTGAAGAGATTTGTTTTACACCTTGAAGTTCAACTAGTTTATAACTCAGAGGATCAACGAGATGAAGGCAAAATCACTGGATCAACGAGATGAAGGCAAAATCACTGACTTGAAGCTACATGGTTTGTGTGACCATTAATGTATTTTCTACATAACATTGGCTTGTTACATGTGTAAACACTACAATGATCACATTTGGCTTGGTACACAGATGAATTTATAATTTATTTTGCGATCTTGTTAAGTGAATCACCCTTATGTCTATATTAAGGTTACCTATTAACTCACAAATTTATGGTTACTTATTTTTTTAGAATGAAGGTGAATACACATGTTTCCACAAATATGCACGTGCCGTTCATAGCAATTTTGTAAGAAGCAACTAACTATCAAATGTTTTGCTCATAAAACTCTATTTTTGGACTAACGAAAATCACCTTCAAATACACTCACTGAGATGTCAAATGAAGTGCATGGGGGAGATTTTAACCAATACTATGCACATGTATACTCCATGTCTTTGTTTTTTGTTCTTCTTTAGGTTGTGTTTCTTTGTGTCTACATATTTGCACATCAATTATCTCTTGTTCTATGCTTCCACTTTCACATGTGAACATGATCATACAAAATGTTCATGGTTCAAAGACAAAAGAGTATTTGTACCCTAGAGTGACGTCAACCCAAATACCAACTTTTTTGAAGCATAGGGGCTTAACATCACGAGGGGAAGTTTTTAACAACTTCGATGCCCATTGATTTGTGGCTTGAGAGTCAAGTAGTTTATGACCTAAATACTAATTGGTTTGTAGCCCAAGAGGCTTAACGAGTTAGTAGTCCATTGTGGCCCATAGGCATAAGGGTTTGCAATCTAGATTCTTAGTGACATGAATACTAAACTCATTTATAACTTGGAGGTCCATTGATTTGTGGCCTACTGACTAAGGCTATAATATGTCTCTCGAAGCCAAACTTCAACTCACACCTCTTAATCATGGTTCAAGATATTTTCACTACACACCAACAAATTCAAATGTGAATTGCAAGATAATCGACCAAACATTAAGAAATATCCTAATAACGGAGACACTTTGACTAAACCACAAAACGATGTTGAGGAGTTTGAATCCACCTTGGTAATGGATGCATTTAGGTGGCCATGCATTCCTGAGATTTCCTAATATTTGGGCATGCTCATGGAGGGGCATCCTAGTTAGAATTCCATGTGGGCGACATGTTGAGGTGGTGCCAAGATTGGTGCATATGTGGTAAAAGTGTGCCGACTAGTTGAGGTCATGCAACCCATCAAACGCATGTTCTCATGGCATCAGGCTTTTTAAGTCATTACCCGAATGGGCCACCGGTATCTTTAAAAGGCCTTTGGATCGATTGCCTCTCCACACTTGTATGCCTCTTCTTTGAGGCATATGGTAAGGTAGAACTCTTGGGGGGCAAAAAGGAAGTATTCTCGAGCTAGAAGTGGTTCGCCCTCACTCGATCGTACATTAGAATGCGGAGACTGATTGCTGACTTCATGCAGGGCTAATTTGAATGGGATAGTCGAGTCGCATTTCATTTTCTGCGCTGCCAAATTTAAACGACACCGGGAAGAAGGCGAAGAATTCCTACAATGTCGCACAACCCTTCCCACCTTCTGCCCTCTGGTTTCCTTCTGCCGTCTTTTATCCCGGAAAAAACATCCATCTCCTTTTAAGTGCCACGTTTCTTAAAGGTCTGTTGTTTTCTGCAGAGCTGATTGATCGTTGTATCGGTTCAAAAATATGGGTCATCATGAAGGGTGACAAAGAGCTTGTAGGAACTTTGCGCGGGTTCGATGTGTATGTGAACATGGTATTGGAAGATGTTACGGAGATGTAAGTCTGTGCATATTTAGTGAATTTGACCATCGCTTCTACGAGAGATCTGATAACATCTGACAAACGAAATGAAATATGGAGTTTAAACTGTCCTTTGCAATGCCTCCTTCGTTCGGTAGGAATATAAGCTTAGTCCATAATGAACGAGTGTCTTATTGTTTGAAGAGGAAATTCTTTTCTATTATTCGGTACATAGATGCCTCACACGGTGTGCATCTTAGACGGATATCAAGTTCAAACTTTGGACCTTTTCTTTGTACTTGCAGAGAAATCACTCCTGAAGGAAGACGAATCACTAAACTGGACCAGATCCTGCTTAATGGGAACAACATAGCCATTGTGAGTTTTCTGCTACTTGTTATCACACTTTTACTCTTTTTCTTCTTGTGTGAAAGATTATGAAACATAATGTCGTTCTTCACTAGAATTTTGGCCTCAAATCGAATACACTATGTTCATAAGTACACCTTTACATTTTCGTAGTTTATTTTTATAAATCTAATATCTTAATATCTGTTTGAAAATATTCCAGCAATTGAAATATCTAATTTTCACCCAATATCTGGGCATTTTTGCACAACTCAGGAGTATGCACCATGAAAAGATACGTATACTGAATAGACGCATTGAAATTTCAAGTTAAAGAAGCGTAATAATGCATGTTACTTTGAAATTTTTGAAATTTTTGTTATTCAGAGGCTTTAAACTTGCTGTCCAGAAACCTTGAGCGTATCTACAGTTGCTTGCAGAATTAAACATGTTTCTACGTGAAAAGGAGCATACACTGATGGTATGCTGTTTTATTTGAAGTATTTAACTTGCAAACCTTTAAAGAGACTTGTAAAGGAGCATACACTAATGGTATGCTGTTTTACTCGAAGTATTTAACTTGTGTTTGCTTTTATAAGGGTCAAAAAGTTTTTGTTGATTTTTCTTTTTTCAAAAAAGAGTAGTCAAACTTATTTTGAAAAGGTGGATATTTCAAGAAGATACTTTAAAAGAAGTGTCTTGAAATTAGATTCTTTGGACAAAGATACTTTTGGGACCCTTGAAGGATTTTCTAGAAGTTTCTTGTAAAAATCAAAGGTTCTCCTCTCTTTCTCCACCTCTTTTTCGCTCTCTGCACAATTCATATCTTCTCTCTACCCTTTTCTTTTAGTCTCATGTGTGCGTTCTCCTTCTCTCTCACTAGTTACGCTTACTTTCTTTCATCCAAAGGGTTACTGCCCATCATTTCAAGCTCTCTTATCACACTATTGGTGATATTTTGCAGCTGTTCTTATTAGTTGTGGAGCTCCCTCTCTTCAACTGGTATTTGAGAATTGTTTAATTGAAGCTTATTGCAACACTTCATCGCGAGGAGCTTCCTTTAGAAGGTGATCTATGTAGAAATTGAAGGCCATTTCATTTTTCAAAGGATTGCTGCAGCCATTCTGTTTGTAATTCGAGCCCATATTTTCTCCTTTCATGTCCTAGCAAAATCCCTTTCATCTTCTTTTATTATTTTCATACACTGCATGCTTCACGAAGTTTTGGGTCGAAAATAGACATTTTACAGAAATAACAGCTATCTGTAATTCATCAAATAAGAGTCTATTTTTAATGTCTTCCCTTTAGAAAGGCATTTTGAACCCTTTGCTGCATTCTATACTTTGAAATGCCATATTTGCCCTTATATAGGGCTTCTTTGAAGGGGATAGGGCTTCTTAGAAGGGGATTTGTGCTTTACGGCTGAGAATAAGCATTATGGCTGCTCCCTCAGATATTAAGAGATTTTTGGAGTAAAATGAAGTTGATGGTAATGGTTTTGATCCATGGGAGAAGCGCATATAGGACACACTCTTTCTAAAAGAGTGTGAGGAACCCATCTTAGGTCCTAATCGGCATCAACGTCATATGATGATCGGACAAAGCTCAACAAGAAGGCCATGACATGCATAAAAATGGATGTCATGATAACTTCTTTTTAGTTTATATATTTACCAAGAAATTTTTATTTTGATTTCATTTATTGTTATTTTATTTAAATATAAAATTTATTTAGTAATTAAGTATCTTGCTTTGGTTGTTGATTTGTGCTAGTGCTCTTTTTCTTGAGTTCGTAGGTTTGGATAACTTTGAACTTATGAAGGTATATATTCTTAATCAATTTTAAGATACAACCATGCAACCATGATCACAAGCGGAAATCAATTTTTCTCCTTATGACTTTTCTTGATTCTTGGGAGACATTGGTTATCTCCCTTCGCAATTCTCCTATTCTGAGCTACAATGGAGTGAGGGTGAATTCTAAATGAAGAAATTAGGAGGAACGCAAGGGACAAGTCATAGATGCTCATGTTTCTAGAGGAAGGTCAGGAGAGAAAGTGAAAGGATCTTACCACAAGAGGTCAAGGAGCCAAAGCAAAGTGAGAGATAAGAAGATAAATGTTACATGCTATCGATGAGAGAGAAAAGGACATGAAAGCAAGATTGCAAGTACTCAAAGAAGTTGCTAGAGACTTAGAGAGGAAAAAGGAGATGCAAACGAGGAAGGAAAGGATGGCAAGATGGAGGAATCTTCCATGGATTTTGGAAAAGGCTAATGTTGCCTCCAAGATTGTCCTCATAGGACTATTAAACAATGAGAACATTCTAAGATGTTGATCATGATCAATATATAACCAAGTAAGATCTTATTGAAGCATTTCACATAGGGAAGGTTTACGTAGGAAACAATCATGCATGTGACATCGAAGGCAAAGTGACCTTGCACTTGGTACTCAAAAGTGGACAAGAGCTACTTCTATAGTAAGGTATGTTCGAGGCATCGGTAAGTGCCCTTTTTCAGCTCATCTATTTAGTTGACCAACTAAAAGTGGACAACTTGACATCTTAGGATTTCATACTACTTTCGGAGGAAGCACATGGGAACTATAGAAGGGATCAATGTTGATTACCAAAGGGAATAAGAAAGGTATGCTATTATTTGCAAAGTTAATTGTTACTGTCTAAGACATCAGTTCGCATATGGAGCTATGGCACAAAAGACTTTGACACATGAGTTAGAATGGAATACAAAACCTTTCCTTTTTTGGCAAAGTTGATGACAGCTGTAGATGGCTCAAGTTTTGAGTTATTCCATGATTGTCTACTTGGAAAATAAGTGAAATCTTCATATCACATCTCTACATCAAAGAGGAAGGAGAGAAGGTTGGATCTAGTACACTTAGATGTTTATTTTATGCCTATAAAGAGTTATGGAGGTATACATTTGTTGATGATGCATCTAGGAAGTTATGGGCTTACCCTCTTAAATAAAAAGATGTAGTTGAAGTTTTTTAAGAAATGAATGCATATGTATGTAAATAAACATGCCAAAAATTGTAGGCATTAAGAACTTATGACTTCACTGAGTATGTGAATAAAGAGTTTGAAGATTTTTGTGCAAAAAGCAGGGTATCAAGAGGGAGCTAATGGCCAATTACAACCCTTCATCAAGTGGAGTGGCCAAAACAATTATTCCCACGTGTGAGAGGACTCTTTGCATGCTATCCACTGTTAATCTCCCTTAACATTTTTGGAGATAGGCATTGAAAACTTCGATCCATGTTTGCAAGAGCTCTCCCAACTTTCAAACATGCTATAGCGGTATCTCTGAGGAGGCCTAGTTTGACAAACACGCTTTATATGACCACTTGCATGTTTTTGGCTTTGATGTAGATGTGCACATTCCATATGAAAACATGACAAAGCTGGATATGAAATCCATTAAAGGAATCTTCTTGGATTATGGATAAGAAGGAGAAATGGGGTAAAGGCTTTGCTATGTGAGATGTTACTTAAATAAAGCCCTTTATAGGCTTCTTCTGGTTTCTCTTACACAAGGGTTTTAATTCTTAAAGCATAGGCTTATGTTTTACAAGAGTAGTTTAAAACAAGGGATAAAAACGCTTTTGTTGACTTTTCTTTTTTTCAAAAAGGAAAAGTCAAACACATTTAAAGAGTTGGATATTCTAAGGGTTCAGTCTTCACATCAATAGAAGAGTGAATACAAGTGACAAAGCCTGTTGTAGATCTTGTGTATATCTACCTCTCTTTTTCCACCTCTCTCACAATTCATATCTTCTCTCTATCGTTTTCTTCTATTCTCATGTGTACTTTCTCCCTTTTTCTCATTATCTAAGCCCTCTTCCCTTAATCCATAGGGCTCTTGTCCCTCATTTCAAGTTCTCTCATCATACTTGTAATGATATCTCATGATGATTCCTATTGATTATGGACTCTCCTTTCTTCAAAGATAACCAAAAACTGTTCTATATTAGGCTTAGCACTATAATATGCTTCATAAGGAGTTTGTAACTTGAGTACTTTAGTAGGAGTTCTACTCCCGATGTGAATAGCGCAAATGAGCACATCAAATTAGTAATAATGTTATAATTTCATGTTTAATAATACAATTCTAGTCATTTCTACAAGAATCGTATCTTTTCCTTCGGCCACACATTTAACTCAGGTGTCATCTTAATAATTAGTTGGTGCTTGGTTCCTCTAGATGTAAGGAACTCATTGAGCTCTTTAGAAATATTCTCCCCCCCTCAATTTGAGCATAGGGTCTTAATCTTCTCATCTAACTCATTCTCAACAAAGTGATAGATTTTGAACTTATAGAACACCTTAGAGTCTAGACTTAGCTTGAAACCAAGGATCTAAGTAAATCTAGAGTCACCATCAATGAGTGTTACGAAATAAGTGAAACTGTATAAAGATTTACATGTTCTTCAAGTTATTGCTATCATGTACTTTAAGGGCATTAGATTGTTCCAATGAGTTCCAATGAGTCAATCCTTTAAAATTTTGAAACAATATTAAAAGACAAGATCTTTCCTAAAGTCTTATTTGTAACAATACATTTAGTATTCTCAAATATCACTTTTAATCCATCTTTGAGAAGTAAAGATATCAATATCAAGTTCTTAGCCATGTTAGACACATATAGAACATCTTAGAGTAAGTAACTACTATCACTCTTAGTCTTTAATGGAAACAAGATCTTTTCTAAATTCTTATCTCTAATAGTTTGTTTAAAATCCTTGAATGCCATTTTAAATTCATCTTTGAGAAGTGAAGGTATTGATATCATTATCTTAGCAATGTCAAGAAGATAAGAACATCTTGGAGCAAGCAATAAATACCACTTTAAGTCTCAAGAGATGTAGTTCGTCATCAAAAGGAAGAGATTGATTATTTGCACACGTGACCAACTTATTAGGATTAGAAGAAGTCATGTTAGAGAATAATTTAGTTATGGGGAGTGATGTGCTTGGAAGCACCAACATCCAAGAACCAAATGTTAGATAGACTGAATTAACACCCTCTTCATCTATACTAGTGATTTTTGGCAACTATAAAGTCTTGTTTATATGCGCTTATCGTATTGGCATACTCATACTTATTCTCATCATCACTATGATTAGATGACTCATCTATTGCATTTCTTGAACCTCATTTCATTTTTGCTAGTTTAAATCTACACTTCAATATAGCGACCAAACTTCTTGCAATAGAAGCAATTGCCTTTTTGAAAAGTCTTTCTCTATTCATATGTAGAGCTCTTAGATTACTTAGGATCTTTGCTAGACTCGAAGCTACTACTCTTTTGACTATTGGAGCTACAACTAGAATTTGAGGAATTACTCTTATCTTTATCTTCGCTAGACTCGAAGTTGCTACTCTTTTGACTATTGGAGCTAGAACTAGGATTTGAAGATTTACTCTTACCTTTACCCTTCCATTTGCTACCTTTACCCTTAGTTTTAGTAGCTAGGCTTAAGTCGTTCATAGACTCTTACAAATCTATATTTATTCTCGATTATTCTTCTTGAAGCAACAAACGTTGAAGTTTCATAAAAGTAATAATAGTTTAAATTATGGAAAATGTTGTCAGGAAGGACATGTAGGAATTATGTAAAGAGTTTAGAGTTATGGTCACAAGTTCCAGATCATCAAGAGTCACATCTATGTTGGTCAATTGATGTGCAAGGTCTTGGATTCTAGTTAGGTTCATCCTAAGGTTGCGTAGATGTCCCTTTAAGTATGGCTTTCTAGCAATGTTTGGTGAATAGAAGAGATCCTCGAGTCTACTCCAAGCTTCTTTGATTGTTGTACAAGGATGTAAGGGAGGTATAATACATCTCTTTACAAAAAGAGAGGATTGAAAGGGCCTGTGCATCCCTTGAATCTCATCTATATTGGTCATGTGAAGCTTATACATTGGTAGCTTGAGTTGTCCTAGCAAGAGTTTGTGACTCAATAGAGGTAGAAGCCTCATCATAGTAGTAGTATCTCTTCTTAATCCTTCTATTTGGTGTTTGTCTAGGTCCCTCGTGTCTTGGGACATCACCATTGACATTATCCCATAAATCTTTTGCTATCAAAAGATTATTGACCTTGAAACTCAAGGATAATTGGAGCTTTCTTCAAGCCTCTCACAAGGAGATATAATTCCGAGTACACTACTCCCACTACACCACTCCCACTACACCACTCCCACTTCGCAAAGAGAAATCCTCTGGAGTGCCGATCGATTGTTGCTTGCGGTTGTATTAGCATGGAGATTATGAACAAGCCTGAAACGTCTCATTTTCGTGAAGCTTCTCATCTGTCTTCCTCCACAAGTATTGCCATGGCCTCCATTTAAGTTTGACGCATCACTCACGTTTTATGTCTGATTGTTTGCTTACCTAAGTGAATCTTGCTCACATGCGTACTTTTGTAAAAGCGCGCCTCATCATACTACTAGGAATCAAATCCAAAAACACAAAGAGCCTTGAAACATCTACTCTATAAGACACCAACCGTTTTCATAGCCTAAGATTGCAGTTTCTACTTCGAAAGACAATACCTTCATTTTTGTTCTTGACAAGAGAAAATTGATAAAATCCTTATCCTTCCATGACCTTTGAAGAGATACAAGTCATGAGTTCAACCACAAGATGATCAATATGTAGAGTACTTTAGAAGGAAAGCTAGGACTGCAGGCCAGAAAGATAGAGATGCAAATAAAAAAGATAGAGATGCACACCAGAGAGAGAGATGAAGATAAAAAAGATAGAGATACAAGAGGAGCAACTAAATCAATTTCGCAAGGAATTCCATCGCCATTGTTTGTATGAGGAACACAATACAACATTAGATATTTGTTTAATTTTACTCCTTACCACTGTAGAAAAGAAGGTCAATTAGTTGATAAGATGATTGTGAAAGAAACACAGAAGATTTTTTGATAACGAGAGTCTGAATATACGATCTATCAGAAGTTTCTCCTTCTGAATAATAAAGATGATCAATAATCTTTGGATTAACTTCAAAGTCATTTCAATGCAAAGTACGACACACAAATTGACTTTGTTTCTAGCTTAGAGGAGTTGAAAATAAGAAGAAAGCAAAGAAACATATTTGCATCTCATCTATTCGAAAAACATAGAAATGAAAATCTAGATATTAAGACTCCAAAACAAAAGTATTAGACTGAATGCCTTGATGACATTAAGTTTTTTGGGGCCAACAACAACCCAGAGGATTGGACTGGATTGAAAGAACTTATGACACTTGTGATAGGGTTTTTCGAGGAGAAGACTTAAAGATAGAAGCGCACTTTTACGGAAACATCTATTTTACTCTTTTTCTTCCATTTAGAGTTCTCTACGGTAGAAGTGCACTTCCATATTTAAGTCTTCTCCTCGAATAACCTTATCGAAAGTGAGATTAGTTCTTTTAATCCCATCTAGTCCTTGAGACTATCGTTGACCCAAAGCTTCTTATATGTCATCTAGGGCATGAGTTTGATACTTTTGTTTTGTAATCTCAATATCTAGATCTTTATTTCCATGCTTTTCGAATAGATAAGCTTTAAATATATTTCTCTGCTAACTTCTTGTTTTCAACTCCTCCAAGCAAAAAACAAGATCAATTTGTGTGTTGTACTTGGCGTTAAAAGGACTTTGAAGTTCATCCAAAAGTTCTTGGTCATCTTCATTGTTCATCAGGAGAAACTTCTAATAGGTTATATAATCCAACTCGTCGTCATAAGCAAATTGTCCATGCTTATCCATGGCGAAAAACAATAACTTCTTCTAAAGAAAAGAAAGAAAAATCTTCTATGTTTCTTTCACAATCTCCCTTATCAACGAATTGATCCTTTTCCACAATGACAAGGAGTGAAATTAAACAGATATCTAATGTTATATTGTATTCCTCGTACAAACAGTGGCAATGAAAATCTTTGCGAAATTGGTCCAACTGCACCTCCTGCATCTCTATCTTTCTAATTTGCATCTCTCTCTCTCTTTGATCTGCATGTCTATCTTTCTGTTCTTCATCTCTATCTTTTTGGCCCACACTCCTAACTTCCCTTTCAAAGTGCTCTACATATTGGTCATCTTCTAATAGAGTTGATGACTTATATCTTTTAAAAGATCGTGGAAAGATAAGGATGTTATCAGTTCTCTCTTCTTAGAGAACAAAATGAAGGCGTTGTCTTTTGAAGAAGAAAATGTAATATCAAGCTATGAAAGCGATTGGTGACTTATAGAGAAGACGTTTCCAGGTTCTTTCAGTTCTTGGATTTAGTTCCTAGTGATATGGCGAAGCGGACCTCTACAAAAGTATGTGTCTTCGCAAGATTCACTAAGGAAAGTCAACAAACTATCAAACGTAAAGCGTGAGTGATGCGTCAAACTTGAACGAAAGCCATTGCAAAACCTGTGGAGGAAGACGAAGCAAAAGTTTCATGAAAATAAGATGTATAAGGTTCCTTTCGAATTCCCATTCTAATACAGTTGTAAGCAACAATCAATCGACACTCGAGACCGTTTCTCTCTACGAAGTGGGAGGGGAAAGAAGAACCCATGGATAAAGGGGCACAACATTTCAACAATACATATAGATATAGATATATACATACATAGATATGTACATATGTATTGTAATGCTTTGAGCCTCACAACATGATGGAATCTACGTGATGTAACAGACGAAGTTTATGTGATGTATGGAGTCTTTTTCTTATGGACTCAGCTAGAAATTTTGGCACAAGTAGGCATATGATTAAGTTCTTTTCCTTATGGGAGTTGTTAGAAACTTTGGCACAAGAATGGATAGGTAGTGGATATCAATCAATAATATGATTAAAATTGCCTTAACGTTTTGGTACTACCCAAAGTAACTTGCTTTCTAAACTTTTCGATTAGTCTTAAACTTAACTTTAATATGCATCGTGTTGAAATCATTTGTGGGCATCAACATGAAGTACGTGTGATATATGATTGAAATGCTTTGAGCCTCACAACATGATGGAATCTACATGGTGTAACAAATGAAGTCTATGCGATGTATGCAGTCTTAAAAAAAAAAAACTTACGATTAGATTATTCATTAGTGTAGCAAAATTATTCGCTTGACGGCTACAAATAATGGATGATATTTACATCTATGGATGGCTTATTCGAGCCTACTACAGATGCTCTAATTACTACAAACTAGACTACATTACTCTTAGTTCACTCAAAACATACCACGTTTCTATGGATGTGCAATTGTAACAAAGAGATGAGCTCGATTTGGAACCTAAGACTCTTCCACACACCAATATAGCCATTCTGCAATTTCCGATCTATGCAAAAAAAAACTCTCTTTATATTATGATCTAGAGCCCTAAATTCAGCCTAGATTCAATTTTGTATTAGCATACATTCAATTTTGCATCATTACACATTGTAACTTGATGTTCGTATTAGAGTGTGTATGCTATGGCTCATGTGTTAGAAGATCCTGTAAACCTTCAAATATTATTATTAGGGCCCACTTCACTTCCTACAAATTCTTCTAAAAAATCATTTTATAATGATATGTTATAACAGTCGAGATAAAGAGCTTAATGTCTAGTACATAAAGAACATGAGAAATCATAAAATTTTTGTTGACATTTGACTTTACTATGGCATCATCCTCACCAACAATATCCAAATCAAGACTAAGTGCGAAAGGCATTCTTCTAGAATTTGCGTGAAGAGCTAGTAAGAGAAGAAAATACCTTTCTGCAATCCATTATGGGATTTGTAGCTCTAGAATCAAATATACAAGGATTGGTTGATATAGCATGCAATGCTTCTTGATCAAAGGAAACCTCATCTATATTGACACATCCAAAGCATTATGATATGAAGATTTGACTTTTGAAATATCCTCAACATTGTTTCCTTAAGCCCTTTTCTTTTTATTATAAATTCTTTTTCAGCACTCTACAATGCGATGACCTTGCATTTTGCAATAATGGCAAAGTTCCTCCTTTGTGGTAGTAGAGGTAAATGTAGATGAGGTAGTAGACTGAGGTTTGTTGAGAGTACATGCAAGGAAGCAAAATGAAAAGAAGAGTGTACTCACAAAATGAAAGAGTGTGAGAGACTCGAAGTGAATAGACCAAGAAATGGGTAAACTTACATGGATTAGAAATGAGCTTGCCAAGAGCATGAAGTAAACTCTATAGGCTTTTAACCAGGTACAAATTTGGGGAGAGGCCCTCTTTATATAGAATTGGAGAAGGCTCTTCAAATTACATCACATGTGGGCATAGTTGCATGAAATGACATTTCGGCTGTTTCGAAATGCTATGGTAGAAACGACAAAAAACAGAATCGATAGAAACATGTTTCGAGAACTCCATTTTTTTGAGGAAAATTTTTGCATTTCCATTCTATCATTTTGCAACACATGCTTTCTAATGTGCATTAGAGAGTGAGAGCGATCCCGAATGTTCCATAGAGGGTGAGAGTTTAGCTAAAGGGCAACCTCCTTGAAGTTTCAAGGCTAACCCATAAGGCTGTAAGTGTGTCACGTGTGTTTCCTACTTCTAAGTTTTCACTATGACACACATTTGAACACATGTCACACATGCCATACATATGTCAAAACTATGTACATATGTGGCATCATGCATTTGCATGCAA